>JAWWLV010000121.1:13969798-13987440 GCA_035041135.1 Platyrinchus mystaceus | reverse complement strand
TATCTAGTTGAGGAAGAATGAGAGAGATCTCATCTCAACCAAGAACAGGGTGGCAGAGTCTTAGGGGCTGAATTTGATTAGGTAAGAGGGAGTTCATAATAAAGAAACCCCTTATTGCTGCATTGCCACTATATGAAAACAAGAAAGCCTCCTGCACCACTGACAAGCACAATCTTTTGAAACCCAGCCTTGTTCAACTCCTTGGTTTTGTGTTTAATTCTGTATCCTTATTTTGAGAATACTCCTAAGCTCTGCACAAGGCAGCTGGAATGCAATTCTCCCTATACAAGGTGCATACTGGTTGAAGGAGTCAGCTCGAGTTCATTGCTCTGATGCACCAAAAAGTTAATTTAATTATCCTAAGAAACAACTTTGAGCTGAAGGAGAATTGCTAGGAAATCATCCAATCATTCCAGAGAAGATCATACAAAAAATAAATGTGTCCTTCCTAACCCAGCATGCCATCCTTTCCCAACCCTCCCCAGGAAAGAAAGTGAAGGGATTGCAATGATTACAGCTTCCAAATTAGGCTCCAGTGCTCTGGCAGGCACAAATACCACAATAATTCAGAGCTGTTTTTTTTAAAAAACCAGTCTAAACATTATGGGCCTTATGCAAAAATAGTCTTAAGAGCAAGCATAGAGTGATGATTAGCTGAGCACAAAAACATCTTAGGCGCTCCAGTCAATACTCATACACACATACTCTGGTAACAACAGGCCTCAAGCAATTGCTGTCTTAGAGAGACATTTAACACTCTCTTCCCCTCAATTTCTAGAAATGACATTCCACTTAATCCTCCAAAACAAAAGCAGCCATGCTGGGAGTGTGAGTAATCAGCAATTCTTTGGGCTTTGAGGTTCAGACTGAGTACCTGGGTAATAGACCCCAAACTAGCAGTTGCACTCATTCCTGCAACCCCCTCAGGACTAAGACAGAGCTCAGACCTATACAGATCACCAGAGACCAATTATCTGCAGCTCCACTGAGAAACTGCTATTCCTGTAGAAAGGTGCATGCCCAAGACACAAAGCGTGGGCAGTTTCCCCTCCAAGACAGGTTTCTTCTAGAACTAAAAGTGAATTAGAGTGAGAGCACCCTATGCATTCATGGGAAATTAAAGAGCATATCCAAGAGAGAGGAAAAGCAGCAAAGGAGCCAGTCAGCAACTCTCACTGTTGTGCACACAATCCCCAGGTGTGGGTAAGTTTGTTAGTACCTGTGGCAAATTTTTTCAAAAATGTCAAAAGTTGCCTGGCTAGGATAATAGTTTAAGTAGAGCTGATTGAGAGGAAGGGCTAAGTCACCCTTGCCGAAAAGGTCCGAGCTGACTGGAGGGGTCTGTTAACTCAAGAGGTGTCCATTACCTAATCATGGAGGTCTTTTGAAATTCTCACCTTCTATAATGAAACAGAAATTACCAGTGTGAGATTTGACAACACCCAGCATGAGACGTAGATTTTCAAACAGACTTCAGCATATGCCTGTTCACACTTCAACTCAAACGATTCTTTTTGGAAATTTTCCAGTCATTTCCAGTATGTCCTGTATCATATCTATTCCTCAGCAATACCCATCATAACTGAAATTCCAATGGGCCTCACTACCTGTGTTTTCATTGCACAAAGGTGCGCTCCATTGGTTTGCTTTACTTCTTGCCTCCTACAAAGTTTTGTGCCTCCAAGATGTACAGCAGCGTTGCATTATGCGCAGTCACAAAATAAAAATCCTTTTGGCAGAAAAAAGAACAAGAGCTAAATAGTGAAATTTGAAGCTGTATACTTCCAGTGGTCAGTATGGCCACTGCTCTTTTTTCTTTCTCAAGGAAGCGAATGGAAGATATTGGTACCCTTTAGGTTCAATTTTAAAAGATGGCTGTTCACATTAGATGCTAACAGACCTATTTTAATATTGTTCATAAAAGCAGAGATGAATCTTTCATGAAAATACTAGACAGAAAATATTAAAAGGGAAGAGACTAATGTTAATTAATGCTGAAGTGTTTTTACTTGCAAAAAAAAACTTGAAGAAAAAGTCTTATTTATCCATAAGATTTCCTTCCAGAACAGACCAGGAGATCATCAAGTTCATCCTTTTCTGTAACCAACTACAGGCCATCACTCAACTGTGTCTGTGCCAAAAGAAATAATTTGCCAGAAGGAAACTATATCGTTTATAATTGTACAGCTATAGCTTTATAGTTGTAATAATTCAAAGATATCAAGAGCTGAAAGAGCTTGGTTGATGCTTAACTACAACAGTTACTCAGTACAGATGTCTGTTCAGAATCCAACCCAAATTTGCATAGCTTTGATGTTAGTCTTGCCTACTAATTTTAAGTCTAGTAATTTCTCTGCATTTTCTCCCTATAATACATGTCCATAAAACAACTAAATTTTAACAGTCTGAATGACTTACTCAACTCTTGGTATTTCTTCATGAAATATTTAAGACATCACCAAATCAGAACCCAAATCTTTGTTGATGTGGTCTATATACTCTGAGATGAGGGGCTAAGATTGAAGTTCCTAAAAGGTATCTGGGAGATTCAGACACAGGTCTTGTTGAAGAAGGGGAGATACATCGTTTCTCTCCCTTATTTCCTTAGTTGGAGGATTGACAGTTCTCACAGAAGAGCATCTCTGAATAAGACACCACAGTGTAGTAAGGAGCTGGAATGACAAAGTGCAGGAGTGACAACCGGGTATGCTGCTGACTGGCACTTTCTCCAATGGCATCATCCCCTGAGCCAACATCTACATCAGGCTGGTTCACTCACACAAAAAGTGGGAAGTGAGAGCCAGGCAGTTACAATCAATATCAATAGTCACAGAATAGCTTGGCTTATCTCTCAACTGTTCTTCCTTCAAAGATAGTTTTGAAACAGATTTGTTTTAAAAAATCATCCAAATGTCCATCTGTGGCTTAAATTTTTAAATGTAAAACCTGATCATGCTTTAGGTATGAGTCATCCTTCTACTCTACCATGCCCAAAGGCTGGCAAAATCCGGCTGCATCCCAGAGCAATGACAAAGCAACAGAAGTGACCAGGGTTTGAGCAGCAATGAAGCAGATTTACCACCAAGCCTCACGCATAATTTTGCACTTCCAGCCACAATCCTCCCACTTGCTGTGTAGCTTTTCATTCGATATTTTCACCCAGGCACATCTCCATGTTATCATATGCCCCTCCAACAGGATCTCTCTTGCTGGGAAAGGACCCCCAGAAGGGTTGTTACTGTCCTGATTCTAATGAAGCCTTCACAGTCCCCTTAAGCTCTGCCCAGGTAGGCGTGCCAAGAACCTGAGCACTCATAGCTGGGGAAATTCCCACTGCCCACTTGCCTATGCTGGCTAACCAGGACTAGTTCAGCTCTGGGCAGCTTCCCAACATCCTTCTCAGAAACATACATGCATATACTTACTGGGGACAGCAAAGATGACTGTGCCAAGACTCCATGCACCAAGCAGCTGCTGTGTTTGCCCCAGAGGGGCCTGCAGTGTTTCTGTCTTCTCTGGAGCTTGTAGTGACTCTGTGGCCATTTAAACCATGTGGATCCAAGATCTCTCTCACTGCTGATAAACAGTGCCTGGTGGCTATTCACAGACATCCTTTTTTAGGATTCTCACACATCTGAAAGAACATCTGCACCTTTGTCCTAGTAAGGCTTCACCAATTTTGACAGGCGGCAAACCACTTCTTCAGGTCCTTCTTCCAGGGCATTCTCCTTCAAAGCAAGTTTGTTTTAACCGAATCTGGATGTGCTGTGAAATAACAAAGCCGCAACAAAACTGATAGCACAGGTTCACTCTTCTATAAGTCCAAGTCTCTATTGTGTTTGTATTATCTCTGGTGGCACTGGACATTTGTCCAGGTGTAAACTAAAATTTGCAAAGGAGAAGCTCCACTCTTGCTGGATGCACAACTCAGAGCTCCCAAACAAGCCAAGCTTCAAAAATCACCAAAGCAAAGCACCAAGCTGAAGATGCACAGCTGTGTTCCCGGACTGCTTGACATTTTTCAATCAAAGATTGTTCCTCCCACTAGGTCACTTGATGTGTGATCTTTTTTCATCTTTTTTCATCCTATCACATCAGCTTATTTCACCTCGTGCACCAGGAACCCAAGAAGCAGGCTGGCTTGGGACAGCAGGTGGAAAGGACATACTTGAAGAAAAGGACAAGTCACACAGGATAGAGGCTGGCTGCACACCTTCACACAGGACTAGAAGGTATTTGGACAATGCAGCAACAGGAAAGGTGCAAACTTTTATTGGCAATTCTCCTTCCTTTTCTGCTCCCTTAACAGACCACTTTACCAATTAGTGGAATTTATTCCAGCCTATCTGCATCCTCTAACTTTTTCTTCTGTACTTTCCCCCCCTACAATACTCACAAATTCTCTCTCTGTCTCACAGGATATTTGCTGCTGATCTCCCCTTTCAGTTGGAGAGGGCACAGCCTGCAGCTCTCCTCGATGCTTATTTGGGTCAATTACCAGCTGATGCACTAAACTTCTGAGCCAATCAGGACTCTTTCTTTGGCCAACAATTTTCTCAGTATTTGTAGAAATTCATTAACTCTGGGAACTCTGTTCATTTGTTAGATCAATTGAGTTTGTCAGCCAGGGTCAGGAATTAATGGGAGTGGACGAAAGACCAGACAGACATAATGATCATGCAAGCCTTATTTCTTTAGGAAACCATAGTAGTACTAAATCTGGGGAGCTGTGCTAATTAACATTAGCCCATTAAACCTCATATCTACTGGAAAATACAAGGCTTGCTTCTAGCAATATCCTGGCATGGGTAACCCTGGGTACATGATTCAGCAGTCCTTCTCCCACTGTGCCAGTTACAGCACAATCAGTAAATTTATCCAAGTTGGGAGAGTGGTGAAGTACCCACTCACACCTCTCCTTGCTATCAATTCCATCCCCCTGCCAAGCAGACTCAAAATGACAGCTGTGCAGACATGACACAAAAATAAGAACTGCTGCATCACACTTAGTTTCCAGAAGCATATTTTAAAAATGGAAAAACCCAAAGATGTAGCAGTAGAGAGCTGACCAAACAGCCTCTCAAACCAGGTTAGCTTGGACTGCCTGTTGAGAGGACATACACTCCACAACAGACACATAGCCATGGCTAATGTAGGGATCTTGCACCCTGGGTTTAATTCTTCCACAAAGGAACAGACAAAAGGAACATGGAGATGGAACAGACTATGTTGATTGTCCCAAAATTGTTACTGTCCTCTTTCCCTCATCATCCCGGTTAGAAGCATTTTTAGCTAGCTGAAATGAAAAATTGCAGTTTTTCATAAAGAAGAGATTTTCTTTGCTGTTCTACCAAAGGAGAAAGGATTTCAGGGAGTTTACAGATTGTCCCAGAAACTTCAGTCTAACAATTTTTCTCTAAATTGCCAGAGCACCTCCCCCTTCCTTACAATGGCAAGTGGTAGACCAGAGGCCCTTGTGCCTTAGCTTGGGGAACCTGTAACTGGGGGAACCTTCTCCTAACCACACGTATTGTCCATTGTCGGGGGAGTTTCCATGTGAATCATTTCTCTGTGAATCTTTCTTGTACCCTCTTTCAGGAGTATGGTTCCTGGTACTGTTCATTTTCTTATCTCACTGCTGTTTTCCAATAAATTGGAAAGAAAAGATCTCAGCCTGTGATCTTTACTTTCTGTGTCTTCATTTCTCCTCTCCATCCCACTGCAGGGGGAGTGGGAAGCAAGCAAATTTGGAGACTCTTAGTGGGACCACTAAACTGGAGAGTACCATTCCTAAACCACAGGATGAGAGAGCTAGGATAGGCTCTGGATCTGCCTCCAGATGAAGCCTCTGCAGAGCAAAGATACTGGGAAATCAAGGAAGCTCCACATAGGTCTATGTAATGCACTTCAGTCCTCCCACCTGTCCCTATAGTCCAGGTTCACTTTAAGCAACAAGGCAGCTGATAATGATGCCTATCCACAGGCCCCCAGAACACCAGGACCTGTATCAGCAGCTGTTACAGCTGTGCTTACTGAGAAGCTCCAGACTTGCCCCATGAACTCTATGCACTGTGTTGCAGCACATCTTGGGGGCACAAAACATCCTGAGAGAGCTCTGCTCTTCTCAGCAGATTTGGAAACCCCCATCCCCAAGAAATTTTTGTACCTCTTTCTTCTCAGCACTGCAAACAGAAAGAAAAAAAAAAAGCCGTAAATGATGACAGGGACGGTTATTGCAAAACTTGCTTGAGGAGACCCTGGAAGGCTGTGTTTCCTATGGTTGTGGTGTTTGTCTGCAGCTCTAAACACACACCTGCTACAGCCCAGACCACCATGACCATGGAGTTACAGGATTGATGGTTAAGGGAAGAGCTGCTGATGTCATCTACCTGGACTTGTGCAAAGGATTTTGACACTGTTCTGTGTAACATCCTCGTCCCTAATATGGGGACACATGGATTTGACAAATGGACCGCTCAATGGATAAGGAATTGGCTGGGTGGTCACCCTCAAAATTCTGCAGTAAATGGTTAAATACCCGGTGGAGACCAGTGATGAGTGACATTCCTCAGGGATCTGTATTGAGATCACTATTACTTAACATCTTTTTCAGGAACATGGGCAGTGGGATCGAGTGCACCCTCAGCAAGTTTGAGAATGACACCATGTTGTGTGGTGCTGTTGACATGCTGCAGGGAAAGGATGCCATCCATCCAGAGGGACCCTGACAGGCTTGAGAAGTGGGCCCATACAAACTTCATGAAATTCAACAAAGCAAAGTGTAAGGTCCTGCACTTGGGCCACATCAAAAGAAGTATGGCCAGAAGGTCAAGGGAGGTGATTCTCCCCCTCTGCTCTCATGAGACCCCACCTCAAGTGCTGCATCCAGATCTGGAGGGTCCAGCATAAAAGACACTGACTTGCTTGAATGGGTCCAGGAGGCCCCAGAGATGAACAGAGGGCTGGAGCACCTCCCCTGTGAAGACTAGCTGAGAGAGCTGGGGCTGTTCAGCTCGGGGGAGACACTACAGCAACCTTCCAGTTCTTAGAGGAAAGATGGAGAGAGAATTTTTATCAGAGAGCACAGTGACAGGACAAAGGTTAACGGCTTTAAACTGAAAGAGGGCAGGTTTAGATCAGATATTAGAAAGAAATTTCTTGCTCAGAGGGTGATGAGGTGCTGGAACAGGTTGCCCAGAGAAGTTATAAATACACAACCCCTTGTGTATAAATACACAAGGCCAGGCTGGATGGGGATTTGAACAACCTGATCTAGTGTGTGGCATCCCTGCTCATGGCATGGGAGTTGAACCTGGATGATCTTCAAGGTCCCTTCAAACCCAAATCATTCCATGCTTCTATGACTCAGGAAGAACAGTGGCTGAGACACACAACTTCCCTATCTCTAGCATCGTCTCCTTCAGTACATTCATCTGGGGCTCCACATAGCCATACTGTAGCTGATAGCTTCAGAAACCTACATGTACATTTTACTGTGGGGAACAATAACAGTACAATTAAAAAAAAAAATTTAGCAATTTCTTTGTCAGGAGCTTCAGTCCAGCTTTCAGAGTATTCCTGTATTCCATTAAATTGCACTTTCATATTTAATAAAAAGTCTATTTACCCATTTTAACTGTCACAATGTGACAGGGCACTTGGATTATCGCTGAAAACCTCATTTTTCATCTTGAACTATTTCATGCAGTTGCAGCAAATTTGAGAAAGTGGCCAAGCCTTGCTGACTCTTAGGCACAAATTCAACAACATTCATTCCTGCTTTTCCTTCATTATTTGGACCTGTTGCAGAATCAGATTGGGAACCCCAGTATTTCCACTTCCATAACCCTTCTAGTTTGCAAAATATTTTCTATTCCATCAGAAAAATTGGAAGACTGCTAGAGCAGTAGGTTACTTAGGTAATTCAACAAAGGAAAAAAATCTGATCTCTTTTCAGCATTTTAAACTCCTGATCTTGCAACAAGTTTTTTTACTAATCACAGATTTATTTTTTTAAAGAATTCTTAATATTCCTTATCACCACAGTGTCCTGTGGCTGGAACGACTACTACATATTCTGCTACAAGCTAGGCTCACACAGCACATTGTGAAGTATCAAATTTCTTTTTAAGAAATTATCTAAATTCTGGAAGACTGCCCAGAAGGATAGTTCTGTATGAAGAATATGCAACTGCCTAACAGTAACACCTTTGGGGTTTTTTTAAACTCTGTTTATACTAAGTGACTCTGCAAACAGAATGTGCAACTCCTGTTCTTGCCATCAAACTTATTTGAGAAAGGAACAGCCAGAACTGGAAACCAAATTACAACACAGATTATGTACCACATTCTGAACAGAAGTACCACACCACAACATGAAATCTTTCCCAGGTTAAACACCTGCACAGAAATGAGCAAAAAGCTGTGAAAAACCTTCCTCAGAACAGAGAACTTGGCTGGTCCCAACATCCACAACATGATTTCAAAGCCTCTAACTGAACATTGACTTAGCCCATGTTGCTCCCTGCTCTGCTACCACCAAAAAATATTCATATCTGTTTTCTAAAACCTTTTGATTGGTAATAAATTCAGTTAATTTCTCCAAGCTGAGACTGTTTTGCCTGTGACAGTAACTGGTGAATGATCTCTCCCTGCCCATATCTCAACTCATTAGATTTTTTTTGTATTTTCTCTCTCCTGTTCAGCCAAGGAGGGGAGCGGTAGAGTGGCTTTGGTGGGCACCTGGCATCCAACCCAGGTCAAACCACCACATTCAGATAAGAGTCATACAAATATCTCTGCTGCACACTCAAAGATCCCCAAAATGATCTGACTTCATGACAGATCTATGATTGTCTTTCACAGAACTGATGAGCTGGCTTATAGACAGGAGTGAGTTCCAGTCCCGGGCCTCTCACAGGGTAATTCCTCTAAGAAGCCTGCTTTCCCAGCCCTAAAATAACATGATGTTCTCACCCCCCACGCACAGTTAATAAAGTCCTGGTGATTAAACACACTTGTCATCTTGTCCCCCCCTCCCCAAGTAAAGGTTGGGTACTATTACTGCTCACACCTACTTATCAATAATTAGAATCAAGTGCATAAAGGCACCCACATTTATCATAGAGATATATAATTTTTCAGCAGGGCAATGAACAAATTAAATCAGGCTGAAACATCTTTCAATTAACCTCAAAACATTTGCAGCTTTTGATGCTCAGACACAACTTATGCTTTTAAAAGTCTCTTAGGACTCTTAAAATTGCTGTCTCCCTTTTCCTCAAGAGCTAATTCTGCCTATATGAGCTTTCTGAAGAGAGAGCTAACAGGACTGCCTCATTAGTTCAACTGAGCTACTAGAGAGCTCCCCATGCACCACTTCCCTGTCTTGCCTGCAGTCTGCCCTCTCTGTTCTAGTGCTGGTTCTTGAGAGCCTTGCAGGGGATGGGGCATTGATCAGAGGGACAGGAGGAGGGGCGGGGTAGTGCTTCTCTGCATGCCTGGGCTGAGAAGGTTTGCTCCAGGCTGGGCAGCAAGGATTTATTTTGCTGCACCTGAGCCGAGGGTATCCTGTTAGCACTCATCTCACCCTCCAACACTATCCTGCACTGCCCCTAGCTCCTCATTGGTATCATGTGGCATGTGCTAGGGCATATTCTGAAGATTCAGGAGCATCTGATACCCCTCTCTATTCCACTGGAAAGTGATATTTTAAACAGACATTGTACAAGGGACTGAGGGACAGGTCTGCTCACTGAGAGTTTCCCTGGGTCACTGGGATCCTGGTCAGTAAGGAGCCAAGCCTTTGCCATGATCGAATAGCCTGTGTTGCACCTTGGCCATTCCTGTTTACTGAGTGGTCCTATGTACCTCTGCCAGCAAACATCTGGGCATCAGATGAATTTTAGTGATGTGAGGAAAAAACCACAAAAACACAACCCCCAAACAACAAAAATAAAGCAACAACAACAAAACAAGAGCTGTGGGATGTGTCAGTTTTTGGCTTTTCTGCCTGTAGGAGCAGCTGGTCAGCCACAGGCTTTGGTGGATCGACTGAGTGATTTGCAGCCACTGGCCTGTCCTTCCCACAGTACTACATCATTCTGCTTCCTAGAGGTCAGGGGGAAAGGCTGGCCCTATTCCTGCTGGCAGAAACTTCTGCAGCTCCCTGTGAGACCCAAGCACTGCCAAAGGACAGGACTTTCCCTCCCAAGCTTTCTCATTGCTGCCAATACAACAGGACCAGTTGTTTACCCGCCCTGCCTCTCCCCCAACCTGAAAAAAGTGCTGAGACTGAAGAATTCAATCAGTGGAATTCAGGGGAGAAAAAAAAATAATGTCCTACATCTTTGCAAGGTCATGTCTCAAAGCAAGGACTATGTCTGAATTTACTTTTATTTATGGCCATCTGGGGGCTGGCAGAGAGGAGCCATTTTAGTCAGGCCTGGCTGGATGATATTCAACAAGTTTAGTTGCTTGGTAATTGGAAGTATTACAGGTCTGAGTTTCCTCGCTAGCCCAAGATAACAAACTGAGCATGCACATGGGAATATGATGTTGATAGCACAGTCTCTATAGTATGATTAGGCTCCTGAAAGGTCTTTCAGCTTGTTTCTAGTCACCTACAGATTTAGCAGCTGCCTAACTTCAGATTTCCTACAATTTATACCACACATCAGAGAGTGCAAAATAAGGCAAAGCCTACAATATTTCAGTATCAGGCTTTGTGCCACTATATTTAAACTGTGTTAGAATTACCTTTACTGAGCATCCTTCTTCTGTGTCTGAACCAGAGGTATTCCTGATGCAAGTAACTAATGCCTACCAAGAGCTCATGCCTTTTGCCCTGAACTTTTTTTCAAGGATGTGCTTGGCAACTTCTAAAATGTGACAGAAGCTATCTGAGCAGCAGGGTCTCCTTACATGCCTTCCTTGCAGGTTGCCTCTGAATTAGGCTACTACAGATGACAGACAACTCAAATCACCTCTCTTCCTAATGTATCCTGAGCCAAGTACCTCCCCAACCCTACCCCATCATCCCAAACATCTCCTCCACACACAACAGGCTAAGGCAACTTAGGGTAGAATTGCTCCTGTGCAAATTTAGCTCCTGGTCTGGTTGTTAAACACCTCAGGGTGAGCAACCACTGCTTCTGTATTTAGCTGAATAATGCTCATTTAGAGAGCAAAGATGAACAAGACCATTGTAGGGAAAAAATGGTTTCCCTATTTCAAGAGTTAATAATATCTCAGTCATTCCTGCAAGCCCATGAAGCAGGAAGCATCAAAAAAGTTCCTGATAAGAACATTTTTGGAAAAGACAGGGATAGGGGATAGTTAAGTCATTAATTCTATCTTGAGTGGTATATTCTACACTATCCCAAGCAGGGAACTTCCAATTTAAAAATTTCTGACTCCTTACCCTTTACAACATTCACAGAAATACGGGACACATTGACTACCTCTGACCAGTTTCCTTAAATGGCCTGTAACATTTCAGATGTAATCAACAACTTACCTTTAAAATTCTTACTGAGCCCCTACAGACTTTCTGAAGATCTATCTATTACACTTTTACGTAGAGAAATCTATGCATTAGCATTCAATGCACATTGCTATATTTAGTTTTCAGGAAATATGACATTCATTCCACAGGAAGATTGGAAAAATATATAACAGTGACCTATTTCTTTATTATAAGTGTGTTGCCAAGGCACTTCCATTGGTTTTCCTCTATACAGAATATTTCTAAAGCACCGTAGGTGTAAATTTAGTATCCAGACAAAAAACAAAAAAAGTTTCTTTAGCAAACCAGAGTTTGGTCAATCAATCATTATGAAATCAAATAAGAAAAATGAAATCCTCCTTACTGGCCCTATGAAGTGACACACTGCAGTTCCTCAGGTATGAATAGGCTTCCTGCAGATTAAAATAAATTGGTCAGAAAGGCTTGACACAGGTTTCTTGAGAAGGGAAAGCAGTAAGACACTCAGCATCCACTACATCTGCTATTTGCCATTAATCACAGGCTTTTCTGCTTCCAAGCCATGGATGGGGAGATCTCATGGCTTGAGGAGCAACTCTTTCCTTTTCTCCGGGGGCTGGACAGACAGGAGAGGATTCAATGCAACAACAAGTCCAGCCTCCCATCACACTTGGGCCAAGAATCACCTAAGCACCTAGGTCCAGGGGTGAGGTCCTTAGGAAAGCTGATCAGGTACTGCAGGAAGGTGAACACATTTGTGCAGGCAAAGCTTCCTGTGGATACTGCTAAGCAAACTTTCCTATGTGACTATTTAGGACCACTCTGGGAGTCACACTCTCACCACCCCAGACTTCCTCTGTTGGGAGCAAAGCCCCTTCACAGTGGGCAGATCTGCGGGTGCCACATTTGGCTCCCACCACACATCACACAGATGAACTTTGCTGATTGGGTGGCTTCAAGTTTCCCATAGCAGAGTCCCACATCTGGTTCCTCTAATTGAATTGTGGTGCAGTGACACCGTAACAGCTGGAGCTGGTGCATCCAGGGAGGGACCCCCAACAAAGGAATCCCCAGGTTTTTGTACCCTCACAGTCTGTGTTCCCGTTGTTGTCCACAAAAATTGGATTCGTTACTCAGTGTGTGTCAAGCCCAAAATTCCATACTTAAGAGAGACATTGATTATTTATTTCAGAGTTGCACAAGGCTGGGTGCTTGCTGGTATTCCACAAATCAAGCACACCAGCAATCAAAATTTTTTACTGCTTATACATTTTAGCAAACAAAAGAATTATTCATTGGCTACAAATTACCCAGTTCTATTATTAATTAGTATTCTATTTTCTGTTCTCACTTCTCATGCTCAGTCTTGCTCTTCTTTTGAGTTCTTTTGAGTTTGGTTTCTTGAGTCAGTGGTCTCTGAGTCTGTAGTCATGGTCTCCCTCTGCCGGAGTTACCTTTTACCCAGTCGGAGCTGATTCAGCACAGTTGCTGAGTTTGCTGTATTAGTTTCTTCCTTATCTTGGGAATTCTGCCAAATGTCCTTGTGGCCCAAAAATTCTGCATTTGTTGTGTCCACTGTCGGTGGGACATCCTTCTTCCCAAGCTTGTTAAGTTTCCCTTAGGTCTGAGATCACTGAAGCATGTCCAGCCCTAAACTTTAATAAGGCAATTCTACCAACAAATAATTTGTTTTTCTAACACGTGGGCATCACTCAGAGCTTGCTTGTTAGCTGCTCTCTCTTTCATGACTTAAGTCTCCCTTCTTGTTGATTAATCTTGAAAGTATACAAAAGCTAAACATCAAAGAACATCCTTTCTTAAGAAAATTTTACATATCTCACATTTTGCAACACAGTTCCAATGGTGATACTTAGTCTGGGGTCTTCTCACTGTTAATTTGGGTTCTACATAGTCTATGGGTGACTGGACACCCCCCCTGCCCTGCCAGTGCCTCAGGTCCCCTTAGGCAAATGTCAGGGCCCTTTGCTGGGGTCTCCAGCCATGTCCCCCACCTGAGGAAAAACCTGCAGCTCATATTGCAGCTGCACGAGGAGATACCTCCACTAGTTGTATTCCTCACTGCTATGTGGCCAAACCTTACCCAACAATTACACCCTCATGGTTAAAAGCAATATAGGTAAGAGCACTGCTCCAAGCAGTCCCTGCCGTTTCAATACGCAGTGTGATGGCTTTTCCAGCTCGTAGGTGCAACACAGCTCTCAGAACTCAGTCTCAGACTCTCTCGTCTACTTTCTGTAGCCATTCAGTGGCCCTACAAAAAAGGTACAGCTGCAGTCCATTTCCAAGTCTGAATATACCATGAAAACCAGTGTGGGTGTCGCAGCTCATCCACATCACATTTTTTATTAAATCACAAACATTCAGAAGGCTAAAAATTATATTAAGCCTATTTCCACTGTACTTGGTGGAGATTAATTGTATGTACTACAAGATAACAGATGCAGCCTCATTAGTACTGTTTACAATGCCTATCCATGATATGAGAGAAGAGAGTTAAGAAATAATTTAATCTCACATAAATGAGCAGAAACAAGCACATCTGAGACTTCAGCACAAAATTCTGGCCTGTGAAGCAAGCTTATTTAGAAATCACCATAACAGGATGTGACCACTTGACAAATTGCATAAGGTTCAGTTTTCTTAATAGACAATTTCATTCCAGCAACTTCGCCTCCCCCCAGCTGGGTTACATAAGCAACTTGCTTCATCTTCTCTATATGGGGCAGTGGTTTTCAATCCAAACCCAAGGATTCATGGACTTCTGAGGGATTGCAAATGATCACTAATATAGCATACACATAGGGCCTACATGGTTCCAAATAATCCTAAGCGGTCTGGCCCTTCTCTGAGAGAAAATTAACATTCCAGTAATTTGGATTATTTGAAAAATCACATGCTTAAATGGTAAATTATTGGGAGTAATGACTGTATCATACACTGGAATTGTATAACACCCCATTTTCTTCACTGTAAAGCAATAGAACAGAAGCAAACAAGAATAATGTTGCTGGACTGACACAGTCTGGTGGAAATTATATATATAGTTTTCTTTGCAGACTTCCATTTAGTTGCACATTCAGATGCCCAGTCCAAGTTCAGGTTTTAACAGTCTGCCAGCCCAGGTAAGAAACCATAGCCACCCTTCTCTATAAAATTTTTGTGCTGACAACACCCTTCCATTCCCCTCAAAATCAGGAAGGGAATAGCTGCCTGTTGACATTAAATGGATTGTCAAAACTGCAGCAAAACCAGAAAAGGAGTGGTGGTGGAGCAGGTGCTAAGAATTATTTGGCTGCCCATATGGGCTAGTTTTAGCAAAACACTCCATCTGGGACCAATTGGTCCCAGTCCCAATGAAGCCTGTGGAGCCTGACCAGCCTTACTAAGCCACTGATTCCAGAGCTTTTTTCAACTACTCGCCTATTCTTAGTTGCCTGGAGGCTGCACCCTCACCTTCAACTCATGAAACTCTCATATATAACTCCTTGCTTTAAAGCATCTCATTAAGATCTGGATCTCCTTTTAAGTATGGTCCTGTAAATCAACAGGCTTCCTACTGCAGCCAATAAACCACATGAGCAGAGGTTACTTTTTAGTATCTGGCTCAAATCCACCACTCTTTTGTCTAATTGATATCTCTAAGTGAATAACTGTGTAGAAGTGACCTTTGGTGGGAAGATACTTAAATCTCAGAAGTGTTCCTGATTTTACTAACCCGGGCTGCTGCCTTCCCAGAAAAGTCACTCGCGTTCCCAGCATAACTAAGAACATGAGTATCATTCGACAACACTATTTTCTGGTTCTTTCTTTACTAGCAAAGCCAATTGGCAGCCGAAAAAGGGCTGGATGAAGTCAAATATATATTTTCTTTGAACAAATCTTAGTTAGCATCATGCTTGGAAACTCAGCAGCATCCTAGAGATGACCTTGAAAGGAAACAGTTTTGCATTGCCCAATTTGGAGCAGAAGCAAATAAAGCTGTCTAGGCACTCTGCACGAAAGCTTGTTATCAGGCACAACAGAACTGAGCCCAGAAATGCCATGTTGTTGGCCTTGCTGCAGACATCTATCAACACCATCCTTAACACTGCA
Source organism: Platyrinchus mystaceus (assembly GCA_035041135.1). Taxonomy (NCBI): domain Eukaryota; kingdom Metazoa; phylum Chordata; class Aves; order Passeriformes; family Tyrannidae; genus Platyrinchus; species Platyrinchus mystaceus. The sequence continues at coordinate 13,971,842 of JAWWLV010000121.1, read as the reverse complement.
AGAACATGCTACAGCTGGAAGCATGTGGATAGTCAGAGGAGGTGATTGGAAAGTCTCTTTAGGCCTTAGACCACATGACTGAGGAAAGCTTCCTCCAAACAGCAGGCAGTCATAAATCCACGGACAAGCTTTCTGACTCAGCAAAGAGAGCATCACCTTAAGTGACACTGATAAACGAGACTGTGAAATTTGCTTTGCTACGCTGCCTTCTGTTTAGCTTCCCCTGAAATTTAAATGCATAAAATAACGTTAATATAAAGAGGAAGCCAGGTGTGAAATGAAATAATTCAGATGCAATGCTTCATCACAGAGTTGTTGGTATAAAGTGGAAGAAGGCATATTCAACCCAAAAGTCTAAAAAGCCACATGAAAGGGAATATTTAGGTATAATTTATGTATAGGTCAGTTTGTCCTGAGCTACACCACATCCCCTGCAGAGAACAGTTTAGCTGTATTAATTGTCAGCTTTCATGAAACACTTGAGAAATTATCTGTGCTGACAGTACAGCCCAGATCCTGATCTCAGAAGAGCTGAGTGATGGTCCCTTGTCCTCACCCTTGCTGTCCCTCAGTCGGGAGCCACCTGGAAACAGCCAGTTCTAAGTGCCTAGGGAGGTGTCAGTGGGATCCTACTCTGGCTGTTGAGAGTTTTGTGGGGTCACTCTGCAGTATCACAAAGCAAAATAAGCCACTGTTCAACTCTGGGGTACAATAGAAGTAAAGGTAGACATGGAAATCAGGACTTTTTTGGGAAATACAAGGAAAGCAGTCATTAGCACTGTTGTTAATAAATGCTGTAATTCTTTGTATGTTTAAGACAGCTGGTGAATAACCATGTCTCATTTTAAAACCGCTATGTCTTAATGAAAGCACCCATAGAGGAGTCAGTATCTGAAAGAACTTCTATAAAATCAATTAATTTTTAACGATATGAACGAAATTGTAAGTTGTGTTGTAATGGTGCTTTGACTTGAATTCGGGGAATTATGCACAAACAGAAACAAAAATCCTTATTGTAAAAATAGAAATGAACTCCACTCAGAAAGCTTAAATGGCATTTACCTACAGTAGAAATAAAGGTTATGCAAAGATTAAAAGAAGAAAAAAAAAGTTTTCAAAACACACGTGGACTTCTGGTAATATCCCCAACATCTTCTAGTTGCAGCAAGCTGGAATCTCTGCCAAAACCCTGTCTTTTCTTCTTCTTTCTTCCATCCTTCCAAATATTCTCTGGTAGAAGTAATGCCTGGTCATGACATCTCATATTTGTGAAAGTAAAATCCAACCCTACTTGCCTTACTGTGTTAAATCTGAATCACAGAATCACAGAATCCCAGAATGGATAAAGTTGGAAGGGTCCAACCTCCCTGCTCAAGCAGGGTCATCCTAGAGCACATGGCATAGGATTGTGACCAGATGGTTCTTGAATATCTCCAGTGAGGGAGACTCCACAACCTGTCCGGAAAATCTGTTCCAGTGCATAGTCACTCCACAGTAAAGAAGTTTTTCCTCATGTTCAAGTGGAACTTCCTGTGCATCAGCTGTCCATTGCCTTTTATCCTATTTCTTCAAACATCTTCTGCCCATCTCCTTTTGAGGTTCTTCTGAAGGGTGCACAGTGCTCTGGGATACTTGCCACTCCTTCCAGCTTTTTGTCATCCGTGAACTTGCTGAGAAGGCATCTGGTCCTTCACCCAAGTCATAAATGAACAAGTTAAACAATACTGGGAACAGGCCTCCAACTGGACCCTGTGCCACTGATTACAACCCTCTGAGACTTGTCATTCTGCCAGTTCTCAATGCACCCCACTGTCCACTCATCCAGTCCAGACTTCCTGAGTTTGCCTATGAAGATGTTTTGAGAGACAGTGTCAAAAGCATTCCTAAAGCCAAGGTAGACAATACACACTGCTCTCCCCTCATCCATCCAGATAGCTGTTTCATTGTAGAAGGCAATCAGATTGGTCAAGCATGATCTTTAGTGCATCCATGCTGACTACTCTTGACGACCTGAATGTTCTCCTCTATGTAGGTAAGACATTCC
>JAWWLV010000121.1:13935179-13951345 GCA_035041135.1 Platyrinchus mystaceus | reverse complement strand
ATGTGGCGAGGACTTTTCACATCAAGGCAACACCTCTCTTGTCTGCTGAGATTAATGTACAGATAGCAGAAGAAGCATGAAGGAAAACTGAGAGCTCTTTTTTCTGTGTGTGACTTCTGGGTACAAATCCTGACAGCTTTTAGCACAGTGTGGAGCAGAAGAAAACAGAGCTGCTTTTATCATGACCTGGTGCTGGGTAGCATAAGCAGAGGGTTTGCCATTTAATAAGAATTAACTCAGTTATTAATTAGCATAGAAATCCCTTAAAAGTTTTATTATTTCATCAATAATTCACCCAGTTTTTATAGACTACGATTCTCTGTCTCACTGTGGGATTGCAGCCTCTTTCCCTCTCTCTCCCCCATTCTATTCATTCATTTTTCCCCTCCTTTTTCTCTTTCCTTTTGTTTCTATCCCTGAAATTTGTTTCTCATGGTTGACTCAGTTGCCCTCCATAAGTAGTTGGGAGGTATCACTGACTGTTAGTCAAAGAGATGACAATCGATCTTGATTTCTGAAATTGGTTTGGAGACTCTTCATCACATTCATGAACACGTAGGCAGAGAGTAATAGCAACAGCACACGAACTTGAGTAGTACATACAAAAATGGAACAGGATGGTTAATGTCAATGGGGATGGAACAACTTGGCTTGAGAGAGAAAGACAGAGAACTACAAGACCCAGAAATAATCTTTGACAAAACAGCTTTAATTTGCCAAGCAGAGAAAGACTTCCACAGCTAAATGAAGCTTTTCATTGGATGTGTAAGGATACCTGTGCATTCACAACTCCCACCCCAAGGTTTTATTGGCTGCAGAAACAGTAAGACAGTGCCCATCACTTGAACAACTTTGGGAAGATACATTTTGTGTGATTGGAAAATGGAGGGAAATAATAGCTTGATTAATGCCCCAGGGCTGTCAAACATTGCATAGCCAACAACCTGATCTCTGTGGAACCAAGAGACTGGAGGTACGAGGAGGTTTGAGGCAGAGGAGCTTTCCACAGGTTCCAATTCAAAGCCTAGAGAGCTTCACTTATCCAGACTGGGGCACTGGGAAGGAGCCCTTTGCTCTGGGACAGAAACACCCTGATCATGTTGGTGTCTTCTTCCTCTAGAAGTCATAGGAGTAGATAAATAGGCCGTCCTCATGACTCTCAAGCTGGGACAGTCTCCTGACCCTGCTGAACTTTCACAGATCTATCCATAAGGCAAAAAAATAAAAGGTAGAAATTTTGGAAAGGCGTATTTCTACTATTTTATAGGCTCAGTGGTCTGAGAATAAAATTGCAGTGGCAGTTAACATATCCGGGATGTGTGCAGGAAGGTCAGCGCTCAGGAAGCTCTCAGCAGGCTGTGAGACAAGGAATGGTAGCAAGGATGTCATTAGTGTCCAGTGGCAAATCTGGGCTTGGCCCATGTTCTGCACCAGCCACTCAGGAGCAACACTTACACAGACACTTGCTGTGGGTTACCAGAATAAAAAATATATCAAGATTCCAAAATAAAAACCCCTAATGGAGGGGCAGGAAGGTTTAAGCTTGCCTGCCAACTCAAGATTCACAGACACTGTTCATATCTATGCAACACTGTACACTACAGGTAGGCAAATGTTATCCCTGCTTGGCCAGGCTGCATCACCCACACGCACAGAAAAAAATCCATGGTTCCTTGCACTAGGTTGAGCAGCTCCTGGTCCTCAGGGAGGTTCCTGCCCTATTTCCAGATCTGGGACTCCTCAGCTGACGGCCCAAAGGTCCTGCCCTGGCTTGCAGGGGCCTGTCATGCTGTATCAGAGCAAGTTATTTCACCCAGCCTGCTTAACGCAGAGGGCATGTCTGTGCCCCATGGAGCAGATAGGCTTGGTCCAATTTAGTGAACCTGGTGTGTGTCTTTGCAAAGGTTATCTGCTCTGACTCCAAGGACGTGGCTCTTCCAGGGGCCCTGATTAGCTGGTGCCCAGACCCAGCTCTAAGGATTCACTCACAACACAGCTTTTCCTGGCCTCCTGCTCAGTTAACCGGAGCAGCAGCTGGGCATGAGGCATGCTCAGAGTGGCTGGCTTTGGGAGCATTCCGCACTGTTAAGAAAGGGCACCCGAGATGGAAAAATCCCAGCTGCCTCTAGCTGAGAGAATCCATCCCTATTTTTCCCTGACTTTGACCTGCTGCAGGCAGGAGATTTCTTTTTTAAATTCTGACCTGACAAAATCACTTTGAGAGCTGTTTATCAAACAGGATTTTTTTCCGAAGGAATTTATTTTACAGTGACAGGAAGATGCCATTGCATGCCCAGCGAAATTAATTTGGAAAGGCTCATTTTCTATGAACCAAAGCATCTTTTTCAGTTACCATAGGCAGGAAAGTCTGTTCCAGAAGCAAACTGAAGCTTTTTGTCTCTTTTGCACTACAGCTACTGTCCTGACAGCCATGCTTAAGCTCATTAGCCAGACATCATGAATTTCAGGGCAGAAAGAAAAAAACAGAAGTCTGAGTTGCAGCATAGTAAAAATCGCGGTTTTAGGGCTGACTGTAACAGGTTTGAAAAGAGATGTTGGAATTTTTCCCCAGTGTCGGTAATCACCCCCTCTCCCTCCATCTGTTGCTTCCAGGGTGGGGGAGGCAAGAGGGAGGAGTGGGGTGAGGGGAGGTTCCCTTTAAAAATCGGGCCAGGGCCACGCCTCGGAAGCCCCTTTGTCCGGAGGATGTGAGAGAGAGAGAGACCGACCCATCTCGAAACGACGTATTCTGCCCTCGGGGCATGAGGCTGCCTTATCAGAGCTGCCTGACCTGATGCTGCGCCTGTGGGAAGAAGGACCCTTTCCTTGGTGGTCGCTCACGTGGCTGTGGAGCAGCTGCTGAGCTGCCAAGGACAGTTCGCCCTCAGCCCCCTCTACTTTGCCGCGGGTTTTTCCCCCGCCACCTGGGGAATTAGGGCTTTGTTTTGTTTCTTTTGAAACTTTTGGTTGCACCGTTGTTGTTTATTCAGGTTTGTTAATAAAAAGCTGTTCTTGTCCTTTTCCACACTTTCACTTGAAGCCTTGGAATTTCAAAGTTGTAATCTTGTTAAACTAAAGACAATGACCAACAAATCAAAAATCAGAATTCAGCTCATGGATTCAGAAGAGATATATGTGGAAATTTGTTTTCCTGTTCTGCAAAGCATTTTCTCATTCTTACAGGAAGGATAAGAGTCGGTAGATCTAGATTTCTTTTAGAGAATTGTTTGTAATGGATAAATCTCTCCCTTTGCTGATAAGCAACAGCTGCTACATTATCTCTGTATGTGAATATATATCTATATGTGTGTATGTGTGCCGTTATACCTGCTGTCTTCCAAATGAGTGAGCAAGGACCAGGAGGAGTGCAAGAATCCAGGGGCAGGGTTCACGCGAAGGACTCTGTTGGAAGAAGCCTGTCATGCTCATTACAGCAGGTTGGGGTTCCTTTTCCCCATGGGTTGTTTCACAGTGAAGGCATATTTCCCAGGGGACTCTTGCAGCCATCCACAACTTCACTGCACAGCACAGGGCTTTGCACATAGAATCGTATCAGAGCTTCCAGCACCATCATGTTGAAATCTGCCTATGCTCAAGGTAAGATGTGCACTGGGGAAACTGGAGTCAGTCTTTTTGGGTTGTCAGCAAAGGGCTTTTTTTCTGGAAATGCTTTGGAAAGAAGATGTTTTGCAGAGCCCCACATGGCAGACTGGTTGTCCTTCTCTGTCCAACCTTCACCTTGCCCCATTGACTATGCAAGGCTGGTGTGAAAACAGACCCAGAACTGTTGTATGCAACACCCATTGATAAATTAATGGTACCCACAGGTAATTTGCAATTCTCTATAAAAAAGGCATATCTTCTGAGCCTTTTTTGAATGAGAAAAGTGAGTTTTAGAGGGAAACTTGTTCATCAACACAGTATGCATATGCATCTGTAAGGATGCATATCTAATGTCAATACACAGGGTTGTCTCTGCTGACCGCAAGCTCTGGCATCACCTTGACAAGTGTTGGGAAGGTGGCTGCTGCCCAAAATTATTGAGAGTTAACTGCTTGCTTGATACAGAACATAGCTACAATTAATAGAATTTGGACATCTTTTTGTGGAGGAAGAAATGGTCTAGGAGTTTTATGTGTCCCAGAAGGGCAAGTGAGGATGTGATGGAGCCTCTGGTACTGCATGGCTCAACTTTGGACAGTGCTGAGCAAAGGGTACTGACAGCCACTTTGTACTGCTGAATTATTCAGGAGTCCTTCACAGATGACTGCAAGCAAGGGAGGTCTGGGAGAAAGTTTAGGAGGAAATGCTCAGTATTCAAGGAGAAAGTTTAGCATAAGACAGATTTTCAAAGGAATTCAGATCAGTAAAGGATGGCAGACTCTTCTGATGAATACGTAGGCTATACAGGGAAGGCAGCTTCACCCTGTTACTGAAAATCATCTCAAGTGAAACTTTGTGAAAATGAAAACCCTTATCTACAAATTAATCAAACCAAAGTAATAAAGTGGAAGAGACCAAGTTAAATATTGGTAAGGTTAAAGGAAAGCCATATATTGTATTATAGCATTTATGTGGCACCTCTGAGAGTGATATGGGGCTGTTCAGCCATCTCTGAAGAGTTGACATTTATTTATCAGTATAGCAGATCTTCTTCTACAGAGGTCACATATTACACATGTCCCTTCTTTCAGCCATGGGACACATGTATTTTTCTTCCAGATGTGTGAAAGTGACAGTAATGTACCAAACTGACACTCAACCTGCTGCTCAGACAAAGGCTTAGAATTGAAGTCCCCAAAAGCTTTTCAGAGGTGTTTTCTTGTTCAGTTTCCAGAGAGCACACAAGGCTTTTAAGGTCCAACAGCCCTCAGAGCTGCTGGGATAGTGTACAGACAGTAAAGAGGACTCAAGGTGCTGGGACCTCCAAAAAACCCATCTTTCCCAGCAGCAGCTCATCATCTCCCTCCACAAGGGGTATTCAACTCAGACAGCTGTATATACCGTACAGTGGCTCACAATTAAGACAATCCCACACCAAAATGTCCCCAGGGACACAGTTCAGCAAGAGAGCTGCCTGAATATCCTAGAAGATTACCTCAGCAGGATGTTCTTGTACCTTTTGGAATACAAAGGTCCCTTCAAGCACAGGTGGCAGGTATTTAATGGTGAGTAATATGTCAGAGACAACCTAAAGTGAAGCACACAATGGATAAAGGATTATCCTATCCATTTATCAGGATGTCTGCTTTTTGCCAGCAGAGACCAGAAAATCTCTTTGGCTGTTTTTTCACTACTGCTTTTCTCTATTGTCCTACTCGGAGCTTTTGCTTCTTTTTTTTTCAACTTTACTGCTCTCCGGAGTGGCAAATCTTAAGAAAACCTGGCTTTAGGGTCATTTCTGGACATCAGGACAGTGAGCTGATGTTGAAGAAGGCAAAGCATTTGTTGTAATTTCTCTGAGGCCTTCAGGAAAGCAACTGTTGCCAGTGGCAGAATTATAACCTGACAATGCACATGCCAGCAAACTCTGCCAGGGGGTTGAAAGCTTTAACAGTCATAGCTGGTCTGGAACGTGCAGGGCATATTCATCCTTGAGAAAGAACTACTAAAATGTTCACACCAAATTTCAGTTTCGACGAACAACAGATTTGCCGGCAGCAAGCGCACCATCCAGAAGTTTTCAACCAGCACTAATAAAACTAAATAATAATAAAACTAATAAGTTTTCTTTTCCTTAGTCATCTGCTGTTTTTCTGACACATCATCAAGGAAATTTACCCTATGACAGTGTTCCTGCTGTGAGTATGTGAGTATAAATGTCCTTCTCATTATCCAAATTACAAGAAAGTCAGAAATTGTGCTGTCCTCCAGTAAGCCACAGTGCATTTATGCTTAATAATTCCTTTTTTTTTTTTACTTCTCAAATTGAAATTCAGAGTCCCTACAAATTCTTACCTCAATTATCACTGACTGTGAGTCAAAGCAACATTGCTTAACTTTTCCTAAAATGCAAATCATGAGTAATCCAACACCCTCCTGATTATCTTGTATCTTGAATCTACAGACTGAGAAGAAGCACCTCAACTATCTCTAAAAATTGTCTACTTTTTTAACCTACTCCTTTGTCAGTCCAAGAAATAGGACTTCAAACAACTCAAGAAAGTTCAGCAAGGATTATGTAGTTTTTAGAGATTCTCCAACCAAGGTAAAATCTTCCATTTTTTCCTCCCCTTGGTTCCCCACTAAGCATCCTGAAAGCCCCATGCAATTCCAAACCCCTCTTTCTTTGCATCCAGTAACGTGGCTCACCTCTAAGTGTGACAGGTGATCTGGAGAGCTGCTGGGTTCCACCTCTGGACATGGGACTGATGGCAAAGACAGTTCAGTCTCTGGAGGTTTCCTGGTATCCTGCAATGCATTTGGGACCACCCCCCTGTTTGGAACAGCGCTGTAGTGCACCTCTGATGCTCCCCAGGCTTTTCCCTTGTGCTGTAATGGGAAATAATGAGCGCTCCCTTGCTGCCTCTCTCACCACAACACCTCATCCATGGCCAGGTTGCACAGCAGGCTCACTTGCAGTGCTGTCAGCATTAGCCCATCTCTCCTGACTGATGACTTTGATGCAGCTGACCCTATTTAGGTTAACACTTCCTAACAGAAGATGAATACATCTGTCCTGCTTGGGGTCAGGCATTGTAAGTACCAGACTCCAGTACCCATTCAGCATGCATTGCCATCTCCCTACACCCTAAATTATGTGTGCTGATGGGTCTCACTGCACTGTTTTCCTTTGCAGAACCACCCAGGGAACCTTATAAAACTTATACAATACTTATAAAACACCTATGTCATAGTCCAGGATGTCTGTTGCTTTTATCCCAGGAACTTGCCTATCTGCATGAAGAAGGCCCAGCAGTGAGGTTTCTGTGGCAGACACATTGCTATTTCTCTGGCTGCAGAATTATGAAGGTGCTTTTCAGATGCTTCAGTGCCCTTTTGGGACACAATACTGAAGAGTAGTGGTGCAGCCACAGGGGCAGAGCAAAGCTGATTAGATAGCCTAAAAAAAGAAATGTGCAGGCTTTGTTTTCAAAGCATGACTGTTCCATCCCTGCTATTCCTTAGGTTTGATGTTAAGATCTGATGCCCAGATATTTTTTTCCCAACAAAAGCTCTCCAGGAAATATTAATCTTGCTCTTTACCCTCTTGCTAAATGTCACTGGAGGTAAAATATAGCTCCTCTGTGGGGTTTGCTTCTCTGGCATAGAAATTTTTGTGCTTGTTTTTAAAAGAAATGAACAAGCATTTTGTTGGATTAACTGGCTTTCTCACAATAAAAGCCTTGAGTAGCTCTAATTGGGTACTTGGCTTTGTTTACAATATCAGCTTCTCCTTTGTAATTTATTTTCCAGTGTTGTTATCCAGCGCACCTTTATGTGATTTTTTTTTTTTCTAAATGGGATGATTGTTCCCCAAATGCCTGGAATTGTTCTGTGTTAATTTCTTGATTCAGTTTTCTCTGTCCTGTGCTATTGTCCTTCTCACATGCCTTGACAAAAAAAATGGAGAAGCAGAGGTCTACCTTTTTCTAGAGCTCTGAGTGGCAGGTTGGAAGCAGCATAAGGAATGCAGAGGATGGATTTCCCAGATTTTCTGCCAGCAAAATCCCAACTTTTTTCTGTTCAGATGCAAGCTTTTCTCAAACTCTGACAGAGGGTTTCCATGAGTGGAAAGCACTGGAAACAACTTCGTGTTTTTGTTAAAGACCAACATTATGACATTGCTTTTAGCCTAGAAATATGTCTGGAAATATGAAAGCAACACTTGTCTCTTTATCTTGGCATTTCCCTTTTCTTGTCTATTCATGTTGACAGGTAAAGCTTGAATATATCTGGGTGTTACTTGAGTGTGTAGTTAAATATATTATAGAGTGTCTATATATAAAGGGACATCTGTAGATACAGATACGTAAATATACTTTTTTTTTTTTGAGGGGGGAGAAGTGAGAATGAAGCCATTTTATTTTCATTTTTCAATCATAGAAAGACCACAAGGCCATATTTAAAGCCCAGTGGTCTGGATAGTGTCAGTTTTGAGGAGAGGAATTAAATTTGATGTATTTCTGTCCTGAAGATTAAAACCCTAGGAACACTGCAGGTGTGAGCTCTGAAGCAGCTCTTTGTACAGTAGATCTTAGCAGCACAAATAACTAATAAAGACTGAGACAGGAGTAGGGGGGAAAAAAAATCTCTAAGAATGCAGCATGTACAACCTTCAACAGTTCAAGCCAAACTCAGCATTCAGCTTACTTGAGTTTCTGGGTTTTCTTATGTCTTCAGTTCCTTCCCTTTTTTCCCTCCTCAATGTTATGCTTTTCTTCTGGTCACTCGCTTGCTTTTCCTTGCATTTGATTTTGTTAACACTGAAGTCAGTGTAACCCTCACACTGGCCAAGACATGGACCTCCATATGCTACCCTTATGCAACGATCTGATTTCAGTAATTGACCCCCTGAAGGGCACATTGAGCATCCACTCTTCTAAATCCCATTTTCCCAGGTGATAGACAATAAGCTGCCTTCCTTTGAACTCTAGGGTCTTCTGCAGTCCTAAAAAACGTGGTAGATGGTGAGCATGGCCACGTGAACACCTGAGGTACAGACTGTTTTCACTTTTTTTTTCCTACAAAGTTTTTCAAATTTCATTTGACAACTTGCCAGATCATAAACAGAAAAGCCATGGGGTGCTGAAGAGCTTTCAGCACATTCAGTGCTTTTTTCTGTGAAGTCAAAATTGTTCTGCACTGCCTTTGGCTACTCCAGTGCCAAAGTGGATCCTTCTCTCCTTCCCTGTGAGACCATCTTAGCTCTCCTTAGCAAAGAACAATTAATGGCCCTTCTATGCATTAAGAGAAGCTGTTTCATGAATGTAATGCTTTTACCATATTCCTCTTTAGTCTTCTTATTTCTAAACTGTAGCATCCCTTTGCAGTTCTTGCACAGATCGTTATTCTCTGAGACACTAAGTCAACGTAGCACCTTGAAACCTCTCTTCAATTTCACGGGGTGTTCCTCACCAATTTTCAGTTCTGTAATAACCGCAACAGGTGGTCTCTGGAAGCAAGTGTTTCTCCTTGTCTTTATTCCATGACCTGTCATCCCCAGATCTCAGTACATATCCATCCCATAAGAACCTAAACAATCAGGAACTATGTTGAAGAGTCTCCTCTCCTAGATACAATTATCATCCACATCTCAGCCTAAAATGTGATGCAAGCCAGCTCCTGGCCTTGTGGAACTGGAAATGGGAGGAATGGGATGGATGTTAATCACACCAGATGGCTGGGGACTGATGAAACTCTGACAGTCCTTAAGGAGTCAGACATCCTCTAAGGAAGTAGGTTAAACAGCTAATGTTCCTCTAGGGCATTGAATCCTCTTCCAAACCTGGTTCTCCTTATGTCACATATCTTCTCCTTCCCCTCCAGCAGAACATCTTTTTACCTGATAAAGTCCAGGACCCTCTTCCACAAAGCCTTGGAGAACATGAGCTGCCACAAACCTTAAAACTGTAGATATGTAAGAGCTGGAGAAAGCTCAAGGGAAGCTCACTGCGACTCCTGACTTCTGAGAAAACAACCTTGTGTGTTTAAACACTTCCAGACCTCCTACCTAATTAGTTAATTTTCTCATGCAGACACACAGACATGATTTTGGGTGATGAACAGATACATGTCATAGTGTATCAGAGGGCAAGACAGACTCAAGGCTCTATTTGTAGACCTGGATGAAAATCCAAGTCTGGAAAATGGATGAGGGGCTGCACTTCTTTTCTCTCCTCAGCTTGGAAGAATGACATCTCTACTTATGAACCAAAGTATTCAGTACATGAAAAAGTCCCAGAATTGTAGAAGAGCAAGTCGATACTGCTGTGAAAGTTGCTTACACTTAGAGATGGTCCCAGGTAATGTCAATTCCAGCCTGAACTATTACAGCAGTAAAACAAAAGTACAAATAATCACTCATTTTCTGGAGAAAATGATAGGCAATAAAAATACTCCCAGAGCACACAGCACACTGTAAAATGTGACAGATAAGAAAATACATGCATTAATCTGTCAAGCAGCTCATGCTACAGCAGGGAGAAAACACCAAGCACAGAAGCTAGTACCTCCACTACTTTGGGAGAAATTGCAAACACAAAAGCGTCAGAAACTTCAGTTATCCTGTAGCTTGCATGAAATTCGTGCAACTTGATCAAACACGAGAAACAGAGGAAAGGACCAAATGACCAAAGCTGGGCAGAGGAACTTCAGCTCAATTTAAGAAGCATCTGAGCCTAAAGATATTTGTGTAGTTTTACCTCTTTGCTTACAAAGCTCCTCTGAACGTTATCCAGCAGTATTTCCTGCTTTTAGCTTTTCTGGTAAAGCTGCAATCATAATAGAAGTTTCCATGTCATGAGGAAACTGAAAAATAGTGAAATGTGCAAACAGGGGAAAAGAACAGTAATTCATAGATTAATTTTTAAGTTCATAAGTTCATTTTTGCTTTTCTTTTTGTAACAATTTTACCTATTCCAAATTTATCTGACTTCAAAACTCATTTGGTATAAGAAATACTATAATCTCAGAGGAAAAAAACCCCAACAACTGGATGATTTTAAAGGAAAAACAATTCAACCTCTAGTTTTTGTCAGCCTGGTCACAGTTGCATTGTTAGTTGGGGGACAAGGCTGGTGTATGTGTGTCTGTCTTTTTTCTTTCTCGGTCAGGCTGGGAGGGAATCAGAGGGGAAACTTTAGGAATAGTCAGGGTTCCCTAATGCAAACCCTCAGAGCTCTGAGGGAGAACCCTCAGGATGGCAGAAGAACAATTTAAAAGTCGGTACCTTTAATTCGTTAGCACATATTTCCCTGTTGGGCAGAGAGGCCAGAAGTTCTGCTAGTTCACTCAGACATGCTGGCTGTTCTTATTTGTGTACCCACTTGACGTGTAAGCCCCAGTATGGCTGATCTTAAATTCAACCCAGTGCCTCAAAACTCTTGCACTCAAAGGATTTAGTTTCAGAGTGGGGCTGCGAAGCACTTAGTTGGCTTTTCAGTGCTGAATGCTGAGGAAAGAGAAGAAGAACCCAAGAGAAATTTCTGTTGTGTTATTTATCTCTCACAGCCAGTGCATTCACATGGCCAAGGCAACATGCAAACAGAGCAGTACAGAGCTGCTCTTTCTGCATGGTGCAGGTGCCTGGGTGCAAATGACCACACGTATTAAGCAGAGGAGTGACAATGCTGAACAGCAAGATTCACTGGCTCTGGCTTGCACACTGCAACAGAGATGATCAGAGGAAGGGAAACTAAATTGAATTTGTCCTTTTTCCAGTCAAAGTGACTGCTTGAAGGAGGGCTCTGTTTTACTTTTTTATTTCACCTTCTACCTGACCAAGAAAACTACTTGCCATCTGTAGAACAAAGGATGACCTTGTGCAAAGCACTGCAATAAGGAGCCCCCTTTTTAAGTAAGCTCTGGAAAAATCACTCATCTCTTCAGTCAACAGATGAGAATCAGGCATCCAGCCCCTAGAAAGCTGCAACATAATTCTGTCCACAGCATCCTAAAAGCCAAGGTCAGTAGAGAAACACAGAGGAGGAGCAAGCATGAAGACCACCAAGTGATCCAATTTGACTGCTATGTGGATGACTACTCTGCTGTTATCATTGACTCTTGCACAGCACGTGCCTCCCATGGTACCTAAAAACTATTATGAGACTTGACAGCCCACCTTGTCAAGATCTGAATCTGTTTAACACTGCCTTGACAGCTTCCTGGCTTTGCCTTCTCTCTATTTTCATTTTAGAGCATGTTCACGCTAATAACAGTGGCTGAGATATGTGTTCTCATTATGAATGAAAACTGCTCTCCAAAAAACTAATAAAGCAATACATTCTTGCCTGAAGCAGCATTTTAATGGAAGAAAAGCTTCATGTGCACATTACTAAATACCATCTCTGTACAGTTGCACATTGTTTCCAGACTTTTCTAACATTCAGCCACACTGATAAATGTCATTTTTCACTATATGAGAAAGCAGGGACATTTGGACATGTTGATCTATTTCACATACGTGCCTATAAAGTACATCGAGAACCAAAAGGAAATACCTTCTATTCCTTATAACTGTGTTCTTGTCCTTGCACTACAGAACAGTGGATTTCCCAGATTCATATCCTCACATTTACAAACCTGCTTCCTAATTATCACTCAGAGAAATGTATAGTGATATGGTGATGCTGTTCCCAAAGAAGATCATGATCTAGGGGAGCTGAGGATTGATTTCAGTCGTGAACAGAAATTTATCAATCTCTTCTTCCTAACATCAGCCTAAGCTGCTTGCTAGCAGGGTAGCTTTATTTATAGCCATTTTGTTATTTGGAATGTGCTGAAAGACAGTAAAAGTGTAAGAGTTAAATACTTAATTGCCTCTACTGAAGCACTGAGTTTTGTTCTAGTAAGGAATGGGAGAGTTCATTCACCCTGCCACAGTTAACAAGCTACACATCTTTCTAATTCTGGGCACAGTTTCTTCTCCCTTCCACGTAAGGAGAGAAGTGGTCCTTGGCCCTGACAGTGAGGCATCAAACAGGAGCGTGAGCTATGGCCTACAGCATTCCATCCTCTCCCCCAGTCCTTGGCTCACTCCCAGCTACAGACACAGACCAGAGCTAACCCAGGAGGCACTGACAGGGCTAAATTTAGAGAAGCAACATGCAGCAAGATAGGGTGGTGGTCCTGGTACCTGAAAACCAGCTTGTCAGCTGCATTATGACAATGCTGCATCTGCCTGCTCCCATACGTGAAGTTGTACACCTCCCACCCCCTGAGTAGGTGCATCCACTTTCCTGCCCGGGAGGTTGTCATGGATTGGCACAGGCACTGCCAGAGAGGTCACTGCTCCCTGCTCCCTCGTCCCCTCTTTGCTCGGCAGAGACACTTCAATTCTGCAGACACGAAAGAATTAGCAGCCCCTGAGAATTGAAAGCACTTTTTCTTCCAGTGGCCAGTGGCTCCAAATGAAATATATCAGCTGTTGGTACCAGGATGGCAAATTACAATAATGCTTTCTAGGACATCTGTGTTGTAGAGCTGTTCGTGGCGTACAGCTACACTACAACTTTGCCAACTTGTAAATTAGAAATTATGGGTTTACTCTTACTGATGGCACCCTCCCACCTTGTGATGGATGTGTCTTTGCACTAGAAAAACATAAACTATAAACATACAGCTCAAAAATAAACTCTTAATATGGAGTTGAAAATTTGTTTTAGCTTTTTTAATGTAGTCTGTATACTAAAGAAAAGAGAGTCTGAGTAAGGTGAACAGCTGAGGGAGGCTACTGGGCAAACCAACAAATCTCAGGAACTGAATGTATGAGAGAGTGCCATATGGTCATGGCACTTACATATCTAATAGCCAAAACCAGCCAAACCAAACAAGTCTTCACCTACTGAGCTCTGAGCTACTCTATAGTTGTTATGGGATTAAAAAAAATGTGAAACTGGAACTACAGAGTGGGGAAAGGAACTTCAATTCATCTTCTCAGTTCCTTCATTCTCACAGTCTGGTGCTGCTGCAGCATCAGCAGATGGTGTAAAGCAGAACGGTTCACAAGGAGGAACTTACTCACTGGGGATCAATTGTGCAAAGGCACACCTGACATTAAAAATATCCTAACCTGTTAAGTGCTTGGAGCCATTTTAAACTTCTAGGCCACAAAAAGAGGTGTTTGATTGTGTTGCAGTGAAACTCATCATCCCTCCCACAGTCTGTCTACAATTAATCACTACACATTCTGATTTTGCATGGCATGATATAAGAAACCTGCTTACTGCTCCTCTGAAAGGAAGTGTTTCCAGCACTTATGGAAACTATTTTCTCAGACAAGACCACTTGCTAAATTCAACCCACAAATAGTTTCCATGTCCCCAAAATGCCTTTTCTTTGATCAGTTTACTGATCAAAGTTTCTCTGCTTAGATACCCCACACTGTCCCACAAGCAGCAGGAAGAGGGAACAAGCTGAAGTTCAAACCTGTCTCTGCAAATAAATCCTTTGTTGGAGAGGAAACTGTCAATCTCTGTTGGACCTGTCAGAAAGCCACCTCAAAAAAAAAACACAACTAAAAAGACAAATGGGGTTAGAGCTGTCACTGGGGAACAGATCTTTTCCTACCACAGTGTGATGCTGCATCACCCTGGGGATCAGCAGCCATGAGATTGTCCACGTTTGCCCAACAGTCGTCAAGCAGAACAAAATCAGCAAAAAACTTCGCAGAAATCGGGGCTGATATAAGTAAATTCAAAGGCAGATCTTTAGTTCACCACCCCTCAGCTAGGTCAGGAACATGCTGGAAAGAAAAACATCCGGCACAACTGACCCTGAATAATACAATTTCTCTCCCTCGTAACTCTTACGGGCCACAGCAATCTCTTGACAGATATTGTGGGCTGATACCTGTTTGTCTAGCCATAAGTAACCCTTCCCCCCAGCTTGCCCTGTGTTTTCTAATGCTGTTCCCTGGGTTTTGCAGCCCTGCTCTTCCCGGACTGGGGAACAGCCACCAGGATCTGCAAATCGTGGGAGAGAGAGCCAAAGCATTCATGAGCCCCTTGGGGTATGCAAGCACACAATGTGACCAACAGAAAAAACACATACATAAGATTTTGAACCTGGATAAAGATGCTGGGAGGGAATAGATGGCAAAGAGGAAGTAGGGAAGGTTTGATCAGGTAAAACCCATCCCATTGCCTGCTCATCATTTAGGGCATCATACACCACAATACCCAAGGCTCTCCCACCACAAGCACATGACGTGGCCGTCAGACAGCATTTGCTGGTGGTGCTGGACACCCAGCCCATGCTACACATCCACCTTCCAGGTGTCACTGTGCACCAGAAAGGGGTCCACCTCCCCACACCAGTGAGCAACCATGTGCTTTGATGCTGAACAGCTTGTAAGCCAAGACTAAAAACTCAGCATGTGTCTCCCATCCTCCCTTGCATGCCTGACTACCCCACAGCATGAACGCTTGGCATTTTCTTCCAAACAACATTTTCCACTTCTGATGAAGTGATATTGAGATAGGTATGCTATTTCCCCTCTATCATTCAGGTCCAGCTTTAACATCGCAGCTGTCTTGGAGATACGACCTGCAAGGTGTCATGAGTCCATGTTCCGGTGCACAGAGAGCAGACATCCCCACTTCTTTATGCATGTTCTGTCTGAGCTCTTTCTCACATCACCACGTCTTTGTGGCAAAATAAAAGACTTTGATGAAAAGCAGGACTCACAGTGAGAAGCGCTCATGAGACCTCACCACACAGTGCCAGCAGGCCTGGCACAACCTCTAGGTTCTTTCGGTAGCATCTGATTTTCTAATTTCCATGGGAAAAACCCCTAATCCTGCATCGCTAGCTGAGGCTGCTCATGACAAAGGAAACTCCAGATTTTAGATTGGTTTGCCTCACGTGTGAAATACAATCAGCCAGTGCAATTAGGAAGAAGTGGTCAGTGTAAAATCTTTTTCCCTGAAGTTCAGGACCTCTGAGGCTTCACCTGTTGGCCACAAGAAAGAAAGACGGAGAATTACTGAGCAGAGTACAGACTGCAAACTCTGTAACATTCTTTTATCACTACAGCCACTGAAGTTTATCTCAAATAGAGACAGGTAATACAAATGCAGGGAAATGTCAGGGACACCATGCTAAAATCATTTGAAGAAACAAGGGCTGCTGCTGGTGAATTTGGTGTAAAAAATAAAACCAAAACACTTTTCAAAGGAGCTGAGAGAAGAGACAAGGGGAAAATAGCCAGAAAGAAATGAACACAGACAAATGACCAACTCCTTCCAAAGGCCAAGAAACAAACCCCAGCAAATCTCAGAGAAGGATTTACAAAAGGACTATTTAAAAATATAAATTTTTAAAAACCTAACTGAAATATACACAAACCAAGACATCACACTGAAAATGTATTCTTTTCATATTTCAATGCAATTAATTTCTTGTCTTTTAAAGGAAAGAGGCTGTCTGAGAAAATGAGTGGTTCTGGGAGCAGAGACATGAGAGGAGTCTTTTCATGCACTCCCTGATGTCTAATAAGGGATGAA
>JAWWLV010000121.1:13890244-13935079 GCA_035041135.1 Platyrinchus mystaceus | reverse complement strand
TACTTACTGCCACTCTTTCAAACAAGACACTTGTAAGAGTATGTGTTTGACTGTACAAATAACTGATGGCCACACCACAGAGAAATCCCATTGCTTGGTAATTTATACTTTTTTTAAAATGAAATGGATAGCAGATTTGTGCTCCTGAACTTAGTATATTAATAGTGCTGGATAAGACATCATGCAGTAGGGAGTGTACTGCTGCCAAAAACAACGAAGAGGAAAGCCAAGACATCAATTAAACCATTGGTTACTATGACTAAGATTATTCTGATTTAAAGCAATCCTGTCAAAATGTATCCACTATCATAACCAGAGCAAAGCATATGAAGAAACGCTGCTCAAAATCAGGCACCCCGTTCAGTTTGCTTCTCCAAGTATCATTGGAGCACTGGGAAATAACCAGAGTCCAAGGAGAAAGCTGAAGTCCAAATAAATAAGTGTAGGGTTCATCTTTTGCAGAAAAAATTGGCCTATTTTGCTGATTGCCTCCAAGTATGAAACCAGATTTGACTTTGCATTGTTATTGGCAAATGACCTTTAAAAATAAAACACAAGTGACTTTTCCAAGTCATTTGCCATCTCTATAGAGTGGAAAGATTTGAGATGAATGACTGGTAACAGGAGATTGGTTTGGGCACTAAGTAAACGTAAGTGGATGCAAAAAAAAGCAGCAGAATGAAAAGAAAAATGGATTATCAGGGAGCCTGACAGGAATAAGGCAATGCCAAGAAAACAAATGAAATGTAATAATGAAATCAAATTTTGTCTGTGATGCTTCAGTCTATACCAAAACAAGGTTTACTGTCCTTTGCAGTGGACTGCCAGAGAGGGGAAGTATAGCAGTTTGAATAGAGCTGTTTCTTTTTCCTCTGGTCTGGCCTTCATCACAGCATAATGAAGAAGATGTATTTTCTGGAAGTGTTTAGCTTCCAACCAAAGATAAATACTGGAGATCTTCAAACTTCTTCCTCACCAAAGTCCATTCAAACTGCTCCCCCATTCTCTTAGCACAGGGGTCCTCAAACTTTTTACACAGGGGGCTGGTTCACTGTCCCTCAGACACTGTTGGGGGCCAGATTATAGTTTGGAAAAAAATGAACGAATTCCTATGCAAACTGCACATATTTTATTTGTAGTAGTGATGATATATGGAGCTGCTTTTGCTTCACAAAAGTATTTTGCTGAGTTGTCAATCCATGTTTCAGTCTTAATATTTTATCTTTTCTCACTTGTCCGACCAAAGAATCAGATTTATCTTTATGTTGAGTTTCGTAGTGTCAACACAAATTGTATTCCTTGAACACAGACACTGAATTCTGGCATATCAGACAAACAGCTCTTTCTTAGTACTCCATGGAAAAATACTCAGAAGTCCACTTTTCTTGGAATACCCTGCACTCGGAGTCTATTTTTCTTTTTTTTTTACATGATGGTGCACGTGCTTCCCACTGGTGCTGGCTTGCTTGTCCTGCCTGGGAGCTGGAGGGAGGGATGGAGAGACGGGGGAGCCGCCCACCTCGCTGATGCTGTCGCCCCCCTCCTCAGCCCGGCCGCGCAGTCCAGAAAGGGTGGCCAGAAGGGACTGAAGGAACTTTGCCACGCCAGGGCCGCGCATCGGAGAGGAGGAGGATGGGGCTGCGTGGTTTCCCCCCATCTCAGTTTAAATGAGACACAAGTGTGTTGCTGAGGGTGAGTTATGAGGCAAGACCCAAACTCCTCCTCTAAGCAATTGTAAATCCAGAATTAAGAGGCTCCAATTGAGCATGACACTGGGGCCAAAAGACCCTGACTGCCTCTTCTTCCATTGAAAGGAACCTGATGTCAGTGCCAATGTAAGAAAGACCTTGCCTTTCAAAAATCCAGGCACTGTTATGACAGGGGCAAATCCATCAGAAGAAGATAACCCGGAACCAGTCAGCTTCAATGTATTACTCGTTTAAGTGTGTTCTTTGCCAGAGACATGAAAGGTCCAAAAAAGTTTGACCACAAGCATCATCAATGACAGAACAGAAACTGTCTATAAAGGAAACAGGACAGGAACCAGATTTATGTAGGAAACGAGTTTTAATTAGTTCTTCTACTTATTGAACACCTTGTTTTATGGGACATTGAAATCTTTGTGGTGTGTCCTGTCTCCTGAGCACTAATCAGAAAAAGAGAAACACACAAAATGTTGAGGCACGGAATGCAAATGTGAATTTGTGATCCCTGGCTCTAGTGACCAATTTCTGAAGGGTGGACCTATATTCCTGTTCTGTTTAAAGCATCCTCAGTAAAAGATTTCCTCCCATGTGATCCCGTGCTATATCTCAGAAAGAATAGGGACAAAGTTACACCTCAGCTAGTGAATCAGACATGCCTTCACCCTGAAACCAAACTGCATTTATACCATGAAACACTATCCTCCTTAACAGGCTGGCTGCATCCAAACTGACTTTTGGGGCAGCAGGGAACTCTTTACCAGTATGTGTCAGTGTATTATAACAGTGCAGTCAGGAGTGCACAGTTCTCTGCAGGACAGGAATTCTTTTAGTGGGTGACTCCTTATAAAGTTCGGGGACCATCAGAGCAAGCAAGCACCAGTCATACCACCACCACTTATTCAGCCTACAGAGCATCAAACAAATAAATGGTCTGTTTGGATTTTTTCTAGAAAGTCTTCACATCTCCTCTATGGAAATCCGAAACCTGCCGGTCCAGTGTGGGAAGGATGCACATATTATCTGTTTATTTTCATGGATGGACCAGAAGATATTTGGCTAATTGAAAGTAACTTCTCTCACTTAATTTGCCCTTTTTGTTGTTGTTGTTGTTGTTGTTTTGTTTTGTTGTTTTTTTGTTGCTGTTTGGTTTTTTTTTCCTGTATGTGCCTGAACACTCATTTTGCACACAGTGAGTAACATCACTTTGATTTTTCTTAGGAAGAAAAGTGTATCTCTACTGTCACATGAAGAAGCTTTTGACCTTTGCCCAGGCAGGTCCAGCAAACAGATAATGGTTTAATAATCCACAGTGCCCCACAATCCTTGCTGAGGAGCAAACACAACTGCCCTAACAGCTAGGCAGGGCTGATGCCCAGAATCATTACAAGGTCAGCTCAAAAACCAGCCACAGATCAACGAGCAGAAATGAATTCCTGAGGGGCTGAGCAAAGGCTCCAGTTAAAAGCATTATTCCATGGAATCCTGGCTGTGTGCCATAAAAAATATAAGACACTGCTAGAAGCCAGAGCAGTCTCTGACAGCACAGTTTTGATTCACATCAGCCCTGGGCTTAGGCAAGCAACCCAGTTAAAGCATTGTTAGCACTTCAGCAAAGGCTCAGATAAAACTGTTTTGTACAGAAAAGATGCACATGGCACCCAGTCCCTCAGAGGAGTCATTTGACTGGGAGCACTCAACATGACTGTCAGAGGGATAGTCTAACCTTTGCCCTCCCTTCTCACTTGGGAAGCAGGGAAAGTGAAACAAGTTATAAGATGGCATTTCCCTTCGTTATTTTCCATGTGCCTGCACCTAACACAGTAAGACCCAAATGCATGCCTAAGATCTCCAGGCACAACTGCAATGTAAATAATTAGCATAACAATGAAGATTACAGGCAGTGCATTAGGCTGTAGTCAGCTTATATGGCAAATGTGAATTTTTCATAAGATCATAACAATTCTGCCTGTTTATAACATCATTTCCTCTTTTTTTTTTCTGAAAAGGTATGAACATCTCATTTTCAATCATCATAACTTTTTGAAGGATTTTATGCTACCTCTAGTCATGACTCATAAGTGGGAAACAAATTACTCCTCCTCCAAGTATAAACAGTGATGGTTCAAAATGCCTTTAGTTTCTGTCTTCTGAACTGTCTGATTCTCAATCAATTGGAGGATATAAGAACATATTTACTCTGAAGAATAACAGATGTTTTCATCTAAAGTTAAATTTAAACTCGGCATCAATCTCCCAGAGAGAAATGAGATAACACAGGATCTCTTTCAGTCTTTTAAATATGCTGAACTAAATCCTGAATAAAACAGCTCAGAGCTGAGACTTGGATATATTGTGTCAGTTTAACTAAATCCATTTCACTATTGTTAAGAAAACTTTCCTGTCTGACCATTCAGGAACACTCTGGGAGTCACACCTGCACCACCCCAGACTTTCACTAGGACTGAAGCTCCTTCAGAGTCCGAGAACAGTCCAATTTCCTGAATTATAGCTGGCAGCACACTGCTGATGTCCCCAAACTGTTTCCTCCCTTGTGGGGCTGGCAGGCCTCCCACAGCCTTCTGCTTGGCTGACCCAGCTCTCTGGAGCACTTTACCACTATCACTTTCTGGTGATGGATGGCTAACAACAGACTCAAAGCAGGTGTTCTGAGCACCAGGAGATGTACTGGATTGAGACAGTGAGTCAGTCGACGCAGAAAGCGTGAGGGCCTAGACACAAAGACTTTTCCTACAGGCCCATGGGAGCAGCAGCAGCAGCAATATATGTTTCCTGGCCAGTGGCATGATCATCCAGCAAAAGCAGTGTCTTCTGCTTCTTCTAGAATTCCAGCACCTGGGAGAACAAATACAGCCCCAGAAGGAGAAAGTAGGAATCCACCCAGGTTTCTGGCTGTGAGACATAAGAAGGGATATTCCCAGAGGCAGCTAGCAAGAAAGTCTGTGGGAGGTATAACCAGACTGATGAACTGCTCTGCTTAGTGGCTGAACTGCAGGAGGAGGTTAGCAGACTAAGAAGTATTCAAGAGTCTGAGAGGGAGATTGATCAATGGAACCATACTCCGGCATCTATGATGCGTAGTGTTTACCTCAATCCCCAAAGTAATGGGGGGGACTCTTTGGAAGAAACAAGCAAGTCCATGATATTGATACTCTACTTTGGGACTGGTGAGTCTGCTAAAACTTTGGGCTTTTAAACCATGGAAGAGCCTTGGAGACAAAAGGTGTGCTGATGGGATCCACCTGTCCTGATGGGGAAAACATGTTTTGGGTGTAAGTTGGTGGGCCTGACCAGGAAGGCTTGAAATTAGAATGCATGAGGGAAGGGGATACTAACAGAATTAAAATAGGTAGGCCAAGAGTTGGCATGGCATTATCTGAGGGCGGAAATATTGGTGAGAACCTTTACACTGTTCATAGGATCACAATGGGCTCAGGAGTGTGTCGGAAATTCTGATACAGCAACACATACAGTGTGAGAGAAAAACAGGATGAAATGGTCAGTTCCCAGAGCAGCATCAGTGGTCTTAATGAGACTGGATGGAATGAGTCCCATGGTTGGAGTACTGGGATGGAGGGTTACAGGTTGTTCAGGAGGGATAGGCAGGGCAGGTGAGCTGGAGATATTGCTCTATAAGTAAGGTTTGATTGCACAGTTAGTGATGATGTGGTAGAGAGGACTTAGGGGAGTGGAAATAAAAGGAGATGTTGTAGTGGGTGTCTACTATCAATACCCCAGCCAGGCCAGGCTAACTCACTGATGAGTTATTCTAAAGGCAACTAGGTGAAATTCCTGGATCAGTAGCACTTGTCCTTATGAAAGATTTCAACATACCATCAACTGGAAATACCATGCTGCTATGATGAACAGGTCTTGGAAACTCTTGAAGTTTGTAGGAGATAATTTCTTCTCACAAGTACTCAGTGAACCAACTAGGAAAGATGCCCACTGGATTATCTATTTGTGAATAGAGAAGGACTCATAAGGGATGTGGTGGTAGGTGGATGTCTTGGCCACAATAATAATAAAAGGGTTGAGTTGAAAATTTTCACTGCAATGAGAAAAAGATCACCAGAGTAGTTACCCTGAACTTTCAGCTACTCAGGGCATTATTAATCAGAGTACCTTGCCTTTGAGAACTTAGGAGTCCACGAGTGATGGTCAGTCTCTAAGAACCACCTTTTTAGAAGCACAGGGGTAGTCAATTCCTTTGTGTTGTAACTCAAGAAAGACGGGCAGAAGACCAGCTTGGCTGAACAAGGAACTCCTCATGGAGCTCAAAAGGAATTGTACCATCTCTGGAAGCAAGGTCAAGCTTTGCAGGAAGATTACAGATCTGTGGTTTGTATATGCAGGGAAAATTTGTCAGAGTTGAACTAGATGATTGTTGTAGGCCCTTCCAACTGAAATATCCTATTTTATTTTAGAAAAATACCCACAAAAGCAGAGAATGTCAAACCTCCTGGCCTTGTCAGGCATCTGTCTGTGCCTCATCCTGCATAAAGGGTGGGCATTTCTCTTCACATCAGCAGATGAAGGGAGTTTGGAGCCAATGACACTAGGAACTGTTGCAAGGAATCCCTTCCTGAAGCCACATCCCAAGTTTGCTCATGTTTCCACTATTCACAATGTTGTGAGACAAGACCCTGTATCTTAACAATGTATAAATAAAAAGTGAACTGTAATACTTGCTCCTGGATGACTTTTATGGATACAAATACCTGGTCTGACATCACAGGACTCACAGCTTATCCTATGGACCACAACAAATCTCCTTGTGTCTAGCAAGACCTCCTGACTTCTAGGCAAGAGTTGTTTACCTGTGACATGCCTCACTGTTTGTTCTCTTTGCCACCCTCCAGGGTTACTGTCACACAACTCAGGTACCCAGCAGCCAGGATGCAAGCGGTTGGCTGAACACCCACACTCCCAAAATGATTTGTCCATATCATTTAGCAAATAAATTAATCCAGTGAACAAACAAGGCAGGTTCATTCCTGCAGAAAGAACACATCAGCCCTGGAAGAGACTAATTTGCCAGTAACATTATTTCTGAAGCCCATCACTCCAAAACCTACAGAAAAACTGACAATCTGCTTCAGATTCAAGGTAGGCTGAGCATTTTACTCCTACTATTGTCTCAACATTTCATGTGCTTCTTAAATTTTGTATATAGATTGGGAAAAGCTGAAGGATATGGCTGGGAACTGTTGTGTTTCAGTTCAGTTGGTTTTTGCAAGTGTTTTCTGTGCTAACACCATTAAAAGCAGATATTGAAGAACATGGACATCCTATACTGGCAGCATTCATTTCAGAGCAGGAAATTCAATCTTACACTGGGTGACCCATACACACTAATTCCTAGCAGGAAACAAAACCTAAAACAACCACCACTCCAAAGCAAGCAGATAGAGCATTGGGCAGTTGGCAACCCTGAATTACCAGGGCTTTGCAAGGACTACACCAATTTTTATTTCAGAAATGCTGTGAGCAAGAGGCCAATTTGTGACCTATTCTTTCTTTCCTTTCACAAATAATTTCAGCTACTATTCTGCACAGCAACCATGCATCAATCTTAGTCTGCCTTTTCCACTCTGAAATCTCTTTGCCATTGGTTACTGGTGCTCTGCAGTTAGGAGTACTTTCATATACACACAGTTTAGGCTGGGATGGTCTCCATCACTAGTGCAAATCTTCCTGTTTTCAGCATTTCTTCCTGGGTATGCCTAGGTGTTGTTAGGAAGGGAATGGTCAAAATTTGGACACAAGACTTTAGCACAAGGTGATCACGTTGCTTTGCTAGAGTGAGCTACTAGCTAGTTTGGCTCCATAATTCTGTATTCCCAGTGAGCCTGGGAAATAACCAGCTTTGCAGTCAATGTGGAGCAAGTCAGCAAGACAAGGAAGCACAGTTCCCAATGCAATATACTGACTGCAGTAGGGGATTTACTCTCATCAGTCACAGCTTGGGTTTCTGTCACCACAGGCTCCTCAAAACGGTGGTGTGAAGAAGCCTGTGAACATCAACAGGTCAGAGTGGAGAAACAGCGGGTGCACACATCATCTTCAGTGGCTTGGAAAATTTCTGTGGCCCTATGCACAGTATGAGGATTTGCAAGGAATTTGGGGACTGACGTGCTCCTGAAAATCTCGTCAGTTCCACTGAGGGATTGGTTACATAATTCAGATAAATGCCAAGCTCCCTTCTCTGTATTTTCAGGATTAAGTATGTCTGTTCAGTCACAACAATTTTTCTGTATTTTTCCTTCAAACTAATTGTTTCAAGTAAAGAAATCACTTGCTATCAAAACAAAAAATCTTATTCTACCAGTGAAAGTATTATTTCATTTTTCCACTTTCCAAAAATGTTCCCTTTTTTATGGCTTAAAAATCTCCCATCTTTGGGAGAAAATATTTCACACAGCATTAGAGGGAACACTAGTGATTTCCTAACTGCGCTTAACCATGCTAGGGTAAGATGAAAATTTTCATCACCAAAAATTGTACTTATTGTGAGGTAGGCTGGAGGTACTATGTTTTAGACTAAGTATCTGGGAGGACAATAAATAAATAACTGGTACAGCTTTATTGCAGTTACTGTGCAGTTACAGAAAGTATCACAGCTTCTTTTGAAAAACCAGAGTGCAAAGACACCTGTGAATGGCACATTCTGGACAGTTTTCAGCATGAAAAACTAACATCTCTGGTTTGCAGAGTCTCCCTGGAGACTCTGTGATGGAAGTACCCATCCCAGGTGGAATTCCAATGTGCCATGGACATGCTGCACCTGGCCCTCAACCACAGGAAAATGGACTTTGCTGCTATGCAGCTGTGTAAATTTGCCCTTACTTAAAAGTGCATCAAGAAGTTCTCATGGCAACATGGCAACATGCATTCTGTTTGATAGTAGAAATGATGGATGGAGTTGTTTTCTTGGAAGAAAATCATATAATAGGTCAAATGACTGAACTAATGGAACCTCTCTGTGGATGAGTTCTGCATGACACACCGTGTCCTCATCAGAGACCAACAGTGCCACACAGGTAGGGGTTCCCAGTATCTGAAGGGACACAGCATGATCTCCACTATCCTCTGCCTCAGAGTGCTGGCCCTCATAAACAAGCATTTAAATTATACTTCAATTATACTTCACAGAATGCTTTTCTGACTGGGATGATAATGAAGCAGCACCTCCTGGAGCATAACAACATCCCAGTCCACACATTTTCAGCACATTCCTGATGGGCACATCAGGCTGCTGTAGTACTGGCTAACTACAAGCTCAGCTCTGAGACCTCACCAAGAAAGCAATTCTCTTCCTAGAGAGGTCAGCTTCTACCTCCACACCTTCCATGCTATGGCAAAACAAAATCCAAATTAATAGACAAAAATAATGTATTTACAAAAAAAGTATGACTAATGTTTTCAGGATTTTTTTTAAAGTATCTTTGGAAACCATGAGAAAGTTGCCTTGGCAACATTGTTTTCAGTTCCTCTTTTGCTCACTGTTTTCTTGTGTGCCTATTGCTCTGGCTTGCATTTCTGACAGTATACACAATAAACGCAGCTCTGGGAGGAAAATCAGTATTCAGCCAAATAAAGGTCTTTCTTCCCTCTCACACCATCAGGATGGAATAGTCTCATCTATGATTAACAGCAGTCAATTACAGAAGCTAATTTAGAAATTTTGGGGACTGAAAAGACTTATTATTCATTAAAATTTTTTTTGCAATATCTTCTGTAGGACATACAACTCAGATAACGTGGGAGGGGCAAGTACTGCTCTGAGACTTTTTTCAGCTGAATATGAGCCCAAAAGGAGCTATTACCTCCATGTAAATGCCAATTTTCATTAAGCAAACAAAAAGTAATGTAGCAGCTACAAGGTAACTGGGATATAATTCAGGTTGACAGCTTTGAGATCCCTTTCCTTTGGTTAGATCTCATTGAATTTGGCAAATGGATTCAAGAGATGGGAACTTACAAGCAGTCAGATGAACAGGAAAAAAACCTGTATGTCCTTCATCTTCCCCCCACCAAAAACTGTACTAAAAATGTAAATTAGCATTTAGAAAGACCAAACATCCTGTTCAAATTTTTTTAACTTTATGTGTCATGAAAAAGTGGTATTATCATCTATAAAAGCAAAAAATAAAACTTAAATGTAACTGTTGTAGTTCTCAAATTAAAACCCAGTCTCTGCACAGTGTTGTCTTCTCCACCACACTTCATGGAAAACATTGACTTCCGCGTAATTCAAAATTAGCATTTATGACCACAACACTACATCATTACATTTTAGTGTAGTATATTTTAGTTTAAAATTCCACTTCATCTTCTTCCAAACAACTCTCTCAGCTGTAAGTTTATAATCCACTCACCCTGCAAGGCGAGATGCAGAGGAGCTTCAGGAGGACAGATCTCAGCATCACAAATGCTGTGCCCCTTCCATGACTTCAGTCAAACCACCTGAGCTTCACAATATGGAGGCAAACTATTTGCACAAAGCTTATAGCTGCTCAGATGCTCTGTGCAAATATGTGACCTGGCAGTTGAAGTGTCTGCCAGATTCATATCTTTCCGAGTCAGGAGATGGATTGCTTTTAACAACTTTAATGCTTTATCCTTCTCCCCTTGATGTAGCCCACATTTAGGAGTTCAAAAACATTTATTGCTCTCTGTAACTAGTCACCAAGAGGCTACTGACAGCGTGTTGACATAATTTTGACAGAAGTAAAACCTTTAGATTTTCTGAGAAAACACTTAAAACCTTAGTTATTGCTTAGAGATTAACCATACTGCCAAATATCCCAGGGTTTCATATATCTAAAACTCTACTCTATACAAAGTTTAAGGTGTTGAGTTTCTTTGCCTTGAAATTTCCAATACCTTCATGTGACCTCGCCTCAGGGAAAGAAAAAGAAACAGAAAGTTAATTCAAAACAGTCTCAGTCAGCACAGATATGTTCATTTCCCTGCTTCCCTTAGCACTGACATATGCGGCAAAGTTCTCCATCAGAGCAAATAGAGTCATCACAAGATCTCATTTGCAATGTATGGCCCCAGACTTACTGTAGTAGCCATCAAAAGTAGATCATCTGACTGTTTCTGTCTAAAGAGAGAAGGCTTATGCTTTTCCTGTGATGGACTTTACTATTACAGCAGCAAGTTGCAGTCCAAGGTGGTAAAAGACCGATGGAGGTCTGTAGCCCAACTCCCACTCGAGACCAGCAATACTTCTCTTGCATTACTTGGGTCCCACCAACTACTTAATGAGAAATTCCCCTCAGAAATAAACAGGTTAAACTCTGACAACATCAAGGCCAACAGAATATCAATTTGCCTTCAAGAGAGGCAGGATTTTGCATATTATATGGTATATCTAGGACAGGTCAAACTAGAGAGACAGGACTATAGTCTAAACAATAACAAGAATGACATGGGGGGGCAGCAACCATAAGGATGCACATCTAGGTGAACAAGACCAAATCCAGAACATGATGAATAGGATGAAAAACGTGTGAAATGTGGGATGTTAAGAAAAAAGTGGTGCTGGACAGAAAAAATTGCATGGACCCTGATGCCTGGTTTCACATCAGTGTTGCTGTGCCTCACCCTCTGACAACCCCTGAGGGACACCAGCTTTGACAGCTTTTAAAAGAGACCTTGCAACAGCATATCACTCCCACTTTCCAGACAGTGCAGATGATGATCACCCTGAGAAATTACTGTTGATCAATAGGCTTCCCAGCACTCATTTCTCCTACTGGGGTACGAATGTTCCATTCCCAAGTGCCACTGGGCTGGTAAGTTACCAGAAGGCTTGTGAACAGACTTAAAATTTCTACCTTACCACTCCTGCTGATCAGATTAATGGCACTTTTGGAGCTGGTTGCCAGAAGAGTTTTGTTGTCCCTGCTTCACTGTTAGCACTGTTTCCTTACACTTTCAAATTACAACTCAAAAATGGTATAAACACATCTTGAACAACAGTGGTGCTTTAGCTTTCAATTAACATTCCTCACTATCCCAAAGCTGTCAGAGAGTTTGCAGAGTGTCTTTGGTCTTTGGAGTGAGACCCTGTGTTTTATTTGCAAAATATCTGTGGATAGCTCTGGTTGACTTTGCAAAGCTGAGGTAGATGTGAATGACTCAGAAACTATTCAGCCCACTGAGGAACCCCATGGGTCACAAATGAAACAGGCATAGTGGGACATCAGAGTTGCCTACCACAGTATAGTCAAGTATTAAGTGATTTGCACTGAAAAATTGAGTCTTCAGTTAAATGGTGTTTTGCAAAAAAAGGTCTGGTTTCCAGTTAAACAAATCAAGTCCTCAACCAAAGCCAAAGTCTGATATCTAAAAGCTAAATGGAGAAACAAAAGTTGGTAATAAACCATCGAGACTTTTTTTGGACAGATTGTACCATGACTTCATATTAAACCAACACCTTCTGAATCCCAAGAGGAAGGCAATTTGAAGGTCTTGTCCTCTCAGAGTGTAACAGGTTGTGAAGTTTTATACCTCCTCATCAGGTTTTTCTGCTTGAACAGGGCTTCCAGTTCCAGTTGTATCCACTCAGGAACCTTATGTGAGAAAGTAGTATCCTATGTGGTGAGGCTTTTCATGCTTTCAAAGGCATCCACATGATCTACCATGCACTTCTTTCCACCTTCTTCCTCTGAAGGTGCAGATACCTTTTTTGGTCCCCGACAAGGTAATCATCATGGCATTGGAAGACTCATCTTTTCAACATGAGCAAATCAACTTTATCACCAGCCTTGGGGAGATCCTTTTTTTTTTTTGCACTTTTACCACAAGATCTTCTGTGACTTCAGTGACAACACTCTCAGAGTTTTGAAAAGTCCTCCCTGACAGCATCTGCAGGACTGGCAAACTTGTGTGTTCCCAAGCAGAACCAGAGTCTGAGGAAAGCTGAGAACCCATCACACTATCATGGATGTTTGCAGAATTAACAGAGATGTTGAAGACTTTCCTATAGACATTTCTGTTCCTATTCACTTTCAGGACTCATTAATTCTAGTCCTTTAAGAATCAAATTATAACAGTGCCCAAAAGCAATGAAAAATATATGTGTATGGAGCACTTCCCCCCCCCCCCCCCCCTATTTCTCCACTGTTCCCAGGAGTACAATATTAAAGAGAGGGTGTGAAAATGAGATTGGGCTGCTCACTTGAGGAACCAAAAGCCACAGTCATCTGCAGACTGCCCTTTACAAATTGGAAGTTGTCATTGTGTGTCTCAGTCAGTTCAAATCTGCTTGCCCTAAAGTGTGAACACCCATTTCAATTAATTTCCAGCTTGTGCAGCAGATAAAAAAACGTAAATCAAAGCAAATGACTCTAAGCTCTTTGTATTGAATGTCTTTGCAACTTGATGGACCATAGCAAGAACTGGACTGACTTGGGAATACATCTAGAACAAAAAATTAGCTTTCATCTGATAGGATTTATTATTCTATTTAGGTTATTTTCAATTTAGGTTGAAAAATTATTTATTAGTTATGCAGTCATTTAGTCACTGCCATTGGGAACTGAGACAACTTAAAGCTTCTTAAAAGTCACATTTACCTTTTGTAAGCTTAATTCTACATCCTCTGATATCCGTGAGAACAAGGCAAAAACGGAGAAAAGGCATGAATTGATCAAAAAATGTTTTATTTTGCAATGTTTGAAACATACCCAGCTTAAACAGAAATGCAGGATCAAACAGTAAGCTTTCTGTATGTTTTACACTAATATTAATGAAATCACTAACATTTTTCATTCGCTGTTATAGAATTGACTTCAAATTTCTCCAAGGAGCAACGTCTTGTCTAGATCACTGGATCCTAAAACTGCATACGCAGAGTGTTTGGATACACACTTGGAGACTTTGAGCTAAACCTTATTGTCAGTTTTGGTGCTAACTTGTTCCAGAACAAGTCTGAAATTCAACAGCTGCAGAAAAAGAATAAGAACTTCTGGAGAAGGCAACACTCAGCACCCTATCCATAGTGGTGGCCACCAAGCATATGGTTTGGAAAAGCATTGCAAGCTGCACTTTAGCAGTCCACGGAAGAGGCAGAAGAGACATCCAATAGCTACACAAAGGGCAGTTGCAGCACAAGGAGCCACACTCTTGGAATACAAAGCAACAGGGAGCAACAGTGGAAAGCTGCAGCCCAGGAGGTTCAGGCTGGGCCTTCAGGGTAACGGGATCTGGGTCACCAGAGAGAAAGATATGGAGAATCTCCACCCCTGGAGGTTTCGTTGCCAAGTTATGACAAAGCTGCAGCCAACCTGATCTAGGAGGTTAGATTATGGATCTCCAGCAGTCCTTCCCTCCAACACTGCTGGGAATCTCTAAAGCATGGCAAAAATGCCTTTCCTTTGCACCCCACACACCATCTAGCAACCTGCAATTTCAGCACATCCTGAGTCATGGGATCTCTATGTATGCTATTACTACACCCTGAACACCAAGAGGTAATCAGAGATGGCAAACTCAAGATAAGCCAAGTTAATTCAAAATGACACTACAGGAAAAAAAAAACCCACACCAGTTCAGAGACTAGAGAGGGCTGTTAGGAATTGGGAACAGGTTTCCAAAATTATTTTAAACAATGAGATTTTGTGCTTCTTAAAGGCTTTTCTAAAAAAAGTCGATGCTTTTTTTAATTGGAAATAGGAAACCAACAAAGCTCACCCTTAAATATATTTAAAAGCTTTGTAAATGGATTATCTGAGCACAGCAGGCATCATGCTTTTGGTAAGTGCAAGATGATATAAGCCTCAGGGAACTTTTGAAGATAGTTCATTCAATAATTCATTCACTTCCTTCTAATACTGTGTTGAAGAAATGTTAAACACTGGCTCTGCTTTAATAAATGAATGATCACTCAAAATGTGGTTTCCTCACAGGATTAATTCAATTTGTCATCTTCCTCAAAGTAACCCTTTACAAGGCAATATCAGGAGAAAGGCTCAGGAGCAAAGAATCGTTCATTCACCACTAGATAACTTATTACCACACTAACACTAGTTCACTCTGACATACACATACTGAATTTGAAGTGCAGATATTGCAGATGGTGACACATTTTCATGTTTTGGCACAACATCTGAAGCTCTCTTCTAGACCTGATTATTTGATACAGGCTGCTTCCTGCATAGGAGGGAAGGCTTTCAAAAATCTTTCGTGGTTTTATTTTGGGAACTGCTTGAGTGATCCTAGGCAAAATTCAAGAGAATTATATTGGCTGTAGGAACACAGGAATTTGAGTACATGACACTCCACTGTGTCCCACATTCCTGCTCTGGGAAATGGTGAAGTGTGTACATAAGAGCTGGAGAAGGGTATGTGCAAATGTCCTGCAAAATACCATAAAAAAGATAAGACTGATACTTAGTAGGTAAAGTATTTCCAGAATATCTCTCAAGAGTGCCAAAAAAAAATTCACAATACAAGCCTACTTTGAGCCCTTGAAATGACAGGGGAAATTAAATAAACCAATCCAGATTAGTCAATAATTTGAAAGTTCTTTTTTCTTTATGGGGAACAAGCTCCAATTTTCAAGCAGATTAGAGAAGCGCTCATTTTATTCAGCAGGACTTGAAGTCTGGAATTTTATTTGGGATTAACTGTTTTGAAATAGTTGTGCTTCTGATCATCTGTTTAATCGTTGCCAAAAAGCAGCACTTGAAAGAAACCTCTAAGACTCAAATTTGCGAGTTTTAGAAATCAGGCATTCTTTATTCTGCACCAGGTGCACTGGTCATCATTTCACCAAAATGCACCATAATTGAACAGGTGTTAGGACTTGACAGTTTGCTTTGAGATATTCAATTAACTGAAAGTCCTTTTTTATCATACTTTGGGGTGGGTTTAGGTAACACTACTTCCTTTTCTGGGATTAATGCCAGAATGCTTTATTTATAAAATGCAGCATGATCTTACCTTTGTCCCAAACTGGTCCAGGGATCTGAGGCCCTTCCTGAGAAAATCTTGATGCTGGCATGAAGATCCAGAGATCCCTTGGATCCATGGGAGAGCAGGCAGAGCTGTCCCTTCATGGTCACCAATTCTGTTGCCTAAAAGCGGCACTTAAAAGAAACCTCTAAGACTGAATTAAGTTAGAGGGTTCTTGTAAATCACAGCCTGTAAATCACTGATGGGTAAGAAGTGCTGATTCATATGTAATTAGTGACATAATGCTCCCATTTCTCAATTTCTGAGATTATTTAAGATTATAGAAATGGATATTAAGGAATAAGTGCTTTCAGTAAAGTAATGGCCCTATTCCAAGATAATTCAGTATGTGACAAGTGAATTTCCAACACCAGAAAAAAAAAAATATAGGTTAAGGAAATTCCTTAATAATTATTTCAATGCCACAGAGTTTTTGCTGTGTACTAAGGACAGCTCCAAGAAGTCTCAATGTCAGGCTAGGACAAAACACTTTGGTGAAAAGACACCATTTTCCTATTTGCTTTGTCTGTCCTTTCCAACACCTGAACTCAGAGGGGTGATCCAAGGACAGTAGATTCCACAACAGTTTGCTTTGCTGAGTTTGGCATAACGTTAACTAAAAAACAATAACATTCAAATAAATTCAGTAGTTAGAAGTGTCCACACAAAGGCAAGAAATCTGATCATTAAGGCCACATTATCCTGTTTCTAGTGACAAATCCCAAATAAACTGGTCCTACTGTTACTTTCCCTTTTTATCCCACAGGGAAGAAATAGAGCTGAATCAAGAGAAAGTGCAGCTTTATAGAACCACAGAACCATAGAATGGTTTGGGTTGGAAGGGACCTTAAAGACTGTCTAGTTCTAACCCTCCTGCCACGGGCAGCAACACCATGCACTAGACCAGGTTGCTTATAGCCCTGTCCAAGCTGGCTGGGAACACTTCCAGGGATGAGGCATCCACAGCTGCACTGGGCAACCTGTGTCAGTGCCTCACCACCATCACAGTCCTAACATCTAATCTAAACCTGCCCTCTTCCAGTTTAAAGCCATTCCTCCTTGTCCTACAGGCCCTTGCCTTTAACACAAGCAGGTACAACTTAACCTCTTCTCCTTTAGCTTTAGTCCCTGCTCAGGAATTTCAGCCGTGCTCAGGTACTCAGTGATCAGCTGCAATCACAGCAACAGAAACTGTGGACACAGTGAATGATGAATCAGCAATTGCAATGGATGTTCCTAGAAACCTGGATGCACCAGAAAAGATGGACCGTGCAAAGTGGTCCCCACCCTTACTAGATAGAGGTATTATCACCAGAAGACAGCGGGTACTAATTTGCTCTTTCATCAGGCTAAATGTCCTTTTGCCAACAGAAACTGATGCTGACTTCTTTTTTTTCTCCCTCTCTCCCCCCGCCCCACACACTGGCAGTTTTAGTTAGTACAGTCAGAGAAACAGGCAAATCTATCGTGTTTGGCACCTTCAAAACTACCTGGCATGTCTTGCTGGAGTCAGACAGAGCTGTTGAGAGCCCAGTATTTGGTATCAGGGTAAATTTTGGTGGCCCACATTGCATTACTTTTTCCTGAAGTACACATGAGTTTCTTGAGAATTTAGAATGAAAGAAGTGGTCCTATTTCCTGTGTATGCCTTAGTCTTCTCGATCACTGACTTATGCTAGTTCAAATCCTGGAGCACTGCATCTCTAAATGTATCCAGATGCATTGAGGAGGTGAAAATCATACAAAACCTTCTTTCCATGATTTGGATAAAGCTATAATAATACATACTAGCAAGAAAAATCTAGTAAGTTTACCAAAAGGCACAGACCTGGGAAATACTCCAGCCAGCTCATTGAAGATGTATGCTTGCGTTCAGAGACAGCAGCATGACAAAGCATCAGGCTAAATGTAGTATCTGAGAGAGAAAAATCTTACAGCAACAAGACAAAGAAATCTGTGCCAGCAAAATACAGCCATTAAACCATCCCCACACATTTCCAGGGACAGGACACAGCATCCTTCATCTCTCACTGAACTTTTCACCAGTCAGTGGAAGGAAAACCTCCCTGGCTGAAGAAAGAGCATGGCTTCTGTCTTCCACTGGCAGCCCAAGGCAACTCACCCGCCGAGCTTCCCTCCAGCAGAGGGGAGTGCAGCCTGTACAGCAGGAGCTGTCAGAAACCCTAGGAAAAGGGCTTCTCACCAAGCCTGTAATGATGATTTCATCTTGCACAAATATCAGTTAAAATCACTGTATTCCTTCTCATTTAACTCAGAGCTGTAGGAAAAGCAGTCTGAGGTTAAGCAGCATTCAGAGGGAATGAAGTTTCAAGACAGGCTGGTGATAAACGAGAATATTGCTACAGATCAGTTCCCTGCTTACAAGGATTTACAAAAAACTGGTATATTTTGTTTACAGTGCCAAATGAATACTTGGAAAATGCATTTGCAAATTTGTTTGCTGGGCTAGACCCACAGTTCAAGCTATCTCTGCCCATTTTACTTTTCTATATAGTACCTTCTCTCTACTCTTTCACTTACACAAATGTGTAAGTCAGTTAACAAATGTGTTAGTGAGTTTTTATGTGTGAACTGCAATGGATTCACCTTTTCCTCTTGATACTGTTAAGCATGTTTCAGAATATTTCCACTTCCTCTAAAAAGATACTGTGCAGCAAAATACACCTTAACATCCAGCCTTTTAGTATAAGCAGGTAAGCCCATTTGTCACAGCATAGCCTTCTGAGGGAGTAATAATCCACATCAGTGTGGTTGAGGTCACTGCTAAAAGTTTTGCAGGAAAAAAGCCAGACAAAACTGAGGGAGTCAGGCACAAAGACACACACTTGCATGATTTTTCTTGCAATTTTCATTTCAAAAATTGATTTTCAAAATACATTTGCTTTAGTATCGAGCTGTATTATCTCGTTATTGCTCTTTCAAGTTCACATTTGCCCATATCAATCACAATAATTGCTGTCATGTAAAGAAAGTCTATGAGAATTATGTCTGCAAAGATTTCACAATTCAGTGTTAGAAAGAGCCCAGACCATTAACAAAGTGTAAGAGTAGTCCAAAATCCAAATGTGTCTTGGAGTGCTTGTCTTTGTCCTTGGGTACATTTCATCTGTTAACTCCAAAGGGGAACTGAGGAATCCTTTCCTTTCTGCTAGTGAGATTGTGCTCTCATTTAAAGTCTTTTTTTCTAACTACTACACAGCATCATGATTGGTCCTGCCCTGTCCATTTCCTGACCTGGGCTCACCTCTCTGCTTCACTTACTCAGTATAGACTGAGTAAATCAGTTTGTTCCCAAGGGAATGCAATGTCAGCAGATTTAGACACCAGCTGTGTTAACTTTAGTTTCATTTTGCTCTGGAGAACTGGCATCTGATCCAGCATATAAACATGTTTGCCAGACTTCTTCACTGATGAGGGTAAGAGGAATTGATAGCTCTAGTAAGAAATATATGTCAGAAAGGCAAGGATGTTATTAATATGAAGAAGTAGTAAAATTAATAAGCCATATGGAACAGCTACCAGACAGAAATCAGAGTCTATCAACAGAAAAGCAGAAACAGCACAATTTGTTCCTCTTTTCCCAGGCACAGGACTTGATAATAAATTACTATACCATGAAGATGAGAGATATTTAGATATTCTAAAAGTGTTAAAGCTTTCTTATATCTAGAGCATCTTTTAAGTTAAATTTCCAACACAGTTTAGACCCTTGGCATCCCTCCCACTTCAAAGGACAAATAAAAAAGGCTCCAGAAAGGAATCTGCAACTCTGTCCATCACTAAGTCACCACCTCCTCTGTGTGTTAGATTATTTTTTTTAAATAAAATGTTTATTTTGTCCCATAAATGCACCTGTCTTCACCATTCCACCAAGGTGATATTATCCCCATTTTACCAAAGGAAAGCTGTAATAGACATTCGGCTCCAGAGACTGACACAGGGATTAGGGCTTCCCTTTCAAGTTTTACAGGGAGAAAAAACGCATTTGAAGTGGCACAAACTCACATGCCTTGTCTCCTCTTATTTGATCTCTCTCTATGATACTTTGATTCACTCTCTTTTCTCAAGCCATTCCAACCTCCCTCCCAACTAGCCTAGGTAACCCACTCTCTTCATCTACACATATGCTGTTTTCCCAGCTCTCTCTCCTCACCTTCACCTCAAAGCGTTTCCCAGCCTATCCCCCATTTCTATCTCCACCCTGTGCAGTACAGTCTTCCTTTCCCTAGGGATCTGCCAGGAATTTGCTATACCTGCCACCAGTATCCATGTTCATGATCAGTAACAAGATGTGCTACCTGCCACCCTAACTGACCATGCAGTATCCAGCTTACCCATCTATGGATGTGTTTCTCAGCAGCCAGTACACAGCATACAGGAGGAAATGGGACAGGAAAGAGTCTTAAACTGCCCTGCCTGAACTACAAAGAGGATCTCTTTGTCAGGCCAGGTTTGGACAAGCCACTATCACTGTCTGTCTTGGTCCAGAAACAGGGACGAGCTCTTCCCTGACAGAGCAACGTTATAATGTTCAGAGATCGTTGAATCCAACCACACATTCAGAAGATGACAGGTAACCTAGAGAAACTGAGACCAAATTCCCTAAACCATAGTCAGGGACAGCCTGGCAACAGAAACCACTAAACAGTCTGGTTTTAACTGCTGCCCGTCCAAGGGATTAAAAGGGTAGTTGCTTCCCTCGGAGGCAGACAAGTCCCTATCTTTTGGAAGCCCTCCTCCAAACTTTGCTTCTCGCAGACTGGAGAAGTTGCTGGATCCCATGGTTTCAAACTCAACCTTCATTTTTAAGCTGCTGGTGCTATCACTAATACAGCAACTCCTATGCAGTTCATTCGTGAGCTCACCAGCCAGCTCCGCCCTTCTCCCAGTTTTCTCTTTAAACAGTCAAATAACTCAATCCCTGTATGCACCCTGGCTCATCAGCCACACACCACGAAGAGCACGGACAGTGTGGAAGGAATTGTTAAGGAAACTTCCCAGTCTGACCATTCACGAGACTCTGGCAGTCACATTCCCGAAGCCAGAAAGTTTCACTGCTGGGACCGGAGCCCCTTCACAGCGGGCCCCGCTTAACTCCCTGCACACCCCACTCACACGCAGTCAGACCAGGTTTCCCTCAGCAGACCCTCAGATGTCTTGTTCCATAGAGCCATTTACTCACGGCGCAGTTACACAGAAACAGCCCGAGCTGGTGCCTCCGATGAGGGTCCCCAGCAAAGGAACCTCTGGGCTTTTATACCCTCACAGTCTAACCTGCGGGCCAGTCTCGCTCTTCCTCCTCAGTCCTCTGTTCCTGCTCCCCTCTCCGTGTCCATCCACCTTGCTGGCATCATCTGTCTCCTTTGTTATCCAAAAGGTCGGCTGTTCCCAGCTCCTGCTGTGTCTCTCGCTGTCCATTCACCTGGCCATCACCTCTCTTCGTTCCTACTGTTATCCCAAAAGTTGGCAGTTCATGGCCTCTTGTCTCGGGCTGCCACCCAGAGCTCAATCTGCATCTCAATCTGCGGCTTGCAAGCCGAGCTACCTGAACCAGATGTATTCTTCAATAGGCGTCCCCCATATATTCACCTGATGCTGAGCCATGGGAGTTTAGCTTGTACCAAGAAACGCTGCCTTTTAAAAGTCTGATAAATATACAAATGCAAAATTGTCTATATGTCAAGCGAAGGGATAAAATAAACACTGTAAGGTTTTTTCCCCTCCCCATCAAACGGGCAAACAGAAAATGCTCACCAGGTTTTCTTTGCAAGTGAAGCAGTTCATAAAACAAATCAAAGCACTTCCCAAATCTCAGCAATAGTACGGATCATTTCTGAGTAACACATCCCATGGAGAGAGCTCTTTGCAGAGGCTGCACCAGCCAAAACAGGATTAGCAAGTGGTAGAAATAAAAAGAAATTTTCACACTTTCACTCTAGCAGTGAAAGCAGTCACTGCTAGAGTAACTCAAAATGTGAAAAGTGCTTTTGCTTTAAAAGATACCCAGGCTCAGGAAGAAAAGTATACAGGATGGGATCCCATGTCACCAAAATGCCACCACTTTTGAGAACAAGCATTGAAACTGTTAAATCACATTTCACATTCTTGTTCCAAGTCATTCTGAGGCACATGGAAAACGTGGACTTGCAAGACACCTTGTACTTGGGCTCTTGAGATTATGTAGAACAAAATAGATTTATTGTCTCAAGTATAGTGCAAAATCTGACTGTCGCCTGTCCTTGCATGTTACATTGTCATTATTCTTTGGGGAATTAAAATGGAGAGACCAATCAAAACAGAGTTCCCCATGCTTATTTCTGTAAATTCATACAGTGGCACAGCCCCTCTCTGAACAGACTGAAAACTCATTGTCAGCAAGGAAAATACACAGGGCAAAAAATTATTCTTTCAGCAGATATATAGACCAGACCCATTATGCATCTGTCTGCACTGTGTGTGATCATGTGCTGCTAGGGACAAATTCTGTGGGAGACACCACACAAACACCTATTCCTTTCCATATTTGCCCAATATATTAGCTGACAGTGTAGGCCATAGGAATTATTACCCTGTTAAACAACCTTTGACAGATCAACTATGGAAGAGTTTTCTAATTATTTTTTAAGCTTTCTCTCATTTAGATTTTTATTTTGTGCAGCATCTTCTGGCAGGGAGCTCCATAGCTTTTCTATGCAATGAAGGATCCGTGCAATTGAGTCCTTTCTTTAGTCTCTTTTAATATTCCTTTAAACAATCTTTGAACATTTTTCAGTTATGAGAAGCAGCAGCTACTGTTTCTCTGCTCTCACTCTTATATATGAATATGAAGGACCTGATTACAGCCCTTTCAGTTGTTTTTCTTCCCACTCACATTTAAATTCTTCTTAAAGAACACTCACCCATACCTTGATTCCCAGATCCTTTCCTCCTGTCCCTTCACAGCTTCCATGGTATTCTCTGAGACAGTGTGCACAAAGCTTCATGCCATGTGCAAGTCTGATGCACATGTGGTCTGGTTTATACAGCAGGATAACAATGTGGTCTGGTTTTCCCTGGATATCTTTCCTAATGGTTACTCACACCCTATTTTCCTTTTTGACTATGCTGAGCTGCAAATTGATGTTTTCAGAATGTTATAAGCAGTCTCTCAAATCCTCAGATCCTCTTTGTAAATGGTACATGATAATTTAGAGATAAACAACATATAAGCATATTGAAG
Source organism: Platyrinchus mystaceus (assembly GCA_035041135.1). Classification (NCBI taxonomy): domain Eukaryota; kingdom Metazoa; phylum Chordata; class Aves; order Passeriformes; family Tyrannidae; genus Platyrinchus; species Platyrinchus mystaceus. Next base: position 13,912,144 of record JAWWLV010000121.1, on the reverse strand, counting down.
GCTTCCCACACACATAGATATAATTTTGCAGTTAAATAAAGTGAATTTTATTTCCAAATTCATTCTGAAGCTTCTAAGTCAGTTTAGACCATCCAGAACAGGTCTGTATCAGCAGCAAGCTTGCCATATTCTCCCAGATCCCACTGTAAAGATTCCACAGGCAAGGTCTCTCCATGGAGAAAATAAAAATTTATTCCTCCTTTACCTTTTAAAACATTTATTAATATGCTTTCCTACACAGTTTCATTTTTTATTTCTATGTCCCCACTAATTTTCTGTATCGTGATTTACTGCTAATGTGCTTGGCAGATCCAGTTCCCTGCAACACCCATTGCTACCATCAAGTTTGCAGAACATTTCTGAGGACTCTGCAGCCTTCAGAGATTTGTTCACCAGACTAATGTAACTCCATCTAATTTTTCTCCCTCTTTACCATATAGCGAATTTAACAACCTGACAATCACTAAGATCTTTCAAAACACTGCTCAAGTTACTAGTGTCTTTATTCCAACTTTCCTCTTAGGTAAGACATGGAAAATCTCATCATTTCAATCAATGAAAGCTTCTGTCACACAGCATCTGCCCTTGCCCGCCCCCACAGAGAAGGGAAAATTAAAAAAAAAAAATAATCAAAGTTCTTAATTTAGGAGCGGAAAAAAATCATACCATAAAAGTTTATAAGGGAACAGCAAATGAAGGGGCTGCACTGGAGAACATATGTTCATTCTGCAGAGACACCCCAGCTGATGCCAACAGAACGCCGGCTGGTCCCATGCTTGTCATAGCATCAGCTGACTCAGTTGCAGGCAGATAGGAAACCTTAGCAGGATCATGCTGCAGTTTAGCTCTGCAATGGAGTTGAAATTATTAAGAATCTGACACTGCTTCCAGATACACTGGAAGCACAGAAATAAAATTATTTTGATATATTAAAATTGGAATCCTATACTTCCAGCAACCTTAAGAGCTTAGATCATTAAGAATAACTGTATGGTCTTGAAAAGACACATTTGACCTGGAAGACCTAGAGACACTTTGAATGAAGGCTAGACTTTAGCTAAAAGCATAACTCCATTGCAAAAAAGTGTAGGGGTTTATGTGATTTTTTACATTGCCTTACTAAATCCATGTGGGAAGATACCACGTCTTCTAATTTGAACTGGCAAACCTTATGCTGTAGAAGAAAACGTGCTATGTGATCACTTAAGGAGGATGACCCCATGGCCATAAACATGCTGGTCACCACTGGAGGTTTTTTGACACCTGCCCTCTAACCCTGTGTGCCTACACACTACTGAATCATGAGGTCTCCCTAAGAGAACACTGGTCATCAGGTGCATATTGCAATGGGCTGCAAGTGGATCTGATGAAGTTCTTGCCCTCTAGAGGCAACCATAAATGATAGAAATAGACTCTCAGGAATCCCATGTACTTTGTATATGTGGTCAAACCACTCACTAAGGCATCCATTGGACTAGGACCACCGCAGTACCTTCTCACTGGCACATCCAGGAGGCCACCTGCACCAGCGACCTCATTCTTATACAACAGGGTAGCAAATGGCCTCTACTCAACAGACCATCAAGAATTAAAATGGGCTACTAAACTCTGCAAAAAGGTAGCCTTAAAGTGACTGCCATTATCTAAAAGCCAGCTGTTCTAGATTTTTTTGCACAGGCCCAAGTATGTCACTGTACCTAACAAGCCATAAAAGCTAATACTTTCCATTTTCCTTCTTCAGCACACATTTGTGCACCCTCAGCTGCTTGTGCTATTTAATCTCCTCCAAGCCAGAAGGTGACACCAAGGATGCTCTGGCACAGCAGGACTGTTAACCAGGGCTAATTGTGGGGAGCAGACAGGCAGAGAGACAAACATCAAACTGCATCCGCTTTGCCAGAAGAGAGCAAGAGTATATGCAAAGATGCCATCTCTGCCAGCCAGAATTTTCCAAACTGAACCAGGTTTTTTCAGAGTAGAGCACAAAAATAAAGTTAGAAGCCAAAAAAACCCACAAAAAAATTAAAAGTGAATGCTCTTGGGAGGTTAGGTGGGCCATTTCTAAACCAAGGGCTAACTTTTACAAAGAGCTTTTGTCAATTAGTATCACCTTCATTAGTGGAAATGACAGGCCTAGGGGAAGGGAGAGCAGGACACTTGAACTCACTGATCCAAAAGCCTGATTAGCCTGATTTTTCAAGTGCTATGAACAGGGCATGGATACTCATGGTCTATGTAAAACAGAAAACCTATTAGTATCGTGGAGGTCAAGACATTTTACTGAAACTTTTATGCTCTCTTGGAGATGCCCCAAGCCCCTGCCCTTTCCCAGTCATGGGGATGATGCATGGGGAGTGAAGCAACCCACAAATGAGAACAGGCTATGCCTGTGCAGGATTGGAGTCTTGGTCTGGGGCTATACTGAACTATTTCCCATGCAAGTCCTTTGACTTCACACTTGGTACAATATCTTTTTGCATGCTTGGAAGTCTGCCTCAGCCAGCTACTTCCAGCTGTGGGTTCAATCCATCTCTTTGGAGAGAAGGAGAACATTCATGCCACTTTGCAAATGTTATCCCACTGTCCTTGCCATAGGAGGGAGGGGGAAATAGTGCCTCTTACTGCCTTTCCTCCCAAAATACAACTATCTAAAATCCTCCTCAGGCAGAGGCTCAGCATGGAAAATTTTAGCCCCAGAGATGAATGTCTCAGAAAGTTATGGGGAAATGAAAACAAAAGGGATTGAATAGAAACTGACTTGTGACCTCAGTGCCAGTGGTTGCTACTAGAGCCCAGAGCACAAATTGCTTGTGACAGGTTGAAAGCAATCTTCCTCACACAGCTCACAAAGATTAATCAAAGACCTTGGAAATTTTGATTTATAGATCATATATTCTTAACAAGGATGTATTTATTATTATACATCAGAAAATATCCATACAGATGAGACATTGGTAAACCAGAGTTGTCATATATTTATTTTTGCAGTCACTAGAAGTAATGTTATTAAACTATCCAAAGACAGCCTTCAAAAGCAAGAAAAATAAATTCCAAATTGGTTTAAATAAATGAATTCATAATAATCACAGCTGAAATATCAAGTGATTAATCTCTGTCTCCACTGCCTTCCAATCCTGAATATTTAATTAGCAGAAGACAAAACACAGTGCAAATGTTAGAATGTCTGGGGGTAAATCTGGAGCCAGCCCACTCCCATGAAGGAAGTGCTTGGCTATCTGCTCAGGGCCTCCTCGTGGGTAATCAACAGTCATCAGTTCCAGAAAACTTCCTCTATCAAACCTTTGGATCTTGGAAATACAGAAAATTACAGAATAATTGAGGTGGGAAGGGATTGTGGTAAGGCTCAGATGAGATTGCTCAGGGCCATGTCCAGCCAAGATGTGAGGGTTCCAAGCAGCGAAATCCAACAGCCTCTCTTGGGCTTCCATGCCCCTCTCTGAACATCACCATGGGAAAAGAAAATTTCCTAGCATATACTGTTATATTCCTCTGGCTGCTGACATCATCCCCTTTTCTATGCCTCAAGAAGAGCAGGGATGTTGGGAGCAGTGTTAATATGGTGAAAACCAGTGATGTGCTTCACATGCTGAAGATCCTCTAGGTATCATTGCTGCTGAGCAGCAGTGGGAAGATGAGAGTTGTCTCTGATGCCTGAGAAGTTCCTGAAATGTCCTATCTTGAGCAACATCTTCCCATGCACAAATAACGTTTCATAGTGGCTGGTGGGAAGAGCTATTTCCTCACCCAGGTTCAGGCAGGTCTTTAATTTCTGAGGACCCAGAGGCCACCATTTAATCAACTCACGGAAAAAAAAAATCTGGGGCATGTTTGTGACAGTACAAACAGAAGCAGCAGGCAAAATCACCTCTCTTCTGAGAGTGAAGCAAAGTGGGGGTAGATTTAGATTAGATATAGGGAAGAAATTTGAGAGAGAAGTAGTGGATGCACCATCCCTGGAAGTGTTCCTGCCAAGTTGGACAGCACTTTGAGAAACCTTGTCTAGTGCAAGGTGTCCTTGCCCATGGCAGGGGTGCTGGAACTGGATGACCTTTAAGGTCCCTTCCAACCCCAACCATTCTACGATTCTGTGATTCTATTATTTTGGGCAGGTAATCTTGGGAAGATAAAAAAATTAGGACATGTAATAACTGATGGGACATGCCACGTAGGACTGCTGCTCTGCCAGCCTGGAGCTTGCTTTCAGACCCCTGAGAACACACAGGAAATTATTAATGATTACCTAGTAATTATTTTAATTGCATATTCAATCTGTCCTGTGTTGTATGAACTGCATTAACAGCATTAAGTGGCAATGTGTGAAGTAAAAGCAGTAATACCCAGCAGCTAGAAATTCTGTTTTCTCCTCTGCTTTCCTTTCTCTTTCCAGAGAGGTGGTAAAGAAGGAAGCCACTCTTGAAGGCTGAAGGTAGGAAAAGAGAAGCTTGGGATGCCCCAGAGCTGCACACTTGCAGCTTTATGGCCCCAGTATTGGCAGTATGAGCCATTTCATGCTTTTTGGTGGGAAGTGATACTTTTAGGTTTTGTATTTCAGTTTTATAGGCCATGAAATGCTTCTGAAATGTTTCACCCTTGACAGGTTTATGGGCAAATAGATATCTTTCTTTTATATTTAGTCCTATTCATGCACAAGTTATCCAATTCCAGTCACAGTAACACTGACATTACACCTTTGCATTATCTTTCAATTTGAATATTTATCTACACCAGTTTGTACCATTGCAACAGGGAGGTGCAAAGAACTGCCATTTTTCAGCCCCCATAGCAGTAGCTGCTGCCTTCAGCAAGGCTCACACATATCCAGGAGAGTCTGAAGCACAGAGCTGCCAGAGGGTAAACAGAGGCAACCACCTTCACTGGCAGACCTTTTCAGCCTCTGAAAGAAAGCATTAACAGGTGATTTCAGCTTTGCCCGTTGTCCTCAAACACTGCATGGTCACTAAATTGGGATTTTTTTGGCTGAGGTAAAAGGTAGATAAACAGAGCCGGAAGGGTGTCTCCCATTACCCATCCCTGAATGGAGTGGAGTTCAAATCCCCAGGCTGCTGGGATTTGTGGGAAAGGGCCAGCAGAGCAGTGAGCAGGCCAGAGAGTTCAAGGGGATGATGAGCAGGAGCTTGTAGCCTTCCCAACACGGTTGCTATTCTACAGTGAGACATACATGCCTACAAACACATGAGGCTGGGAAACACTGAGCACCATAAACAGAGAGGGGCAGGCACTGAGAGGCTGTCAGAGATGGAAGCTGCCTTAGGAAAAGCCTTTCCTCCACTGAGGAGTTAATAGCATGTATTTTGGGTGGAGATAAGAGATTGGATAGCAAGTCAATAGAGCACATGCACAGGCATCTCTTGTCTCAAGGGCATCAAGAGTGTCACCCCTAGACTTCTCTCCCCACCCTGCAGGTCACTGAGAGCCCTGGTACTTCTGTGGACCATATGAGGTTGATTAACACCAGGGAGAAACTCTGAATCTCTTCAACAGGCAGCAGGATCTGGAACGAGGGGCACTGCAGCAAGCAGTGGGAAGCTGCCAGTTCTTCCAGCACAGGCATGGGCAAGGTTTTCTGTTTCTGGACTGCCTTACCTCTAGGAGCCAAAGATGCTCCCTGCAAGTGTCTGCACAGATGACAGCATAAGAGGGAGGCCACTGACATAGTGAGGAAAGTAAGACTGGGAAAATGTGAGGTATGAGGACCATCTCTGCTGGGGCTCCCTCAGTGGTGCCACCCCCTCTGACTTCAAGCATGCCTGGCTTTGTCAAGCTAGCATGGAGCTAGTGGATAATGGTGGCTTTGGATCAAAATACGTTTTCTCAGTGAAAGCAATTTTGCTGAATTTAGGCTCCTTAATTTCAGCAATACACATCAGTGGCTCTTCATCCTGATTACAATGTTTGTCTCCAAAAGCACTATTTCCACAGAAGTGCTGATTAATGTTATCACACCAACAAGGTCTCAGGGATGAAAACACTCTGGAAAAAAGTTGTCAAAATCCCATCACCTCAACATGACTGCAGATGCAAGGGAGCCCCTGAGACACAGGATGGGAACTCCTTCCTATTCCCAGAGGGCTAAAAATGACCTCTGCCATTCATGGATTAACAGGCATCTTCAGATAAAATTTTGTGACCAAGCTTTTTTCAGATAAAACACTGCTTTTATCCTGGCAGGTCCACTGGACCAGGTGAATCTGATCATGGTTTCACAGCAAGGAAAGAAGTCAAAAGATGGGGTCTCCTGTCTATTCAAGACAAAGGAGTATCAGGCCATAAGCGAAGTGTAGAGAAGAGACATTTCTGAAATTCACAATATTCAACCATTCAGGGCTCCAAAACCCACCTTGGCTGCAGAACAACTGACGGAGCTCTGCTAGTGACATTCACTCATGGTTGAACCAGACCTGCCTTTGGGTGCCTGTTCCTAGGTGGTTTGCTGTGATTGAAAGTGTACAACTCCATTCTTTCTGCCTCTCTTCACCCATCAAAAGAGTGTGAACATTTTGAAACCTTCAACTGTTGTGTTACTACACTTCTGTCATGTTTTCTCCTGTTTTCTGGGACAGGCACCTTTTCTTTTTTTTTTTTTTTTTTGCCATAGCAGTTGTACCACCTGCCTCACTGGTGAGAAAAATAATTGCTTTCCCTGACTGCATTATGGCTGTACCTAGAACCCAGCTATTTGGCACAGGAATGAACCAGAACAGAAAGGGATCAAATGAGATACCCAATTCTGCTTGCAGACTGAGCCTCCAAGTTACTAATGCACCTGGCCCAAGCATCTGTGAAGCAATGGGTTGGTTGTCATAGGAAACACCAAAGAGTAATTCTTTCCCTGCATTGCCCTTATGTGCTGGCTATATAAAGCAACTGGATTGCAGGATTGGCAAAGGCCTGAGGCTATGAGCTAGGCATAGTCTGTAGGCAGGGACAGTGAGCTGGACTAGGGTAGCAATTCTGCAGGAAAGCCACGCAAAACAGAACTTTCCACTTTCCCCTTTTGCAGGTTGAGAATGATTTTTTCAATTACCCAGACTCATACAAATTAGACAAATTAGAGGGCTGGGCAGTCACTACCCATACGAAATTTAACATGGGCAAGTGCTGCACCTGGGACAGAGCAACCCTGGTTTCGTGTATAGACTGGGGAACGAGATGCTGGAGAGCAGCGCTGCGGGAAGGGACCTGGGGGTCCTGGTCGATGGCAAGTTGAACATTAGTCAGCAGTGCCCTGGCAGCCAGGAGAGCCAACTGTGTCCTGGGGGGCATCAGGCAAAGCATCTCCAGCTGGTCGAGGGAGGGGATTGTCTCTATCTGCTCTGCACTGTGCCAGCCTCACCTGTGTGCAGTTTTGGGCACCCCAGTGTAAGACATTAAGCTATTAGAGAGTGCCCAAAGGAGGGCCACGACAAAGGTGAAGGGTCTGGAAGGGAAGACTTATGAAGAGCAGCTGAGGTCACTTGGTTTGTTCAGACTAGGGAAAAGGAGACTGAGGGGGGATCTCATTGCATCCTACAACTTCCTCCTGAGGGGAAGCAGCGGGGCAGGTACTGATCTCTTAGCTCTTGTGACCACTGACAGGACTTGGGGAAACAGCATGGAGAGGTTAGATATCAGGAAAAGGTTTTTCATCCAGAGGGTGGTTTAGCACTGGAATAGGTTCCCCAGGGAAATGGGGAGCACCAAGCCTGTCTGAGTTCAAGAAGTGTTTGGACAGTGCTCTCAGTCACATGGTGTGATTCTTGGGATGTCCTGTGCAGGGCCAGGAGCTGGACTCTGTGATCCTGATGGCTCCTTCCAGCTCAGCATATTCTATGACTCTATGATTCTATGAATTTGACAGAACAGGGTGGTGATTGGGCAGCAGAGAGGAAAGAGGTGAAGAACTGGCTTAGACCACAGTGGTGATTAGGGAAGAAAAGAAAGTGTGGTGATTCTCCCTGGACCCCTGGGGGGCAGCTGGAGAAAATTCCTATACACTGTAAAACAAGCAACTCCTGTTTTCCAGGATCCACTGCAGGTATGAACTTTTGCTCCCAGGCTCATCTTTTAATGGCATGTTTGGAGATCTCCTTTGATGATCAGGTTGGGAAAATGAGAAACAAAGGTACTGTTTAATGCAGAATGTTCCCTCGCTGGTAACCAAGTGTGCCGTCCTTTACAGACTGTTTGTCTCTGTTTGTGCTATTGTACCAAGGTTTCTTGGCTTCCCTCGCATAGTTTCCGTGGTGCGTTGGGTGCTTTTGATGCATATTGTGTTACATAAAGCAGCTCATTTTAATGTCACATGGATTGTGCCATCGTCTCCCTGCCCTCTTCTTCAGGCACACAGCAGCTATGTGATATGTAAGAGAGATGCTACTGCCACACTGAACTCTGTGCAGACCCAGATGGCTTTTATCAAGCAAGTGATGCTGCTATCATCAGCATTGGGCCTGATCCTCATCAGGTATAAACTGCAGCCACTCACACCAGGATGTTTCCAGGAAAACAAATAAATCAAGGCAAAAAAAAAAAAAAAAGGAAGCAGGATTTTTTTTCTTCTTCCTTGGCAACCAGCAGCTCATTTTTTTCCAGCTGTGCTTTTCAAGGTTTAGATGACAACCCAAATATTTTCACTGAAAAAAAAACTTGCAGGGAAACCCTCTGTCTCTTTTACTTTTTTTTTCGAAGGCAAAACTTTCAACAAAATTGTTGAGCCCAACCAGTGTTGAAACACCATCTGGATCCTCTGCTTTCTTCTGGCTGGAGGTCTGGCCTGTTGAGACCTGAGGTTTCTAGCAGAGAATTTCAAAATTGTCATTTCTCTGTAGTTTTAAATAAATGTATGCAGCTATCTGAGCCATGCATCTACCCCAGCCAAAATATTGTTCATTCCAAGCAGATTTGCTCCATTATAAGTTGCCTACAAATAATTTTGAAAAGCGACACTGTTTCTTAAATTATCTTATCAAGCTCTTTAAATATTGAAATGCATCAAATATTAATGCTTGGCAATTCAGACTGTCCTTAGGCCTGGTTTCTGCAATATTCTGATCAGCATTAAAGCTGTGTTCTGCTAGGCCTAGGATCTGAAGAGGTGATACGAGCTAAGGGAAGGGTCATGACCACCACCCCCATGGGTGCTCGGCTCCGGGGGTGTTCCTTGCAAGAGGGAAATGTGGAAGGCCAAAGAACTAGGATAATTTCAGCAGGAGTGGAGCAAAGGAGTCAGCAGGCACAAGCAGAGCCAGGAGCAAACATATACTGGTGCAAGCACCATCTAAGCATGCTGCTGGTGGCACATCTGTCCTCTAAGTCCTGCAGTGCACGTTTGGGGTGAGCTGATACCACCAGACCTGTGCTCGTGGGCTTTTCAGTCCCAGTTTGGCCGTAGAGCCCTCAAATGTCTCAAGTTACTTGCAAATTGAAGCCCACATGGCTGTTTCTGAATTTAGGACTATCACAGGGACCACGCTGCTGTGATCCTCATCTCTTCAGTCGCAGAGGCAGCTCTGTCAGAAGGCAAGGAAGTGTGAGATGGAAAAAAAGCACTGCATGCAGATTTTACATGTCAGGGATGGAGAAGCTACACCTGTAGAAGCCTGAGTTCAAATGAACACAGATAATATCAGAGCACTTCCTCCTTCTCCTCCACCAGAAATCCCAGAACAAAATTCAAACCTTTTCTTTTGGAAACCAAGAAAAAGCTCTGACTTAGCTGCCTGAAGTATCTCATTTGGAAATGTTGATGTACCATTTTACATGGACGTTCCCAGGCTGGTGTCCAGGGAAAGGGAGATGGGGAGATGAAAGAGGACCCGTGACTTCTGTATTTACGACTCCCATCCAGGAAACAGGAATTTTCAGGACTTGTCCATCAGCATGTTTTCTGCATGGCAGATTGCCCTGAGCTCCAATCCTTAACAGTGCCACAAGGCTGGGAGCCAAGCAGATAAATTGTCAGGGGATCAGCAAGAGCTTTTTGAGGGATTCTCTTTTTTCCTTAGTCCCACCCCACCTCAGCTCACCCTGTGGCATTTGAGGCTGAGCAAAATCAACATGTTCTTCTGGAACATTTCAACTTTGACTAATCAGGAGAGTTTCTGACAGAAAAATTTTCCACTGGAAAATTTTTGACCAGCACTAATTAGCATTTTTTCTATTAGCTTTGTCCTTAAGGCACAGTAATTTATGCCTTGGTGAAATAAACAATCACTAAGAATTGGACACTCCCCAGGTTCAAGGCATACTTGCTTACCCTAAACAGAAAAAGTCTTATTCGCTTGCAAAGCTTTACATACTTAACACAAGGAAAGAATGACTGCCTGACTTTCTTGTGCTTTACCTGGGCACAGGCCCAACTGCATTTTAATCACTTTGCTTTAAAGAAAAAGGGGGAAGTAGTGGATTTTCACTTGCAGCACAGAAAGGTTCAAGCAACATTGGAGACAAGTGGTGTATGCGGAATGAGAGCTGAACCACACTCAAAGAGCTTGTCAGATAATCACAAAAAACAAGAGGAAGACAGAAAATGACACAGGTGCCCTAGGAGTTCAGATTTCCTTGCTATTCCTCTTCCATATGGTTAGGTCTTACACTGTGTTTCTCATTGAATCACAGAATAATTAAGGCTGTGAGGGACCTCTGGAGGTCCAGTCCCTGCGCAGAGCTGGACTGAATTCCACAGTAGATCAGGTTGCTCAGAGCTGTGTCCAGCTTTCACAGCACATAATGTACATAAATGCACCTGAGCAGTGCATCTGACTGTGTTGAAGTCTGCCCATCCATCCTTTCTCCCCAGAAAGCCTTTATTTTGGAACCCTGTAGAAGCCAAATGCAGAATGACAAGTCCCTGGCGGTCTTTGGGAAGCGGCTGTGAATGCTGGGCAGATGGTGCAGCTTTTGCTGCAGTGAGAATACAGCTACAGGGTCTCCCAGGAAAGCAGACAGCTATATTTAAATCACTCTTACGAAATCCACATTGATATTCATAAAAGACACTTCAACACCTCTTTGGTGGCTTGAAACTGCAATACACAGCATGGGAAAGAGCACTCATGTTTCTGAAGACCAAGGTCCCATTTCATTTCATGGCTACAGCATTGACAGTGGCAGGCAAAGGATGGATGGCACAAAAAAGCACAGCCTCCTGGAACACAATCCTGGAGATGCAGTGCCTAAGTGCTGTGGGAGAAGCTGGGGAGGATTTCCCCCAGGAAGGTGTGCAATCCTGGGAGGGGACTCGTGGAGGGGGGGGAGACCCAATTGGAGGATCAGGCTTCAGTAGATGAAGTCCAACCACCCTCACCTGGCACAGACACCAGTTGTGATCCCAGCCCTGAGTTCACCAGCACTTCTTCAAGTCCTTCTGGTGCCAGGCCAGGCAGTGCTGCTGAGGTTCTCCACAGGTCTCACAGCCAAAGATGGACTTTTTCCCCTCTGTCCTGCTTATTTTGGGGAGAAGGACAGAAGTCAATGGGCACAAAGGTCAATGGTGCTTTATTTCCATCTCCCTGTGGCTCACTCAGTGCTTGGCAACACCACTCTCTATTTTTCCTTTTGCTTCAGTGAAATGTCTTTCACCTTATCACCCACATGCCTTGATACAAACTTCACCTCTCCCAGCACGGGAGAATGGAAAAAGCTCTTGACAGAAAATCTGAGAAGCTCTTTGGCCACTCTGTGTAGGGGCAGAGTTCAAAGAGGGTGGTGTCACCCATCTAGAGGGTGACACATGGCAGCTGTGCCAAAGGGCAGATCAAAGCCAGAAAACAGCCTGCCTCCTTGCCCTTGTAGTAGTTACCAAAATTATGAGTGCAGCCTTGTCGTGTTAGTCTCAAAGCCACGCATATTTTTCTTCAGCGTTGAAAACCACACACACTTACAGTTTTCAATATTTCCTTCATGGAAAGGAGGACTCAAGGCAATGAATTGAATCTTCCTTGTCTTAGTCCATTTTGGTTGGCCCTAAGTCTTCCTAGAAGCAGTATCTGAAAGTCAAGACATCTGTAAAACACAAATACATTCACATGTGAGTGCCAAATCTTGTTTATTTTTCATGCTGCTTCATGGCAGCGTCATGTCCGTATCTGGACAACCTAGTAAAGCACAGAATGAAAATCACATGAATAACCCCAGGGGGGTCAAAAGTGTTAGTCAATATTTAAAATTAAGCAGGAATTTAAATGCTTTGCTGAATCATGCTCTCATTTGTACTAGAGCATAGACCTCCTGAGTCACTAGGCCTGTCTAACAGGCAACAGCGGCATATATTCCCATTCCAGAATCCTTCTAGGGTGAGCTTGGCTCCTGCTCTTGAAAGGCTGGAGAAACTCCAGGACAGATTTCCAGAAGGGATTTTTCTCATCCCAGTCCTTTCCAGCACCCCAAACAACAGGCGACAACCATTTGGCTGGTGTGCTAAAAACTGGAGGGTCTTCTTCATAACTGCTCATCCTTTCCAAGAGAATCCTTTTGCTGCCTGTTTCGTGCTTCCATGCTCTTTCTGCCTGCTCTGGATGCAGGGGTGTGCTCCCAGGGAAGCTGTCTGTTTTGGATGCTGGGTAAATGCTGGAGATTTCCCAGGATCCCCATCTATACACACACAGACACAAGCAGGGCACCCACACATATTCCCTCCAGTTTCTGAGGCAGCAAACAGCAGAAGTCAAATATGCCATTTGAAGCAGTATTTCTAACCGGACAATTTGTAACATAATAATGAAATAATGTAGTTTATCATTAATTTTAAAGGTGGAGCTGGTGAGCTCTTAAAAAAATTTCCTTTTGCCTAGTGTTCAACAGATGTTCAGTAAAAGCTCAAACAGTCAAGGTCATTGGTGTGTGGGAACATACAAGGAATTTCCATCTCCTGCAATGAATCAAACCCATCAAGTTTGAGGATGCCATTTTCCATACAAGAGTAGGAATACCTACATTCAACCTAAGTCTTTCTGAACATCTCTTTCACCAGTTTTCTTTCATCCAGGGAGCCCAGTCTAAAGCAACTGATTAGGTCACTAATATATTTTTTATTCCCAGCTGCCACTATAACAAACAATAATAAAGACATTTTCCCCTTTCATCGAAACCCTTAACATTCCCACATTTGCACAGCAAAGATTGCAAAGGGCAGAGTTAACGGTAATTATATGACTACTTTCCTGACCTGTGCCACAGGGCTTTCTTTGCACATTTTTGTTCTTTAATAGCCCTTTCTGAAACTGAAGCCTTCGAAGTAGGAAAGTACCTAAGGAGGGAGGAAAGAGAACAAGGGTGATTTATCCATAAATACATCTGCAGGGAGCTTCCAAACTGCAGCTTCACTTTTCAGTGTTTCAAGCATGTCCCACGGTGGCTACTGTAATATCACAGGAATGCTTACTCCTGCTACTGCTGCTAATTTGGGAGCAGTCACGTGGCTCATCTGTATTCTCTCTCTCCAAAAATTTGACTTTTAACCTTCCTTTGCTGCAGACATGATGTATATTGCCTTGACATGCTTCCAAGTAGCAAACATGCAAAACTCTGACCTATAAGCAAAGCAAATGGATAAAAAAAATGTTTCTGAGAATAAAATTATGTGAGCCTGCAGGAAAGGGAGAAAAGAAATCTGCCTTGATTATTTCTGTTTGTTTTTCCCTAGGAATTACTTCGGGAAAAATAGCAAAACGTTAGACTGGGGAGAAAGAAAAAAAGAAAAGTGTTCTGAGGTGCAAACCAAAAAAAAAAAAAAAAGAGAGACGGCAGAAAATATAATTATTTATTTCCGCTCATTTACGTGTCAGATGAAGCTGAGAGCTGCCAGATAGCTTCTTTTCGACAGCTTGAAGTTACTGTTGGGAACAGATCCATGTATGGAAGCAAAAGCAGAAAAGCATAGATAAGCTGAGATCCAGCTATGCATACCATCTTTAGAGACACTTAAAGGACAAGCACCCCAGCTTCTTTCTTTCTGGTAAATTTAGAGACACTATCATATGAGGGCTTTTTTTGATTCTGCATTACCCACAACTGCTGAGACTCGGTGGGGGTAAGTGAAAAGCAATTCAAGCATTTCTTGGGAACACCTAAGTATTTGGTTAGACTGACATCCTGGGAAAAGCTGTAAATCTGGGGTGATGGGATGGCTCCAATAGCTGGATAGCGGTTAAGCTGTCTGAGTAAGAAACACAACATATAACAGCTTTGCCGCTGGAGGGACAGAAACTTGCCAAGTGGCTGAAAAAGGCAAGAGAAAAATGTTGGAAAACAAGCGTTTTATCACTCATGGTCTGGATTTACAGGCTGAGTGATGATAGAGCTTCGGCAGACGGGAGGGAACAGTGGTGGTTTCCAGTGACAGAGTCTTTCTGTGTTTCTATTTAGAAAAATTCATAAAAACAGGAAAGGGCTTTTTCTTCTCTGGTCTGTACTACTTTCGTTTTGAGAAACGTGTTTCGTTTGGGTTGAGCTGAGTGGACACTAGGAAGAGCTCGTTTTAAATGACTGTTGTTTTTCTTGGCACTTGAAGGCAGTTTCTCAATGTTTCAATGATTTGAGGTTGATTACATCCTGTGCAAGGATTTTTGGTACAGTTTTAACAGCCATTACAGTGTTGTGAAAATCAACTCCAGCAAAAACAGCTGTGTGCTATTGTGAATATTTCCAAAACATTGAAGTAATAGGTCTCCTTCAAACTAGCACAGAAATGTGTTAGCTCTGGGAACTGGGCACTGTCAAAGAAACAGAGTATACCCTTGGCAGAAAGACTTTATTCACCAAGCATTTTGTTAAAAAGAGCACAAAAAAGCTTTTTATAGCCTTGGCTTAAAAGCTGGCTGGTGTGTGGTTGTACAGTTAAACATAAGATTTTTCTTTACATTCTAGAGAATGGCTTTGGGGTAACAGTTCATGTGTTCTCAGGTGTTATAATATGGTATTCATAGTCCCACTGCAAAGTTCTAGGTAAAGCTTTGTCATTTTTCAGGTGGTTAATAGACTGGAAAAAACACTGGAGCACGTAAAGTGAAATTATACAGAAAGAACTCAAAATAATATCAGGAGTATGACTGAAATTGTAGGAGATTTCCGGAGATATGAAGGATGATTGTAAAGGGGAATCACTAGACCACAAATGTCATAAACATTTTCACTCATGAATGAAAATGCTTTCCCTTGTCCTTACATAAGAAGAACATAATGGAAGTGTTTGCCTGTAACTCTGTAGTAGAGCCTGCAGCTGAGAGGGCCCATGTGTATGACCCTCATTTCCCCTTATTTAACAAGCATTTCCATAGATATTCCCACCTTCCTTGTTTTTTACACTTACTGAAGTACACATCTTCTCTTTGTCTGCTTTCCTTTCAAGTGCTGAAAAGAAAATATTCAAAGCTGCAGCTGAAATTTGTCTGTGCCAGGCAAACTTGTATTTTTTGAGAGGTACGTTTTAAACACGTATCACCTGCCTATAGAAACACTAGCACAGAAATAAATGTTTAAGTAACTGGGGTCAATAGGTAGCTTTTTAATTGCTAGTGAGTCACTAACAAATACACCTTTTTGCTGTTATCAATATGAAATAATATTTGTTAATTTCAACTTACTCAGATTGTTTCTATTTTCTCTTGGATATGGTTCGGGTTTATAGGTTGCTGTGAGCCTGTTGATAAAAGTTCTTCCTCAATTATCCCCCTTCCCTCTCTTCCCCCTGAATCCTCCTACTAGACTATGAACTTTCCTTTTCCCAGAGACAAAGAGTAGCTGATGCATATGGTCCCTGAGCAAGGCGTTACCCAACAGCTGTGCTGGGCGGGCCAGGAAGAGGGTGACAGGATGGAGCTGGAAAAGCTGGGATTTATTTAATTTGATATTTCCATTTGGTCCAGGGCCTGGGGCAGTGTGGCCTGGTAGACAAAGCCCTGGTGGCATGAGTCATCTCTTGGTTCCTAGCCCCAAGGCAGACTGTCCTTTGCCCCCACTTCTTTCCCTCCCTCTATCATGAGCATATTCAGGCAGGCTTTGTTATCACTAATGTTTATTATTATTATCAGTGTGCTAGCTATTATTAATATTTACTATTGATTAGTTGTAAGTATTGACAACGTTTGTTTGGTCCCTTGTGCAAAGCTGATGGGATTTCATTCAGGGACCCTAGACATTAATATAAATAGTCATATAAAGCATCAGTGATAGTATCACTAACGTCTTTTATAAGTGACTAGTCATTATGAGTGCTGCAGTCTCCGAGCATCCGCCGTGAGGTCCTCCCACGCACCATTCTTTGCCAGAGTGCAGGGAGGAGAGGGGGGAAGGGGGAGCTCTGCACTTTCTCACAATCAGACATAGCAAGGCTGCCGAGCTGAGTCGGGGCAGCACAAAAACCAGTAGTCAAGTATCAAGGGCAAAGCTGAGCTCAGTGCTTGTTCTTGCTAGCCATTGGCAAAGATAAAGCTGCCCTAGCCTGTGAGGAAGCAGGAATATGTTTTGTGTCTTGTGCAAGGAGTCAAAGGCACACAAGCCTTTTAGATGCACTGGTGGTTTGTGTTCCTAAACCTCAGTGGCTTTTTAAAAAAACCCCACACACTTGGTTTTCAGACATCACGTCTGAAGAAAGTCTTTGCACCAGACATCCACATTTGGTCCCTGGATTCAGACTTTATTGTGAGAAGGGAAAGCCATCTTTGTGATTTATAGTATGCCCAAGAAGAGAGCATCCTCAAAAATAAATCACACTGCGGAGAGCTACACTCTGAAGTCCGTGAGGATTTTGCAAACTGGCTCTGACACGAAGTAAGCTGTCACGAAACGAGCATTTTAAGGTCACTCAAAAAATCACCAGCAAAGGTATCAGCAAAAGCAGGTTTAATATAAAAGCAATGCCACAACAGAGTTCTTGGCAAGGTTCACTCTACTACTTACTTAACAGTTAAAATACACTGAGGAAAAGCATAGAAAAATCCAAAGTCAGTATCTGTCTGGACCGAAATAAATGCAAAACCGTGCATGTGGAGGCTGTGGTTGTGGCTGTGGGGGGAGAGGGGAGGAGGAAAGTGAGACAAAAAGACAGAAGGTAGAAGGACAAAAAGGAATACAGCCCAGAGGCCTGACAACACATAACTTATAACTTAAAACTCAACAGCATTAACTTAACACTTAACTTACTACTTAACCTATTAACAATTTAACTTGGATCCATATATTATTTACTATACTATAACAGTAACTTACTTATCAATCTAAAGTACTTAAGAATTTAAGAAAACAGTATCCCTATATGATATGCTATATCATTTGATATAGCATATGCACACAGATATAAGGAGTCTGTACAAGCGACCAGTGAAAAATTTCCCTCGAGTTCTACGAAATACTCACTTCGAATGTTTTTGCATTTTCCTCAATGGGCAAAGGATTGAGTTTCAAGAAGTGATATGTCAGCCCAGGGTCTGTTGGTCAGGATGCCCCAAGAAATAGCAAACATGAAAGCTGCTAAGTCCAAGAGGTGTCCAAGCTCAGAGGGAGGTCACTGGCTTCAGCCCACTGTGGCCCAGGAGAGCTCAACAGGTCCTGGTTTGGGCCACTGTTTATAGCGAGCTTTAGTCATAATAACCTTTCATCTTGGCCACACTTTTCATTCTTACACTTTAAAAACGCAAGAACAAAAAATGTTATTCAGACAAAAAGTTTTCAAGGACATTCCTTAGAAAATCAAGGAACTCATCAGACAACACAACACTGTCTAGGAACAGACTGTATTTCTGATACGCTCGGAGGAGCTCAGCCTAAGTGTTGTCAAGGCTGTGGCCTAACAAGCATTACTCAGATCACAGTGGAGTCTGTGAGGGGTCAGGGGGGGAATGCACCACCACACAAGCCCACTGTATATTCTCCTCCTTCAGACAACTTCAATATTTGTATGGTTATTCCTGAAGGATGGTATTTGGATACCATCTCTGCCTTTTCTCTAGGAAGTCAGAAGATTGGAGCAGATTCTGAGTGATCCGCTCAGATACACATGTCCAGATACACATTATTGTCTGTGTCCTAGCAAAATGGGCTTTATGCAGTGGCTCTGCCTTCTCCCAGACTAGAAACCTGGAGACCCATTTGCCACTTGAAATCTGGTTTGGCCAAGGAATTGAGGACTAAAGAATATGACATTTCAAAAAAATCTGAAAATGGCCACCTCTCTTCTTTGGTTTTCTTTCATCCAAAACATCGTCCTCCCATTCTTGTCTCTCCTTCTTCAGGGTAAGGGACAATGATCTATTGAGGGAGGGTTTCACCAGAGGACTCATAAAGACAGGCAGTTTTCTAGAAGGAATGGTAGGCTGCAAGCACCACATATAAGTACTGCAGCATGTACCATGGCACTCTCTGCTTGAAATCTCATGCATAGCAGCAAGAATATGATCAGTATCTTCTGTGCACACATGGCCATAATCCTTTTCAAAAGGAGTGGAACTTCAGATGGAAGTGAAAGTAGCCTGTGTTTTAGAGAAACTGTGTTGCCGTTTTTGCTTCACTGTGTTAAACTCTAGATCATCCAGCCCCCCAAGACGTTTTCATCTTTATAAAAATAACTGTACAATATCTGGCTGCACATCATGGGGAGATGAGTAAATAGTCCTCAATGGCCTCAGCTGGTCTAAATCTAGCTGTCATTTTTGGTCAGTCACAGAGATTAATTACTCCTAAAATTCCATCTCATGGTATAAGTTCCTGTTGATGCCAAGCTGGAGTCCAAGCTCTTACAAATTAACTCTGGATGATACCAAGTTTTCAGGTACTCAGCATCTCACTACCAAACTGAACTATGGTATTGCTGAATTGTGCTCAGGTGGGAGGAATCCCAGTATTGCAGGCAAGGCATTCAGCAAACAGAAAAAGCCTCTACAAATTCAGGAGAAAATAATCTGAATTTAGAGCTGCATGCCCCTGAGCTAAAGAGCTAAAAATCACAGTTTTAAAGGTGGCCAGGACGTTTTTCCCTAAGCAGTCAGCAAGATGTTCCAGGCCACTGATTAGGCATATAGCTGCAGAGATCTGCTGTTCCAGTGTGCTTCAGACAGACTCCAGCCACGAGCCTCATTCTTCAGACCCACCATCTGCTGATCTGTGCTGCTCTGGGAAGAGGCAACAACATGTCAGCTTTAAACAGTGGTGGTGTTTTCTGCCAATTTACAGGTAAAGAAGGGAATCCATGAGCTGGCAATCATTTTGGAGTTGATCCTTTAAGAAACTCACTATTATTCTGGCAACACATGGGGGAAAAACATAGCAACAATACAGTAAATCTAGAGGTCTTTAAAACTCAGTTTATTCTTATCTAGGGCTCCAACTGTCACTGTTATCTAATCATAAGCGTATTCTTATTTCATGGGGTCACTGAAAGGCAAAGCTGAACTTATTTTGATTTCCATGCTTCTACATATTTGGATTTCTCTGATATTTAATGCTGAACTTCCTCCTCAGTTTGGGATGTTTGTTTTCAGGATCTTTACCAAATCCTTGGAATGCTGAACTCTGATGTTGCTATTATAAAATGCAGGTTTCAGTTTGTGATCTCTCTAGATGAGCCTTTTACAGAGACATGGAGGTGAGGGGAGAGGGAGAGGAGAGGGAGACCGTGCATTTCAGTGGAAAATGATGGGCACAGGAGAAGGAAATTACAGAATTGGTAATCTGGAAAATGCCAGTATTTGAGTAAAGGTACGGTGGAAAGACTAGTTTGAATTCCATTCAGCTTAACAATGATTAATGACTTATCTGTAAATACTGAAAAAGGACAAATGCTCAGGAACTTCTTCTGCCAAGGAGTGCTGTTCAGGTATAGATTTTCCCCTATCAGGCTGGGAGATTCAGTGCGTGGGTTGTTTTACTCCCCACGGGAATACAATGTACTGAAAAGTGTGTAAAATCTTTTTCCTACCATCAGTCCCCCAGCACTTTCAAGCCCCTCACCCTGCGCAGGATGAGTTTCACGAGAAGCTTTGCCCCTGTGATGTTTCCCATGTTGTCCCACAGACTCCAGCATGCCCTGGAGGTGCAGACTAATGACCTTCCTTTCATTGGAACACTGACTGGATTTTCTTTCCGTCTTACATAAGAAGAAGCAAGAAACCAGAGGAAAATGTAGAAATGTAAAAATGACAAAACATGGAAAGTGTAGGAATGTGGCCCGTGAAACTATTGCTGCATTTCTATGCCTCTCCACCACCAAAGGCTACCTTGAGTTGCTGTTGGAAACTCTGCACTTAAAATGTTCCCATGTCGTGGGTTAGGAATGATACTCCCCAATTTAGTACTCTCACTAAAACCACACACTGCTGTCCCTCCAATTGGAGTCACAAAAGGCAGAGACCACAGGTTGAAAAATTTACTGGAAACAGCAATGAGTTAAGAAAACAAACAGTACCAGTGACAATACTAATGACAGAGGGTATAAGAAGAGAAATGGGTCACACAGAAACATCCCCCTGCCCTTGATAATAGACAGAAAAGGACGACTCCCTACACCATGTTTTTTTCCATCCAGAAGGAACCTCTTCTACCTAGAACAGGGTCCTTACCCCCCACCCCCAGCAATGGCCTGAGGTGGTATAGAATAACTTCCATGTCCTAGCCATGCCCCTCCTGGCTACTGCAAAAAATGAACCCTGTCCTGGACAGAATCAGGACATCCCTTTCTGATTTCTTTTCAATCTGGAGATATATCAGATCCTTCTGTCGCAACAGGGTCAGAATGCGGTTATGATCTTCTCTTGGTCTGTCAGATGGGTCCCTGCAGATTGTCTGGACAGCACTGTGTGAGGAGACAAGTGGCATCCTGCCCTCCTGGGCAGTCCCTAACTTATGGAGAGATGGGCTGGGATCCTGTGATGTAATCTACCTGAAAACACTCCTGCAGACACTTCTCCTAGGTCTCCCAGACTACAGGGAGATCTCACCAAGATTCTGAGTTTCATCTGTAATGTTCAACAATCATTAGGAAGCGAGGGACAGTACATAAGCTTAGTGGAACTGATGGAAAGTCCTGACCCACAGTGAGTTACTTGGGCATGATTTCAGCCTGTCAGGCCTCAGGCAGAAGCCTGAAGGTTCATGAAGCAGCTGAGGGGATGTGTTTGTCCACCTAAGGCAGCTCTAACCACTCTCAGGCTTTCTGCAGGGGCCCAGGGTTTGATGAACTAGCCTTATCACTTGCCCTACAACCTCTTCACCCTTTCCAAATCAGTTTGATTTGATGTCTGTTTCCAAAAGAGGCAATGATGCATCAAGGCTTAGGCTTTAGTGAGGGAATAGGGATCCTATCTCCCTGAAACAGCCCCCTCCCATGCTGATTCCCTGCATCAGCAGTTGCCATATCCACACACTGGAACAAGGAAGCAAATCCAAGGTGGCAACTACTTTCCCAACATCTTATTCCTAAGCTCATTGCTTTTGCTGCAGTCTGGCAAGCTTGATATGAGAAATACCCCATGTTATTCTTTTGGCTTACAGAAGGTCTCCAAGCAGAGATCTTGTGCTTCTGTCCTAGATGTGGCAATAAACTTTTGGATTTGCTGCTAGTGTGTTGAGACTGCCAACATGTACATAATAAAAGTAAATCCTTCCTGTGGCCACAGACCACAAGGTATTAGCGATACATGGTATTATCCTGTTATTTAGTGAGTCATTGTTGCTGCTGAAAAACACACACGGCCCAATAAGTTGTTAACAATAACACTGGATGTGAGAGACTAGTGTTTGTTTTACTCCAGTGTAACTTATTCCATATGGTCCTTCTAAAGCATGTTAAATGCTAAGTCACTTTGGTCTGCCAATTATTATTTCAAGATGAACTCCCAGATCTAGAACACAGCTATTTGAAGCAAGGCTCTGAAAGCACCTCCTGTCCAG
>JAWWLV010000121.1:13862771-13876588 GCA_035041135.1 Platyrinchus mystaceus | reverse complement strand
CTACCCAGGAGCCTCAGGCTTATTAGCAGTGTTTTATTCTCCCAGCACTCTCAGGAGATGCTCTTCCCATTTTACATAGGGAGACACGGAGCACAGGGAGATAAAGAGCTGTCCTAAGATCGCACAGGGAGTCTGTCGGCACGGCAGCCTCAAAGCAGCTGCTGGCAGAGACCAGGCAGACTGCACTGTGCTTAAATCAGCAAGGGAGATCCACAGGCAGATAGGAAGGCATTCACAACCTAAGAGGAGTCATAGGGAAGAGCCTGATGCTGCTTGATAAAGAAGAGACCAAAGGCAGATGGTAGGGACAGAGATATGGTCTGGAGACAGCAGCAAGTGGGAAGGGAGAGGTTTTAAAAAACAAAACAAAACAAACAACAACAAAAAAACCCAACCAAACAAAAAACAAACAAACAAAAAAACCCCCCACAACCCTAGAGAAATGCAGTATATTTCTCCCTTCCTTCTTATTTTCTGGCATATTCCTTGCTAAGATCTTGAGTCGGACAATTTGACACTTGGTCTCCATGCGTGAAAAGCAAGACTGTAATCTCCCTGACAAACACTTCCAAGCTCATTCTCTGCAAGCTGCCCCCAGATTCACCAATGTGGTTGAAATTTTATGTCCTGGATGCTTTGTTTTCTTATTTATCTGTTTATTTTGGAGAGTTGCTGGGGACATTGTGGGAGAAAATTGGATGCTTCATTGAAGAGATAGGATACTTGGAAAAATCAGTCACAGAGTGATAATTATTCTTACTTTTTGATGTCCTTTACAGAAAACAGGGTGGCCTGATGTGTGTTTTACTTGATCGGATCCATGGAGGGCCTGTGCCTCTGACTATATTTGGAAAGGTTTTGATGTTTTTTTGTACTGATGCAATCAGGATGCTGATGGCCTGGAAATCATTTTCCTGATGTGGAGATCTGGAGGGTCATGGGCAGGGGATGCCAACAGGCTGTGCCTGTTTTGGAGTGGCAGAGCTGGGTGGAAGGGAGCAGAAGCCAGGCAGAGCTGGAGCAGGGAAGTGAGCCAAGGGTTTTCCAAGCTGTGTTTAAAGTGCTGTCACACTGTGCAGCCCTGAGTGGCAACAGCTTTCCTCCTTCATGGGCCTGGATGTACAGTCAGTGTGGGGATAGGGTCTTTTTCCTACCTTGATGGCTAAATCTCACAGCTGTCAGGAGCTAAGTTTTACCGAAGCTGTGCCATGGGGTTATCATCAAGATCAGCAGTGAAGCCAGCAGAGCCTGTGGCTGCCTAGACAAATCTCCAAGCACCCCATACTTCCTTGCAGGACAGTTGGCACCCGTTTTGTGTCCCTTGGCTGGACCTGGGCTCTTGCCTGATTTGCCGATTGATGGTCAGAGACCAGACAATTTATTTGGTGGGGTTTTTCTTTCCTACAGTCATGTCTTTTCCCAGTACAGGCTTTGCCCAAGCTGCCTGCTGTAAAGCAGATTGCTGCTTTCAATGAGGCACGGGTGTACAGGCTTCAGCAGGGCCAGGAAGGATCAGCAGGAGAGGAGAGGTTTACTACCTTCCAGAGGTGGGATGGTGGGTTGAAGTCCCATGTGTGGAGGCAAGGTATGCAGTGCTTTCTCCTGGGAATTCTGATTATTGCTTGCAGTAGACTCTTTAAGTGCTGCTCTGCTGCAAGAGAAGCTGGGAAAGGAGTTCTGCGACTTGGAGACTTCAGGTCTGTCCGTGGGGTAGGAGCATAGGGCATGGAGGGGGACACTTGTTGGCCAGGAGAGCCTGCCTTTTTGGGGCTTGATGTCTTTTCCCCAGGGACAGTGGAAGAAGAGTGAGCAGCTAACTTGCTTTGAGCCTCTGTTTCTCTAGCTTGCAGGCTGGCTGTGCCTTGCAGTAACTACTAGCTGCTTCTTTGTCAGTTTTTGGCCCCTCTGGCTGAAGGGAAACTGTCACCTCTGACACCAGCAAAGGGCGGTTTGAGCTGCTTTCTCTGTGTCTCTGCAGCAGTGCTCTCTTAGTATAGGAAAAGGTCCTCTCTGTCTCTGACTATGGGATGTGGAAGGGCTGTCTGGGAGTCCCCATGGTGTTGCAACATGCTCCTGGTTGTGTTCCCACATCATGCTGAGAAGCAGCCACTCTCATGTGAACAGCAAACTTTCTACTGGCCCCAGCAAGCAACCAGGCACCCTGTGGGGAGAGGGTGCTGCTCCAACCTTCTGTACACCAGGAACACAGCTGTGAGGACACCTTCTTCCATACAAGCTGCCAGTAAATCCACAGTAGTGATGTTTATTATGAAGCTAATGTCACAGTGGGGTAGGCACCGTTGGGTAGCATCGGCAGTGGCTGTAATGGTGCGAACACTGCTGTGTTACAGCTGCTCTGTACAGGTTTTCTATTGAATGCTGGGAAGAAATTTCCCCATGGAAAGTCTCTCAGTCTCTCTTTGTGTGGCCACTCATTCCTTGTGAGCCCAGGCCATTTTCTTCCTTGCCCAATCCTTCTGTAACTAAAGTGTCTAGATTAGCAGTGTTTTTGCAGTACTCTTAAAAATAATCATGCTTCCAGTGTGTCGCAAATGGTTGTAGATCTGTGTGTGATACAAAGGCATAGGAAAATAACAGGAAGGGTTTTACAGTGGATATTTCAAGGCTGAAATGTCCCAGTGGAGCTGGGACTTTTGGGGGGCTGCAGCAAAGCAAAAGCTGTGCTTTGTTTAAATGCAGAGCAGCTTTCAGGCTCACTTTGCATGCAGCGACAAGCCAGCCTGAAGGAGCAATGCTGTCAGGGAAAGATCAGAGCAGAGTCTAAAAGGCTGTTTCCTCCCTATCTGGCAGCTCCTGAGCTGGGGGGCAGGAGCATGAGCTGGCAACACAAGCTCTCTCCTACCCATCTGTAAAACCTAGAGCTCCCATGTCCAGCAGGGAGGCAAGTATCTCTGCAGCCCTCTAGCCCTGCTGTAAGCAACAACTGCCCTCCTGGTGTTTCGCAACACCAAGGCTGGAATAAAGGCTGGACCAATGTCCCTTGGCCGGAAGCTACACCTAAACTGAGCCTGCCATGCAGCCTCTCACGGGCTTTCCTCCCTGACTGTGCAAAGCGGTGTGCTGGCACCCCTGGGGAGCTCCTCACGAAAGGGGGCTCAGCTGCAACTTCAGGAGAACCCAGGTTGGGCTCTGTCTCTCCTGGCTAGCTCTAGCTTTCCCTTAAAGCTCTCCAGCAGCCCCAAGACAGTTCCACTCCTGCAGTGGTAAAAAGGGCTCTGGGTGCTGTCCCTGAGCATCAGGTAGTGCTTATGGGCAGGGCTGTGCTGGCCCAGCATGGTGGTTTGGGATTTTTCACCACTCATGCATGGCCAGCACCGAGCTCCAGAGCAGCCCTGTGTCTCTGCCCAGTGCTGCTATGATCCATCTGATACCAGAAGCTTTGGGGTAGTGCCTCCAAGACCACGAGCAGCACTGCAGGCAGAGTTTGCCAGGGCTGCCAGCATCAGTGCTTTTATTGTTGATGGCCAGGATGGGAAATGCAATTGAGACACCTTAATGAAAAGCTAACAAAGTTGGGTTTGGAGGGAGGGCTGTTCTTCTAGTAGCCTTGCTTCTCATTATAGAATACTGTAAATGATTTGTCTGGGAATATTCCTACCGCAGTGTGCTGACCATGGGCTGAGACCCTAGGCAAATGCAGAGTAAGAGGGTCTCTGGGGACCAAGCTGTTTATTTTGGATTGTACGAATAAATAAATGATGATGATTTAATAGCAGCTGCTTCTTGGAGATATTTCGAGTGTTAGGCTCTGGTTGCATGTGTGTAACTAGCATGTTGTGGACAAGCATTTTCTAGCCCTCCCACACCACAAAATGACGGAGAAAGTAGAGCAGAGAGCTGGGGGATGCTACTGCTGCTCAAAGAAGGCACATTGATGCAGCCGATGGGTTTCTCTTCCAACGCTCTGACCATTTCTTATCCCTCTGAGCTCTCCAGAAAAGTTCCATATTTCTTACCTCCTGCCATCTGAGGGAAAAATATTGTTTGTACATGACGTGCTGGTTGGAAATGCCAGAAAGATGGACTGCTCAGATGCAAACCTCTAGGCCTTTTTTCCTCCCGTTTAACATAATATGGGACTTGATTAAAAAAAACCCCCTACCAAATAGGAAAAAAACAAACCCCAAACCAACTTGTATTAGAATGTTTAAAAGGGAAGGACATGGCAAATAAAGTTCAAATGACTTATTAATTTGATTTCATGGGTGTCTTTTTTTCTGGATGAGAGTTCCAGTGCCCAAATCTTTTTGAGAGTGTAGACTTGGTCCAAAGTGTGATGGGACTCTCCTATGACCTAAATCAGTGACCCAAAGCATAATATTTTTTCTAGAACCATCTGTTTTCTCTTCTTGCCAAGGGGATTTCACAATGCCTGATTGCTCTGAATAATTGTACATGTGCAGGGATATGACTTGCCACAGAGAGAAAAATTAACTGAACAAGGGCAGGTGGATGCTTTTGATTTTTTTGAACAAACTACTACCCTTTAGAAGGAGAGGGTGAAGAAACATGCAGCTGAGTAATATCTTATGCCCACAATGAATGTTTTTAATCCTACATATTTAAAAAGGAAACAAAACTACACTTACGAGCTATCTGGGATAAACAGAGTAGGTACCAAGTCAGCCTGTGTTTTGACAGCCCCTTTATCAAATGTCTCTGTGATTTGGTTTGGAGCAGTGTGAAACACAGGAGTACAGATGTTGGGTGACTAATTCATGCTTCAGTTAAACTTCAATGACCATGAATGCACATCTGTTTCAACTTGGCTATCTGCTGAATGGCCTGCAACAAGGTACTCTTCTTTACAAATGTCATGTTTTCATTTTTTTTACTTGGAGTTTGTAAGCAGTGGCCACAGTTTGCATTCGGGAAAGTGGAAGGCACCCAGGGACTGTAATCAGGGGTGCAGTGTTCAGGACTTCTGAATCCAGCAGTAAGAACATTTTTTTTGCAGCATCAGCAGGATTTCCAACACAAACAACTTTCTTTTAAATCTATCTTCCTACAAGAGATTTGCTTTTTCTTGTTCATCTTATCTGTTCTTATCACCCAGCTCTCTGACTTGCTCATTTCCTCCACTATGTATCTTTTTCTTTTCTTAATTACAAAACTGGGGAGCGGGGGTTGGAGGCAGACCAACAGTTCCTGGTGAGAAAATGTCATTTATATAAAACTGCCTTGATAAATTCTCAGTATTATTCTTCCAGACCAATAATCCTACTACAGCATCCATAAATAAAAGCAAACAGAGGAGAGGGCTTTGATCCATCATTACAATGTCTCTTTTGGAATAGATCCCATAACGTGGGCGCAGGATGGTACCCACTGCTTCTTCCAATCAGGTGTTCACTTGTGCACAGCCTTGTCTCTGCATAATGTGCCCCTGCTGTAACAAGGAGGGGCGATTTGTCACGGGGGAGACGGAGGTGGGTGGTGGTGACCAGGTGCTTTTCTTCAAGGAGGTGTTGGTGTGTTCCTGTTTAGAAGGGTAAATACTTCTCCTCAGGAATGCCTGCCTGTACTATTGCAGTCAGCAGTGCAGCATGTGTAGCCTGTTCTGTGGCTGGAGAGGCAGCCTGTGTCCCAGCTGTGCTGTGAACTAAGACTTCTTTCAGAAGGAAGAGGGAAGGTATTCTTAGCCATCTCATTTGGGTCCCGATCACTATGACTGAGCCCAGATGACAGCTGGGATGCTGTCACTGGGTGCCACCTTTAGTGTGAATGGGTTGGTCTGTGTCTCCCAGTGCATGCAGCTGTGAGCTGTCATACCTGGTGTGTTTTTGCTGGAGACCAGGCAGATGGCAAATGGTAGGGTGAGACCTGCCAGGCGCTGCGAAGACTGTACTTGAGGAGGCATTGACTGGGTCTCTTGATTGTGTCCCATCTCTGATACGGGCCTGGAAATGAGATCCTTCTCTTAGAAGTTAAAACCTTTCATGGCTGAACATTTTTTTCTTCCTTTCAAGGGTGTGGGTTTTTGTGAGCAAAACCAATTCAGCTTTTTGTATTTTCCGGCAAAGTCAAGGTATTGATGTACTCATTTTCCTCTCTTCATAGAAACATTTTAAGCACTGTGTGATTAAATTAATTTGGATTGGAGAAGCATAGTATAGCAAAGGCTCTCCTTGAGGAGAAAATATAGCTTTAATAACTAGGGATCTGGCTTTTATTGGCTACTAAAATTGAGAATGTAACACTGAGCATGCTCGGCCTTTTGCAATAAGCATCTCTTTGTACTTAAAGGCATCTGTTCTGCCGGTTTATGCACTGTTAACTAACTGCAAACCTCTTTAACAGCTCCTCTACATTGCTGGAAAATCCTGAGGCAGGACAAGGGCAAGTACGGCTGTCATGCCTGATGACTGATGTTGTAAATGGAGTGAGAAAGGCCCTTGAAGGGGAAGCCGTCAAAGCTGACCTAGTGGGAAAAGAGCACAGGGACATGTTTCCTCTCGAAGCATGCCAAGAGAGCCAGGCTTCGATGCATATGGGGCTCCTTCCAGTTTTGGGAAGGTGCAAAGTGATGCACTGTGGAAGGAATGGCTCCAAAATCATTAATTACAGATTGCCCTTCTGGTGCACCTTATGACCAAGTTACTGTTAACAATAAGGTTTTGCCAGGGCTTGAGAGCTCCCTTTGTGCAGATTTCTGATGTGGAGTAGATGTTTAGGAGCACCGTGAGCAAGAAAAGGCTGTGAAATACATAGATTACAGTGATTTAAAATGGCAAGTATAAAAATATTTTTTAAACATGAGGGGATAGTAGATTTCTCTGCCCTCTCCTGCTCTTACCCTGAATTCCAGTGAGAGAATGCACTGTAATTTTGAAATGGGAAACACTTCTGCCAGCTGTGAAGCAGAATGATGGGCTTTAATTAGAGGAGGAACAAGAAAATGCAGTTGAACAAATAGGCTTTCAGCAAAGAGAAACATCATAGTAGCTAAAGGCAGTAGGTGCTATCCCACTGGTAGCATCTGATTCCATCCTTGTTCAAGTGACTGAACTATATAATTTCTACCTGGAAAACATCAGTAATCATAACAAAATGGGCTCATTCAATGGGTCTTCTTGAGTCACAGGATAAGCTGACTATATGTTTGGGAAAAATGGGAAATAAAGGGGCTGGAGAGGAAAATCTGTTATCTCTAGTTGGCCTCACTTAATGCATCTTTCCTTTTGTCTCTGCAGGTTGAGGATGTCTGGGATCTGTTTGGAGGAAGTGGCCATGTTGCAAGTAACTCACCCACCCACCTTCCCAGTGAGCTTTCAACTCCTAAGCCTTGTGCTGGTGTTGCTCTTCCATGCAGATGGCATACATGCGGAGAGCCCCAGTGAACTGCCAGGGAATGACACCGAGGAGTGCGCTGGCTCATACATCTGCAAAAAGGGTGTGATTTTACCAATATGGGAACCCCAAGACCCCTCATTTGGTGACAAAATCGCTCGGGCAACGGTGTATTTTGTAGCGATGGTGTATATGTTCCTGGGAGTGTCTATCATAGCTGACCGCTTCATGTCCTCCATTGAAGTCATTACATCCCAAGAGCGAGAAATAACCATCAAGAAGCCCAATGGCGAGACCAGCAAAACCACTGTGAGGATCTGGAACGAGACCGTTTCCAATCTCACACTGATGGCCTTGGGCTCGTCCGCCCCTGAGATCCTCCTGTCTGTCATCGAAGTGTGCGGCCATGGCTTCACAGCAGGGGACCTGGGGCCAAGCACAATTGTGGGAAGTGCTGCCTTTAACATGTTTGTCATCATTGCAATATGCGTGTACGTGGTTCCAGATGGAGAGATAAGGAAGATCAAGCACTTGCGAGTGTTTTTTGTTACGGCGGCCTGGAGCATCTTTGCCTACACTTGGCTTTACATTATTTTATCTGTGTCTTCACCTGGGATTGTGGAGGTTTGGGAAGGCTTGCTCACCTTCTTCTTCTTCCCCATCTGCGTGGTGTTTGCCTGGATAGCTGACAGGAGGCTTTTGTTTTACAAGTACGTCTACAAGAAATACCGAGCTGGCAAGCAGAGAGGCATGATCATAGAGCATGAGGGTGACCGGCCCTCCTCCAAAGCTGATATTGAGATGGATGGAAAGGTTGCTAATTCTCATGTAGAGAACTTTTTGGATGGGACACTGGTGTTGGAAGTGGATGAGAAAGACCAGGATGATGAGGAAGCCAGAAGGGAAATGGCTCGGATCCTGAAGGAGCTGAAACAAAAGCACCCAGACAAGGAAATCGAACAGCTTATAGAGTTGGCCAACTACCAGGTCCTGAGCCAGCAACAGAAGAGCAGGGCTTTCTACCGCATCCAGGCCACTCGGCTCATGACCGGAGCTGGCAACATCTTGAAGAGACATGCTGCAGACCAGGCCCGCAAAGCCGTAAGCATGCACGAGGTCAACAGTGAGGTGACAGAAAATGATCCCATCAGCAAGCTCTATTTTGAGCAGGGTACCTACCAGTGTTTGGAGAACTGTGGCACTGTGGCCCTGACCATCATTCGCCGGGGAGGCGACTTGACCAACACGGTGTACGTTGACTTCCGGACAGAGGACGGGACGGCTAATGCTGGCTCCGACTACGAGTTCACTGAAGGGACAGTGGTCTTCAAGCCTGGAGAGACACAGAAGGAAATCCGTGTTGGCATAATCGATGATGACATATTTGAGGAAGATGAGAATTTCCTGGTGCATCTCAGCAATGTCCGTGTGAGCACCGAGGCCTCAGATGAGGGCGTTCCTGAGGCCAGTCGTGTCTCAACACTTGCCTGCTTGGGATCACCGTCTACTGCCACTGTCACCATTTTTGATGATGACCACGCTGGTATCTTCACCTTTGAGGAGCCAGTAACACACATCAGTGAAAGTGTAGGGACCATGGAAGTGAAAGTGTTGCGAACCTCTGGTGCACGAGGAAATGTTATTGTGCCCTACAAAACCATTGAAGGCTCAGCCAAAGGTGGAGGAGAGGACTTCGAAGACACCTGTGGGGAGCTGGAGTTCCAGAACGATGAGATAGTGTAAGTGAAGATTTTATTTATTTCTTGCAGTCTCTCCTGAAATGAAATGCACTTGGCTCCCAGAGCTGCACTAGAGGTCTTTGGGTGCCAGCATATTGCAGTAAACCATGAATGGCCATATGTGCTTTGGGGAGCCTGAAATGCTGTGTTCCTGCCTTGCTAACAGGCTGGAGAGTGCCTGGTCAGGGGCACTCCACCATTCAACACCAGAGAGGTGGAACTGATGTGGGAGTCTAACCTCCTGTACCGTACCCATGCGCTGAGCAGACTCTATAGCCTCAGCTCTGCAGTGGAGCAGAGAACAAAGCCAAGATGCCTGTGACCACCCAGTCACAAGGACCTGTCTTGCAAAGGGCTTAAACTGAGTGTATGAATTGTGGTACCTACTTCCTCTTTCCTGTTGAGGGTCATGTCATCCGGGACTGGGCCACAGTCTGTTCTGCTGCTCAGGGCTTTGTTGAAGGTCACTTCACCTCATCCTCTTCTAAAGGCTGTAGGCCTGGGTCATTGTCCAATATGTCTTGAAAAAATGTTGTCATGTAGGGAAGTCGCATGGTTAGGATGCAACTGCAGCCACATTTGGCTGCTTGCAAGTGAAAGAGAGGCTGAAAGCTGTTGGAGGCTACTTCAGAGTGTTGCTCTGTGGATGATGGAAAAATTAGTAGTGCTGTAGCCTTATATACATTATGTGAAGAATATAAATTAGCTCAATAAATCGTGGTAGAAAACTTCTATCCTTGGGTATGTCACGAAGATATTTCCTTGCCCAGCTGGTGTTCTGGGAGGAGCAGGCGTTGGGAGTCCTGTTACTCCAGCCTCAGGCTCTTCCTACAGTGAAGTCTGTGTTTGCAGATCAGTCCCTGCCAACAGGGACTTACCTCTGTAGCACAAAACTACAGCATAGAACTTAAAGCAGTCACTGATAAAGGGCACTGCTGTGTTGGAGGACAGCTAACTGTTGGCTTGAGTGTTATGTATTGCACTACTGGTCTCTTGGGAGCTGAGACAAACCCATGGTGAGTGCCAAGAGTGGTCTTTGTGTTCTGTCTATTACCTGTATCTGCTTCATGTGCAGAGGGAGAATGAAACTTCTTCATAAAACTTCTTGAAGTAGGGGGGAGAAAAAAGGATTTATACCAGTTGAGATTTTGACTTCCCGGGAAAAACTGAGCAAGAATTTCACAGCTCCAGCAATCTGAAGGCCAGAACATGCATGTTGCTCACACAAGGGTCAAAAGCACATGGTTCCATGGTTCCTGTAGTAAGAGGGATGCAGTTATTTGATTATATTTTTTCCCATTTTGGAAGAAGCAGTTGTCTGCAGAGATGCAATGAACTAGGCTATAAGAATATCTCCCAAAGGCTCTTTAGTTTTTATCTAGGTCACTCAGCACTAGCAAAACTGGGCTACTAGTAGTTAGACTTTGACGTTTGTTCTCAGTTCCCATGGGATCTGATAGCCAAATACACAGGCTCTGCAACTGTGCTCAGAGGGGCTTGGACTCCCCCTTGTCTTGTATCCACCGCTCTGGTCAGGATCTCTGTGCTGTCCTTCATCCAAGACCCGTGTGTGTGCTGTCTGTTGGTGCTCAGTCTGTGATGTGGGGTTCTGCAGTGGGATGGTGATGCCTTCTGCCTGGCACTGCTGTGCCTGCTGCCTCTGGTGGTGGCCTTCCCTCCACTATGCTATCCACTGCTGACTTCTGCCAACAGGGCAGTAACCAAGGGGTGTGCTGGAAACGAGCTGACCACATCCTGTTGGGTTTGCTGCCTGTCCTCCTGGGATGTGCTGGTATGCCCTCACCAGGGCAGCAAGCCTCCTCCTTCCTCTTTTTACTGGCTGTCGGAATGTGCACTGCAGTCACGAAACAGGGGAAAACAGCTTTCTTAGAAATTTAAGTGTGTTTTTTTCTGTGCAGATGCCATCATATCCCTATTGCCTTTGAACTATCCCTGTAATCACAGGGAGGGATGGTACATAGGAAGCACCATTTTAGGAGCTCACAGTGTGGTACAGGTGCTTGGGGAATGGTGAGAATGGAGGTGGTGACTGCAGGACCAGATATTGACTAAGGGGCTTTCTCCATTCAGGTGGGAGAGGACATGCACAGAACGAAACTCATTGCACATAGTCCAACCTGTGTCTGAAAGGCAGTAGACATTAGTCTAAAACTTAGGTGATAAGTCCATGTTCAGGTGTTGGATGGTACAGTCTGACTTGCAGAAGATTTCCTGCAGGCCCATGTTTGCTTGGGCACAAATTTAGGGCAGCCCTGCAGCACAGAGGCTGAGTGGTCCTGACACTGAGCTGCTGCTTACAGGCATCCTCCCTTGGAAGAATTTGCTCCAATGGTAATAAAGAAGATATGCTAGCACAATATGTGGATTATAGAGCTAAAGCCTGTTTACTCTGTCACTGCTTGATAGTGCTGTGCTTTAGCTAAATCACAGTTTGTAGAACGGTGCAATTCCCTAGCACATTGGATTCAATAGAGTTCTACAATTTCAGGTTTTCCCATGCACTGGTGGCCAAGAGATGTCTTTGCTGCCATTTCTAAAGGTCTTTAGTGCCTCTTCAGCTCTGCCATTCAGGTCGGTATCAATCAGCTTGGTAAAATTGAGTAAGATGTGTTTTTCTGGGGCACTAATAACAAAGGTAGGGCAGTACAGGGAGACACGAAGATTAAAGAAAAGCATGCACAAGCCTCTATTATTAGAAGGCTGGCTTGCTCGTAAGCCCCAGTAAAATTAGAAAGCGCTGGAAGGACCCTGATCTTCTGGAGACCTTCCTCCGGTTCCCAAAAAGCCTAATTACGTAATATGTTGTTTGTTTGCAGTGTCCAGAGAGACTTTCCCATTTGGCAGTCTGTTGATGTCCCCCTTCCCAGAGTACACAAAATAGCTGTTTAGCTGCTGAGGCCATGCTACTTCGTTCCTTTAAACAAACATCTCATTTTGATGCTACCAAAAAAGATGTGTAATGGAGAAGATGGTGGTCCTCCTGTGGAACATTTTATCCCAGGTCTGCCTCTTGGAGTGATGCTTTTCTGCTCCTTGTTCCTGAAACACAGCTTGTGTGTTCAGTGGATGCATATTACCAAGTGAAAGAAACAGCACTTAAATGTGTTTTGCAAAGGGCTTACCTGTGTTTGCATGACAAATTGTTCCAAGCTGTGTGGGAAAGCTTAAGAGTTTTGACTGGTGTTCAGCAAGGTCAGTCTCTGTGGTGCTGCATGGGTCCCTGGGGCTCTGTCTGTAGGACAAGGTACTATGATTTAAAGTGTAAGAGAGAGCCTTCCCTCTGGGACCACCCTCAACGAGGTGACTCCAGCCTTGTCTTGCATTTCCATTAACGATTAAAGCTTTCTTGATGAGAACATGGAGATGTGTAGTTGTAGGCTCTTCCTGCCCACTTGCCTACTACAGCTATTGTGATCATAGAAGAGGTCCCTGGTTCATCTAGCCAGGCTATTTTTGTCTCCTGACTGAATGCTAAATAATTCAAAAGAAGTCCAGTTTCCTATATTCGTGGAGGAAGCACTCCTTCTCTCAGCTGATATCCCATCAGTTCTTCTCCTTTCTATCTTGAAGCATCAGGAGGGGTTCCTCTTCCAGCTGTGACTGCAAAAGTATATGAAAACAGTGTGTTCTTTTTAGAGATAACTAGAGATCTATTTCAATCTGCATTCCAGATGTCTGCACACACACCCTAGAAGAAAAGTTTTTACTGCATTAATGTCAGTGAGGAAGATGGCACATGCAGTTATGTGGACAACCAATCAAACTGGTATTTCACCAATGCAGTCACACCTGTAAATGCTTGGAAAATCTTATGTCAAATTATCTCACGGTTCATAATGTATAGTTTAGCTGGTTTTATAAGAGATGTCTGCTTCAGGTTTAGGAAGTGACAGAGAAGCCCACTGAATCTGACTTGCCCAAGTCAGCTTTGGTATTTCTCTGGAAGCATAAATCTAGGAGCTGAATGCTAACAGAGACAAAAACACCAGCTAAATCCTCTGATTTTTTAGGGAAAATGTCCCCAGAAATCACATAAGCTCCTCCCAAGAGCCCTTTAAAAATGTCCATGTCAATAAATATAGATTATGGCAGGAGGGGAACCAAGTGGTACTGCTTCTTTAAGTACCCGTTTTCTTTTCCAAAAGAATTTGAGTGAGGTATTTCTAAAGAAACAGCAAAAACAATATCCTGACTCAGCCCTGGGACCCCTCGATCTCTGTTTTGCATCTGTGGCCTGCAGCTTCAGAGAAATAAAGCCTTCATCATGGGCAGCCTTGCAGTAGGATGCAGTTGAAGAGCAGGGTGTCTTCTGCTGTGGCAGAGACACAGCTGTAAACCAGGCTGAAGGGGAAGCAAACAAACATTTCCCTTTGCAGGTTTCATTGTTGGGCACATTCTCTTGCTCTTTGTGGTCCCACTTTGTTTGGCTGGACCAATGTGCATCCCCTCACTCAACAGCCCCAACTTGCACAGGCTTAATGTCTGGCAGCACAGTGTGAGATATCAAAATAGACCAAACAAAGATTAAACTCTTATTTGTCCTGCTTCCAGAGCCCAGCTTGGGGTTTAGAGAGTGTTTTCCCCTCACCACTGGAAGTCTTGCCTGGCCCAATGGGATTTGCAGGCAGTATATGGTAAATATGGCCACCAGGATCTAGAGCTCAAATCCTTGGCAGGAGCACCCAGTGCTCCTGGTCCACCCAGTAGAAGTCCAGCTTATGGAAGGTGGCCCTGTGGCCCACAGCA
>JAWWLV010000121.1:13836373-13862671 GCA_035041135.1 Platyrinchus mystaceus | reverse complement strand
TTGGCAGGAGCACCCAGTGCTCCTGGTCCACCCAGTAGAAGTCCAGCTTATGGAAGGTGGCCCTGTGGCCCACAGCATTGCTCCATGCTGGGTCATGGCATGGGGGCCTGTTTCCCTTTCCAGGGGAGTTTTGAGGAGGAGAAGTTCTCTGGGTCTGAAATGTACCGTTGCTTTGGTTCCTGAAGGCCAAAAGCTGGTTGTTCCCTCTTAAGAGGGGAAGATGCAGCTATAATAGGTCTGTCTTTTCTTTTTCTCCTCTTCATTCAAACAATGTTTAGTCTTTACTGACCACGGCGTAGTATCTCCCAGCCATGGGCGTATCTCTTAAACTGCATGGACAGCCCCGCACATTTCTGTTAGGAGTCATCAAGGAAACAAGGCGTGAGCACGTGTTGTTCACAGATCTTCCCTCTGTGCTGTGTCCAAGACGGGTCTCAAGCCTGTGAAGTGCATACTTGCCGCTGTGTCTCCAAGCGTCTCATGGCTTGGTTTGGTCCTCTGCTCCCTGGAGCAAAAGCCAGTGGGTCTGCTCCTGTCGCATGTCATCATGGTGTTGTAGGAAAAGCAGCTGTAGCTTGCTGGGCAGGGCGAGCATGGGATGCTGCAGACTGTGCTGATTGCCCAAATAAGTCAGGAAATCTAGGAACTTGATTTGGTGATGTCTCCTGTGGAGGGGCTTAGGCAGCAAAGTTGTGTCATTGGATGAAGCAAGTTGTGCCATTACATCACTGGGGGTGAATGGGGCGGGGGAGAAGGGTGAGGACAAGGGTGGTTAGCTCTCACTGAACAACTGACACAGTTTTTGTCCTTGAAAAACCAATGTTTCCTTATTTGTAATGAACTGTTGTTGGCAATTTACTGCTGCCAGCTGCATCTCTGTGGTTGATTAAGGGAGCTTGGATCTTTAATATGTAATAACTCCCTGAAAGCCACTGAGAGGTAGTTATTAGCTTCATCAGGGCCTGTGTACACATCCGCTGTGCTCCTTTATGAAAAGGCTACCTATTAAATGCATTGTAGTAATTTCTAAAATGCAGGATCTAAGCTTGTTTTAAAAATTAAAACAACAACCCTAGAAAAGACTGTTGGCGTGGAAAAGTTGTCTTGGAGCAAAGCACTGCTGCACAGCTCCTTGCTGGGGAGACAAAAATGGGGGACAGGAGAAGTCCTGTCCCCCTTTTCAGACCCTTCTTTCCCTGGCATGTGCTTGAGCACTGCTGGCAGCAGCAGTGGCACCAGCAGTGATATTTAGGTTTCGTCAGCAGAGCTGTCATCCGCCCCTCTCCCTCCTGTGCACATGGAATCCGTTGCAGTGGGAAATCCTCAAACAGGGAGAGGTAATTCATTAGTACATGGGATCCTAATGCAAATTCAGCTCAAGTTGTGCATCTAGCTTGGGAATAGACTTCTTTCCTCTCTCACTTTGCCCTCAGATTTGAACTCGGTGGATGACACTTGGTATTCTTGCAGCAGCAGGGCTGAATTTGTGGGCTTAAAACGAGAGTGACAGAACAAAAAGCAGACAGCTGACCACAGACAGCATCCAAGCATCTGTGCAGATGGGCAGAGAAACATCTGCTGTTATCCAAATCTGCTGTTATCCAAAGCCAAACAGAGAGGAGAAGCTGGACCTGCCAGACAACTGACTGAGTCAGAAGCAGACCCTCCTCAGAGGGAGAGGCTGAGCCCAGAGGCATCATCCCACATGCTGCAGGCAGATAGAGCGAGATCAGGCAGCTCTCTGCTGACAGGGGGATGTGATGTTGCTCTGCCCTTGTCAGACAGGCCTACCAGAGGCGATGCACAGTCTTCCATGCCTGGATCTGGCTTGTATGTGTCTCTATTAGCATTGCTCACACCAGGGACAAAATCACACGTTCACTAGCAAGGACGCGCACATCGCTGCCATGCAAGGGAAAAGTCACCTACCCTATCCCTTCTCTCTGCTCTTCCCCTGTTCTCCAGCACCATAGGATAATGGTTTTAGCTTAACCTTCAGAGTCTGGTCTTGCCAAACCACCTGTGTTTCTTCAGTACTCTCAGATGAGGAGCTTTGACTAACAGTCTTTCACAGCTGCAGTGTTTGCAATGCTGGGTGCATGGCCTCGCTGTGCTGGTTCTACTGGGTATGTTCTCTTCTTTGCAGTCTTGGGCATGGTTGGAGTTAAGGCCAGCCTTCTCCAAGTCATAAATGCCATTTAGACTGAGGACATCTTGGGAGATATCAAAAACTCTACTAATAAAGTTTCTGACAATGACATTGGAGGCTTTGTGCTGGTTTCCAAGAATGGCAATGCTGGCTCCTGGGCGACAACAAATAATAACGGCATTCTCCGTTTTAAAAATATCTTAGTGTAAGAGAGAAAATATTCTCACTGCTGTGTAAGTGAGAGGGTAACCAGCATGGGCCTCCTCCATCCAGTCCCTATATGGTTCCATTTCCATAACATCTGGACTCCTTCCTACATAATCAAAGAAACAATTAAACGTGTCTGGCAATGAGAAACAAAGCAATAACAAAGAATGGGGGTATGGCTGGATCCCTGTGAACTCGGTGCTGAAAGGAGAAAGATGGAACTGATGGCCTATGCCTGCCCCATCAGAGCAAAGTCCTGTCCAGGGAAAGGTCCTCTGAATGCAGATCTCCAGATAAGGGTGCAGATCTCTCAGGTGGCTGAAGACAGGGGTGGGGACCAACTGAGTGGAGTTCAGCGCAGAGATACTACCTGTAGGGTTGTTTTAGAGGTGGTTGAAATTTTATGGCATTCTTGTCAGCAAGTGTCTTTGCAGGTTGGAGGGCTTGAGTGATTCCTCTGGTTATTTGCTCCTGTTTAAACACACTGTGCTATTTTGGGGTCATGCAATATGGCTCTAATTCAACCACAAGACCAGTACGCCCTGCGGAGACCCTTGTCCCAAGGGCCAGATGCACTGTCACCAGGTGGCAAAGCTGTTGTCTCACTGGCTGGGACATAAGAAGGACATGAGGTTTTTTATTGGGTCCAGAAGAAAACAAATACACAAAAAAGGATTGATTTGCTCTGAGCTCTTCTGCTCTCAACTCCGTTGCTTGCTTCCTAGTAAGAAACTCATTTTGAGATGTGCTTGAATGTTCAGGTTTAATTTGTCAGTAAGCATCATCCTAAAGAACAAAATAGTTATATGTTGAGTCTTTGCAAATAATTTGGAGTATAGCTCATGGATCTATTAGCACACTCATCAGCCTCTCAAACTGCCCAGGCAGGCTCTCAGCTCCTCAGCATGTGCAGGCATCCCTGCCCTTCCCCCTGGCACTTGCTCCCCCCCCATCTCTGTGCAGCTCATGTGGCCGTGGCTCTGCCATCCTCTGCCCCAAAACCTTCATGCATCCTGAGCACTGCTCTCACCAGTGTTGTGACAGATGACTTATCCTGGCATGCCTTTAGATAAGGGCAAGCAACACGCCTGTCTGGAGACTGTGGACATTGTGCTCCGAGGAGCTGTGTGTCCTCGGCCACAGCCCTCCCTTCCCTCTCAGCAATGCCACTGTGCAGCCCAGCTCTGCTGTCCTCACACTGCACAGCTCTCACACAAATTCACAGCCCTGTCACAGCATATAAGGCAGAAAAAACCTCAGTTCTGCAGGGAGTCTGGAATGAATCGAGCTGCAGTGAGCTGGGGAGAGACACCCTGATTTCATTGAGAAGGGGAGCCTTGATCTGAGACACAACTTGTTACTTTGGCTCAAGCAGGTAGGGAGCAGGTTTTACCTGGCACCAGAGTCTGCACAGGAACCAAGTGTTTGCTGTTTGCTTGGTGCAGTAGATTTCCATTCACACTTCAGGTTTGATTATGGAAATTTATCTTCCTCCTCAGCTTAGCCTGGGTATGTGACAGAACATAGGGGAATAAGATATCGCCCCTACATAGGGTAAAAATAATGCAAACAAAGTCAGTATTAATGCCCCAGGCACAAATCATCCTTCCACAGGGGAAAGGGAGGGAAGCATAGCAGGTGATTTACCTGACTCATGAGCTCTTCAGTGACCCGAACTCAGGAAGAATCATACAAAAACCTGAAAATGGGTCAGTTTAGTAGAGAGGATTGTAACAGAGCAGTATGGGAGTGTTGGGTCAGAATCAGTCTGAGCATGAACTGGACAAGAATTAGATGGAAAGGAGATATTCTGGACATTCATGCCTTAGCAATGCAGAGAGAGAAGGGGAAGGTAGCTGAACCACAGATTGTACCAAGAAGCAGTGGATGTTTGTGTTGATGAGGCCTGCAGGTATAGGACAAAGATGATGTAATCTGCCTGTCCCCAGACGCAGAAGGCATACTGAAATTTAGCCTCATGTTATGAGGGGAATGCATAAGGGGCTTTTAGCAGTCCCTCTGGAAGGTTTCACAGGCAATAGGTGACGTGCAGGCAAGCTCAGATGCCTTCAAAAGCAAGTCAGCTAGATTAGGTCTGCTTTTGTACCTCAATGAGCCTAGAATAAATCAACACATTATTGTAAGTACCTCAGAGATAACAAGGAGATGAATAACAGCCAGCATATATTTGTCAAGAACAAGTCTTATCAAGCCAACCTAATTTCCTTTTATGCTAGCCTTTTGGGGAAGGGAGAAGCAGTGTCGTCATATCGCTGAGCTTCAGAAGGGCTTGTAATGTTGCCTAGTTCAGTACTGTCATAAGGAAGACCTGGCTAAATGGGCCACTGGGGTGATGGGATCTAACCTGTCTGGAAAGAGAAATGTGTCATTGGATGGGGGTGAAAAGGTGTTCAATAGGTTTGTGCCCTGAAACAGAGCTTGTTGGGCATGGGAAAGAGAAAAACGGTGTTTTAACTTGCAGATAGAAACAGTATAGAGGTTGGAAGTGTTATGACAGGTCAGATGGGGATTTACAGAGATGGGCTGCGAATTAGTTCGAAGAGAAGACACTGTAAAGTGTTTGTTCAAGAATAGTCATTTGCACAAATTCGAGTGAGAGGGAAACAACCAAGTCGAGGGGGTGCCATTATGACCTGGCAGCCAAATCTGAGCTCGCAACATCATACTCTTGCAATGAA
Organism: Platyrinchus mystaceus; assembly: GCA_035041135.1. NCBI lineage: Eukaryota > Metazoa > Chordata > Aves > Passeriformes > Tyrannidae > Platyrinchus > Platyrinchus mystaceus. The sequence goes on along the minus strand of JAWWLV010000121.1, from coordinate 13,857,616 downwards.
TAAGACAGATGTCATCCTGAAGATATTCATGTGGGGGGTGGGTAGCCATCCTTGTGTTCTCCCTGCTCAGCTGTGTCCAGCTCTGAGCAATCTGAACACGGAAGAGGTTAAGAAGAGTCCAATGGAAAGCACAGAAAATGACTGGTGATCTGAGAAACATGACCCAAGGTGAGAAACTGAAACAACTGGCGCTGTTTAATTTAGAGAGAGGCGTTAAGTCTTGAGCTATGTAAAGGGCAATAAGATATTCTCTGTGTCTTCAGGATCTTGAGGAAGCAGCAGAAGCAATTCAGATTAGTCAGCAGGAAAATTTCCTCATAGTACAGGAGGGTGCACTCAGAAGGAGCTTGCGGGAGTGGGTGACCTCTGTTGACAGCAGGGAACATCTTAGAAGATCATGGCCCAAAATGATACCAGATGTAAGTCTCTTTTAGGACACGTTGGGTCAGATGAGGTCTTGGCAACTCTTCCTCTCCTGTTGTTATGTGCTAGCCAAGCAAAAGTGTCCATCATGAGAGCTGCACTTCAGTCAGGTGGCCCCCGTCCTGCATGGTCTTCTGCCACAAACGTGGGATGGGAGAGCATGCAAAGCAACCTGCAGACGGAGCAGAAAGACCAAGTGCATATGTACACATACAACCTTCACAGGTTCCCTGTCGCCACCCACTCTGGGCTCTTTGCTCACAAGGGATATCTGGGACAGGGCCAGTGCTTGCCTGCTGTCTGTGTCCTTTGCTAATAATTAGATGCAAACCAAGCTTCCCTGCAGGAGAGTCCTGTCCCCGTGGGGGAAGAAGCAAGGCTGCACAGATTAAGGAGGCTAATTAGAGGGGAAGAGAGCATTGGTACCGAAGCCCCAACAGTAAACTTTGAAATCTAGATAAGGGAGCAGTATTTAATTATATACAATTAAAACACCGTATCTCAGCCCCTTGAGAACTGGCAGTCTTGGAAAGCCCTCACAAAGGTGCTAATGAACAGATCTGAAGGCAGCAGTGGGCTAGGAGCTGTGCTTACCAAACTTTACCTGCAAAACACATCTGAAGAAAAGAGCTAGGAAAATTCCCTTGGACCACTGTCTCCTTATTGCTGTGTGATGTCCTCCCTCTCCCAGAGCAGGTAATGGGAACCCAAATCTTAGGAACTGAAAGGGAGATTGCTCTGCTCTTACATGCAGCTGAGCAAGACCATTGCAGACACCTATGCAAGGAGAGGCTATCCTGAAAATGTAGGGAAGGTTGGAGAGGGGTGTAAATACTTAGTCTGAGAAAGATAAACTATTTTTGTTCCCTTTTCTCCCAACACACAGGAGAAAAACCTCCTGCTCCCGTGCCTACCAGCTAGGAGTCTCCTGGTATCTACAGGGAGGACCATGCTGATGTTCACCTATGCTCCACAAATCCTGCAAAGTTATCTTGGTTTTTTTTCCTTCAAGTTTCCTCTAGGAATTAAAGCAGCTACTTCCCCTCCCAGCTCCTTTGCTGCTTCACTTACATAGTCCCTGACTTCTGACTTCTCTTCACCTGTCCTCTTCAATCCAGGAGGGCCATTTGGTTTCCCTGTAAAGGGAAATGTTCTAACATTCCCTGTTGCACTATTCCAGCTGAGACAGCAAGCTTTGTGGACTGCAGCAGTAGCTTTTATCCCATAGCTGCTGGTCGGTGTTAATGCAGAACATCCAAAAGCTTGGATGGATTCATATCATTTGGCAGAGTAGAAATGCAGAACCAGCCTGAAGTTTTCCAAAATTCTTCTTCCTCAGCAACTTCAAACCCTTAAGGAAGGCTTTTAGTTCAGCCTTGGGTGCCAAAGGAAGTGGTCCTTGTTTTTATTTGTAAATATAAAGTGCCAGAGGACTTCTACCTTCTGAAGGCAGTAACTTCAAAGAGCACAAGTGAAACGCTAAGGCATCCTTGTCTCCTGTCCTTGTTGAGGAACACACCTAGTGCAGGTGTGTTCCTCACACATCATTGTGCAGCTGCGAGCTGCAGTTTGTGCCAGGGGTGGGGGAAATGGGTTGCAACCTCGAGCAAGGGGCCATAAACTGGTGCCAACCTTTTTCCTGACAAAGGGCACTGGAACCTTCAGCACTGGCCAGGGGGTGGCCAGTCACCCAGAGAGTCTGAGAGAACCCATATAAACAGCGAAAAGACCCAAGATCAAATAACACCATTGCACCAAGAGGCACGTGTAAGGAGTATAAAGAGCATGAGACGAAGAGGCACACAGACTGTAAGGATACAAAAGCCAAGGGATTCCTTCATTGACCCTGGAGGCACCGGCCCAAGCTGTTATGGTGTCACTGCACACGATTAAATTACTTGATCCAGATGTCTGGGACTCTGCTACAGGAAACCCGGGGTCAACCCCATGAGGGAATCCTGTCTGACAGTGAGTGTGGCGTGTGGTGGGAGCCGAGCAGGGCACCCGTGGGTTCACTGGAGCTGCCCACTGTGACAGCGCTTCAGTCCCAACAGTTTAAATCTTGGGTGGTGTATGTGTGACTCCTGGAGTGCCTCCTGAATGGTCAGACAGCAATGTTTCCTTAACAGTCTTTTGCCTGGTCTTTGCCCCCACATTCTGTTCGGCACAGAACCTTTCTCCTTTCAATGCACAGAGCCCATGAGTCGCATCTGTGATGTTGTCACAAACAGCTTCCCTGGTGATACAGCTGCTTAAAATGTTACAAGACCTGAAAGTGATGCCAGTGCCATTGAGGTTCATTTTATTTGTCTGAGCCTTTCTGGTGATGTTTTCCTCTGCTGTGCCAAGAGCTAAAACCTCAGGGTGTGTTTCACTCATTGTGTTTTAGGTGAAAATTAAATTCTTGTTGAATCTCAGAGCTCCGAGAGCTGGGGTTTTAAGAAAAATGCTGACTACTGTTTAGTGTGCCTTGTCTGGTCCTTGGTGTGCCACAGAATTTGCCATGCTTTAGGGGAAGAATTGCCTTCTGTTGCCAGTCCTGCAGAGCTGGAAGAGGACCTGGAAGGCTTAAGTTGCTTTTCAATTCAAGTATTCCTACATTAGTATGAATGAGCATGTTGGTCTCTTGCAAATATATAAACAGATTTCTACAAAACGCTTGCTAATGAACCAAAACAGCAGTTTGTCCTTCCAGTGATTTGTGGGGAGTCAGTAAAAGACTCAACCTGGGGAGCTCATTACACTGCTAAAGTAGTGCATTTTTAGGGGAGATGCTGGGAAGCTATTAGCTGCCAGCTGTGAGGCAGGACAAGAGGCTTGGCAGGGCTGGGAGGAAACCTCTGAGAGGTGATGTCTGTTACCTCTGTGGGCACAAGCAGAGGGACAAGACAGACAGAGTATGATTGTGGGGCAAGGGAAGTACTGATTTCCACCCCCAATCACTGTAATCTCGTGGCCAGGTGTGCTGATATTGTGCTGGAGTGTTAGGTTTCTGGTGTGAAATGGAGGAGACCAGAGTTCAGCACCAGTGAGAAGGGAGAGCCACAGCAGACTCCTTGAACACTTAGCCACACGCATTGTATAAACCAGAGATGACCTGGAAAATACAGTCAGAGTCTCAGGGTTTAAAAAACAGGCACTTAATCCTATACATCAAAGGGAGTGTGGCACTGTTCAGCCACTGCTCTGCTTCACAGACACAGTTCATTTGTCACCTGCAGCTATTGCACAGCTCAGCTAAAGCTAATCCACACCATTGCCCTTTCCTATTGGTGTAAGTAGATGGGCTTACTCACACAGCAACTGCAGCCATCTCCAAAAGGGATGCATATACCTCAAGGTGCCCATATACCTAAGGACTGCATATGCCTATGCCTCAGCAATTAGAGTAGGTGAAAGACCAACCAGGGAAATGCATGTATGGGGATGAGGTAGGGTAAGGTAAAAGCTGATGAATGCATGATGAAAATTGGGAAAGAAGGAGCGGGAGGGAAAAATGAAAGAGGGGCCAAAATCACAATTGTTTGTATGAATGTTTCTTCTCTGCTGCTGATGAGCATTTCCAGAGCTGCAAAGTGCTTAGGGTGCTCTTCAGAGGGCCCCTGTCCCACCAAACCTTAGGGCAGAGTTGTACTGTTCACATTTGCAACAGATAGTTTCGAACAGGTAGTTCAAAAAAGCTATTTGGCTCTTGCTGCAGAATGAGTTTGACATTTGTATCTTAAATGCATTGAGCTGATATAGCACAAGTTTCAGCTTCAGTGTATTTGCAGGGAGAACCCTGGCTTGGCTCTAAGCAGCAAAGGTTAAAAACAATGAGGAAAAGAGAATACTTCTGGCCTTGCCAAGAAAAATCACTTTGCATGGTAAAAGGGGAACTAAATTGACCTCAATTTTCCTGCAGTTTGTCAGCATTTTGGTAGTCACACTCTGTGTGGATGGATACATGCCTGTGAGAGAGGGAAAGAAAAAGAGATAACATGAAGAGTTCCATACTTAATATTGTGTTAACCCGTTCCCTCTCAGCTAGAGCAGAGGTTTAAAATTCCTTTGCTGTACATGAAGGGAAATGTACTGATCTATGTGAATATTATTTAATTAGGGAAAACTGCAACTGAATAAACCAGTTTGGAAGCCTTAAGAAATTAATTGAAGTTCAGGGTTGCAGGGGGGAGACTGGAAACTTAAGCAGGGGATGCATTTCAGACCAAATGTTTTGAAAACCCCTGCTAACAGCAACTGTGACAGAAGGTGAAGCAACAACACTTCAGCACCTCAATTTCTCTGTAAAAGCCCATACATTGAAAAGGTATATATCATCAGGCAACTCGTGCAACAGCTCCTTGCAAGTAGGAATTTGCTTCTAGCACCCTAGTTATGTGATGGAAAATCCTGCAAAGGAGCAGGTGGGAGTCGCAAAGCCACGTGCCATTTTTGGACCTAGAGCTCAGCATGGTGGTGATCTCCACCAACATCCATGGGGAGTAGTGGCTGCCCTCCAGCCTTTCCTGGGTACAGGGCCCTTTGATTTGTGGCATAAGTTTTATTCATTTTTTAGTTTTTGAGATTAGACACATGGACTAATTAGAGGAGAACGGGTGAGCTCAGCTAACGCATTTGAACGCGGGTAGCTTTAGGCTTGCATTTGGGTCATTAAAAATGAAGTAAAATGATGTTCTCTTTGCACCAGTTATTGTGAGCACAGGCCTTGATTTGGCAGCAGTTATCTCCCCAACATCACTGCACTAATGACTTGTAGCGCAGAAAGAGCTGTGTGTCATTAATACAAAGGGGTGGTGGGAATCTACTGCAGGCAAAGGAGAATCTGAGACAGAGCAGTTTATGGCACCCCTGTAATAAACCTGGGATTAACTGGCTGAGTTTAAACACCTAGGAGGGCTAGAAGGCACAGCATTTGCTGACCCAGAAGGGGAAGCCCTTCCCTCATGGACATCCTTCCAAGGGTGAGGGCATGCTGCAGTGTGAGCAAAGTGGTTCTGGAGACATGCCAGCACAAGGATTGCTCTCTCCTGCTCCTGCCTCCACTTCTTCATCAGTCCCATTACACAGCAGGTCAGGCAGCCCTGGCAACTGAAAGTGAGGAGAACCAGCGTAGGGATTTTTCTTCAGGTTTGGCAAGGAGAGGCAAAATCCAAGAAGGTAAAACCGTCCCAGGAAATCTCAGCTTGGGTCTCCTGAGGACCTCCTCTACCTACTGGTGTGTCCAGGAATCCTGTGTGACCTTGACATTTGAGCAAGGTTTTCCTCTTTGTTCTGTGGGATGTCTCTGCTGGCTGCAGGTAGATTTTGTTTGAGATTAAGGCCACAAATTTAGAACATAAATGATAGGCTGTAGAGAAAGGCTTCATCTCAAATTAGTCTAAACCACGGATACAACATAGCTACATATGTCAAAGCTGCTAGGCATTGGCCTGTAAAGATAATTTGGCTTACCTTCCAGTGAGACAGAGGGTGTTGGTTGTCATTCCTATAACAGCTGGAATTTGGGAAATGTTTGATTGAGGATTTTCCCCCACAACTACCTTGTTGCATTTTCTGCTCTCAGTGAAAGTGAGGAAAATTGAAAACTCCACAGAAGTGTACCTGCTTTTCATTAAAAAAGCTGGAGGAGGAGAAACGACATAGATTTAGAGGGATTGTTGGCTTGTGTTTTACAGAGGACACCTGGTACAAAATAGAATGTCAGTCTTGCCTACTTCAGTCTCTGATGACAGAAATCGACATTGCAACACTAACCCTGAGTGACCTGCAGAGATTTACTGTGCTGGGAGGGCCCTGGGCCATGATCCTGCTGTGGGGGTGCAGTCACGTTGCTTGAGGTTACATTGAGAGGGAGGTGGATATTTGCTTGCACGCTGTGATAGTGGAAATGGCTCACATCTCTTGAGCTGCAGAACAAAATTACCTTCAATTTCTTCCTCACTTGCTCTGTGCCTTGTAGCAGTGCTCTTCAAAGGTGGTTGCAATGCAGGCATAAATAAAATTCAGCATGCACTGGGACTACACATACCTGGAGCCATAGCAGAAGCCTTAATGAGTTAAATCAGAGCTTTTATTACCTAATTTCTTATTGTCAACCAGTTTCTTGCACCTCTGTAGATAATTAATGTGGAGAATAGTTCTTGCCTTCTGGAAACTGGTTGCCTTTTGAAATTCTCCCATCAGAGATGGGTTTTTTTTCAGGCTTGTACTTCTTTCTTCTCATTATCTTGTTAATGGGACTGACTCTGCCGAGTGGAGACAGGAAAATGTATTGGCAGGAACACGAGGCTGGGTTGCCTTTGCCTTGTCGATGTGGGCACTGAGGCCTGGGGAACAGCTCCTGCCAGGTGAAGGGAGAATAATTCCTTTTTCAGCCAGAAGAGCCGCAAGGGTGGCTGCAGCCTGGTAGAGGGAAGCCAGCTAAGCCACAACTGGGGCTGAAAATGCCTTGAAGCAGGAGGGCTAATCATCTGGCCACCGCTCCTGTTGGTAGGTTTTACAGCTGCTCTTTCAGCAAGGGAGCTCTTTTCAAATCTCAAAAATACCAGCTGCAAGGGCAGTGCATTTTTGAAGTCTAGAGGAGTATAAAAGACTACAGTTAAACCTGAAGAGTTTTCCCAAGTAGCTAAACCCCTGGGTTATATCTGTTGAAATTCTTGAGAGAAGATCCAACAAATATTTGTAGCACTCAGATTTCTACCGAGGATGCTGCACATTCACATGAAAGAGTGGGTACAGCTCTTGCCTCTTCATGCACCTGGGGAGTGCTGAATGAGCCTGCATGCAAATATCACTGTGCTCTTTTGGGGGTTGGTCTTTTTCCTTTCCAACCTTGTGGCTGGGCATATCTAGCAGATGTGCCTTCCTTTTCAGATCTGTCCTTCCACATTTCCTCTGCAGTGTTTGGAGCATCACGTGTTTGGCAGTGGTACGCAGGCAGGGAGCAATGTGCTCTGGTAGTCAGAGGTAGCCAGTCTTCCAAGGCATGTGGAATGAGGGTTGACAGCAAAGGGGCTCTCCCATAAGAAAGCTGGGAAGGGTCAGCAGGCATCAAGGTCTCTTCTCACGTAACACGTGATCCTCCTCTGGGGTTGGAAAACCCCTTCTTCCCACAGAGACCGCTTGTCTTTCATCACAGTGTCCCTGTTTCCATCTCAGCCTTCCCTCTGTCACATCATTTCAGTTTCCTGTGCTCATCTCCTGAGTGTCACGGACTCAGGGGAAGGAGGCTTGTACCCTGCCTCAAACCCAGTGGGCCTGAGTCATCCTGCCCCAAAATGTGCTGTGAGTACCTACACAGGTCTAATGGTGCTCCTGGTTTGGCCTTGCAGGCTCCCTGCAGAGAGAACTGATGTCCATCAGGCTTAGTTCTCAGATGTCAAAAATTAATAAATGAGCTGTGTTTTACTGGGATATAAATCATGCCCCGGGCTGCACTGGGATGTGTGGTGGTGCACGTGCATACAGCCTGGTGCTGCCTGCAGGATGAGCTCCTGCTGTGAATGCACCGGCACTGGTTAGATAAGCCAGATAATGCAGCCCACATAACAATAACAACAACAACCACACATAGTAATTACCAGCAAAAGCTACTGGGGGGTTCTATCTCAAACAGCAGTTCTCAAGCCTGCATCTCACTGCAAAGAGGTTTGCTGTGTCTGATGGTTGTTTCCACCCTGGAAACTCACCATTTGTTGTGACATAGCTAGCTGCCATTACTGCTGTTTGGGTGCTGACTGAGACCAAAATTTGGTTGGTTGGTGGTTTCATGACCATGCCCTGCTGAGATACAGCATGAGTTACAGAAAGGGAAGCAAAAGAGGGTTTGTATTGAAATAGAAATGGTTCTCATGGTTTTGACACCCCATATGGCAGGGACACATGCAGAAATGAATTTGCTGCTGTTTGCCTAATAACAATAAGCAGGTTGAGACAGCATGTTAGATCTCACAAAAGGAAATTTTACTTTTCTGTCATAGTCTCTGTTTTTTAATTGAGATGTTCACTGCTGTTTTCTTGAAATTCAGTTGCAAATAATGGGAAGGCATTCAACTGTGATGAAAAGGAAAGGCTGCCTCAGAGGCACATGCCTGTCAGACTGCTCTATGAGATGTCCTGTGCAGAGGCTGATGTCTTGATGAGGACCAAGTATTGTGAGCTCCAGCTCAAGGCTTATACATGACTGGTTTGCAATTAACATTATGGGTGAGCTGTTAAAAGCCTACATGCAGCAGGCTGAGAGCAGGAATGCCAGCTCTTTGCTTTTGAGCATGACACCATCTCTGTAGTGAACAGCAGTGTCTTGGCGAGAGAAAGTATTTAATATCACTGGGCCAAAGCTGTTGATTCTTCAGGGGCCATGAACCTGTTCTTCCTCCCTGTAAGAAAAGTCTGCAATGCTGTTTTTCAAGCCTGTCTGTTTTTAAATATACATCATAGAACCATAGGATCATAGAATGGTTTAGGTTGCAATACCCTTGCCATGGACAGTGATGCCTTCCACTAGACCAGGTTGCTCGGAGCCCCATCCAGTCTGGCCTTGAACACTGTCAGGGATGGGGCATCCAAAACCTCTCTGTGTGACTTGTTTCAGTGCCTCACCACCCTCACAGTAAAGAATTTCTTTCTAATATTTATCTTCCTCCTTCAGCTTAAAGCTTTTACATTTCTACTCCGTGTCTCACCTAAGAGGCAACATCGCTACCCTGCCAACCACACAGCAAAGCCAGAAGCAGTGACTCTTCCAGCATTACAGTAAACCTGAAAGCTGTGAGGTAGGCAACAGTTTGCAAGCTGAAGGGGAAGGGAGGACAGAGCTGACGTGTGGTGTTCGGTTAGCAAGTGCTCAGCTAAAAGCAGAAAAGAACAATAGGAAAACGCCTCTATCCCAGCCAGGCTCCACTTTGTGAAGGAGGACCTTGTGCTAGGCCGTGTGCCTCACACTGGGGAGGAAACACCTCTATGAGCAAAGCTCTGCAGTTCATTCATTTCCTGCTGCTGCAGGAGGGGACCGAAAAACAAATTTAGAACTCCTTCGCAAAGGGTTAGTCACAGTCACTGGTAGAGTCTGAAGCAACACTTTTCAATGACTTTTGTTTTTCTAAGTCCATTTTCATGCAGGAGTTGTTTTTGCTCTCGTTTTTGCAAGCCTGAATATGAGAAAACACCATTCCCCTGTTCACCGGTGAGTGTCTTGTAAAATGCCCTGCCTCGGCTTGGCAGTGCTTTACTGTGGGAGTGCAGTGGGTCACCCCATGACTTTGCAATAGTTAATAGCGCTTTATAATTCCCAACTGCTGTCACAGGCACATGAGGCTGGGGGATGTCTCTATGCATTTACAGAATGCTGCGCCCTGTCGTACACGTGGCTGTGAGTGTGACATGCTGAGACATCCCTGGGAGAGCAGAGCTCTTAATGCTACAGCGTGACAATCATACTTCAAAGCTAATTGACGATACGGGCTTGCTAATTTTACAGAGGTTAATGGATCTTCTTGGAGCCGTGTGTATGAGGATTGCTAGGGACTTAGCATCTTTTTCTCCCCCGTGGAGTTCTTTGACCATATATAGCCAAGGTATCAACTTACAGGCCTGGGATTTCAGCTTTCTGTTTAGATTTCAGATGAAAGGCTGCAGTTGGAAATTACTGTTATAAATATTTCCTGCTATCTGGTAGCAAGGCTAACTTCAGTCCCTTCTAAGGAATTCACCGTAATTATCCGTTACAACAGCTGCAGTGAAAACTGTGTTCCTGGCAAAGGCCGGTGAATGGAGCATGTCCTCCAGCTGCCCCAGTGGGATGGAACACACGGGAGAGCTCACTGGGGTGCCCTGGGTGAAGGCAGAGTCCTGCTGTGACCCTGGGTGTGGTGTTGCCGGCCTCGGCACCCGGTGCCGCAGCTCTGTTGGTTTGCTGTGGGACCGCTGCTAGGGCAACACAAATGTATGATGTCACACGCTCCAGCAACTCTTACAAGCCCAAGAAAGAGCATACAAAGCCCACTGGTGATGTTTTTAGGCTGTCTGCAAGCACAGAAAGAGGGGAAACTGTTGCCTTTGCAGTCTTGAACCTGCCTGGTTGCTCTCTCCTTCCTGGCAGGGTGCTGCGGGCTGTAGGCTGGCCGAGGGGCTGGTGAAGTGGCCAGGGCTCGGTCAGTTTGCAGAGGCTGGGGTTTGAAATGCCGATGAACCTCCTTTGCCCCATCCCGAGGCTTACGAAAGAGATGGAAGTGGTCAGTGGAAAGGGCAGTCTGCAGGTAACTTCTGTGGCCACATAGGGCATGGGAGGTGGGATTGGACAATCTCCACATTGTGGGAGCCAAGGGGTTCACCTGGGCCGTGCTCTCTGTCGGCCACCAGCAATGAGTTCCCAGAATCAGGGAAGGAAGGGAAGTAAGTGCCATCCAGCTCACCATCCAGCTGTCCTTATTTCATGAAATAATGTCTCCCTTTGAGTGTAGCCAGTTCAGGGCACAGGCTGGACATTCCTGGAGGAAACTTTCTGTGGTTTCCCTTCTTAGGAAAAAGTAATGAGGGCAGTGGGCATTTGGGGCCATCATCACTCGTTTGGAGAAGCCCTGGGACAGAAGCCTGGGTAAGTGCTTTCAGTCTCATAGCTGACTGACCAGTTTTTTGTCCCAGTGCTCAGAGTAATAGGAAGGAAAAGGGTTTCACCCTGCCCAGGACTCTTCCTCTTTCATTTTCCCCTTTATCTCTCTCTCTCATCTACTTTTTAAAATCTCTTCATGTATCAAAGCCCCACATCAAACCAGCCAGAGCTGCCACTACATGCAAAAGGGCTAGGAAAAAAAAAAAAAAGTGCAGCAAGATCAGTTAGAAATCCTTACTCCCAGGGCCTCTGAAAATTTGGGCCACAGAAATGCTGCACAGTTGTGCAATTTAGTGCCTCTGAAGAAGAATAAATTTGCTTTAAAAAAAAATCCATCAGCATATTGCATATATTTATAGTTAGCTGCAAGCCTTTCCAGTGAGAACTTTTAGAATTTATTCTAAATTAAAGTGACTAGCATGACATACCAGTACTTAGCCTTTTAACAAAACATTTTAGTCATATAAATAGTTGCTATTATTAAACTCTAGAGAAAGCCATCAAGCTGCTCCAAATAAAATCCCTCTGGTTTGCCTGTCTGACCTCTTCTGTTAATAGCCAGAACCAAGATATTTGAACACCTTGTTGGACATCAGGGGTTCGTTTTATTTTCTGCTTCCTTATGGCTTTTGAAGCTTGTTTTAAACTTCTGGTTCCACTTTTGCTTCTTTTTCTCTTCTCCTTTCCATTATGTTACTTCTTATAACTTTTTCCTTTTCCTTTAGGCTTTTTTATCATTTTCCTCCCCCTCCCTCATTACCCAGGGAAGCTCAATTCCCAGTGGTACTTTCTGGCCTTCTTTCTGAAAGCATCCAGAAACCTGTTTGCTGAATCAGTTGCTGGGACTGACTTTAAGGACAGCACAAGTTGCTCTCTGGGTTAGCAGAGAGTCGGGGTATTTCTGTTCATTGAAAAAATGCCTGTAGGTGAGATTTTAGGAAATCTCTGTCTGTGTATCCTGTCTATATTTACACCTTTCAGAAGTGCCAAGCAAGACCAAATTTTGATGTTCCAGAATAAATAACACTAAAGACATTGCTGACAGAGTGGCAGACAGATTTTGACCTGTGATCAGCACAATGCAGTGAGGGCCTTCTTTTTGGGGACCTCCCCATCAAAGAACTGTCTGTAAGTTAAAAAACAGGTAACCAATGACTGGGGTTATTCTCATCTCTTCCACATTAGTCTTTACCCAATTCGTTTCCAAACAAAAGCTGAGCAGCTTTTCCTCATTACAGCTTTTAAGCCTGTGTAGCTGCTAAGAGAGGGAGGATGCAATAAATCATCCAGTCAATTAACAAGGGGCTTTCTCCTTATTTGTAACATCCTTTCAAAGCAAATGAGTATGACTGGTAATGAAAGGAAGCATATGCAATAGTTTAAAAATAGGTGTCTGAGGGCAGTGAGGAAAATCTTTGCCCTGCTGTGTGTAGCTGGACCTGGCATCCAGCATCTCCAGTTAGCCTGATACTGTGAATGGGAGCCCCTCTGCAAAGGGGCTGCTCCCCCTTAAAGTGTCCCTCTCACCTCCTGTTTTCCAGCACAGGCATCATGTAGAGAAAACCAGCCTGCTACTGCTCATGTTCCCATACTAGTCCAGCAGTGGCCCTTCGGCATTTACCCAGCCCCACCTGGCTCTCCTTGATCTTGAAATCATCCTGCCTGTTCTGGGAACCCTCCTGCTTGCCAGTCCTCTTGGTGCATGCAGGGTCCTTTCTACATGGTGTGCTACCAGCTGTCCTTGTGCAGTTTAACTGCAGAGCAGGTTCCTGAGAGCACCCACATCAGAGGGGTTCCCCCCCCTTTGTCTCCGCTGTCCTTCACCTCCTCTGCAGCTGTGCCTCTATCTGTCACCATGTGGGCCACACGCTTTTGTACTGTCCCCCCACAACCTTTGTGGCACTCTCCCTCCTGTGCATCACCTCTCCACTTGCTCACTCCCAGCACCCACAATAGCTTATTGCTTCAATATTTCCACATCCAGTAGAATGCCAGCACCATAAATCTCACCTTTGCAGGTGAGAAATAGAGGCACAGGGGTCTGGGACCAGCTTGTAAGAACCTAGTTGCAAGTATCATTGCTGCAACTCCCCTGCCAGCCAGTGGGCTTCGGGGGTGAGCTTTCTGAAATTCAGCAACCCACAGGTGGGATTTGAATCTGCAGGGAGGAGAAAAAGAGCAGCTGTGTCCTAACCCCAGCCTCCTCTTGCTGGCTTCAGTCAACAAGTGTCTCCTGAGGGAAATCAACGGACCTTCACAGGGTTTCTGATATGTTTTAGGATTTTCTGGACTGAAAGGCTGGGTTCAGCTCTACAAACTGCATTTCAAAGCTGGAATAGAACCTCATAGGTTTGGGGCATAGTTGTTTTTTTAAATAATTCCTTGAGATCTTTCGTACTTTTTGACACCTCCCTCCTTGACAGTCTATGTCTCTTAATGTGCATTATGAGGGAAAGCCAGGGCAGCCACTCATGACTTGGAGGTCCTGAGCCATGTACCCAGGAGACACAGAGCTTTCCAAAAACCTATGAGCATTGATTTGATGGTCCAAACAAGGACACATCTGTATCAGGCTGGATGGACAGGGTACTGAATAGCAGAAACATAGGGTGTCATTGTCCAAAACAGTGTGAGTCCATGGTATTCCCCTGCAAAGCCAGGATTTCCTGCCTATGACACATAATGGAAGTAAGAAAGTTTAAGATTTTAGCATTTTTCTTTCCCTCCAGCATGGGACATTGAGAGGTTTCAGGAGCATTCTCTGAACGTAATTTCTGTTTGCTTTGTCCTTATTCCAGGTTTTCTTTCTTTTTTTTTTACCTCTCTTAATTCTGACAATTTAAAGGACTCTAAGTGTTATGCTTCAGAATGAAAAGCAAACAAACTTGGTTATGCTCTGAAAATAGCTGGCACTTTGCAGTGATTCCCTCTATCCCTGTCTGAGCTGGTCACTTTGGCCCATCTCAGCTGTCCTGCCCTGAGCTGCTGCTTTTCCCCAGCTCAGGAGCACTCACACACTCACACTCATATGCTTCCCTTCTCACCACAAAAATGGGGCCTGGCAATGCTACTGCCAGCATGATTAGGGCAGTAATCCTTAATAACCAGCAACCAGAAAAAAGTCAAACACTCAAGCAAGTATGGGGCGAAAAAATCATTTAATCCCTGTAACAATCACTTTATTGTTGGGGTTTTTTTAGCCTGGAGGTTTTCTAGTCCTGTTTTTCTGATGGTTCAAGAGATAAAAAAAGCCATATCTCTAGTTTCAGTAATCGCCCAAATAATTGCATTGGTTGTAAACTGCGTGGTAATGAGCATGTGTACAACTGTGATGCAGAAAGCAGAGCTAAATCTGGCTGAGAGTGCCAAGCAATATGCACTGCAGGAGTAATGATTATTAATAGTATGTGTTGACTTAGGCTGATAATGCCCCAGAGCTTTCATTCTCTGTATCTCACCAGCAGGAGACGGACACTTGGTGCGGAAGACAAATACCTTGTAACTAGGAAACTGCCTGTGCCTGTACTTCCTGGGGGCAGCATGTCCTTAGAGACAGCGTCTCACCAGGGTGGAGCCTTTGGGGTATATCCTGAGTGTAGGGAAACCAAAACACCAGGGCAGGGGACGGTGGCCTGTGTCCTTGCAATTTTCTTTGCACAGAAAGTTCTGAAACCGTGTTTAGATGCAATAAAAGGAGACACAATGCATGGCGCAGGTTTGTCTCTGGGGAGGACTCTTGTCTGAGTTAATTATTCCCATAACCAGAGATAATAAGTGCTGAGCCCTATTTTTGGAAACAAATGCAAGGTGAGCTAGTGAAATATTAAATAGGAAAAGTTATTACCTCATCTGAAAGGTAGAGCTCATTGAAGAGGGTGAAAAGAAATTTAACAGGAAAAAATACAAAACTTCACAGTGCTGAAATAAGAAAATGCTGGAGTCATCCAGGAAGAATCCCCAAACCAACCCAAAACCTAGTATCTTCACTTTTTCTTTGCTTTCTGGTTGTTATTCAGTCTTTCCAAACAGGACCACAGGGACTGTCAAGTCCCTGGGAGGGGAAGAAATTCTTTACTTACTTTCTTCTTTAAACTGCTCTCTTTTTTTTACTCTCCATCTTTTCCAGAATTCCTTGGGTTTATGGAAAGTAATCACTGATATGGCAAGAGTAAAAGTAAAACCATGACTGTGGTAACTTGTAGCATTTCAGAATTTAGAAAGCTGTTTAGCAAAGAGAAGTAAGAAAGCAGTCTTTCTTCCTCTGCATTTTTTACAGTTTTGAAAAATTAATGAAAAGCTTGAAGGAAAGTAAAAGAAATGGGTAGAATCAGCACCACTTAGGATGTAAAGTAGTGGCAGGGAAATAGATATTTCAATAACAACAACAACAATAGTAATAATAATAATAGAGATATAAGAACACTGAAAATAATACTGTAAAAATTAGTCTGGAGAAACATTTTGTTTAGAGGATAGAGAGGGCTTGACGTTTTGAGAAAATAATTGCAAGATAAGTTTTGGGTTGTGAAAAAACTTTTAACGAGATACTTTTGGACATGTCTGATAATATACATTATTCCTCTACAGAGAATTGCGGACAGTTAGAGGACACAAAGAAATTTTCCTTAAGCCAGAGATGCAAGTGTCCTCTACTGAAATGTAGGGATTTATGCTGCCTTGTTTAAAGATCTGAATCCCTTATATTCAAAAGAAAAACTGGGAAAGACTCCAACCGTAAGGGCAATTAGTACTTCAGGTATGAAATTTAGAGCCAGAACTGTCACAGAGGAAGGTATTTCTCATTGCAGGGCACTACTCATACCACGTGAGTTGGTAAAGCAAACAGCTAAAATGTGATCTATGGTATTTAGAAAACTGGTCTTATTGCACCAAGTGGTGATTTTAAGGGATTGTGCTGAACAGCAGGGTGCAACTTAACATCATCAGAGCTCAAGAAATACCACCTGCAACTCAGGGGCATTGGCATCTTGATTAGTCAAAGCTTTCATAAGGATTTTTCTGCCCATCTTGGCCTGGATAAGGCCTCTGAGAGGCACTTTTTGACAGTGGAGAACTGTTTCTTATGGGCTTTCCCCTCTTCTCTAAAAGTGGGGTAACTGAACCAATGGTGTCCATGGCATGGCAGCAGGTCATGTAGATGACCTTCTGCCTCATGCTGACCCACCTCCACGTCACAGCAATGCCTTCAGGGACACTGGTTATGCTGGAGAGAGCAGCCTTGTCTTCCTCACTTGGAGTTGAGAGAAATGTCCTTGCTGACATTTTTTCAGGATGGGAAGCCATCAGGGAATCACAGTTGCAGTCTCCTTCCAGACTTAGTTCAGAGCACACAGACGTGCTGACACAGAGTGATACACAAGAGATAAATGTGACCTTCACCTTCCTCCTGACTCGCCCACCGTATCTCTGTGTGTCTTCTACTACTAGAGGAACTGGTTTCATTGCAGGACTGGGTGAACAGGGACCTTGGCAGCTAAGCTCTCCCAAATCTGATCTGCAAGAGATGGAGGATACAATCACAGACACAGTACAACTACCTCTTCTCTTTTGGGTACTTAACAAGAAGTGACTAAAAACCTGGGAATGGAGCACTAAATAACTAAGAACTGTAGTAGTAATGGTGGGAGGAGTAGATTTTTTTGTTACTTACACTTGTGAACAAGTTTCTGGGATCATAATACAGGTACCCATGGAACTAAAGGATCATTTGGGTAGCTAGAGAACAAGTGCACTCTTTTAAGAATGATCATATTTGAGGATAGGTGATTGGTCAAGCATCCACAGACTTCTGTCCTGACAGGCCTTAGGAGGTGCTATCATTGGTTTTCTCAAGTTGAAAACAAGGAAAATTGCTTTTGTTGCAGAGTAAGTGGTTTGGATCTCATTTTCCCACTGCATATTGTACTTTGTAGACTAAAAAAGACATGAGAAATAGAAGTGACTGATTTTTCCATTCCTTAAGCTGCCTCCATGTGGGTTGATTGCTCAGGGGATTTCAAGGCAGACTGAAACACAGACAAATGCTGGCTTCATGTACACTCTTAAATATTGCTGTGTTTTGAATTTTATTAGAAACTTGGCAGGCTTTTGCTTGAGCTCTAACTGCCTTTTCTGCCTTCACTTTATCAGCTACCATAATTTTAGATGCACAATCACAGTGTGCAACCATATAGCCCAGCACGCATGAGCGAGGGAAGCACTCTAAAAACATGTCTGGTTAAAGTACTTGTCAGATTAGTAGCTGTCAGCCAGGGTAAATTAGACCCAAAATGGTACACGCACAAGTGAGGAAACCCATTCTTCAGCATGCCTTGTGCTATCAGTCCTGCTGTGCTTGGACAGGAAGCTTAACCCAGGAAAAAGCAAGGATCTTCTCTCAGTCATATTCCCGGAGTTCTGCCCAAAGACACCTTGGATATATAATATACTCCAGGGCACATATATTCAAACAAGAGGATGTGATAAACTCGTACATCTGTCAGAAGGTAAACACAGCCTCATGATCTTTCTGAGCTGACTGCAGCTCTAAATCCTGCCGATGAGGCAGCCGTAATTCCTTGTGCGAGACACTGAAGACAGATGTACAAATCCTAGTCTAACGTGGGAAGTAGGTATTTTTCCATTGCTCCAAAGAAGCCTTTGAGTTGAGAACTCAGTGCCCTTTTTTTAGTTTTGCTGCAGTATGTCCTGTTTAGGATCCAAAATACAGAATGGCAGGTGCTCCTGAATCTGGCTGATTAGGTTTCACAAACCATCGGGAATGTGGAAGATGAGCAAGTTGGGGAGAAGAGATTGATGCAAAACTTGTGGAAGGATCCTAGATCCTTTGGAGCAGCGCTTGTCCTCAACACTTTGATGACCTAAAGGCAGGAGAGAAAAAAAGCTGATTGATAACTGATGATGATGCTATTAATGTGACGAGATTGTTTCTTGAGCATGGCTCATGTTTGGGAGACATTGGCAGCTTGCCACCTGCAAAGGAGATATTTGTGGTCTCCATCAGTGCAAGAGGAAGAAACTCCCTGTTTGCTTTTTGCTTCCCACACAAAGAGATCCTGTGCTGGCTGGTGTGAAGATTCTCCACTTGTGAGGAATTGAGATGAGCCTCTCTGCAACAACTTGATCTTCTATGGGAAAGATAGCTCTGCTCACCATAAATTCTGGTGCTGCAAAATATCCACGCCTTGCTTTTACTCCAGCTCAGAGCAAGCCTTAGTACCTGCTGAGCAGGACTCAAGGAAATGCTGAAGACCAGACTGTGGCTGGTGGGAAATGTTTTACTGGACATCCCATGCCCTGTTCTGAAGTGGTCCTGCAAGCTGGAAGGAGTGCCAGTTATGGACTGTAGCAAAAGCTCGTTTATTCTGCGGTACTGAAATGGGGGTCTTAAGTGGATTAAAAAGCTGAGCTTTTTAACCCTCAGCTCTCAAGTCTCAAGTGACCAGCCATGGAACTTGTCTGCACCATGAGAACAGGCAGCCCTGCTGACTCCAGGTCCATGCTGGCATTAGCCTCTCAGTCAGGGCAAATCCTTACAGGAAGACAGTGTGGGTTTGATGCTGGCTGGGCAGTTTCAGTGTTGGGCCAAGGCCTCTTGTGTAGCCTGGCAGCCCTCAGTCCCATACCTGAAGCAGCAAGTCAGAAGCACCCACCTGTATCGTCTTGTCCCCTGATCCTGATGGAAGGACATTTGGAGAGAGCAGAAATCTGTTTGCCTACTGTTTTCTTTCCCTGTGGATGCCAGTGCAAACGGCATCGCCTCAGGCACAGTTGTGGGGGCACAGTTGTTCTTTAGGGCACTGCAACACAGACCTGTCTTGGGGAAAGCAAGGGCTTTGCCTCCTGTGGCTGCCATTGCTCTCTGAAGCAGTGGTTTCACCACACCCACAGAGAAACACCAGGGAAATTATCCAGGCTTCCATGCCCATGTTGCCCAGTCTCAAGATGGAGCAATAACAAAGTGGGGAAAGGTAATCTGTACCCAAAGCAGTTTTAATAAGTAAAATTGAAAGTAAATCACTGCAGATGTGGTGGCTCTCATCTGTGCTTATCCCCTCATTCTACTTTCCTTTCCATTTGCTAATTCCTCTGCTGCAACACACTATTATCCTGGTTTACTATCCAGCTGGTGGAAGCTGGAATACTCTTATTCTGCCTTGGAGAAGAGCTACACTGGAACAAACAAACCATCTTACCCTGGGAGAATAAATTAGGAAATGAGAAGAACTGGAAAGCCTGACACTTTTGATGTTGCAGAATTAGGTGTACCTAACAGAGCAAACAGGAGAGCCCACAGCACTTTGGCATATTTGTGTGCCCCTGCCTCCATATGACCACCTGGAAAGGGAAAGCCCACTGTCACAATGCCAAAAGACAGCCCCCCAGAAAGGGGGTCTTCGTGGGCTGCCCCCCCTCCCCCTTTATTCCCCCGTCATTCCAAAGAAGTTAAAGCAAGGTCTGAGAGAGCATCTGGATGCTGGAGACCTCAGGAGAAGTGGCACAGAATAGACACACTTTGCCTCACCACAGCCCTCTTGGAAGCCATCTTTCAGCTAGGAAGGGTTTGCTTCACTCTCCTCCACTGACAAACCCTGGCTGTAGAGCAGGAGAAGCCAGGGTTTGCACACTTCCCTGGGCAGTTTTTGAGTTCTTGCATGAAGGACGGCTGTTTGTGCCTTGTTTTTTGCCATCAGAGACATCAGTCTTCGTTTTGAAGCAGATAGACAAAGGCAGCAAAGCAGAGATGTTTCATGGTCACAAATTGGGAGGGAAGATTGGACTGTGCTGGTTATTTTGCCATGCTTTGGGAAGCCAGACTGCTCCCTAGGTATGGCTTGGTGTGCTCCTGCTCTAGCATCCAGCTGGCTTTGCTTGCACTACTGTGCTTGGTAATGTCAGCTATGGTGCAAGAGCTGCCGAGTCCACTCCTGCAGCCCACACTCCAGCAGGGCCAGACAGCCAATGGCTGCAGAGACTCCCACCTTCAACGAGCTAGGACCAATGGCAGCACAGACTTTTAAAAAAACTATCATTAACAATTTGATTGCTTTCAGTTATTTTTCAATAAAGAAGATCCCAGGCACTTCTGTCGTCTTTCACAACAAACCGTTCTCCTCTAATAAGTAGGTGATTCTCAGGGTGCTGTTATATGGCTGTTTGTGGCATGGTTAAAACCAACCCCTTAAGGCTTAAAATCAGCTCTGGGTAATGCTGAAATCTACTGAGAAAGAGGTGCTGGAACAGCAGGGCTGCCTGGAAATGTCATAGAATGGAGTTCCACTTTGGGGCTGCTGGTGAAATCTGCAGCCAAAAGCCTGCCTACTGCTGCCGAGCAGGAGGCAGATGAGCTTGTGGGGGCTGAAGGATGTTGTCTCTGCTGTATCAGTCAGCAGAGAGCTATGTGAGAGAGGGATGTGTTTCAGGAAATGGCTCTCCTCATGGTGAGGCAGGACCCACCACCTCCATGCCCAAGGCATATCAGCAGTGCCGAAGTCCAGTCAGGGGTTTTCTCAGGAGGTGGCACAGTGAACTGAAATGCAAGGCAGTGATCCAAAGCAATTTGAAGATGTTATTTCCTGATGTCTTTCCACTTGACATGAACCCATCTCTCCTGGAAAGAGCCCAGAAGTGCACTGTTGCTTAGAATCACAGAATCATAGAATCTGTGAATCATAGAAGGTTGGAAAAGACCTCCAATATCATCGAGTCCAACCTTTGACCAAATACCACCACGTCAACTACATCATAGCACAAAGTGCCACGTTCAATTGTTTCTTGAACATTTCCACCAATAGTGACTTCACTGCTTCCCTGGGCAGCCTGTTCCAATGCCTGACCACCCTTTTGGCGGAAAAATTCTTCCTGCTGTCCAACCTGAACATCTTGTGGCCATTTCCTCTTGTCCTGTCACTAGTTGCCTGGGAGAAGAGGCTGGCCTCTCCCTTGCAACAACCTCCTTTCAGATAGCTGTATAAAGCAGTAAGGTCTCCCCTGAGCCTGCTTTTCTCCAGGCTAAATAATCCCAGTTCCCTCAGCTGCTCCTCACAGGGCTTGTGCTTCAGCACCTTGATCAGCTTCTTTGCCCTTCTCTGGACTCGCTCCATCACGTCAATGCTTTCTTGCAGTGAGAAGCCCAGAACTTGATACAGGACTTGAGGTGCAGCCTCACCAGTGCTGAGTACGGAGGG
>JAWWLV010000121.1:13787147-13836273 GCA_035041135.1 Platyrinchus mystaceus | reverse complement strand
ATGCTTTCTTGCAGTGAGAAGCCCAGAACTTGATACAGGACTTGAGGTGCAGCCTCACCAGTGCTGAGTACGGAGGGTCAATCACTTCTCTAGTCCTGCTGGTCACACTATTTTTGATACAGGCCACAATGCCATTGGCCTTCTTGGTCACCTGGGCACACACTGGCTCATGTTCAGCCAGCTGTCAACCAGCACCCCCACGTCTGTTTCCTGTGGGCTGCTTCCCAGCCACTCTTCCTGCAGCCTCTTGCACTGCATGGGGTTATTGAGCCTCTTACTGTTTGGCCTCGGCCCATCGATCCAGCCTGTCCAGATTCCTCTGCAGAGCCTTCCTACTCTCCAGCAGAAGCTCAATGACAGCAAGCAGGCTGCCCCCCCCTCCACCCCAAGGCTTCTCTGGCCGGCAGCGTGGCTCACCAACAGAGCCCATGCTTGGGGATGAGAGCTGTTCCCCCACCTCTCATAAAAGGGGGAAAGGAAGGTCATCTGGGGACCCCAGTGCAGCATAGCTTGGGCTTTACTAGAGTGTGAACTTCATGTGCATCCCAAAGTCGACACCCTCCAGGAATGCTCTAGCTCCCCTGGTAATATTGGCACACCTGTATGTTTTGCTGCAAATGCAATTAATTGATTAATATTACTTTGATGACCAACATTTCCAGGTGGTTACACTCCAAATGCTTGATGTCTCTGTGTGACTCTGAAACCACAGATACCATTTCCACTAGGAGTTCATCTTCTCCCTCCGTTGTCTCAGCCAGGTACTATGCTCAGAGCACAGGAATCTGCTTCTCCCCAGGCAGGACCTTCACAACACGCTGTCTCTAAGCAAGCAGAGAAATGTTAGGGCTGAGGTCCCAGAGGGCTGTCAGTCCTGGATGAATGTTCACTATCAGTCTGGCCCTATGCGTGCTCTGCAAAGAGCCAACTGCCTTTTGGCCACATCAGCCTTGCTGTGCATTTCCAGATGAACCTGCAAGGAAGCACATGCCTGGGATGTAATGTGTCTTGCACACCCATGCTGCATGTGCAGCAAAAGTTTCCTTGTTGCAGGTGGATGCAAAGACGCTGACTCAAATCCCTCAGGAGAATAAGGCAAGTTCTTTGTTGGCTTTTCTGCATCTCTGCATTATTCAAGCAATTCAAAGTAGAGAGTAGGTTACACAGGGACCTTTCATGAGAAGCCAGAATGAAGATAGCCTGGTGAAAAATTCAGGGAGATTAGGAAAGCTGAAGCAGTAGGATTCCCCTGGGCAGATAGCCAGGGAGGCTCTGTTGAGGAAGCAGGACTGATATGTTGGAGATGATGGTTTGATAAGGTCAGAGAAGTGGGTGCTTGTAGGTTCTGCATCTGACAGTATGCAAGTTCACTATGGGTTCCCCTTGCAGATACTTTGTTCCCTGAATTTCAGCAGTATTGCACAGGGCAGAAATCAATGCAGCTTTATAAGATGTAAGTCAGTGCCTCAGCCAAATCTGGTTTTGAATTTGGGAGCAGCTATAAACCAGCACAGCCCACTTCTTGAACTTTTCACAGTTATTTGTGTCCATTTAGTGCTTTGCACATCTGTGCATATCAAGTGCTCCCCAATTATAGAAATTTGGCATACAGAATCATCTCTTTTGGGACTAAGTGAAAAATTGGCCTTGTGTTGCCTGGTTTTGGCAGCTATTCTCACCCTTTCATCCGAAGTCCTCGAGATGTGAGAAGCAGGGATGGTTCCTTGCACACTGCAGATGGGCTGCTGCATGACAGAAATGAAATGATTCTCTTGTGTGTAATCCAGAGGCTCAGCTGAGTTACTCATCAAGCCCTTTATAAACCACTTTGTAGACTGCCACTGCTGCTTATTACTTATAATATCTTACATTGTCTGATGAGTTACAGTATTTTGCCTGCTGCTTCTTCCATCACGTTGAACTCTGAGCTGCTTTAGTGTATCAGGCAGCTTCCGCTGACTCAGTGCAACGCAGCCCTGCCGATGAACAGTGAGTGGTTTTGAAGTACACTCTTCAAACAACTGGGTATCTGGAAGCTAAAGGGCTTCCATCATGTATACTTAGAAATATTCATCATGGTGGGATTTGGGTAAGGAAATTTCTCCAGCTCTCTGCATTTTGGGGCTAAGCACACATGCGTTAGTCATGACGAGGCACATTCTCTGACTGATCTGCAGGGTGTTTGGGTGCAATAGGATTTTACATGTATTTTCTGGAGCTTTGAGTTTCATTTTCTCATCAACAAATACAAGTCTGCGTAGGAATGAAAAGCACTGAAATGCTGGAGAAGATTCTGATGGAAGCTATGTGGGAGACGCACTGATATGAAAAGTGTCTGACTTTGGTTTATCATGGTGTGGTGATGGTGGGGATAAGAGGATTGGCTGAAAGTCTCATACACTACGTGCTGCTGGCTGTTGCTGCTAACTTCTCTTCTAGGAAACTGCTCTGTGCAGGGGAGAAATATTACAGCTGCTCTCTTTGAAAAGTCATGGCTCCTAAACAGCTCCTGTGTCTGGGAGGCAGGCAGTGAGGTACTCTGAATGCATCAACACAAAACCCCCTTGAAGCCACTGCAATCATTTATGTCACAGCCATCTCGGTGGCAGTGCTTGGAGACAAGCCTTGCTGGTGACATAATCCAGGAACCTACTCTTTGCTTCAGAATATGATTCCTGCTATCAATATCTCCAAAATAAAACAGTCAGAACTTTCAAAAGATATGGGGAGGGGGCAGCCTGCCTGCCTAGCCCTGAGCCTCAGGCATGGGAGGGCTGGATGTGGCTCAACCTGGAACAGCCAGCAATCCCAGGAGAAAGTTGCCACAGGAGGCAGGGTCCATCCATGCTCCCAGCAGCAGCACAAGGACAGCAGGCAGACTTTAGTGATCAGAGCTGACCCTTGGGTTTACTGTAGACTGCTATAAATTTAGCCAGAGTCTGAACTATTGACCAATAAAAAGAAATATTATTTTTTTCTTTCAAAGAAGCACTGCCTGGGGTTGGGTTTAAGGTTTTGGCAGGTACCTTTAGCTTTAACTCTCTTGTATTTGATTGGCAACCCAGCTCTGTTTTGTAACCATGTGAAATGAGAGGGATTTCCAAAGAAATTTGGAAGTTTTCCCCACCATCTCTAGGAAGAATCCCTCCCTGCAACCTTGCAGTCTCATTCCCCTGCACTTATGTCCAGAGTCCTGGAGAAGCTCCCCCTGTGCTCACACCCTGGGTTGGTGAACTCCCTATCCAGCTTCTCTCTTCCCTTTGTTGATGCACAGCATTGCCCTGTTTTGAAATGGTTTATTTTTCCCCTTTCTGCCTTCAAACCTTGTCAGAAATCAGAAAAGACCAAGGACAGGACATTTTCCCCATGGTGTAGCTCAGGAGGGAAGGCGCAGAGGGCCACCACACAGCAAGCAGAGCTGGTTGGTAGGAGAAGGCTGGGGGAAGAGTCCCAGCCACAGCTGGCCCCAGGCAGCCCTGGCTGCAGCCCCAGGCTCTGCTGCATCACCATGACCTACATACACCCCTGCTGCCAGTGGATGTGTTCCCAGACTTTTAAAGAGTTTATTCCTCTTGGCCTTGGTGGGAGGAGCAAAGAAGGTATTTTGGGGCCAGGCTCAGCGCATTGCTTGCCTTGGAAGAGCTCCTTAGCATGCACTTTTTGCCGTGTAAATAATAAATAGTACATTTAATATTGAACATCCTGTGCACTTACCAGACCTTGTTGCGCACGTGAAGCCTGGCAAATTAAGCACATGAAGGTAGTTTGTCTTTACAGCCATGCAGGATTTCTAATGTGCTCCATTCTTTTTTTCGGGGGTAGCAAGGTTTGATCTTCTGCTTCTTCAGTCACACCTCACTGCATCTTCTACTGTGCTGAGCACGGCCCTTGAGCCGTCTCAGAGTTCCTCTGCCTTGGCCATCCTGCCCTTTTGACCGTGACCACCCGCATCTCCTCATGCTTCTGCAGTAAAACCTCAGCTGCCTGCACGGGCATGGTTTGGTACACAGCCCAGGAGGACCACGGACACAGGGGCAGAGAAAGCCTGAGGGATTTGCTTGTAGCAAAACAGCAGAAATGTGTGTGCAGAGCCTGGTGGAGCTGAGAAAAGATTGCTCACTGGCAGGGAACTCAGCAGGATGGTGGAGGTCAGCAAGGATGATGGAGCAAGAGAAAATCAGTCATTTGGGGAGGAAGAACAGTAAGCATGGTGGGTGACGTCTGCCTGGTTAGCTCACAGACTTCCGGGGAGACACTGGAAACCCCACAGCTGGAGTAATTTAAAATCCAACTATACTCAGCCCTAGGGAGGGATCCTGCATCGGCAGCAGGAAGCTTGTGAGTGGATGCATCTGTAGGTGAAGTGATGGACAGCAGTGTGATGCAGTTGGTTTTTCCATCTCTGATTTCTATGATTCAATGACTATCAATCATTTTGGAAAGCTAATCACATTACTCCACAGTTTCAGGTGAATAAGGAAGCAGGCACAGTCTCTGGGGATCTAACACACATGCAGGCATCCATCTGGGAGAGCATTATTGCATTAGCTCAGCATTCCTGTTTGTATTGATACATGTTCTGCTCTTGCATTGTTGCTTACAAGCGAAGGCTGCATGGAGCAACACACAGTGAGTGACGAGGCAAGGTTGGGCAACCTAATTAGATGCTGCTGTTTGTTTGTATAAGATTCATGGTAGGCAGAGAGAGGGAAAAAATCCAGATGAAGATGAAAGATGATGCTGCACAAAAAGCTATCTACAGAGATGGCCTTAATTCAGTCTTCATAGTCTGAAAGCATCATACACACACACATGCAAAACCCAGGCTGTGGATAATGAATTTTGAGAAAATGAGCCCTCAGTTCCCTCCTCCCAGCTTTACTTTTTAGAGAATGTCTTTCCTTCATTTTGGAAATGATTGCATTATCTCAAACTGCTTGTAAATCTTGTTAGCCAAGTAATATAGTTTGGACTAAATGTCTGTTCCTACATGGGCCTCAGGGGAATATGGAAAATAACCAATGCGGCCCTATTGCGTGCTCCCACCAGCTCTACAAAGGAGACTCCTTATTTCTGATTAACCTGAGTTCCTTTCTGCAGTGAGGCAGAGAGAAGCAACAAGATTAATGAAAATTAGGTCTATTAAGGCCAGCCTGATTTTCCTGTTGTGCGTACAGCCTTGCCACAAACTGAACTCATCACCAAATGCAGAATTAATCAAACTGGAATGCGGGTACTTGGTGTCTCTGTGTGTGTGTGTCTGTGTGTGTGTGTCTGTGTGTGTGCAAGAGCATGCACTAGGGTGACTGCACCAGATGCATTTGCAATAGGAAGGAGCAGAGGAATGGAGACAAGATGTTAGTTTTCCTATTTATTATTTATGTAGTTGAGAGTTTGCACCCAGCAAAGCTCGTGGAGCTGTGACTGATGAGTTAATTGGATACCACACTGGCATGTCTGGAAGAAGCTGTGGAAACCCAGGGACAGAAATAGTAGCTGGGACTGCAGGAGAGCATGTCCAATGTGTGTTGACGTGCTTAGCGATGCAAAGCCATAGCTCCTGCTATTTCCCACAGGATTCCAATGTAGGGTTAGAGCTTGTATAAGAATCAAGATACCTTATATTTAAAGCTGTCTGATCCCTAGCTTTGGGGGAATTGCTGGGAAGGTGACAGAGACAGACCCAGCTGCACTTCTGTACATCCCAGATGAGTGTCTTAGAATCTCAGCATTGACACCTTCATCCTATCAGCTTCTGCCCCCTAAACCTGCTTTCCCTGATTTTCTGGCAGGGTTTTAGGGGATGGGGAGGACCCTGCAGCCATTGGTGGCAATGATTTCTCTGCCCATTCCTAGGTGTGTGATTGCCCAGCCTACGTCCTCGGATGTGTGTCTGTGCTCCTCCTCTCTGTCCATGCAAAACCCAGAGCCCTCGTGCTGTCTCAGTGGTGTTCCAGCTCTGAGTTCCCCTTTACCATGAACCTAGTCCAATTTCTCTCCATGGATCCTCCAGGGAACAGAGGACCTTCCCAGGCCCCACTAACTTATATGGGAATATGTTGCAGCTGGTCTCCTTCCCCAGGTGCCGTGGTGGAACTGGGTCTTTGCCAGGCACGATTCCCCTTGCATGGCCAATGGTGAAGCTACTCCCATACCAAGGTGCTGTTTGTCTCACAGGGACAATGCAAGGTGAGTGAAGGGACCTGAAAACTTTCCCACATCCCCTTGGGAAAACAGCCCTGATGGGAGGGCAAGGAAGGAAACCCTCCAGCCCATCAGTAATAGTGTTTGGAAGCTGCTTTGGGGCTAAACACCTCTAAACATTTTTCATGTGATGCCTTGGAAAAAAATATGACAAACTTAAAGTGTCTGAAAGCCAGTTTAAGCTTGTTGATGGCAAACAAGAGAGTCCAACAAGAAGAAATCAAGGTAATCTTTTTCCTCCAGGCACTGTTCACCTTTGTTGGGGAGCCTGGGCTTTGGCACTTAAAGAGTGGTGAGTTGGTAGGACCAGGGGCCACTCACCTTCCCCCTAAGCTCTGGCTTGCATAAGTATATTGTTTTCAGCAGCACTGAAAAGCCCCTTGCTAGGCTAATTGGCTGTAAGCAGCACAGGGCTCTGCCACATGCAGCCAGTGCACTGTCTTGGTCCTGCCTGGCTGCCCCACAGCTGCCCATGGAGCTGCAGATGGTGAGGATGAGCAGAAAGAAACATGCACTAGGGCTTTCAGTTCAGGCATGGTTAGCTAAGCTATCTGTAAAGGTGAGCAATGTCCTCATCACGTAAGGCATGTGGTACCCCCTGAACCAGTGCAGGAGGGCACCACATACTCACTCCTATCACCCTACACAAGTCCCCTACAAGATGGTCCCCAAAGCAGTTGCAGGCTACAGGGTCATGGTGTAACTGTGACAGGTGACTGTGCAGGCTCCCACAAACAAACCACTTTGCAGAGAGCCTGGGCAAGTGCAGATCTCCTCCATCTGGTGAACCACACTGCCTTCAGGAGCAAAGAGGCAGTTGAAAACACAGATCTTACCTTTGCACTCTCCCTAAAGAGATTGTAGGGAGTTCTGCAGTGGAGATTTCCTGGGGGCATGTGTGCTCAAACAGTCCAAAAAGGCTGGCTTCTACATGTCACCCATCTTTTTTCATCACCCTGTAGCAAACAAAAGAGGATAACAGATGGTGGCCCACTAGGGTTACCAGGGTCAGGGCAGGGGCTGGGAATAGCATTAGGGTCTTTTTTCCCTTTGGTGGGACCACTGAAAGGGAGCTACTAAGCAGTTCTAGTGACCAGCAGGCCACTGTGCACCCCTGCTTTGGCTGCCAGCATCACCATGCCCAGGTCCTGGCTGCACGTGTTCAGTACCAGGCAAAACTCCATGTTGTTCCTGTGGCTTGTAAGTCCTGAGCCAGCTGCAGTCACTGTTTTTATTGCTGGAGAGCACACTTAGGGTGGCGTGGTGGGCAGAGCCCACTGAGTACCAGCAAACTCAGTCCTGTGCCCAGTCCAAGTATCAAGCCTACAGCAGGGTCTTGGCAGAGTCACTCTGTTTCTGTGATGCTGCTTCCTCCTTTCTATCATCCCAGAGCTGCTCCTTATGAAAGATGCCAGTGCTTCTGTGGCACAAGAGGAAAATATCGATGTGTCCAAGAGTATGCACAGCTAAGAAATGAAGCTGTTCACTCTGCAAACATCCCCACACCATAGTGAGTGGTTTAATTGGGCTCGGTTTGCAGATCTTGTCTCACAGCAGCCAGGAGCTGGAGTTTCATTCCTGCTGCAAAGCTGAGTCCACTGTGAGAAGATCTTGTCCCTTTCTATATCCCCACCACTGACACGGAGCAGCCAGTTTGTCAGGGAGAGTCGCTTTCTGACTCTGAGCAACACCATCAGTGTCCCAGCAAAGACAAAGAGAGAAAAAAGCCTCTTTTTCTTGCAGCAGAGCGGCCCTGCCAGGGTAACCCAGCTGGAGAAAGGCATCACAGGCATGTAATTGGGTGGTCAGCTTTGGGCTCTGAAACTGTTAGAGAAGGGTGTGAGCAGATTTAGAGAGTACTTTCCCATAGGAAAGGACAGGAAGATGTGACCTCTGGAAGTGCACCCTGGGCTGCCTGCTTGCCCTCTGCATCTTGCAGTAATTTCATTTCCAAAACCATCTCTTCGAACCCAGGCACTCAGCCGTGAAGCACAGGGTTGAAAGGAGTCAAGCTAGGGAGGGAGGATAGAGAAATAAGGTTGCCGTAGGATGAAAACTGCTGATGGATGAAATCCTATCCACTGAGAGCCAGGGGAAACCCTCCTCAAGGGATTATGCTGAGTCTTACACGGTCCAGAGAAAAGGGAGTTAAATTACTCCCCTTATCCAGTAAATTCGACCCTTTTTGCTGTCTGCAGACATAGCAAATTTTTTTCTTCATCTTATTGCATGCAGTTGCATGTTTCAATAGTGGCCTGGATTCATTCGGCTCCTCATTACTATGCTGTTGGCCATGTAGGTTCTCCCAAATGAGCAGAAAGCACCTCCCTGTTTTGGGTCCACTCTTACCAGGCCCTTGAACAACTCTCCTAAAAGGTGGGCATGGGAGTTGACAGGTACTGCAGTGATGGTCTCACTGGTGCTGGGCTGTCATGTCCCTGACTCCCTGCCTGTAAGCATCTCCCCTTTCTGTGCACCCAACTCAAGGACACACAGCATGGTGTGGTGGGCCAGTTCTTTGTTCTTAGTTGTGTGGCCTGGACTGAAAGAGAAAGCATATTGTTGATACTTCCTTATAAAAACACAGGGAAAAGCTTACATGCTTTTTTCTAAGTTTTCATTTAAAGTAACTGCATTTTCCTCCTGAACACCTGATTCTGCCTTTAATCATGCTAATCTCCTGACCTCAACAAAACTCTTGTCAGTTAGTGCCACAATTTGCTGCTCTTTAGGTAAGAATATAAAAAACCTTTTGTTTCTTTTAAATCCGTTACTTTTCCGTTTCACCAAGAGATCATTTATTCTCATGTCAAGGAAGGATAAATGAGAAGTGTCAGGCAGACCTTTTATATATTGCTTTATCTTTAAGCTAAACAAATTCACTGTGTGCAGCCTGGCTTAGTATGGAAATCTCTGTGCTCCTTTATCAGTTGTCACCCTGTTACTTGATGTTCCCTCTTTCTAAAGTGGACTGACAGAAGCTGTGTATGTGCCCTTGCAGCTGATTTACTGAATGCTATTGTGCTGGTTTGATACTATTTTTTTTTCAATCTACTGTTTGCACAGCAAAGGTTTGATTTTGTTTTCATGGTGTCAGAGCAGAGTTCTTTGCTGGACTGACTGCTGAGAAATCCTTTTCAGGAGCAGCTACAGCTGATTTACAATGTAGGGCATGTAGGAGTTGTTTGGGTCTTTTGCCACTGATACGTGTGTTGCTTGGCATTAGTTTCTTCAGACTCCATCTTCCCACTCCTTCACCCTTCCTGAGTGTCTTTGAAGGTTCTCACAGTTCTCTCTGAGCTTGAGTCAAATATGCATATATATTATATATTTGTATATGTATACATATATGGACACATACATGTGTGTGTGTGTATGGTTTTTTTTCTCAGCCTGTTAAAGAACTTACGAAGCCCTGTATATCCTCACATGCAACTGTATGGCTTGTTCTCTTGAAAATTTGCCACTTATTCTTCCTCCTTGTTTTCCACTTCTGAAATCTTTTCGAAGCTGCAACCTCTCTCAAATCTCTTAACTGTTGTCACTGGCTTTTGTTGCCCTCCTTTCATGAAGGCTGAACCAGGTTCGATGCCATCTGAACTACGCCTGAGATAGTGCTGCACAGCGTGCTCTTAGATGTTTATCCTCAAATTTCTTGCTCTGACACCAGACACCTCTGGTGGATGGCCCATTCTCTCTTCAAATTTAGTTTGGTTACTGCACAAAGCCACTTTGTACACAGAAAAAAAGTTGGAAACTTTTTGTGCCACATGTGAGCTGGGGGCAGGAGAGGAAGCAAAAATGTCAAAGGCCTTTTTTTTTTGCCAGCAAACCAAAGAGGCTGAACAGATCCATTGCTATTGGCCACCCATCCCACACAGCAGCTGCCCCACTTGGTGCACTGAAACTCAAATAAGCAAGCACAAAATAGAATCTATTCCCATCCAGCAACCAATCCAGAGACACACAGCCAGCTCCTCGTAGGGTGTAAATCACCAGAGCCTTCTGAAGACAGTGAAGCTGTCCATGCAGGATCTAGGCCAAGCTCGCTGTTTTCCAGGTGGGCCATGAAGTGAAACCACTGCTGCAGATCCAGACAGCCTCCCTCAGCAGAGGAGGATGGACAGCTTCTTTGGGAATACTTAAGGAGGCCAAGAACAGCACAAGAAAATTTTACATAAAGCATACAGCATGTATGCTTCTACATCCTGAAATAAGATAAATGGTATTCCCCCGGGTGAACGCAAGGAGAGCTGCTGCACTGCTTGCCTTTTGTTGTAGCCTTTCAGCTTTAGACCCACCTTGAGAGGGGTCAGATTCCTTCATTTTATTAATTTTAAAAATAAAATTAAGCTAGCCTCATGTACACTGAGTCCCTTTGTGGCAAATTACCTGATGAAAAGCCAAGGGGGGAGTGTTTTGCTCTAGTGAGGTCTGGTGTGTCTCATTCAGCATGAGAAGCTCTCTTCTACATAAAATTGTGGTTCACCATGCTGGGAGAAATGGAGTGTGTCATGCATGCTGTTACAGAGTCTCTGTGAAACAATGTTAAATAGAACGAGAACATAAAAACAGACTATGAGCTTTTTTTATCCCAAATCAGCGCTGCAATGTGTGTGTTGGGGGCAGAATTCAGAATTCTCACATTTCAGTAAAGTCACGTTTCCCTTCAAACTGGGAAACCAGTCCCAACAAGGAAGCACTGGGCACCCTGTCAACCATTGGCTTTGTGAACAGAAATGCCAATTACCTGAAGTAAGCAGTCCTGGCTGAGCTGCATATCGACATAATACAGGAGAGGGCTGGTGCAGGCTGCAGACAAATGAAGGCTAGGGACAATTCTGCACATAATGTGATCCTCTCCAAGCACCCTCCAGCCCTGTCTGCCTGCCTGTTTGCTTTCTCCCTTGGGTGCAGGTGGCTTTCCACTACTCCCACAGGTCTCTGTCTCAGCTAGTCTGAAAAGAAAGCAAAAACCCTCCTGTGGCTCCCATCCTGCATTTCTTTCACGGTTACAAATTCCATGCTGCTTTGCAGGGCCACAGAGATTTCTGTCACCTTTGAGAGGTGACTAAGAACTCCTGCATTAAATCCAAAGTGTACGTAAACCTTCTCTGTCAGGGCAAAGCCCTAAGGCTGTTTTTCTTGCTGATTCGGGAACTGAACTGATGAGAGTTTAAATGACTTTGAAGCCCACCTTTACATGACTTGCCAGAATAACCTCCAGTTAGGCACTGGAATAGGTTGCCCAGAGGAGTTGAGGTTGCCCCATCCCTGGAATTGCTCAAGGTCAGGTTGTTTGTGGCCCTGGGCAACCTAATTTAGTGGTGGCATCTCTGCCCATGGCGGGAGGATTGGAATTAGGTCCCTTCCAACCCAAACAGTCCTATGATATTTTAAGGTCCCTTCCAACCCCAAACATCCTATGATTCTATGAAAATATGCATACATGTGTGGATATACATTGTTCTAATGGCTCCATTGAGCGCTTATTATTGTGTCAGTGTCCTGGACAGTGGGGACTCAATCTTGGCCAACATCACTGGGTGAATTTACTGAGGCCCACTCATATTTTTCATCATCCTGTCAATCTACCCAGCTGGGAAAGTGATGAAAGGCCATATGTGCTCCCCCAGGAAAAGGAGAATAAGGAGAAATATGGTTGTTCCTTGAGGGGTGTCTCCCAAGGCTGCTGCATGAGGTTTAGGCAAAAGTGAGTCCTGGCAGAGGATGTGATTGTCCTTATCTATCATGTGAAAATGAGGATGCAAAATTCAGCTTATGGTGAAGGGTCCTTCTCATGAATTGTGCTGTGCCTTCCAAATGTCCCCACTGGGGGAGTTAAGTTCTCACCTCTTTGCTAAAGCACTGTAAACAGCACTGCAAAACTGCACAGGAATTCCTGAGCTGTCCTCAGGAGTCCTGGCCAGACATCAGGAAGCAGGACCCTGACTTTTAATGTCACTGGGGCAATGGGATTGCTAATACCAACATTAACACTTGGAATTCTCCTGTGGCTTAAGAGGTGAGACCTCTTGTCTGAATTGCACTGAAATGAAGGGCAGATTAAAGGGAAGAACTTGGCCAAGATCCTGATGTGCCTCTGTGTTTCTCTGTGTGCACATGCAAAAAACAAGTTTTAAAAAAACCCTACTTGGGTATGATTCACCCAAATATTGTGGGGGGGAATCACTTTCCACCAAGAAGCTAATTGCTAATTACATGACTGTAAAGCAATCTGATTTGCAAAGTTTTGTTCTTTGCAGCTAAAGAAACAAAATTTTGCAGGAGCTGTGGTAATGGGTATTTAGGCAGTGGAGGTATTGCTATTTCTGTCAGAACCCTGAGTTGAAGTTTTCGGTAAAGCTGCTGCTCTTTAAAATAACTTCACTTTATTTATTAGCTCAAAACTTTCCCAGAGTAAATGACAAATAAAGCCTGTGTTATTTTTCCAGGGCTTATTTTGAGATAAAAGCTATCTGATATAAAGGGTTCCTCTGGCAGCCGGACAAGAAGACCATATATCAGTGTCAAGGAGCAGGGAGAGCTCTGAGCCCTGACAGATGCAAGATGCACTAGAGCGTTTCTCTGCTCTGGTTGAAGTGGGTTGAGAGCTGCTTGGGCTGTGTGGCACAGAGCTCCCTCCTACCTGTGGCAGGTGGGGAGTGGAGTGGTGTGGGGCATGCCCTGGCTCCTGCCCCCAGCCACGGGGGCTTCCTTCATGCAGCACTGCCGGGACTCAATGGAGATGTGGAAATGGAGGATGCGGTGTGGGAAAGAACCTCCCTCCTCTGTTCCCCCATCCCCTCCATGGTGGCCACGTCATCAGCAGGGCATTAGCCTGGTCGTGGGGCCACGTAGCATGGTGGCATGTCCCCGTTTTGTGGTGGTGACAGGATGGGGCTGGGGGCTGTGAAGGATGATGCCATCAGGAAATGCGGTGTGGATGAACATGGTGGCAGCAGGAGTATCTTGGTTACATCGACCATGGGGCTGCTAATTAAGAATAATGAGCTCAAGCAAATGTGACAGATTTTCTGTGTGCCTCTATAGAAAAATCGTCCTCCCCTTATGGGTCTTTTAGTCCTCACAGCCAGAACATAGCCCAGATCCCTTTAATTTCTCCAGACAGTACTGGGGTGGCTCCCGGCAGGTTTTGATCAGGAAGAATGGAGAGGGCTTGGGTTGCAAGAGCCGAGGGAAGCTGAATGAATCATTAAAAGCAAGATAAGAACCTAAAAGCCTCCACCAAATGCCCTTATTAATGTTGATTTGATTGTTTATGCCACTTGACAGGGATGAAACCAGAGGCAGATGCAACAACTAAATCCTGGGTCACTGCAGCGCCCTGCCCGTAGTGCCTGCCCTTTGCTGGAGACCTCCCTTGTGCATCCAGGCACAAGGTTATGTGTTTGGGGGAGCAATTCAGCTTCCTGCTCGGGGGCTGGCTGCTGGAGGCCAGGCAGAGTGTGTGGCCACCCAAACATCTGTGGCCAGATGCCGTGCACGATTTCTCACAGAAACGGAGAGCTGCGGTGGCACACCTCGAGGCAGCCACGCTCAGCAGAGGAAGCAGCAAGCTTGGTCACTGTCATCCACTGGGCTTGGGGGCCTCCTGCTCACAGCCAGCAGCTGGGGGAATAGCTGTTGTCCCCCAAGAGTTACAAGTGGGTGCCTTGGGGTGCTTGCCCGCTGATCCTCCTATGCCCTGCAGGCTTTTTGCTTGCATCCAAGAAGGGGAGATTGAAGCAGGAGCTTTTAAAAGCTTTTTAAATGTAGGTTAAAAGAGGAGCAGAAACCAAGCTCCTGGTCTTTGCTGCTTACCCCAGGGTAAGGGAGATAGTCATGCTCCAGAGTCAGTCATTGCGGGAGAGGGGAGCAGGCTTTGGGCAGTCTGGCAGAGAGGGGCTGAGGGGGGGATATCTCCCATCTTCGGGACTCATGCACATCATCCCCATCAATTCCCCACCAGCTCCCAACAGGCAACAGCAGCTCCCTGTATTCCAGAGAACTGGTAAAGCTTGCAAGGCACACAGATTATGTCTGCTAGATAAGCTGCTAGTACCTGGAAAAGGCACTGCAGGACAGCTGCTGTGCAGCAGTAGAAGACCTCTCTCTCCTGCTTCTCCCAGGTGAGCAGTTGGGTTTAGATGCAGTTGAGCATTCTGAACAGTGGTGTCCAGTGCATGCTGATCCAAGCCTGGAGATGCTCCATCATGGAGCCTTGCTTTGGTGTTCTGCAGTTGAAAGCCTGGCCACCAGCTTGGCCAGGAGCAGCTCACCAGAGGGATGTGTCTGAGCATGCATCACAATGGAGCTCTGAGGGTGTTGAGGACTGTCTTGACCCCTGCAGAAGAAAAGTGCTGTCAGTGTCTCATGTCTTCTCTCTGTTTAACAGCATTTTTCCAACTCAGAGCAATAAAAAACGTGGAGGGTTTTTAGTTGCAGGCCTGAGAATGCACCAAGGAGCAACATGGCAGGCCCTTTGCAGCTGCATGCAGGCTTTGCTTAGTGCTTGTGCTGCTCTGAAACCTTGCCAGTGACCAGTACAGTCCTGCAGAAGGCCAGAGGGGATCAGGTGCTGGAAGCTGGAGAGGTCTCAAGAGGCACAAAGCAGACCTTTTTTTGGTACAGGTCTTCAGTACATCCTGCATCTTGCTCTTAGTGGCAGATTGTCATTGTTAGCACCATCCCTGGTAGCGTTGCGAGTTGCCGTTATTCCTGTTAGGTCTTTCCACATCTTAGCTGCCTTCGATGGATGGGCTGGCTGCTTGCGGTGTCTCAGGATAACTGCAGTTGGCTGCACATGGGTTTCACCCCCTGTGAGCATGTGCCTGCTCCTTTGGCTTCAAGGGCTGAATTCCTGGTGCTTTTCATAGCATTGTGTTTTTCTGTGTGCTTCTTGCAATCTTCGGAGCGGGACACATTTCCCAGGGATAAAAGGCCAGAGATAAACCAGGCTGAATTCAGAGCTGCTGCGTTTGTGAAGTGGAGCTGATCTGGATTTAGCTCACAGCACAAAAATAGATAAAATTCTTCAAGGCATGCTGTAAATGTTAGCAGCTCTTTAAAAGGCAGCTCTTTCAGCCTGTCTTCCTAACTTTCTCCCTAAAATTCTGCTTGTTGTTCAGAATGCACCCTGTTTTCTTTCAGTTCTGCAACTGTCTGCAGCTTTGCTGGCATTTGCAGCTGTCACTGGGGTAGACTCGCTTGGGGCTTTGTCACCCTTCAGTACAAGTGTGATGGTTTCTCTGGTAGTGCAGAGCCAGGGACATTTCTTCAGTCTGCTCAAGAAAAGGAACCCCTCTGATCAGGTAGGTCCTTGACTCTGGCAAGGAAGGCATTTTGCTTTCTGTTCTTCAGATGCATCAGACTCCAGTCTCATTGCTTCCCCCAGCAAATATCTTATTGGGAGCTGTCTGTGCACGCTGCTGAGCTTCTGTAGCTACAGCCTGTCATGGCAAGGAGCTGCAGGAGACAGAAACTTTCCAGGGGGTGCAGCTTTCACATCTCCATGCAGGAGTACCAATTCAGGCAGCCCTGGTGCTGCAAGAAAACCCATGGATCAGAGTACCCCTGAATGCAACATCTGGTTTAGAGAAAGTGGGGGGCTCTTGTATAGTTCATGAGGGCCACTAGGTTGTACCCCATTCACACTTCCAGTTTTTTCCCCTGCAAGTGTATAGGGTGAAACTTGGTTATGTTTGAAAAAAGAAAAGTAGCTTTGCTCATATTGACCATTCCCCGATGCAAATAAGATCCCTTAATGCTAATGCCATGCCAGCCCTGCTAAGTAAAAGCCTGGCTATTGATGGGGAGAGGTGATTGCCCTGAATTAGCAGCAGTTGCTGCTTAAAGTTCTTTCTGTGCCCGGACCCATCTGGCCCCTGGCACACTTACAGCTGGGGTGAGGAGAGGCTCAAGGCTCAGCACTGTGCTTTATGCCTTGTTTTCCTTGCTGCTGAGCCATTGCCCACTCCATTTTTCTTGTTCTCCTTTTTTTTCCTCTTTTTTTCTCGCACCTGCCCTGTGCATTTTAAATCACATCTCAGGGCAGCTGCAGCATCCTGGCTTTTTGCAGTGGCATGTCTGTGTATCGTCCACACTTGCTCTCTTCACAGCTGAAGAAGCTTTTCAGAATAAAAAATCCCTCTCTTGCAAGCACCATGCAGATGAAATATGCATTCCTTAGTAAAATATTAAAACAAATCTCTTCCACACAGGCACAGTCCATGAAGATGTCTTTAAAACACACAGGGAGGCATGGATGCAATATTTACAATCTTGAGCAAGGCAATTTATAATCTGCCTGAGCTCCCTGACACTATTTGGGTGTTTTTTTCTGGAGTGTATCAGAACAAATTAATCAACATTTTCCTTCCTAACTGTATGCAAATGGACTTCTAAAATTTTTGGCTGGAGGTTGTAGCACTAATTGCTCACAGGGCTTATCCAAGCGGCTTGGATTTGATAAGCAGGAGAATGCACCGGCCACTTCAGTGAATTCCTGATGCAAGCTGACCAGCCCATTTTCCCCTCTGCAATTATTAAAGGTCAGCACAAAATGAACGAAGGAAGTGGAGGGATCTGGTCACTTTTTGTTTTGATGCTGGGCTCCTATTTCTCTTCCTTGGACTGGGGGGGAGGGGGAAAATAGAAGTGAAGTGCCCCTTCTCCCCTTGTGTCTTTGTGTCCTCATTCTCTGTGTCCTCACAAGGCTGGCCAGAGACCTGGACCCAGCTGTCACTGCTTGGAGCCCTGTCCACAGGACTGGCAAGGGGTCTCCTACACCTCTGCCTTTTGCTCTCTGTTCATTTGCACCTCCATGAATTCTCCCTGTTAAAAGAAGTGTATTAAAAACACCACCCCACTAGCTCATGAACTTGGCTATCACGTGCTGAAACATTTCTCATGGCAAAACACAGCTACAGGCACCTGGCAAAAGAATGAGTTTTATTGTTGTTATTAAAAAAAAAAAAAGTCAAATTTTGCTGCCAAACTATACCACATCATCTTGAGATCTCCTCTTCCTACAGTTCTATCTTGCTCCTTGTGTTAACACAATACCCTGGGGTATTTCATCTCTGTGTGCCCTGCAAGCACTAGTGCTGAAACTGCAGTGGCATTGGAGCAAGGTGGAGGCTCTTTCTGGTGAGGTGGTTTGGAAAGGCTTTCTCCTATTCGTTGCCACTGCTTGGATGCACATGGCTTGCCAGGGATTTCCTACATGTGTTTCCTGCTGAACCTGAGCAACACTTTTGCTCCTTCAATGAGTTTTCCTGCATGCCTGTGTGGCAGCTCCAATTGGGAGAAATACAGAAGAGGAGTGAGGAGAGAAGCAGAAAGCTCCCTGGGGGAGCCAAAAGCATTTTTGTGCATCCCTTGTGCTGCCTCGTGTTACAGGGTACTCGTGACCTGTGCTTGTACATGGGCTTTGTATGTTGGTGGTCTGCACCCTGAAAACACTTCAGCCAACCCCAGCTAAGCAGTACTGCAGATGTGCTGAAGTGGTTTACCATTGGAAAATGGTTGCTTACTGCAACCATATAGCAGGAAAACCAAGACCGTTTT
Source organism: Platyrinchus mystaceus (assembly GCA_035041135.1). Taxonomy (NCBI): domain Eukaryota; kingdom Metazoa; phylum Chordata; class Aves; order Passeriformes; family Tyrannidae; genus Platyrinchus; species Platyrinchus mystaceus. The sequence continues at coordinate 13,818,498 of JAWWLV010000121.1, read as the reverse complement.
CCATGTTTCAGGATCCATGTTTTAGGAACCTGGTTGCTAAACTTTAAGACATGCCATGTATCCATGTATACTGGCTTGCTCTGACCAGGTGGAGCTGATCAGCTTTAACATCTCATGCGGAGACCCAGAAATGCACAAAGTTAGGAGGAGGCAACTGTCTTACCAAGACAACTTGTCAACCAAGTCTGAAACCAGAGCAGTTCTGGATCATGAGTGTCACATCAGATCAGGATCTCTGCAGGCAGAGGTGATGGAATTGCTCTGGAACAGGTGACACCACCTGCACATCCCTCTGCGACCAGGGTTTGCAGAAGTCCTGGTGTATTTGTAAAGCTTTCAGCACAAAGCTTTGCAGAGGTTCAGACCCTGTTGATGATTACTGGCAAGAAAACCTCTCCAGCGCCTTCCAGCAGGAACTGCTGAGCCTTTTGTACCGAGCACATGAAGTTGATTTTCTATTTGCCACCATAAATTAAGACATGTCTCAGCATGTTTGTTCCTAAGGTTGTCCCAAGCAGTTCAGTTGCATGTCTGGTAGCCAGAAGGAGAAGCTGACCAAGGAAGCTTTGCAGCACTGCTGACAGAGTTCCTCTCCCCCATTGTCTCAGTGTGCTGGGGAAGTCTGACCTGTCCAAGTCTAAAATCTCAAAACAGAGTTGAAAGCTGGGCTGCTGCACTGGCCATGGCAGCATTGCAAAGGGGCAGTGCTGTGGCAGGGTCCTGTCCCTGCTGTAGAAATGGCAACACCCAGGGAACATGGGCAGGTGGAGCCTTTCCAGCCACGGCATCAGGGCTCTGGGGGCTTCACAACTCTGCTTTTGGCCTGTTTGGGTGGCCTAGCCCTAGGATTATGCTGTGATTGTTCATCACCAGAGATGATCCCGTTCCCATGGCAGGACAGCAGTGCACAGCTGAGCACTGAGATGTGTTATTGCTGAGATGGGGTGGAAGCAGACAAAGGTCTCTTGGATGGTGTCAGTGTGACTTGTGGGGTTGGTGAGAATGAATATCTGGTCCCTGAAGAAGCTTGGCAGAAAAGTTATACATGGTAAATCCTGCTCCACAGCTATCATGCTCTTACCATCGAGTTACACATTTGTTACCACTTCTTGCAAATAAGGCTTCTGGGCACTCCAGCAAATGATCCTGCAGCATTTGAACTGGGCATCCATATCCTGCAGACCTCGATGCTTTTTCTGGGAAGTGGAGGGTGAGCAGAGAGCTGCCTTATAGCAGAAAGGACCTGCCAAACCTTGGACAGTAGCCTGTTTCATGGAAGAGAGAGGAGAAATAAATGTGTCATGGCTGTGGAGTGGGTGCAGCCAGCCTGTAGCCTCACAAGAGAGTATGGGGAGGGCTTGCCAGCATTGTTGCATCCTTGGTTTCATTGCCTTTCCTAGAGCAGACACTGGCAGCATTGTCCCTTTTTCCCTCAACTAAAGTGCCACTTCAAAAGGTGCTGCTGAGAGCTGTGATGTACAGTGTCCAAGGCCCTTGTACCAAACAGCCCCATGGGGTAGCAAAAGTTTATCCTTCCTATTCAGTGATGGCATCAGAGGCTGGCATTTCTATTTGCCTGACCCTTGGAGCAAAAAAATGGTACAGCAGGAAGTCCTGAGCACCCTTGCAGCATGCTGGGAATGGCAGAGATGGGTGTCCAGCATCCACTTCATGGCAGAGTGAACAGAGATGTGGCTCAGGGGCTGCTGGGATTCCAGAGAGCCCTGAACAGTTTTGGGAGACTAGAAGCTTTGACATGCCTTTATTAAGCCAGCTGGGCAGCTGTGGAGTTACAGCTATTAGCAGAGGGACTTCAGAAGTGCTGAGTAATGTATCAGTGTGGAACTACCCCCCAAACCCCATCTCCCTGCACTTGGTACTTCCAGGATCTCTGTGCTAGGCACCCAAGCTTCATGATGATTGGGAGAATCAAGAGGATAAGCCATTTGGTGAATTATTTATCCATTATTCATTTACTTGATATGTGTATAATGCTGTGCAGTGAGTGAGCAAGCGCAAAATTAAAAACCAAAATGATGGATGCTGCCTTATCAAGGGCTCTTCATCCCACTCTTGAGACTCATTCAGCTTTAAATATTGATGGCAGATCGCCTGTTGGCAAACAAATATTGTGTAAATCCACCCATCTCAGCCCGCTGCCACAGTTTGGAGGCAGAGTTTGTGCAGCAGCAGCCACAGCCGAGACAAGTGGTCTGTGCTGCCTGGGGTGGAAAGGGGGGCTCAGCATCCCTTTAATTACCTCCTGAAGCTCACCATTAATCTGTACTTGAGTATTTACCTACATGGCAGTACAGCATCAGCTAGCTGCAGTGTTTAATATGCTGATCCTTAGAACATCCCTCAAAAGCACAGGCAATCTCAGCAAGGACTGCAGCAGGTCTCTAATCGCAGGGCTGCTGTTACGTCTGTCTAACTGCTTGAATAACTGGTGCCTTCCATTGCTATTATTTTACTTCAAAACCTGCCAGGCTTATATTAGTATGGAGGATTAGTTAAAAGGAAAGGAAAAAAAAAAAAAAAAAGCACATCCCTGCTGAGAAGGGTGGTGCAATGCTAGAGAAGCCTCAGGAGCCACTGTGTTGAAGGACTAGCACAGTAAGAAGCAGCTTCCCAAGTCCAGGATGGGCTGCATGCAACTGGCATGGGTTCTCCATTACTGCCCAGGCTAGCCACACTCAGTCTTTCCAAATACATGGATCTGTTGGACCCTGAATTTCCCAGGGAGATCCCATTCCTGTCCCCCCAGGCCTCCTCAACCTGCAACAGGAGCTGGATCCCCAAAACCAGCCAAAAGCCCAGCAAAGCAAGAGTGGCTGCCTGCACAAGGATAAATTCACTGCTGTCCCAGGTGAATCCTGAAGCTGTGGATCTGCTTCTTCTCTGCTCAGCTCCCTCCTGGCCTCTTGCTGGGCCCATCCATGTGGCCCCAGCTCCTCACAAGAGTAATTTCTAAAATGAGATGGGTGAGTGCTCAGCTCAGAAGGCAGCAGGGTCCATTCCATGTGACAGCCTAAATGCTTAATCCACAGCACGGAATGGAGAAGCAGACATGTTTCCAAGCCAGCTTCTCCCTGTGCAGAGCTGGCAGTGCGAGAGCATGGTGGATATCTCTGGCCACAGCTTTCTCTACACTGTCAGTCTTCCTACTGCATTTGACACCATCTTCTTCCCTCCCTTTCCCAGCTGTCGGGAATTTGGGTAGGAATTGGGGTTGTGCACAAAGGGCCAGGGTTTGTCTGTTCCTCTGCAGTCTGGAGGCACCCTCGGGACCAAGGTCGCAGATGGATGGCCCGGGGGAGGTGCCAGCAAAAAGCATGCTGAAAACATCTCTGTTGGCTCTCCTGAGCTGTAGGCATGTGGTGAGGTGCCTCTCTGGAGACACTGTCCTTGCACGACTCCAGGCCTAAATTCACCAAGTGCTGTAGCGTGACTCCCACGTGGTGTGCTCCCATGTGGGCAGGCTCCTGCCTGCTCCTGCCTGCTCCTGCCTGCTCCTGCCTGCTTTGGTAACACTGTGCAGGCAGCTTGGTGTGTTGCAGGGCTTTCAGGACAGCAATAAAAGAGTAGGTTTTCACAATGGCAGCATTTCAAGGGACAAAGCGGCATGACTTTGGGGTAAAGGCCTAGAGGATATGCAAGCTCAAGAAACAAATGCCATCAACCCCCTGTCTTTCTTGGTCTTTGGAAGAAAGAGCTGATATTCTTTGCACATTTGAAAAGCCCAAGACAAGTATCTTAAACATGGAGCACGGCCAGTCCAATTACTTCTCTTGGTCCCATGCCCAGGGTTTATTCCGTGAAACATCTCGGTGACAAATGTTCTCACTGCGAGAAACTTTCTAGTACTTTTTTTTCATTTCTTGACACTGTGTAAACTTATGCCAGAGGCTGCTCAGAACCAAGGTGTAATTCTGATCCATCCAGACCTCTGCTAAGTGCAGCTGGGAAATATCTCAGCAAGGAGACAACCAGTATAGCCTTGAGGAACAGCTTTGTACAAATGAACCCAGCAATTTCTTTTGTGGGAATAAATTTCTCTTGGAGCTATGTCCTTTTCCTCCTTTAATCTTTTCATTGGGATTTCCATATCAGCAACTTAAGACCCAAGCAGACTGTGTTGCTCATTTTCAATCTGTTTCAAGCACGGATTAATTGCAGATACCCAGCTGTCCTGCTCTAACTAGCCATCTCATACCATTAAACTAAACAACTGCCAACCTAAGCACCTGAAAGTGTGGCTGGATAACATTTCCACTAAAAGGAAAAAGTCCTGGTGGCAATTCAGGTTCAGACGTTTGCCTTGCAGAAATCAGTGTCTCTCCATTAAGCACGATGGGCTTGGCCATTTTATGCTGGCAGAGAGCTGCTGTGTGTGTTACTGCTTGAATGCATATTGTTTACATCAGTGTTGCAAGAGAATCAGAGAACAATGTGGCTGCAGTCTTGGGAGGTTAAACTCTGGTCTGGACTGAGCTTCTAGGCTGGGTCACAGCTTGTAAATGGGGAAGAAATTGGGAGACAGTGGTGCATTTTGAAGGGGCAAAGAGCATGGCAGATACAGACCCACAGGCATGGAGGGCAGTGCCAGGCCGAGAGGAGCAGTTCACCGAGCCTGCTGGCTAATCCATCCAGGCCCTGCCTCGTGTCTCAACATCAGGGCTTTTTATTCCATGCAGGACTCTGTGCAGATGAGTTGCCAGCTCTGACTGCTTAGCCAAATTAATAGTGCCAAGCAGGAACAAGATGTACTGGCGAGTTCCCCTGGGACCAGGCAGATTGTGGCTGTCACCAATGGGAATCAGCAAAGGGAAGGGCTCCCCTCTCCCAGGCAAAGCTCACCTCTGATGGTCTTGCTCTCTCAAAGCTCCAGGAGCCACAGCATCCCTCAATCTCTACTCAGAAGTCATTGATTTGGGGGGAGTTAGGGAGAGGCAGATTGCAGAGATGTGCACCTTCCCCGTTCCCCCCCCCCACCAGCACTGGCTGGGCTGAGCCTCCTGACCATGGCTGTCCCCTGCATGTGGCTCACTCCCATCCGTGCCCTCCAGATATTTCCAAGCACCAATGGCATAGCAAGCAGCAAAGTGCCTTTTTATTTGTTATTCCTGCAGTGGTCGCTCTCTGTGCCTAGTCCAGTGCAAACCCCGCGTCTGCAGCCAGTGGCTCAACCACATTCTGCTTCCTGTGGAAAGCACAGGCCCAAATGGACACTGGGCCTAGGGAATACGCAGCAAGGAAATGGCACTGTATGCAGAAAATCAGCATTACCTGGGACAAAACAATTACTTGCAGCATACAGAACAGCTGCTATGTAATGACGTGATGTACCAGCAGGCTGTTTGTCTCTTTTTATCTCCCCAGTGAAACCTCGTGTTGTGTGCACGGTTTTTCTTGCTGTAGCTGCTGGATCTTCACAAACCCATCCCTTATCATGCCCCTCTTGAGATCTCACTAGAAAGCCTGGTGTCTTGGCCACCCAAAAGTGCAAACAAAATGGGAATTACCATTTTGAAGTAGCCTGAAAGCCCCAAGCATGCAGACAAGGACTCCGTAGCTCCTGTACTGCCATGCTCCAGGCACCACTGGCAGTGCTGGCAGGTACCAAAAAATGCTTTGGCATGCTTGCTTTTTTTTTTTCTTACAAGCCTTGGACTTACTTCTATGCTTACTGGAAGGAAGGCTGTCTGTGGTTCTGGTCCCCAGCATTTCACATGGCATTTCACAAAGACATAATTCACAGTTCAGTTGGGGGTCCAACAGGTGGGTCATTATTGGTCATTCATGGTATCACTGCAGCTTCTACTACCTTCACCCTAGCAAAAGGAGATGATGAACAGTATCCTCTACAGCCCAAGTGCAGCAGGACCCATCAGAGGACTGGAAACCTCCTCAAATCAAACTCAGTGACTGAAATTCAAAGCATGGTGTTGAATTTTTTTAACAAAAAGCTGTCATTATCCTAAATATAAAAATGTTTGATTCCAAACCATTTTTCATAGTAATATTAGACAAAAGCAGCTTGTTCTAAACATGTCACTTTTAACAAAACCAGCATCTTTATGGCTGAAAATAAATACTCTGTGAATAAATCTCTATGCCAGTACTAGTGATAAGTCTTTCATTTCATGCTCTAATTGAACACTGGCTTTACAACTTAAAAGCAATCATCCTAAATTGCCTTCTGCTAATGTTAATGCTTCAGACAAAGGGTAACAGCCAGATTATAGGTTCGTATATTATTCAGGCAAATCTGGGTTCTTCATACATCACTTTTTAAAAGAAAATTAATTTTTCCATGTGTCAAGAATGAAAATAGTAATAATGGATGATATACTTACATCATCCTGTAATGATGAGATTGGCAAGAACACTGCCTCTGAACAAAGTGAGTTGGAGACAGCGTGTGTGCCTTCATGCAAACGCCAGTGGGTGGGTGGGCAACCTCAATAATGCCACTGCCCAAAACCTGTACACTGACTCAAACCTGTACTTCTGCAAGTGGAGAAACTAGAACTCACAGAGTGCACTGATAAGCAACATCCCCTTCACCTGTTTAATGCGCATAATCTATTTAAATCCCTCACTTGACAGATGGCTATGTGAATTGGCAATGACTCCTGCCCCTCCCAAAATGAGTTGAGAGCAGAGCTACCAGTTTCACTGGATGCCCTTTTCCAGGAACACTGAACTGAGCCATCCCCAAGGCTCCCCTCTCGCCTTGTCCCTCTGCTGTCATGCACACAGCATCTCCCAGGCCCCATCCAAAATGTGTTTGGCTTCCTGTAGGCAGCAAGTGACCCATTGCCCACCTATGGGTGTGCCTTCAGGGCAGCAGAGCAGGGTGGGAGGGCTCGAGAGGCTGCTCTGTCGCACCAGCAGTGCGGTGCCAAATGCCTGTTAGTGGGGAGGGTTGGTGCATTGCTAAAGCTGAGTGACCCAGGAGGGTCCCTGTGGGGCTGACACTAAGCCTGGAGAGATGTCAGACACTGTAGTAAAAGTCTGACAATGGAGGCAGGGTCTTCCATTGGGAAGTAAACAAAAGCTCAAACCTTAGTCATCGACTGAAGCTGTGGTGTCTTTGATGCATCTGGATTGTCCGCTGGATGGGAAGCACTAATTTGCACATTGTCCTCCTGCTTTGTCCATTTCCCAGCCCAGCTCCTTCACAGGAATGATGCTGGGCTTGCACAGCATCCCTAGTGCCACTGTGCCACCCCCCATGCCCTCGGTTTCTTTGGCTATGCCACGGGAAACCCACTCCCAGGCGTCTGCTGGGAGCAGTGTATTTTTAGCTCTTGGTGCTGGGGCTGGGTATCTACATGGCAGAGTCCATGGATTCCTGGGAACTGCCTGTTCCCACCACATCTGCTGCCCTCCATTTGCAGGCTGCCTCTGCAGCGCTTGCCACGAACACCACCATCACCTCAGCAGCTTCATTCGTTCACACCTTGTTTCCTCTTTCAGGAGCAGTCTTTCCTTCTGTCAGCTTTTGAGAGTTGCTTGTGCTTGCCCTATGGTTCGAGGTTATGTCTGCCTTCTCACTCACCCCTGCCATGCTGACCCTTGGATCGAGCCTAGCATGTTCAGGGTTTCACTGGCACCTAAATTGTAGGGAGATACCTTTTGCATCAGCTGGAGCGAGTCTGTCCTTGTTCTGAGCTTGAGTGATGAGGTGGGATCACGCCTTGATCCAGCCATCACATCTGCGGTGACAAATCGCCCCTTTGCTTTTTCCATGCCCTGGAGGGGTTCCCACATGCTCCTCAGGTGCCGCTGCAGGCTGCTCTAGACTTCATGCGGGAGGTTTGAGACCCTGGTAATGATGGTGAGAAATAAAGGTCCCCCAAGCTGCTGGGGTGGGGTAGTTTGGTTGGGGCCTTCCTTGGTGACCAGTTTGTAGCCAAGGAAGTGCCCAGATTTACCCAGTATTCCCTACGATTTTTACATAAGCTGGGGTATAAGAAGAAAGGAGGAGAGGCTTTTGCTCTTTCCTTTGGAGGTGCGGGTTTCCCTGCTGTTGAGTCTGCCGGGTTGGAGAGCGAAGCCTGGTGGGGCCTTGTCGACCTTGGGAGGCGGAGGCTGCCGGCAGTCACTCCAGCGTGACTCTGTTGTCCCATGGAGAGTAGTAAGATATTCTTTGCTATTCTTTGCTAGATCTTGAGCTATTGATCGGGATATATATATATATATATATATTTTATTTTGGTTTTTGTTTCTTTTTTTTTCCCTTCCCCGTTCCCTTTCCCTTTTCCTTGTGGAATTATATATATATATATATTTCAATTGTATATAATTGTATATAAGTGTAAATATATTTATATATATATTGCTTTAGCTTTCTCTCGTTTCGGTTCTCTTGGTTTTTTTCCTTTTCCCCCTCTTCTCCCTTGGTTTTGGGGGAGGGGGGACGACTTCTTATGTTGGCGTTTGGAGACTTGGCAGGGAGCCAGCTCCAAACCATATCATGGGGGAGCAGAGGTAGCAGATGATGAAGGGAGACTACATTCAAACTGTGCTGTCCCAGCAATGCTTCAGCCCAAGTGCTTGCTCCTTCCTTCCTTCCTTCCTTTCTTCCTTCCTTCCTTCCCGCATACAGAAGCAGCTGCCCAGCAGATTGAGAGCTCCTTGAGCAGAGGCAGAGTGGAAGGTTGTATGACCTGCAGAAGCATAACTCAGTAAAAATAGCAACCCAGTAAAAAAGAAATTGTGGCTGGAAGCTGTGCCTGGCATTGGGCAGCATGGCCTCAACAGGGGACACATCCCTCTGGGCAGAGGCCATGGCGTCATGAGCAGACACATGCAGGATGGAGTGGTCCTTGCCCTTGACTGGAGCAAAGGGCACATGCAGCTCTCCTGCCCTATCCCTGCAGGAGCTGAGGCTCCAGAGAGAGCTGGGAGGGAATGCATCACAGTTCAGGGCTTTCTTCTTCAGAACAAGATGGTCGGACAAGCAGAGAGTGAAGAGCAGCTGCAGCCCCAGGGAACGCACTCTGCACGAGGATGAGCCTAGCAAAGGATTTCTCCTTGCTTACAGAGGAACATCTGATACCAACAGGGCTGAAGTGGTCACACAGGAAACCCAGAGCTTGTTTAGGCTCACAAGGCCAAATCCCAATTGGTCATGCTGCTATCCACATCCCAAAATCAACCCAAGGAAGCCATTGGTGTAAATCTGCAGTAGCTCAGCAATCTGCAGCAACACCTGGAGTCTTATGCAACACTTCCAGCTCAGAGGTGTCTGGGTGCTTCACAAAGCCTGGCTGGTGGCACGCTGTCATAGAGGTAGGGGAAACTGAGCCACATAAAGGTTGATGCAGAGGTGATGTGTGCTGGACCAGACCACATGGCTGAGTTTACCAGTGTGTGACCTGCAGGCTGAGCGCTGCTTCGATCTGCAAGCAGCACTTCGTACAGACAGGGAAACACTTGGGGCTTATCTGCTCCATGTGATTTACTCCGGAGTCGTCAGTCTCCTCTTAAAAGCAGTACAGTCTGAAAACACCGCTTGTTAATAGCTTGTTATCAGGACTGGTGTAGCTATGTACAAGCGTTATCTCCTTGATCTCACCTGTCTAAGGAAATGTGGTCGAGGGGAGAGCGAGGATGGATCTCAGTGGCTGCAGGAGTCCAGGAGAGAGACCTGGGCACCCCATGGCTACATCATGACCATCTCTAATTCATCTCCGCTCAGTGGAGCACTTAGAAATGCCACTGGGGAGCTGCAGTGGCCATGATTGATCGTATCTCTGCTGCTCACTGACGGAGGAGAGCGACTTCAGCAAGAGGAGACCTTGGCTCCTGAGCCTCCCCTTGAAGTGCAGGAATGAATTATGCAAACTAATCCATCCCCTGGCTCCTCCGACAGCTGCTGCCTTCCCAACACCTCCTGCCTCTACCCCTTTCCCTGTCTTTATCTCTGAGCAATTTTAGAGCCATTGAGGCAACATATTTTCTAGTCTGTTGTCCACGTGTGTCCCAGGATGCCTGTGGAGGTTGGCACGACTCATCACCTACTGTAGGATGTTGTCCCATACACAAAGATAAATTGCTAAACTAGCCTTGACCAGAGCCTAGTGGACTGCTGGGATGCTTCTGGGCTCTTAAAAGAGAGGAGGGAATCATAAACCATATTAAAATATAATCAGTTTCTTCTGGCAGCTGGCAGAGTTCCAGGCACTGCTGTGCACCAATGGCACCACTGGCCTCGCTGCAGACAGGAGGCTGCAGTGGGGCCATGGTCAAGGATGTTAGCCCAGCCCCATGTTGACTGTGCTGCAAAGAGCTCCCTCCCAGGGCAACAGCTCATCCCCAGCGTGATACTCACTGGTGCTGGCTGCGAGGCTGGAGGGAACTGGCATTCTTCTTTTGGCTCAACTAATAGATATATAGGGGCTGCTGTACTGGGGGGACAAGGACAGACTGGGGACAGGTTGTTAAGCTGTCTGCATGGACTGATGCTGTCTTCAGTGGAGGGGGAGAGGGAAAGGGATGGAGAGACAAGTGGGGCAATGGAGAAAGTGGTGCTTGGTCACGTTTTTATGTCCATGTCCTGTTGTTGAGGAGATTTGGCCCTCACACAGATGTCACCTTTTGCCCATGACTGCTGCTGCACTGCTTATCCCAGCAGCTTACTGGAATTCTGATTCCTAAGAGAGCTGGAAGCTGAGGCAGGCAGAGAAGAGGGTGGAGATGAGCAGAGCAGGAGCGAGATGTAGAAGTCGAAGAAGGTGGACATAGGACCCCTTGTGGCACTGGCACCTCATTCACCCCTTTGCCACTTCCCTTCTGCTGTGCCTCTTGCCCCGGTGTGATATGCCCAAGCCACGGGTTGCCAGCACAGCACAGGAGGCAGGGGAGCTGTCATTTTCCCAGCTGTCCTCCTGCCCTTCTCTGAAAGCCACATTTTATTTAAAAGTGAATTGGCAAATAGCCTGTCTCATTTTGATTCAAAAAGCTCCCAGACTGGAGAACTGCAGTGAAAGTGGCTGTTTTAATCTGTCACTTGCTGGCAGGTGGGTAGTGGGCTGCCCTGGAGGCAGGGAGGTCATCTGCTTTTGGGAGATCAAAATAGGAAGTGATGTTTTTGTTCCACGTGTTGGGAAAACCAAAAACAAAACCCCACCATCTAAAAATCTCTCTCTTTCTGCGTGTAAGACTGAAGGAATGCTTCCTTCCTCCTGCTCTTTGTCTGCCGTGGAGTGCAGAGCAGGGGCAGGCAGAGCCTGGCATTTATGTCAATACTATCAGCCAGAAAATGGGTTTTATTTATGGCTAAATCTTGAAAGTGATGCTGAGCTCAGAATGCTCCCAGTGATGGCAGCTTGGTGTGGAAATGGTTTAAAATTACTGGTTTGCTTGTGTTCTCCCAGGAGCACTCAGGTGTACGTGCTTGCCCTGCTGTGTGCTCAGAAAGACTGAGGCAGGCAGCACCATTACCTTTGGCTGCTGGAGCTGTAGGACGGGAATATGGAAATTCAGATTTGCGGTCGCATGCGCTTGTACAGTAAAGTTATAGGGGCAACCTTTGCTTTCCTGCCCAGAGGCACATGTAGCTCTCAACACACGTCTCCTCAGTGCAATACAGCTGGTGCCAAACACTGAGAATATGGTGTGAAATCAAAAGGGTGCTTGCCTGAGGCAAGACAGCACTTGAGAAGGCCATGGGGTCAGGGACAATGCTGTGTCTTAATGGTCACACTGCTCTGCTGCTGGGCACCTCTTTGCAATCAAAGCTTTAGATACCCAGAAACCACTCGCATCAGGAATCTGTCAGCAAGGAAATGCTAACAGGTTGACCCTGCAGTTGAGCTGTTAAAGTGGGCTGGGGTCCTCAATCTTCAAAGCAGCTCATGAAGGGCTTGCATTTTTGAGGTGCAGAGTTTTAATTTCTCCCTGTGCTTCAGCTCTCTGGAGCACTGAGTTTTCAGCTCATGAGATAATGAAATCTGATATGATTAGCCTTTGCAGTTTGCCACTGTTTACAGAAGAAAATAATAACTAGCTTAAATACCTATTAGTCACCCATAGCTCTGCATGTCTGCATTGTCTGTTGAGAAAGTAGATGTAATTTAGCAGATAAGGGGATTTTTATTTTTTTTTTTAAGAATCTTTTATAAGGGCACTTGTGAAAAATCAGCTTTTAAGTATGGAAAATTTGATACGGCTTGGCAGTTCTCTCCAATTAAAAAGCCAGTCTTCAAACCCATTTCTAAAGTGCTAGTAGGAAACAGAAATGTTTCCTGCCAGAGTTTAGAGTCTAGCTGAACCCAGAGCCCAGCTTCAGGAAACAGATGCAAAATGCTGTACATGGTTTTGTGGTATGTTGTTATCTGAGGCTGTTTTGTGTCACTGGCCTGGGCAGGGTAGTTAGAACTGTTTCTGTGGCTCTCTTACCTTCTCAGCATTGTTTCATTACACTTCACAGATGAAAGCATCTCCCTCTGAGCTAGGGAGTCTCAGAGCTGTTCCCTGTGTCCATGAGATTTCTGGCCAATTGCTTTTCAAAGGCTTCGGAGAGAAGGCGTGAAATAACTGCAGGGAGCTGGGAAGCCTCCTCCCTGGCTTTGTGAGGACCAAAATCCCAGGAAGATGGACCATGCATCCAGCAGAGGATCCTTCTCCCGGGAGCCTGAACCCACTAGCCAGCTGCAAGGGGGAAGATTAATCCAGAAAACAGGGAAGAACATGTTTATTTGGCACCATCTCACTTCACAGAGTTAAGCTGCTTTCTCCACCATTTCACTGGCTGCAAGGACTTCCCAGACATTTTGAAGTGCTGGTCCCAAACCCTTGCAGAGGGAAGGCTGGGGAGGCCTTTTCCAGACTTGTGCTTACGATATAGCCAGACAGAAGAACATGAAAACAGCACTTGAGAGTGGATTGGAGATGTCAATAAGGGAGCAGGGTCTATCTGGGGCTCACAGGTTTCCTTGTTTAGTCCATATCACCAAGGTGGGACTCAGAGGGGCCCAGGCTCAGCCATAGAGGAGCCTGAGATGCAGAAGACTGAGGGAGAGAGCACCAGCTGTTACGGGCTGAACAAGCCCTGCTGCCTGTGCCTGGGGAGCATCCTCAACGGATAACCATGCAGGACCCCTTGCAGGGTTCAGAGCACAGTATTTGCTACCAGGACTTTTCATTCCTTTGCAGCAGCAGAGCAGGGAAAGGCTTCTCTTGTTCCAAACCAGGGCATTCACTGCAAGTGTGCTGCAGTGCCTGCAACAGCCTGGAAATATCCCAGAGAAGTGACAGATCCTGCTCCCTATGCCCTTTCTTGTGGGAAGAAATGGTAGAGGTTGCTTCACTGACAATAAAATTCCACTCTGAAGAGGCAGAAGGTAGCTGAGCAGATACTCCCACTGCAGGAGCTGAAACCCCCCTTGTAGCCTTTTGCACTGCTAGGGGGAGCATGGCAGAGATGGACAAGCAGGAGCACCAGTGCAGCTCTGGGGATGAGCTGGGTTGAAAACTGGGGTGAATCTGATTTCAGATTGCTGATCCCATCTATCACTGGACTGGGGAGGAAGAGATGCCCTTGTTGCTCAGATCTAGGAAAAGTTGCAACTAATGGATATTGATCAGAGAAGAAAGCAGTTCTGTGGGCACAAATTTATGTGCAAGCTTGAAAGAAGTATATTCCCTAAAAGAGGAACAGTGTGAATAATCAGGCTTTAAGACAAATGCTAATCAGTATTGCATCTTGCCTCTGAGTCTCCAAACACAGTGTTTAATCTCTGAAATTAAATATTTTCCTGGTGAGAAGTTAGATGACTTCAAGAGGCTCCTGTTTGACAAATTCAGCTTGGTGTGCATTGGTCTTAGATCTTTCTGATTGTGTGGAGTTCAGTCTGTCCAGAAGCCAGTCAGCCAACCTCCAGACCTCTGAGCAAAGCAAAAACATCCATTGCTTCCCTGCTTTGTTGAGACACCAACAGAGAAACATGTATTAGTCAAAGGCTACCAAGGACAACTTTCAATCAGGTCTAAAGGCAGAGTTTTTCATGAGAGCCATGACACAAACTTTTTCTCACTGGGAAATATTTTATCAAAGATTAAAGCTTTGATGTTTGTTATCTGGAAAAGTATCTCCTGCAAGTGTCATCTTGGTTTTGGTATTCCCTGGGACTACACAGTATTGGATACAGGAGCTCAGCCGTAGGAGAAGAATGGATTTATAGAGACTTGAGTTGGATATTTGACAACTATAGTTTCAAGCAGTTGATTAATCAATAACTGGTATCCATCCCAGCTTTTCATTGCACTAGTGATATCTAGTTTAAAGCAGTCTCAGGTGGATTAACCTTTTATTATGTGCTCTGGGCTTGTTTCTGAGAGTCTGTAAAGTGTGAACATGAACGCATCTGTACATATGTGAGCACCCTGCCCTAGCTTGAAGGTTGACCTCACTTTGACCAAAGACCTCTTGATGTCCCTGCCCATATGTGAACCCTCCTACAACTGTGTATTTCCAGCCAGGCCTCAGGAGAGGATATCTATGGTTTCCTGAACGTTGTGTGCCCATATGGGAGTAGAAATGTATGCAATACTCACTACAACAAAACAAGATGAATCAAGCCACAAAGAAGCAAGAATAAAAATTGTGCCTTGCTAATAAAAAAATGAATTATTTTTAAAACCCAAAAGCAACAACAATATATAAGGAAGAGATTTATTTGTTCCTCTTAGGAATAAGTGTTCTGGTATTACAGTACTTATTTTGGAAATTTCATGACAGTGATTTCATCCTTTGTAGCCACGTGTGGCTCAGTACATTTTTACCATGGTTGCCAAGTAACAATCACTAAGCATTTGTGTCTAGATCAGTAAAGGGGAGTGGAAGGAATGGATGAAATCTATTTTCAGAGGCATAATCATCGTTGGCTCTTTGTAGGTTAATGGTTAAGTTCACTCTGCAGGGGCAGTATTTTGTTGAAGGCCTTGGGATTTACAAACAGGAAAATAAAAAGCAAAGAGACTAAAGAGGGTTTTTTTATCATTATTATTACTCTTCCAGAGCGGAGTGGCTTATGAGTGATTAAGGAGGCATTAACTATGTTGGACGTCAAGTCCTGGGTGCAACAGGAGCACCATAATCCCCTCCTTGGGGCCAGTCTGCGACCTGCTTGTTTCCTTCCATGTTTCTCTGTGCCAAAACCTCCCGGCACCGCAGACCCCGCTCTGGCCTTGTTTTGCTCATGGGGCAGCTGACAGCTGATGCAGGCTGAGAAAAGGTTTCTTCCCTCACTGAAAAGAGGCTGGAGCTATGGGGGGAAAATAGGGAGGGAATCCAGGAGATCTGGCTAAGAGTAACTCCAGGTGTTCCCCTGGCACAGCAGAGGCTGCGGTGTGGTCTCTGCTGCATGGACTATATTGCCATGAATTCTCCCTGCCAGTCAACCTGACCTGCCTGTGTGTTTCCAGCACCAGCACCTCCCCTGCCCAGCAGACAGGGTGTTTTCACCCCAATACCCTGAGTTTTTCTCAGGAAAACTTTCCTCTTCCATGACTGGCACCTCCTGAGCTTTTTAAACATCCTGTAACACATCTCAAGGTCCCCTTCATCTTTCCAAAGATATAATGCCATTTATGCAGCATTTAGGGCAAGTTGCATGCCCTGTCGTCTTCCAGATGGCAATCCCTACATATCCCTGTGCACTGACCAACTTCCTCATTACTTCAGAAGTCATGCCCACTGATTCCCAACAGCTCCTCAGCCCTTGGTATCCTTGCCTGAAGAGCTGCTGCCAGGTTTTTCCACTGCTCTGGTGCTCTTGCACATTTCCCAAAACCAAGGCCATGCCTTGGGGCATGCTGAGGCCATACTGGGGCAGGCTAGCAGGAGATGGAAGCTAGGGATGAGCACTGCTTTCTGCTTGGCTAGCCTGGACCCATGCCAGGAATGTCTCCAGGCTTGGCTGCATGACAGCACTTCCATGACACTGGCAGGGTTGGTACAACCACACAACTCCCTTTCCCTTTCCTCCCAAGAAGAAAAAGTCAACCTTGAAAAAATGGTCAGGTGTTAATTACATTTCATACTCCTTTCTGTGTCAGGCCGGCATGTGAGATGTACCTGGAGAGAGGGCATGATTTCCCTTAATTCTTAATTTCCACCAGGTGTACCCTCAGAGGAAACAGACTGAAGTGAGAGGAGCACCTGGGCACCCTTCCAGGAGCCCTCTGCAACCGGCCTGCGTTTGTCTTGGCAGATCAAGACTCAGGGATGAGCCAAGGAGGCAGCTCTCACTGCTGACTCCGACGTAATTCAGCTTCCCCTCCTGGGATAGATGTCAGGGCTGCCCCGCAGCCCCTGCTGATGGGGAGGGAGGGAGCGACAGAGGGAGCGATGGAGGCGGCAGGAGCAGTGCCAGGAGGAAGCAGGGGTGCGTGTGACCTCAGCTCAGAGTGTTTATGCTGGGGAAGGGCATACATCAAAGGGGGGCTACCCTGCCCCTGGGTGCTTCTAATTGAATGATACCTGGCAAGTGGCACCACTCTCTGCATGGATTGCGGAGATCAGAAAGGGATAACGAATGTTTTAATCAAGGGGATGAGCACTCTGTAGGATGACTGATCCTGCACGCTCAGGGGGAAAATACGCCCAGGTCTGTCAAGGTCTGAGACACCTATGGGTGCTTCATGCTGCCCACAGCCCCGGCTAGAGACAGGGTGCAGCAGCAGCCTTTGTCCACCTGCTTTTGAGATGAAATGAAAAGCCAAGTGGCATGGGTGCATTTGGCAGGAACAGTGTGTGAGGAAGGACTTGGAAGCACTGCCACACCTGGCACCGGCAGCACATTTCCCTCCAGTTTCACAGGGACATGAAATTTCTGCCTGGTGTCCCCAAACCTCTCACATACAATTCTCTATCCTCCCACCTAAAAGCCAGGTTGTCAGCAGACAAGAGGACGGCTCCCTGGGAAAGAAAAAGGGATTTGCTAAGTCTTTTTGCGTGTTCCTTGTAGATGGCAAGTGTAAATGGGATCCATCTCACACACGCTCTCCCCACAACAGATGACTCCATGCAGGAAGAAGTGGTTCCTATTTAATTGTGTGATGCAAGATCGCTGTTCCATATCCCTGAACAGGCTGAAAACCAAGCAGGGCCAGACCAAAACATGCCAGAGCAGAAATGCTCTCACTCTCCCACCCAGGTGGGAAACAGCAGTATTTTTAGGGGATTGGTCATATCATGGAGTTCATTTCATGATGGAATGGGATTGCTGAGTCCATCTGCGGTTAGCTGGAGTGATGTAAGGGGGATGGAGCTGAAAACTATGATGAGTGGTGCAACACAAACGGGAGTCTTATAGTTTGCCTTTGACATGAGGAAAGTTTTGTTATTTGGGCCAGAAGGCCAAACAGCTTTTGTGATCTGTCAGTCTGTTAGACTGGCACGTGCTTAAATGAGGAGGTAGGGACAGCTGGATTTAGGACTGGGAGGTCACTTTCATACAAGTGAGAGTTTCAGTCATTTTGGCAGGGATCCGGTGAGGGTGATTTAGGGGCATTGTGAGCCTTGTGTTATTATGAACATAGGAGGTAAGACTGTAAATGAATTGACTAAATTCATAAGCATTTAGCTTATGCAATAACAATATTGTGTAAGCTCAATGTTAATGCAAATGCAATATAAATATTGCATTTAGCTTATGCAGTACCAATAGCACAAATTACATTAAATGGATCTGAAGACACAGGGCAATGCATCATTTTTTAAAAAATGGAAACTACATATTTTCAACTATAAATAGCATATTGGAGAAAACGGGTCTCTGGTGACCTCCCATCCTTCAACATTTTTTCCTCCAGAGCAAGGAGGTTTTGAGGATGGGGGAGGTAAAAGAGCCAATCCAGTCTCTAGTGTCAGTAGGGGCATTCTCACTTGTACTACCAAATCCTTCTGAGCTGGTGGCAGCCACTGCCAGGCTGAGCCAGAGCTAAGCTCCTCTGTGTGCAGCCATCCTCCCTGCTGCTTCTGGGACCGCTGGCGACCACAGTCCTCAGCAAGATCAGACCAGATGTGCCCATGGGTGAGGTGTGGGCTGTGTGTTACTGCTGGCTGGGGAGTTACAGTGAGCAGCTGGAAAGTGTGATGCAGAAAAGGCTTAACACTCGGATCTGCACTACAGGGCCCCATCTGTTCTGCAGAAAATATCTACCTGTAATAAATTTACATCTTGTACATTCTGACAAAAAAAAAAAAGAAAGAAATCCACGCTGAATTGCAGAGGAAAAAACTTTCTCCTTCGACTTCCAGTAGTTAGAAAGGAGCAGCTCCCAGTCCAGCAGGAATTTAAGCCCACATTGAAGAATTTCATGGTGGGGTTGAGTTTGGGTTTTTTCAAGTAGATTTTGACTTTTAGATCCAAACTTAATTGTCTTCTTTGGGTGGACTGAGATTTGGGAAAGAATAGACGTAGACCACTAATAGTTGCCTAAGCTTTTAAAGACCTTGTCTTCCTCTGAGAATCACAAGTGAGGGTCAAAAACACATGGCTGCTTTTTCACAGCTTCATCTGACTGCATTTCATGGAGCAGGAGAGATAAGGCGTACTGCAGGACCTCTGGTTTTTAAGCATGAGCTCAGCACTGTATTTCACACCTCCATATCAGTGAGTTTCTGCCTGTGCAGTGCCTTAACTATCTGGGAAGAGGAACATGGCATTCCTGCCTCGTGTGACAGCACTCAACCCTGGAGGTGTTGGGAGAAAGGCAGCTGGAGCTGGAGCTGTTTGGCTTTGACCCAGTCGGACATCACTTTTGCAGTGTGTTCCAGGCAGATCTGGATATCTTGATGTGCAAGCAGCCCTCCTGATGGCTCCAGCTGACTGGGACATCTCAGCTGGCACCTACCAAGACTGCTCGAGCAAATCCAAAGAGGCTAAGCCACTTCTGTCTCATGGCTGGTTTAGCCCCATCAGGTCTCCCTTCTCCGAAGCTGGTGAGGTATTTTGGTGCATGAGCCCGAACAGCTGCTGCTTCCAAAAGTGTGTTTTGTCAGTGGTAAAATGAACCTGAGAGGCAGTGCATGTAGCAGTCTGGTAGATTAGTAAAGCACCCGAGGCTCAGAGACACCACCTGCATGTTCGGGTGGTTTTGCTGGGAAGCATCCTACTGAGCCTGGCAGCACAGTTGCTCCAAGGCAGATTCTGGGGAACCAGTCCACCAGCGTTTGGAGACACCCACTCAATCGTGTGGATTGAAACACAGCCCAAAGTGGGGAAAGAGGTGGAAGATGAGCACCACGGGGACATTGGAGAGGAGTAACAGATATAGGAATGCTTGTGTCAAATCATTTTCTGAGTCAATCAAGCTGAAAGTGTTCGCAGGCAGACAGTGTAGAGCAGCGCATGGTCAGACTGGTTTTGGAAGCTAAAAATAGCAGCTGAGCGGAGTCAGTCCTTGGTTAATCTGGGTTTGTTAAGGCCAGACATCCAGATCCAGTTCAATACTTTTGTTAAAAAGGCCGTACTTACAGCACTGCTGAACTGGCCCATTGCCCATTAGGGTGACACTGGCCACTGGGCACTGGGCCAGCTTGACTGGGTGACTTCAGCATCCTCCTCCAAAGGCTGTGATGAAATGTTGGCCTGGCTCATTCTCCTGAAACCCCATACAGTCAGTCACGAGCAGAGCTGAAATTTCTCTGCTGAATATCTCAGCCCCAGGCTCACAAACCTCCACTTCTGTCCCCAGAATTCTGCTGGCAGCCCACAGATTTCTATTGTCTAAAAAGAACACTATGCCAAAATGCATTTTTGAACATGGCTGAAAAGTCCAAGCCATCATGGACTTCCCAAGGACAGGGAGTGAAGGGAGGCAAGGCAGGAAAATGGGAGTGCATTGGTGATCCTGTAAGCCTCACCTTCCCAGCAAGAAAACTAGACTATCATTTCCCATGTGACACCACACGGTCCCCCAGGTCAGAGGTGCAGGTCCTGGATCAAGGACCTCTGAGGATGAAATCTTTTGAAAGCCACATGCAGATTTTGGAAAGAGTTGAAACACATAGCAAAAACAGGAAAACTGATGGATCAGGAAGAGAAGTTCCTGGTGCCCTGCAAAGCCCACTGCCAGTGAATTACCCATCCCCAGGTGTGAAAGCAGGTTTCTCCACTCTATTTGGCTTCCCCATAGCCGGAATGGTGTTCCCTGGACGTAGCAAACTGTCCAGTGATGGAGGGGATTGCTGAGGGCAAATCCTTTGGTTTCCACAGTTCTGGGATGAGTCCTGTGCCCCAGTGCCTCCAAGCTCTGCTTGCAGGCATGAGCTTTGGAGTTCTGGTATATACTTGACAGTAACAACTGCATCACACTGCTTTCCTGGAAGAAATTGTCACTGCAAGAGAGAGGGAACCAGAGGACAGTGGATGGGCAGAACAGGGCATCCTGAAGGCTTCAGGCTGGCAGTTTGACTTGCCTGGGAAAAGCCCAGGCCATCTGAGTGGCAATTTACACCCCTTCTGATGCCGGGACAGATCGCTGGCTCGAAACTGTGAGAGAGATTACTTTGTTTGCCCACAGTGAGCTGATTAAAATTGTATTTTCTGCACATTTGAGTAGTGATTAGTGATGAAATGCAAATCTCATGCAAATTGGTGCAAATGGCTGGTGTGCACAGCCAGCTCCAAAGTCGGTCACTTTCCTTTCCTCTGAGGCATTTGAGCTCTTTTAATGTTCACACGGAGGAGCAGGACAAACACACTTGTGGTCTGAGCACACAGCCGAAGCAAGCAGCAAACAGCATGGAGAGAGTGGGAAAAACCAGTCATCGCCTGGATGCACTTACAGAGTGGCATCAAGCTTGGTTACATCAATACATGGAATCCAGTTTGTGCAAAAATCTTCACTAAATAAACGGCTACAAACAACACAAGCAAACCTTGCACATATCTTGCTTCCCAGCCTAGTTCCTCTTATTTACCAGGGCATTGCTGCAGTCCTGTTTGTGGAATGGCCTGTCACTTTGCAAGTCAAAATGCCATTATGGTTGCTGAATATAGTAACAAAATATGTTTCTCTAAGGATCAGATTTGGAAAGAAGGTCTATAAACACAATGAAAGCAACAGAACAAATTCCCAAACCATTGCCACAAAGAATAATTGCAAATATACATCCATACATATGCACATATTTTTAACTTGACTTCTGTTTTTCTTTGGCTTGCAGATCCAGAGCATTGCTTCAGTCTGAAATGAAGTGAGGCCATGTTTCCTCACTTCCAGGCAGCTTTGCGGGGACTGCAGGGCCAAGATAAATAAATAAATAATGGCTCACAGAGTGAAATACTATATTTAATAAGGCTGATGAGTCCTTCTGAAACCCGGTTGTGAAAACTTTAAGAAGTGTCTGTTTCCTGTAGCTATCAACATGTTAGAAAAGGGGAAGCCCTCCAGGCTTGTAAAATTTTTCCCAACGGCTGCCGCTTTTACAGCTGGTCTTGATTTGCCTGGATATTGCTCATTTTTCTAGTGCTCATAACAGCCCTGGCATGGAAATCCATGCAGCCACCAGGTGCATCTTCATGATGTGCTGGAAGGTGAAGGGTGCCAGCCCAAAAATTATTCATCCTGATTAGCTCTTGGCTTTCCCTGCAGTTTGAGAAAATGAGGCTGGATTCATGAATAATAGAGTGAACACAGGAGGCCCTAATAAAGGACAAAATTCATGGGGATTATAACTCCCATCATGCCAGCGAACAGGTTTGTGCTGCTTGTAGTGTTACCGTCCCTTCTCCACACACCATGTTTACAGGGTTTGTGTGTGCCCATCAGCTGGAAAACAAACCCTTACCTGTGGCTGGCTGATGATCACAAACAGAAGTAGCAAAAGGGAAACAGGGCTGCTCTGGACTGAAAACGGCAAAAGCAGTACAAGCCAGCATGGAGGCTACAAGTGTCTGAGGCTGCGTCTCCAGGCTGTGCCTGTGTGTGCGCCAGTGCCTATTAAATATACATGACCCTGCTATTTGTGGGACACCGTATGTGTACCAGGGAAGTGACTGGGCTGACGTGGGACTCGCTCTGCCTCATAGGAAACACAGAGGAATCGGTGCCTATACCTAGATCTTGTGTGAATCAGACGTAAATCTTTCTATGTTCAGCTTTCAAACCAGTCTCCCTCTGACGTTTTTTATTGCACAGCTGTTTCAGGTAGGCATTTTCTGCCCCGTGGAAAAGTCTTCCCTCATGCTGGAACATGCTGCCTAGCCCAAGGACATGGTACAGGGTTCTCTGCTCTTCAGCTGGAAATCATTTTTGTCTGCTGCTTTTCCGGCAGGGCCCACTGCACGCAAATCTTCGTCCACTTGGAATATACCTTGGGCATTTTTATCTGGGTTTCTGGGAGCTTGGAAGCATGTTTTTCTGCCTGTCTGCTAGGATTTTGATATGAAGCTGTTTATTTGAGTTGTAGAAATGGAAATCTCATCTTCACGAGTCACTCTGGAATTTTCCTCCAAAGATCAGTGAAAGCAATCACTAATATGGGGCATCATTTATAGCTCTGTGCAGAATAATCCTCCAGGCTCTCTGGCAGCTATGAACTGAAAAACAATAAAGACCACTACTAGATGGTTCTTTTTTAAAAACAAAACAAACAAAAACAAAGCAAAGAAAAACCCAAACTTGTTCTTTGATACATTGTCTAGCTCTCAGAAAAGGAGGCAGAAAACTGAAAATGTCTCTCAGCAAACGCATACAGCACCATTCTGAATTCCTAAGCTTTTTTTTTTCTTCCCCATACCCTGACATCTTCCCTGAGTAGTGCCAATAAAATTAGAGACTTTTGCTAATGTGCTCTGCGAAGGTTCCTCTGGGGAAACAATGATCGTGAACAAATGTTCACTTCTACGGAGGGCTCCCGAGTCCAGGGCTGCCGCAGCTGCCCCCGAGCACCTTGGCTCAACCAAACAGATGAGCCTTGTGCACGCAGAGCTGGGACTCAACCCGGCTCTCCTGGTGCTGCCACACTCTGAGCACTTCTGGGGGTTTGTTCCCTACTTGCTGCTGAGATTTTCCTGATTCATTTTGAAAGGCGGTCAAAACTTGCTGAAAACTGCAGCAGGGGGGAATTTGACTTTATTGTGTAGCCTCAAAGCTCTTCTCTCCAGCTTTGGTCCAGATCCCCACACATTTTGCTGCACGTGATGGTACATGATGGCTGAGTCTTTGGGTTCTTGCAGCTTCTGGCCCATCATACTCAGGCACGTGGCCAGAAACCCTCACTCACCATGCTTGAGCTCTGTTCTGGTTAGGGTTTAATTCAACCTAAATAACTTTAAAAATGTGAACGCTGGTGAGAAAATAAAACTCTAACTCTATGTGGCTACTAGATGATCCCTAGCCAACTGTAGTAAATAAATATACTCATGGTTAGTTGGACATCCTGATATTCAATCAAAAACTAGATATCATGATGAGATGGTGTGATTTGATGTGATGAATGAAAGCGGGGGGGGGTTGCATTGCACAGCATTTGAAAGGGCACCACAGCCTGTCTTTGAATAGACTCCGCTGCTGAGATTTCATTCTCTTCTTTGAAAGCATTAATATCCCACAACTGCACCTGTCCATGCTTGAAGGAAAAACAAATGAGTTTCAGAGAGGAAGAGGGGCAGAACGCAAAAGGCAGTTGTATTTAATGGCTGGTTGTTTTGGTCAATTTAGTTTCCTCTTACTACACTTTGCTGCAGTTTTCTTGAATCCTGACAGTGTCTTTGGAACATTTCTTAAAACCAACTTTTTTATAATACTGTAATTGCCATCACTAGTATGGCTTTCTGGAGCC
Source organism: Platyrinchus mystaceus (assembly GCA_035041135.1). Taxonomy (NCBI): domain Eukaryota; kingdom Metazoa; phylum Chordata; class Aves; order Passeriformes; family Tyrannidae; genus Platyrinchus; species Platyrinchus mystaceus. Next base: position 13,794,686 of record JAWWLV010000121.1, on the reverse strand, counting down.
AAAGGCAACCCATGCTACCTTCATTTCTACCTATCTTTCTTCCCCTCCCCAGATTTGCACTGGGAGGACTCTCTGGGAAGCTGTAGTTCCCTTGGCCTCCCTGCTGCCCTCCTACCCTCCTTCCACCCAACAGCTCCTAAACTGTCCCTGTGGTTCCCACTAGGCCCACGCTAGGGAGAAACTCCCCAGCATAATACTGAGGTGCATTTCTTCTTCTTTGTGCTTCAAATGCTTCTAAGTCTTCTGGTATTAAATTGCCCTTCCCAGGAGCAGCAGGGTTTTCTCTGTAGCATCACTCCACCTGGCGCCAGCCAACACAAGGAGCAGGTTCCACCTACCCAACCAAGTGCTTTGGTCCAAAGTTAAGCTCCAGCTTTGTGCCTCTGGCTTTCTCCAGCATCCCTGGCTTACTAAGTCGAGCTCAGGATCAGGATAGACAAAAAAGGAGAATCATCCTTTTCATATACCAGGCTGAGTATGAGGGGGCAAGTGTATATGTCCCAGCAAGCTTCACTGTTTACCTAGCAAAAGCTGGTAAGGAGGGCTGCCAAAATTACTGAGGAGAGCCTGTCATCCTTGCAGCAAGGATGAAAAGTCCTTGATGCAAAGTTATTGTGCCTGGAGACATTTGTAGCTCAGAGGCCAACAGTAAGGAGGAGGACAGGAGGCCTGGTTGCGGGATTTCCTTCGGCCTTATGGCTGCCCTTGCCATGGGTACCCAGGCCAGCCAGCTTTCCTGCCACTGCCAGAGCTCCCAGCTCCCCAATGGCTCCCAGGCACAGGAAAAGCCCTGCTGAGGGCACAGCCTGTGCAAAAGCAGGTTTGGCACTGGGAAAGAGTGGAGCATTTCCAGAGCAGATTAAATCTTCCAAGACTTTGAGCTGCCAGTTTGAAGAAGCCTACACATTTTGCAAGTTTTTGGAGTCTTAGAACTTGATCTAATTTAAGCAAATTGGCACATCCTGAGCACTGGAGAGATCCTTCTGCTAAGTTTCATCCTCTGCAGCAAAGCATAAGGAAGACAGAGTTACTCAATATAGTGCTTGGGAAAAAAATGTTTGCAAGGGCAAAGCAGCATTTTTTCCCGAAGCTGAGATTGTGGGGCTTTTCATTACTGTCTCAGGAGCGGCCACTCTACTCAGAAAATTTCAGTCTGAATGGTTAAAGTCTGGCAAAGTATCACTCAGCTGAAACAGTCTCTAAAAAGTGGAAAGTCGTGGGCAAACTTAACAACAGGCACTGCATTTAACTCACAGCCCTGATAGCATCAGGCATCCGGATGAGCATGTGTAATGTATGAGGATCTGCTAAAGAAACGGTGTCTGGGAAGTTTTCCCTCTTCTTGTCTTAACTAAGGATTGCAGAGGGATGGAAACCAGCTTACAGGCTCTAGAGTCTGTGTGGGAATCGCCACTTCCTCGTAACATCTGCAGTTCCCAGCATAGCAGAAATGTGCAGCTGGACTTGAGGCAGCCCCTGCGCACCCCTGACGTGAGTCGGGGCTTGAGAAAGCCCTGTCTTTGCAAACAGTCTGGTGGTCTTTGTCTTCTGACCTTTAATGGTTGGTCTTGATGATCTTAGACATCTTTTCCAGCCTTAGTAATTCTATGATTCCATGACTGTCACAGCAGCAAATCCAGCACGTGTGTGCCCATGGGGCTCTGCAGTAGGATTTTTCCATTCAGCATTCTATATATCTGCCACACCTCTGAGCTTACAGACAGACATGGGAGCTGGACATTGTGGCTGCTGAACTGGCCACAAAAGGTGTAATTGTTAGCCCCACGTACAGCTGGATTTAGTTTGCTCCCATAGGGAGATCTCCTCTGATGGCCTGAACACACAGGTCTAGGCTGAGGCCACTGAATGCTGTGTCCTGCTGCCACGATTGCCATAAATGGGGCTGACACATGGCTGAGATCTCTGTGGGCAAGGACTTTTCTGAACTGTCATTTTCAAATGCTCCTTGCCGTTTTCACCCAGGCACATGTAAAACAAAACGTGGACATTTTCCCCTGGGAAGAGGGGAAGAGCTGCTCGCCAAGGTTGAGCCCATCACAGGCACCCTGCCCAGTTGTTATGCAGCAAGCAGCCACAAAGCTCTTGAGTGTTATTCCACTCTCACGTTTCTCTTGGCCACTTGGTTCCTCTTATTTTAGCTTTGTTTGAACAATCTCCTTGGTAACTGGAGACAAAGGCAGATTTTTTTTTTTTGTCCTCCTTATAGGATTGGTTTCCTGCCTATCTCGGAACTGGGAGGGATCCTTAGCAAATGTGTGTTTGCTTTTGTGCTCCCACCACAGGCTTTAACCTCATGTATCACTGGGGATTTCAGGAGACCTGGTGTCTCTTTTGAAGGGTTTTTATACACAGAGTTTCAGTTAAGAAGGATGTATTTCACAGTTTAATTTATTTGGCAGTAAACAGATGGTGTGTCAGTCACAGTGTGAATGGTGGCTCTTGAAATTGCCCACATGCTCCTGACCTCCAGTGTGTCCAGCAGCAGGGAGACTGGACTGGAACAGCCCTTCTCAGGATGCTGCAAGTGCCAGAGTGGCAAAACCCTTCAGCAGGGGCAGGGAGTGACTCCTTGCTGTGGCAGCACCCTCCACATGGGGTCCCACAGCCCTGCACACCTTCTAGCACCTGCCTGAGGGTGTTAGGGTCTATTAGGACTTTAGTCTTTTCAGATTAGTTTCAGAAAGGTCTCTATGAGGGAATGGGCATTAATCACTGGCAATTCCTAAAGACCTGGAAGTGTTTGAAAAGACAAGGAAAAAATCCCATCTCAGCTGACACACTTTATTCCTCTGCCCTCTGGAGATGGAAGTCATTGGAAAGGAATAGGGAAGAAGAAACCAAACCAAACAACTACTAAACTGTCTGAAGACTTAGCTGGGCTGGAGGCAGAGACCAACCCCACTGCTGGCACTCAGCCCCAGCACATGCTTTTTCTTGGACAGAGCAATTCCTGAAGGATGGAAATGGCAGTGTGAAAACACCAAGCAGCACCTTTAGTGCAGAATTTAGAGTTGAGATTTTGGGGTCATTTGTTGATTTAATGGTCCAAACACTGCCACTGTTTAAGGCAATATTGTCCTAGCAACAGCCCCTCTCTGGGGGTGGCTAGGGAATACTTCATGGGGCATGGTCTGAGCTTGCTGGCCTTATCATTGGATAGAAGAGAGAAGAATGCAGGATCTGCATCGCTTCCCTTGCAGGGCTTGCCTTTTGACAAAGTGACAGCATGGCATGGCACTGGGGTGTAGCTCTCAGCTTGGGTTATGGTCTTCAGAAGTGAGCATCCCTGATGTTTCAAGCCTATATTATCACAGCATTTCATATGCTGGTACCCAGAGGCTTCATGTCTTTTATACCATCAGGTAACCTCTGATACTGGTTCAGCATGGGGGACTTGCCAAAGGGAGTCTGAACCAGGAGTGAACTTTGCACCCAGTCACTTAAATTGCTAAAATGTGAACATTACACTTGAACCTCCCTAGAACCCTGACAGGAATTAACTTACAACTTCTTCTAATAGAAGTTCAGTGTGACACTTGGCAACAAGGTCATAAAAGTTCAAAAGGCTTTTCTGTAGCTTAGGAGTCCATTAGCATCCACAGGGCCCCTCCAGGGAGAGCATGTAGGATGCTTGTGGTGTCCTATGCTTCCAAATACAGATCACATTGCATACAGCACCACAGGCTGAGACAGTGTCATTCTGCTCTGCAGTTTGCAACTCGAGTGCATGTGCAGCTTAGCATGGTCTGTTAAGCTGACAGAGAAGATGTTGAGAGGAGCAGGGTGATGCCCATGTGAGCAGCGTGGCACAAAATGGTCACACGAACTGCCCAAGTCTTGACATCAGTCACTTGCATCCTTCACTGGGCAAAGAATGATAAATGTAGCCATGGTGAAGTGCTTACTCCTGCAACACCATCAGGAGGCTTTGATCCTGCAGCTGGGTCACCACACCAAGGGTTTTGGAGGAGTGTCTTGGAAAGAGGGGCCTGACCTTTGGGGCCAGACAGCAAATAAGAGGAATCAGGTGCATTCCTGACTGAGGATGGAGTTAAAATGACAGCAGATGCTGCTCTTGAAAGTGGACCTGCACATTCTGTATTGAAGTTTGCCCTTTCTGTGGCATGACCTCGGCTGTCACTGAGCATTCCTTGTCTTCTTCTTTTCCCATGTACAGCTGCTTTTCCAGCAGCAGAGCAAGCTGTCAGCAGCCCTAGCAGAGTGGCAGGGCACAGTTGAGCCCCCTTGTCTTCCCAAACAAGAATCCCTTGCCCTAAAGCCCAGGCAAACAGGATTTGAAATGTGCCTTCCCTGGGAGGAAAACTGCTATGAGTGATACAAAGTCCTGCTTCAGTGGTGCTGCTGGAGCAGTTCATGCACAGCAGATGTCTTTTGGACTTCCTTGAGTCCTGATTCCTGACACTGAAGACATGCTATTAGACATGGACCTATTATTTCTCATGATCCCCACTGTTTTGTTTAGTCAGCTTTAACTCAGCAAAGTTTGCTAAATGATTTACAGAACTGCAGAAATGTCCTTTTTGCTGGCAGTTGCTCATTGAAATTCATTTTGTGGAGGCCAAAGCCATTTCAATAAGAGTGATGTCTCCTGTTTGAGGAATATTGTCATGGCAACTATCCAGGTGCACACAGGGAAGAGCAACTCATATTTATTTGAAAGGTGAGAGCAATTATTGTGGTGAGGGGGAACCTGGCTGCAAAGAAAATCTGTGTGTGCATTTGGGTGCAAAAAGCACTTGTATGTGTTTCCAGTTCCTTTCCTTGGGAAAAAGGTATATGAGGACAATCAGGGAGAGTGATGGGGGTTTGACCCAGAGGTCCTCTCTCACTCAAACCCTGTCACAATTTTATCCTTCATCATGCTTGTTTTCCACTTCAAGTTTTTCAAGTGGGGATTTCAAATCCAGCCTAGACCCCTTCTCAGGTGAGCATGTGTCTCTTCCCTGCAACATGCCACCCCACCACCACGGCAAATCTTGCCAATAGAGCATGATGAAATATTGGACCAGCCAGGTCAGTCAGTAAAAAATCCCAGAAAGGCAGAATGGGGGGGAAATGTCAGATTTTGGCTCTTAACCCTGTAGGCTTAGAAGTGGGATTTGCAGGGTTTTATACGGAGCAAGGATGTTGGGCTAGGCTGAGCCCTGGACAGTCAATCCTTTGCTTGCAGCACAGGCCGAATTTTTCAGGACTAATGCAGTTTTTAGCTGGCATGGGCAGGGCTGTGAAAAGCCAGGGGAGAAGTTATTTCTGCTCTGTCAGCTTTCCCAGGTACCTTAAGTAATTGCTGCTGGGGGTGTTTTTGATCAAACTCACATCAGATGTGTTTTCCTTCCTAGTCATCACTTGTATTGCACTGTTTGTGCAAATTGTCCTTGGAGCTCCAGATACTGATCTAGATGGATCTCTCCTGTTTGATCCCTCAGTGATCCTGCCTCCACCAGGCACTCTGGTAGCTTTCAGGACTGTGGATCACCATCACTAGACATGCATGGCAATGAGATTGGGAAAAAGCAGAAAAGCAGTTTAGTCCTGTGTTACCACATTCAGAGCCATGGAAGGGGAGGCCACAGCTCCAGCTGTCCTGGGACAAGGAAACATTTGAGCATCACCAAAGGCTCAGGCACTAGTTTAGGGCAGATCAAGAGAGTGCCATTCATCTTCAGCTAGCTGGGCCCTTGCAGGATGTGACATTGGCAGATGAATGAAGAAGTGCATTAGTCAGAGCATGAAATTCACAGTCAATTCAGAGCAAACATTCACCAGAAAAACATTTCTGATCTGACAAATACTTCTCAATATGGTCTTCCTAAAAGGAGAGTCAAGCAGTGTTCAGTCTAGCATGTGAAATCATCTTACCTGGCAATCGTCACTCCCGAAAAGTATTTTCTGAGACACTGAGCATCAGCTGTGCCTGTCATCTCCCAGCTATTCAAGCAGCAACAGCTCTCAGTCTTTCTATCTCTGCAGACCACCTCTCACACCTTGTATTTCTGCAAGGCCAGGGAAGAGCAGGCTGGATCTTTTTCCAGGATTTTCCTGGTAGTGATGCTCTGGAGCAGGCCGGTGTTATGCATCTGAGCCGTATGTTGTCATTTAAACTCAACATATCCTGAGGCCAGAGGAGCAGTTGGTTTATGCAGACATGGAAATGACAACACAGCCCTGTGGTCTTAGAAAGACTGATTCAGGAAGCCTCAGGGAAAGAGGTGGAGGACATCCAAGAAAATAAGAGTAACCAGATGAATTTCGGCTTCAGAGGTGGAGGGAAAATAGAGGGACCATTTCCCCCTCCCCTTGTTTGCAGTGTCCAGACTGGTTGTGCTCGATCACATTTTTGGGAAGCATTGGACTGTGCAGCCTCATGCAGACCTGGACTGCTGGACCAGCAAACCAAGCTGCCACATCAGATCAGATCACATCCACACTTCCCAAAGCATGCGTCACGCTTCGTTTCAGGCAGGTTTTCCTTCTCCCTCCCTGTCATGTTTGCAGCGTGCTGCAGGCAAAATTTTCATTAAGTACAGACATTTCATGTCAGCAATGCTTGGTTCGGCAAAGGATCCTGCATGGGTGACTCATGGGACATCTTACACAGATGGGAACTCATCAGCAGGGACAGGAAACCCTAATGAACCCTCTCCTCTGTCAGAGACCACTGGATAGTAGTTAAAATCATGTGTTATACAAGGTCATTCACATAATCTGGCCCATTTTTGCACCTCTTCTGTCCCTCAGGAGGGTTTGTCCCTGCACTGGCTGAGCAGGCATTTTGTTGCCCTGTCCTTTGTCCCCCACCATGCACACATCCCTTGTGACTGGGACAAATGCCTACACCACAGACTTGGGTGTCTCTCTGCCTGTGAGGCTGCCACCTCCTCACCATAAGGTGCAGTTTAGTTGTCAACTGGTAGAAGAAAAGCCCTATCAGCTCCTTTTCCAACCCAGCAACAAGACAAATTCCTTCCTCAAGTAGCTGTCAGAAATTCGAGCAGTGAAGCTGCTAAGTGCACAGAAGCACTCCCTGGTGCCTCGGTCAGCAGAGTTGTGGGCTGCAGAGACAGACATGGGAGCAGCAAAGTCTCTTTGCATCTGTAACAGCATGGATGGAGCCTTGAGCCCCTGTAGCCTCTGGGGAGGCTCACAGAGCAGATAAGGACATCCAGGAGGAGAGCAGAGCGTAGCAAAGGTGAGGATGGCAAGAGGAATAGTTGCCTTGCTCTTGGTAATTGGCTCCAACCATTCCCCGGGGTCTGGTCCAGGCTCCTCACTGTGGCCATGGCCCATTTACACAGCCCTGGCTTCTGGCTCTGGTGGTGCCCAGCTCTAGTGATGATGATGATGATGATGATGATGATGATGATGATGATGATGATGATGATGATGATGATGATGATGATGATGACAGGAAGCTGAACATGAGCCAGCAGTGTGCCCAGGTGGCCAAGAAGGCCAATGGCATCCTGGCCTATATCAGGAACAGTGTGGCCAGCAGGA
>JAWWLV010000121.1:13771067-13787047 GCA_035041135.1 Platyrinchus mystaceus | reverse complement strand
CTGGAGAAGAGAAGGCTCAGGGGAGACCTCATCACTCTCTACAACTCCCTGAAAGGAGGTTGTAGCCAGGTGGGTGTTGGTCTCCTCTCCCAGGCAGCTATCAGTAAGACAAGAGGGCATGGTCTCAAGCTCTGTTGGGGGAGGTTTAGGTTAGTTGTTAGGAAGAAATTCGTTACAGAGAAGGCAATGAGGCATTGGAATGGGCTGCCCAGGTGGATTCTCTGTCCCTGGAGATATTTAAGAAGAGACTGGATGTGGCACTTAGTGCCATAGTCTAGTAAGGGTGGTGGTGTTGGATCAAGGGTTGGACTCGATGATCTCAGAGGTCCTTTCCAACCCATCTGATTCTATGATTCTGTGATTCTGTGATTTGAGACCTTTCTTCCCCATGGTACCTGGTGCCCTGCAGCAGCCCATTTGCCCCTATTTACAGGCACTGTCCAGTGCCCAGCGATCACCTGAGTTGTGTGAGGCAGGGAGGTTCCCAAGCCACGTGCCCATCTCTCATGGCAAGCTTTAACTTCAGCTGATTAAGTGACTGGCTGACAAGCAGATGTATGAGAAATCAATGTGGCAGGTTTCTGTGGGAGCCTGAAAGTGAGTGCTAGAACAGGCAGCACTGATGGATGTGGCTTTGAAATGTCACCTCTAGAACATGTATCCCTCATGGCTCTTCTCCATAATTGAATGTTCTCTGGGTGGGAAGTGCTTGCCTGTTGGGACATCAGGGCTGGCAGCAGCAGGATCCCACTCCTGACTGCCTAGTCTGGATGTTATAACTATGAATCTGCAGTTGAAAGTCTTCCAAGCTATTCATGTAGTTCTCCTGGGTGAGCAGTGGAAGCTGGATGGGTGACAAGCTGCATAAGTGCACTGTTCCCTCTATTGATTCAGGAATAAGCATCTGTCCAGACAGCAACAGCATGCCATGTTCTCATGGGCAAGCTCGTTACTGACTGCTATAACAGCTGGTTAGTTGTGTTTAGAGATTGCAATTTTCCTGGCCCACTGGAGGAACCATTACCAACTATGTGCAGTTCTATGCTATTCCAGCTCCGGCTCGTGGGTGGTCTGGGCACAATGATGATTTCTTAGCTGCGAGAATTCTGATCTAGGTGCACAGCAGAGTTGAGTTGGGCAAGATCTCTGGATTGGAAAGCCTCTGGATTAGAAGGTTTCTGGTCCAACTTGTTCTCACAGGGCTAACCTCAAAGCTAAAGCAAGTGCCTTCCCCACCTGGCATTTTGCTCTCAGCATTAGTTCTCTTCTTTGCCCTGCCTTTGCCATTGCACAAAGCCAGTGTGCTTCCCTGTTGACAGGAGACTTGCAGCCCTGTCCTGCTAGTGCTGTGTCATTTGCAGGCAGACATCTGGGCACTCTCTCTCGCTCTTTCCAGAGATGTGCCCAGAAAATGGCAGGTGGGCTGGCATGCTTATGCCAAGTGCACATCACTTCCTTTGCTGTCCATGACACTGAGCTGACATTAGCAATCACATTGCTCTCCCTGGCACATGGGATACTGCAAATGCCAAAAGCTTACAGAAGCTCAAAGGGCAATGTGAGAAATCTGCAGAGCATAGCTAAGTACATAGAAACCTGGCCTGGCTAGGAAACCCCTGAGGCAGAGATATCTGGGGCTGGGAGAGGATCAGTTGGAAATAATGTCTATGTGCCTGTCCTCCTACTCCAAGGTGCTTTTGGCAGTTGTCACAAGAAGAGGCTCTGCTGGATGGTCATTGGGTCTGATGGGGTGTATCAGCTCTTCTTTGGTGCCCCATCACCAGCCAAAAGGACTTTTCCATGGGCTGTTGTAACTAAGGGTTGTGTGGGAACATTCTGATAAAAGACCTTTACAGTTCGAATGAAATATCATGGTTTGAAATGAGTTCTGATGGACAGCATTGGACTTGGAGTGAGGGCAGAGCTTTGTAAGCCAAAGTTACCAACATTCTCTTGTTGCTGCTGGATGTCTGCAAGAGGAGAAGAGCTGGAGCTGCAATTCTGCAAGATGTGTTTTATTCTTTGATTTCCAGTACACGGAAATGAGATGAAACTCATTCCCTCAGCAATTGCTTTGACTACAGACTCAGGGAAGTGCAATTTCTGGTACAGAATTGCAGACAGTTGGATGGGCCCTCAGTCTTCATGCCAGAGCAGGGTTCTTTAGCTCAGGGGAAACGGACCAGCAGCAGCTGTACTTTGCTGAAAACTTGCCCCATGGTATCACTGGGGGTCCCTGCAGGAGGCAGGGAGGAAGGGACAGGGAGGTGTGTCAAGGCTGGTGGTTTAGACCAACACAGGACCTCTCTCCCCATGCATCCAAACGTGTAGGAGAGATTCTCCTACAAGAACTTGCTTTTTCCCACCTGCAGTGTGATTGAGGGTCAAAACAGGAAGAAAAAAAATCCATCTTTTTCAAGGGCTGTGGTCTTGCACAGTCATGGGATCCTGAGTGTTTGGCTCCTGGAGACATTAGATTATGGCACATACACCACTGTCAGCCCCAAATTAAAGCTGATTCTAGACCTCTGTCTAGAAGGGACATCTTGGAAACACCATCTAGATTGACCACAGATTCTCATAAGGAGAAGAAAATGTTTAATGGTTTAGAGGCTGTTTTAATCTTCTGATTTTCCCCTCTGTCTCGTGGATTTGGGGGTCCTGATTCCTGGCCCTGCAGTGACTGGGCACCAGGGGTTTCAGGGTGATAATCAGTGTCCCTTTGGTTTTCTGTTGTACAAGCACTATCACAGTTTGTGCTGAAAGAGCCTCTGGGCCACATGACAGTGAGATTTTTAAATCCAAATTTCAGTGTATACTTGCGCTGTCAGGACTTTGGGTTTCTTCAGCCCACTGTGTCTAGCTGGTAAAGTCCAGGGGCAGCTCAGCACAGCTCAGTGCTGCAGTCAGTCCACATTGCTCTGTGAGCCTTAGCCAAGCTGTACTGGCACTGCCAGCCACCCACCTCTGTCTCATTCCCACCATGTCTTGTAATGCAAGAAAACAGCCTCGCACGGCAACACGTACCTCTGAAAAAGAGGACTGCAGGCAGCAGGCTGATAGAGCTGCACCTGAATGCAGCAGAAGGACAGGACTAGGTGAGGGCACCAGGAACACAGGCTGAATTCCACAGACTCACAGACAGCCCCATGGTAGCTTGTGGCTGCTCACATCCTCACAGCCGCCTCCCTACAGCAGAGGAGTGAGAAGCAGAGACCATATTGAAGGGTCTAGGAAGAGCAGGGTGATGTGAGTGCACATCCTAGATTACTGTAGAAAGCAGTCCTTACTTTGAGGCAGGATAAATTGTGCAATTGCCTGATCCTTCTCCACTGATCAAACAGTGCCACATGGCCACATGCGTGCAGGACCCTGCAGAGGGGCTTTGTAGCAGGCAAAAGGCAGCGTGATACAGATCAGGCATGCTCTAAGAATAGCTTGTGTTATTTTCATATACTTGCTGTTTCTCAAACACCATTAGGAGGTAATCCTTTTCTCCAGGATTGCAGTCTCATCCCAGGGACAAATTTGCCTCAGCAATTCTTGCTGATTGGAGATTCATACAGAGAGCAGACTTGGCATTTGTTCTTCCTACCCTTTTTCCCAACAGCCTTCTACAGCAGAAACAGCAGCAGTGCACATCTACCTAACACAGGGCACTTGTTCACCCCCTAGAATGATCACTTGGAAAACTGCATAATGACACCACCTCCTGGCAGTGGCATTTTATGCCCCATTATTCTGCATTATTCAAAGAAGTCCTATTGGTGTTGGGTCTAAGTATCAGAAAAATCTTTTTAATTGGCACACAGGTTGTTTTTTTTTGTGAGAGAGAGAATTATTTTGTGGGGCTTTGAGGAATGCCACACACAGCAAGCCAGAGCACACCCACAGGCAGTTTGCGTCTTGATACCTCTGCTGTCCTCAGAATTTAAGAAGGCATCCCTTTTAATTAACTTTCCTGAAAAAAGTTATTTTTTCATACATGGGAGCAGGATGAAGTGTACATTTTAATAGGAGTTGTCAGGAAAATTATTGATTTTGTTAGTAATGTTTCTGAAATTGTGCCATTCCGATAATTCTGCCAGGTTCTCCTTGAAAGCTTAGCTGAGAGCATTTTTATATCCTTCATTAGTTTTTTAATACATGATAATTTCCCCTAACTCATCAGCACAGAGCAAGATCACCTGCGTGCTTGGTAACCATTTTTCCTATGTACAAACCTATTGCAGCAATAATTACAAACTGGACAAATTATTACACATATTCATTATAAAATACAATTACACTGAGCAGTGCTGCATTGTTACACTTTTCACAGCCATCACTTGCTCTTGAGTAAATGGTTTCATTATGAGCATGAAGGGCAAACTTAATACACTCCTGACTCACAGCAAACAGCACAAGAAATCATCCTGGCTGTTCCTCCGAGTGCTTGCGGTGTTTACCCCGAATGAGTAGAAAATGTTGACTCTGCTGCCAAATACTTGTCAGCTTAACAGAGGGGCTCTGGGTGGCCAGTGCAGATGTGCAAGGAGGGGAGAAAGCCAGAAATTACAGCAGTGTGGCCTGAATTTCACTCCCCTAGAGCGTGGCTTTCTTCCATGTTTATGGGTTTTCAGTGCTGGGACTTGCCAGGAACAGCAGAACCTCCTTGATCATATATTAGAGCAGCCTTGGGGCTGCTTCAACTTGTGCTGGCTGCTCGTGGAAAGTGCAGAGGAGCCAGGGATGGGACAAGAAACATTTCTTCGAAGGACAAGACAGACAAGCTTGGGCAGGGAGAGAGTAACTGGGAAGCTTCTTTAAGAGCATTCACAGGAGGGCAATGCTGTCAAGTGTTGGGGGACAGCAAACCCAGTCAGAAGGTTGGCAGCAAGCACAGGGCTACAGACAGTCACTGCACTGGCTTTTTAGCATTGTTTTTCCTTCTTATTTCTTGTCTGGGACAAGGTCAGAGCCAGGAGGAGGTCCTGTCCCATCAGCAATGCCATGAGTGCATGACAGTGAGCAGAACATTCCAGGGCAGAGCAGAGGCTGTTGGATTTCTGTCTCATATGTTGTCTTTGCAAGGACTTTGCCCTGTAGGAGGGATCACAGTAGCACAGCCCCCCAACACCATACCCCTTGTACCCCAGGTTTGGTCACCTCCTGGCGAGCAGCTTTCAGATGGATGTTTCTGGAATGCTTATGTAAGTCCCTGAAAAGAGCTGAAAAACTTCTTCTGTGATAATTTTTTTTTGCCCTGGTAAAGCAATTTTCACTGTATTGGGTGCTCAAGGAGCAAAACTCTCTGTGGGTGGCCACAGCCTCCTGCAAGGCTTTCATCTTCTGTGGTGTGTGCTCGTGGCTATGCTCTAGGCAAGGATTGTCCTTTGGACCTGTCCTGATGATGCTGCAGGGGCAAATTCAGCAACCTTGGGTCATGTGAGGGAGGATGGCTGCTCAACTCTCGAACAGGAGAAAATTAAACCTTGAAGGCTTGGGAAAGGATGTGCTGCTTGTGAAGTAAAATTAAAAAAGTAAAATCTCACCATCAGAGAAGCTTTTCATCACCCTGCTCTAACCAGAAAGACCATTTTTCCTTTACATTCTCTTCACAGAAAAAGTTGTACTCCAACATCTCTTTCAAGCATGTAAATTAAAGCCTCCAAAGTCCAAACTGAGCAACTGAACATGATGTTGTGCATGGATCTGCTGTGCCTGGTGAGACAGAGTCTCTTCCATGCACAAGCTTGAGTAGTACATCATGCTTTCAGAGGCTTGGTCTGTGCTTGTTCCCAGTTCTCATGCCCATGCAATGTGTGCAAGCTATCAAGGGGCTATTCTATACCCTAGGTTTTTGGAAAGGGACGTGTCTTGCTGCCCCCATGCCAAGGCACTTCTAGGGGAAGTTGTCCCAGGCTGTGTTGGCCTATGGCCATGCCAGAGGGGATGGCACCCTGCAAGATGCTGGTGCTTTGACCCTGTGGTCTATGCCCATCCTGAGGCAAGCTTGGCCCATTGGCTCCTGCCTTTGCTTTTGGCTGTGCTGTCCCTCCAGCCTGTGCTACCAAAACCACTGTTTTCTTTTCGCAGCCCCCTTCTCCTGCTATTTCCATCCTCCTCTTCCTCCTCTTCTACCTTTTCTTCCTCTTCCTCTCCCTGTTTCCCCTCCTCCCTTTTCCCCCCTTATTCTTGAATCTCTATTTCTTCTTCTCTGTTGCAGCAAAACGATATCAATCAAGGTGATAGATGATGAGGAGTATGAGAAAAACAAGACCTTCTACCTAGAGATCGGGGAGCCCCGGCTGGTGGAGATGAGTGAGAAGAAAGGTGGGGGACGTGCTCCGGGGCTGAGCCCAGCCTGTGTGTCCCTGTCTGGCTCACTCATGTCTGGCACCTGCAACACCGAGCTCACATCCCCAGAGCCTATGGAAAAGGGCAGGAGCAAGACCACTTCCCATTCCCTCTGAATGCAGCCTTTCCCCATCTCACCAAGGTACAACCTTGGCCAGGTGGTGGGGATGCTCCTGCCCTTCCCCATACGCCCCAGGAGGGATGTGCAGTGGCTTTCCCCCACCCAACCATCTCTGTCACCACGGCACCCAGGCGGACATGAACTGCATGTGTGTGCGATGCCAATCATGTGTTTGCCTTTGTCTTGTGTTCCCACAGGAAATTCATTACCCTTAGAGTACTTGACCGTGAGGAGTATGAGAAAGAGTGCAGTTTCTTCCTTGTGCTTGGGGAACCGGTGTGGCTACGACGAGGAGTGAAAGGTGTGAGAGTAAAACCAGACCAGCCCTCGAGACGCTGCCGTCCGCTTTCTCTGTGTCTTCCTACTCTCACACTTTCTCCTCGCACTTTGGCTCCTGGCCGTTTTGCCCTCCCTCCTTCAAATCTTGGCCGCTGCACCTTTTTGCTCTGTTTTCTTTCCTCTGTCATTTTGAGAGGATTCTGTCTCACTCACCAGGGCCCCCAGGGAGCAAGGCGTGCTCCCAGGATGGCCCCGGAGCACCTGGGCAGGGGACAATGAGCATCATCAGCCCCCAGAGATGTTTTGAGAGTAACTGCCCTGCCACGTTGCAGCTACACATTCATTTAATCACGTAGAACATTCAGTCTTGACAAGTAAAAAGGCAGCACTGCATCATTTTTATCAGAAGATAAAACAGCTTTTGCTGGAAATAAAATGCATGGCCAGAGCAGTAATTTTAGCCTTTTTATGCTGGCACTAAGACCTGAAAATAGCCGAAAATCACAGCACAAGCAGGTATTACCACGAGATGCAATCAGTTTAGGTAAATCAGGTTATACTCAAATGAAGTTTCATGGCTCTGCATTAGATAATAGCTTCTCACAGGAATAATAAAAACAATTTCCTCTTTCATCACATTTCTGAACCAACTGCAAATCTTCCCAAAAAGGCAGAGTTCACCTATTTTCCCATGCATTTTTTTCTGCTGGAAAATAGGGTGAAAATTAATGGCAACAGCTAGTTCTGCACACTATTCATGACTGAGCAAGAAGCAGTTTTAGAGTCACTTAAGATATGGACCATTATTAAAGCCTTTGTAGAAAATTGTCAGCCTCATTTGCTCTGTCTGCCTTGGAGCTGCTTTCTAGTTTCTGGGACATCAGCGCTCCCTTCAGCAGGCATGGGGCTGTAATATATTATTTGATCAGGACAGAGAGGGCCCCCACTTGTCCCCACACTGAGTGGGGACTTGCCCCACGTTCCTCTTCAGCTCTGGGGCTGTCTAGGTCAGCTGCATCATCCCCTCCATCAGCTTTCCGGCTGGTTTATGTGACCAGCTAACAAAAGCTGGGCTAAAAAAATCAGGCACACTGGCATGACTCAGGCACTACAGGTGGGGTCTGCATCATTAAATGGTGCTGGTGGCATCTACGGAGCATAGAGAATGTTGCCAAGATAAATTTACACATGGACAACTCATCTCAGCAGCTCCAGCCTTGCCCAGCTTCACAAGGGCCAGTGTGGGCTCAGCCTCGCAAGGGCAAACATGCTTTCCAGGTCCAAGTTTGAGAACTGTGGTATCAACTCTGTAGATCCCAGCAGAAAGTTTTAGCTAAAAATAAAAGGAAAAAGAAATAAAGTTTCTCGTTTTCCTAGTCACAAAGATAACTGAGGAAAACTGAGAGAAGCTGAGCTTTGCAAACTCGCTGGCTGGAAGACGAGTCAGAATTTTAAGGGATGCTATTTGCTGCTTTGGCCATGTAATCTTTTTTATTTTTAACTCGTTTCTTTGTACTTGGTTTTGTACAAGAGGCAGCGAGGCAGGGGTAGTGGTGACAAGGGCAGCCCGGAGGCGAGGGCATCTCTGAAATGTCACCTCTGGGCCACAGAGCTGTGTTCGGGTCTGCACCTCAGGGGTGCGAGACCCACCGGGGCACTCAGCGAGAGGCTCTTTCTTTTTGGAGACCTAAAATGTTGAGCAACAAGATCCTTGAGCCAAGCCTTGCCACAGACTTTTCTTCTCTCGTTGCACATGACAAAAGTACAGCTGTATGCTGGAGCTATTGCTCCCCATTAGACAGCTGGAGGAGGTCAAAGCCAGTAGCTGCTGCACATGGGACGTCTTGTGTCCTCCCCTGGGGCAGAATTGCCTCCGAGACCAATGGAAGATCTTGCACATAAAATTCAAAGGGGGAAAATTAATTTTTGGAGTGTGTCTTTTAATCCCATATCCACCCCATGTTTGCAATGGTTTTTATTTTAAATCCACAATCCCATGAAACCTTTCTGTTCCTTTATTTTTGGTGCCTTTCTCTTAACACTAATGGTATCCTGCAGCTTTACAGATCTGAAATCTCTGCCCTGGGATCTGGTGTCTTTCTGTGGATATCCCTTTTGATTTCATTATTCATTTACTTTTCTTCTTCTGTGTTTGTCTCTGTCTCCTTCACAGCCCTGTTGTTGAATGAGCTTGGTAAGCGCGCATTCATTTTTCCTTTCCATTTTTCCAGTTTGCGTATTTTCAGAAGACAGTTGATTTTGCTTGAAGTTTTTCTTTGCTTGCAGCATTCTCTCTTAGAGTGGTCAGCACTATTTAAGTGACCTCAGGTATCTAATGCCCCATCTCTCCTTAGAGTAGAGCCCCAAAGTCACCAATATTAATGAGTGGCAATCTGCTGTGGCAAGGAGCATTTTTGGGGGGTGGTTCAGTTACAGCCATAGTATACCTGCCAACACGCCATGATACAGGCTTGTGGCATCCAAATTAACCCACCCCTCTAACACTGGTGTGGCAGAAACAGGATTTCTTGGAGACTTAGGGATGCTTGTGGCTGGACGAGAAAGTTGGCCAGTCCTTTTTGAAGAGACAGTGCAAACTTTGCCTCCTGTCTTGGGAAGATTTAGAATCTACCCAGCCTTTGAATTTCCTTGCTGGCCATTTCCAGGATAGGACAGCTGGGGAGGGAAGCAAAGCCATCCTCTTTCCCCAAAGCACCCACAGCCCCAGGGCAGACTCATACTGGTTTTACCCCCTCCACAGCATATACTGGATACCAGGGGGTGGCAGATTGCAGATGTGGGTTGAAAAGCCTGTGTTCAGGTCTCCCCACACTATCCCTGGGGTACGTGTTGGGAAGCAGCCTCCATGTCCACAGTTCCTGGCCATGGAGCAGGGAAGGACCACCTTGTGGGCTGCAAGGTGTCCATGTTGCTGTGCAAATGCTAATCCTTATTTATTCTCTCTCTCTCTCTCTCTCTCTCTCTCTCTCTTGTTTTTGGTTTCATCTAGGTGGCTTCACCATCACAGGTATGGATTTCTACTCTTTCCCTGTCCCCCACTTCCTTTCTCTTAATGGCCATATGCTCACTCTGCTCTTTCCTCTTGGTTTCCTCTTTGCTTTTGTTCTGTCCTGGAGGGAAACTCTGGAATGGTAAGAAGGCGCTGAGCTGAGGCCCCACTGCCCCGGCCGGTCCCTCTAACACAGTGTCCTCTCACAGAGTGCTTTGCCTGCCACACACACCTAACTCCCACCTCGGGGAGGGTGAGCCATCACTCCTGAAGTGACAAGCAGCCCCACTTCATCTCTTGGAGCAAGGTGGGCTTCTCCACTTCATCCAGTTGTCCCCTCCGTGCTGCCCACACTGGAGGTGTGCACAGGGCTCTGTCCTCCCCAGGCAGCTGCCAGGGTGGCCAAGCACTGCAGGAGGGGCAGGACCCCATGGCTGCTTTAGCCCCTGCCCTTCCCACCAGCGAGGCCCAGCGGCAGGGCTTGCTCCTCTGTTGTTAGCCAGCCGAGCGTCTGTCATTCAGCCAAGCACTGCAGGACAAGAAGATCCTGGGTTCCACACATTGCAAAGCAGCCCCTCAGAAGCCCTGAAAACAATAATTCAGACTTAGGAGGCTTTGGCAGTGAGGTGGGTCCCTTTGACCAGCAGGAGGAGAAGGGCTTTTCTGCAACTCATTGCTGTCTGTGGAGAATAAGGGGCAGCCAGCAAGGGAGCAACACTAACCCCGTGTGATGTAGAAATAGTTTACTAACTGCACGGTGACAGTTTGCACAGGGTGTGCAGTCCCTCCTGCTGATGTCCTGCTGATCACTTTGATAGGCAAACCCATCTTCAGGAAGGTCCAGGCTAGAGATCATCCTCTTCCTTGCACCGTGGTCTCCATCCAAGGTACCTGTAGCATGTCACCTGAGGGCCATATCAATCCCATGTGGACTGACTGGGGTGTTTGCCTACTGACAATTTAACTCCAGTCCTTTTTAGTACTGACATTCTTCTGCTCATCCCTCGAGTGGACTGTAAAGGAGTTCAGTGAGGTCTGCACAAGTGACAAAGGCCATGAGCTGCAGTCCCTGTGCCCCAGAGGTTGCATGGATTCCAGTGGAGGTGCAGACCTGCTTCACTGCTCGTGTAGTCCCTCTGCTGCCTCCTCTCTCAGGGTTTGGGGCCAAGCACTGGCCTGTGGATGACTCCTCACACCCGTATGGGCCAGTACTATTTCCTCCAGCCCCACCATCGCAGCAGGAGTTGACTGCCAGCTTCATCTCTGAGGCAAAGCCCTGCTCAGAAGGAGGCAGAGCCAAGATTTCATATGTGTCTCAGCCCTGGGGCTGCTGGTAGCTCTCTCTTGTTGCAGCAGGCTGATGGAATTGTCCTGACCATACCCCATTGTGGACCTGGAGTGCTGGGAAATGGAGCAGCCTTAGTGATAATCTTTCCCCTTCCCAGCATCCCTGTGGAGAGGCAGCAGGTAGCAGCCAAAAAACTATTCCCCAGCACTGAGGATCAACGGGACTCCTTCTGAGGTTGGATGAGTTGCAGACCTCTTGCTAGTGCTTCTCCCTAAAACTGTCTTGTCTATTGCTCCATGACCTCCTTCTCCTCTGTTCTGTCGCTCATGCTCCCACATGGAGGCTTCCTGACCTCCCTCTCTGACAGGAAGCCAGTTCCAGAGAGTGACCAGCTGGGCCTGGTTCACTGATGGGCTCTTTGCTTTGCAGAGGAGAATGAGGAAAAGCAGCCACTGACTAGCAAGGAGGAGGAGGAGCGGCGCATCGCAGAGCTGGGGCGCCCAGTCCTGGGGGAGCACACCAAACTCGAAATCATCATTGAGGAATCCTACGAGTTCAAGGTATACTGTCCACATCCTCTGTCCCTGTTCTTCTTCCCCTCTGGCTGGGGCCCCTCGTTTTGGGTTGGCACAGCATTGGCAAGCACATGTTGATGGTATTGCAGCAAAGCGAGGCAACGCATGGCATCACAAGGTCTCAGAGCAGGACCAAGGGACACTTTGGAAGGTGTCTGAGCCAAGGCACGATGAAAGGCTGAGGGTTACTCCAGTGAGATGGCAGTGGGTTAAAATACACTCTGCATCTTCACTGTCCATTTTAGCCCACAGGCATGGGCCTTTCTGTCCCACTCAGACTCTTTGTTATTATTATACAAGAACATCAATCTGGTGAGCCTAAGAGCTGACTGAGATCCAAAGTGGTGCAGGTTGCTTTAAAACAGCCTCATTCTCACAGTGGTGTGCCACACACAGGTCCTACTTACAGGCAGTCTTGAGTGAGCCACAAGCCTGGGACTCCCAGTGCAGAGGGCTGATACCCTAAATGCAAATAATGGTTGTGCAGCTCAGCTGCCATGAATGCCTGTGCCAGACCAAGAGCTGAAAACTGGCCATTTCACTCTTTTCCACTTTTCTGAAATATAAAAAAATATCAGACCACCCTTACTGTGTCTCTGAGATGGTTCAAACTCCCATCATGAGCAGGCTTCAAAAGGTCTTTTTTAGCAGCAGCAAGGGGAGTTGCTGGTTTTGCTGCTGGGGCTCTTGACCTGAGCTTAAAATCTGCTAAGCTTTTTCTATAAATGCATGGCTGTGAGCACTAGCGTGAGTGGGTTTTAGCCCAGTATCTCCAGCCTGATAGTCTCTAATTCTCTCCTCTGCATCTCCATCCACAGAACACAGTGGACAAGCTCATTAAGAAGACAAACCTGGCCCTGGTGGTTGGCACAAACAGCTGGAGGGAGCAGTTTATTGAGGCTATTACTGTCAGCGCGGGTGAGTTTGGACCACAGCTCCAGGTGAATTACAATCAACCTTGCTCACGTCTCGGCTTGGCTGCTTCAGTAATACAGGCTGTAGAGGAACAGCAGGAGGCAGAACAGGCAGCAGAGTTATTTACAGCATCTGCATAAATAAGACATCTGATTAAACCCTTTTGTAAGAGCACCTTGTCTTATGTGTAGGAAACCTGCTGCATTAAGTGTGTCTGTAGCGCTGGACAGAGCAACACCCTGGCTGTTACCGGATGGCAAAGGGGAAAAGCAAGTTCAGTGGGAGAGATTTGGGAGATGAACTCAGTGTCAAAATTCAGACAGGCACAGATGATGTTGGTACATCATCACAGATGATGTTGGCAGCAGTGCTCCCCATTCCTGGTTCTCCCTGTACCGCTGCACTGAGGTCAACACAGTACTGAGGGTGCCCAGCCCTGAAGACAGTGACTCTCTGAGAGCCAAAATTTACCCTTGACACTCCCTGCTTTCAGGAACTCCTGCTGCTCCAGCCACCTGTGGCTGGAGGTCTATGGCTCAGCAGCCCAATAACTGCAGCAACATGTAATATCTGTGGTTGAGTCTGATCATATATGATCATGTCTTCCATCTCTTGGAGAATTGTCTTTCCCTCAGAAATGCCCTGTTGTACAGTTCTCACAGATGCCAGTGCCATGTTTACCAGTATGCCCAGTGCAGGATAGATTATTGTTCCCACATCTGTGGAAGAGGAAAGAAAGAAGATCTCCTCTAGATGTTGTTTTAACAAACGGAGGCACGATAACTCACTGACTGGATGTTACAACCTCCCAGCCCAGCCTGGGCTGTGTGCACACATTAGGACAAAATCAACTAGTTTAAATTAAATCTCTGGGGAAGGCAATTAGAACTCATCTAGCTAATTGTGCATTGAAATGCATGGGGGAACGCTCACATTTCCTACCTCAAACTCAGCTATACAAGGTAACGTCTGCCCAGCACAGAGTAATTAAAAGTGATGGCCGTCCCATTTAACCTCTGCCTCTGAAAACAAGGACAGGACATTGTGCAGCAGCTATCTCTTCAAATTGTGATCCCTTCTGTTGTAGCATAGTTTTTCTCAGAGCCTCCAGGCAAGAGCCTCCCATTATTTTGGATACAGCATGAACATATCATGCAAGACAATCCTTGCTGCAGGTTTTCTAGCTAACATGGCTAAAGTAATCTATGCCAGAACCAATTATTTAATTGCATCCTGTGTTAAGGCAAAGATAATCACTGATGCTTGGATCCCATTTCTGTGACACATGTAAAGACTACAGTTATATGAAATCGCTGTTCCAACCATGTCTTGAATATATAGTCATGATCAGTGCTAATAGGATGATTAACAAACATTTAATAAATGGGGCATATTTTGGTGGACATTAACTGTCTCCTGGAGTTGGGAAACAGTAGGTGATCTCTGAGCTCTGGACATACTCAGGCTTTAGCTCCTCAACCTTTCTGCCAGACAAGTTAAAATGCCTTAGACACTGGAGGCTGAGTTTGAGGTTTTTCCCTGCAGCTCACCATGGAGAGCGGGTGAAAGTCATACATTCCCACTTCAACATGTAACATCCCAGCTGAGAAAAGAAACATTAAATCCCTATTTCCCAGCCAATGTGCAATTTACAGCAGTGTTTGCAGGGAAGCTGAGTGATGGAGCAGCAGGTTAAGCCTGTGGCAGGTGCAGGCATGACTGTGCCACACCATTCTGTGTTCCACACCATCCACGAGCCTCTCACCCATAGCTCCTTTAGTGTGCACCCAACAGCTGTAAAGTTTCTTTCACAGCAAAAACATCCTGGGGTTTGTGAGCCTGTCCCTGAATGCACTACTGGGTCACCATCTGACCTCACTCTGCATTTCAAGTCACCTTCACAGGATCTGGCCACCTCTTCAAAAGAGAGCTGCTTAACAGAATGATGGACAGATCTGGATGAGTGTTATGACAGTGGCACTCATGATCATTTTTCAGTCTGTTTCATCATCTCCGGAAAGATTCAGGTCCATAACAGCCCTGCTGCCATGCAGCTTGGCAGGGGATTAAAATACCTGCTGCAAAATTATGAGCACAGCGCAGTGTATCCTGCCAGTAGCAGGCTTTGTGCATCGAGGAAAACCATGGGCCAATGTAGGCTTTCCAGGCTGGGAAACTTCACAACTATGCACAGGAATAGGTACTTATATCTGCCAAAATAATAACACCATGCTGATGATTGGCTACTGTTTTTGTCGTAGTGAGTTTGAAGCTTTGAAGCCAAGCAACGCATAATTTTTCATCAAGTTATGGTAGAGACATCAGCAAAAGTACTTTGAAGACAAGCAATGTCTGCAAAGCTGCACCCCAACAGGAAGCTGAGTAGAACTTTTCCCTGGCTGGTCATGGCTTTATTTAGCCAAATATTGTAAACCTCCAAAGTCAATGTCCATTTGGCCTCCACTTTCCCAGGAAGGATGCCATGTCTTGATTCCCTGACTGACTTTCCACCTGTGTGATAATTGCAGAAAGCAATTGTTGTTGTTGTGAGCAGCTCACCAGCAGCTTCCCCCAGTAACTCTGTTGCTGTGGCACAGAGCCACCATTTGAACATGGGGTTAGTTGATACCCACATGTTGGTATACAGCATAAAGCAAGACCATTTTATTCCCCCCAGGGGAGGCTTTATACATTTTGTTATTCCATCAGAGATCCACATTGTGGAGGAAGTTGTGAAAAGACGAATGTTCGCCAGAAGCAGGGCAGATAAAAGCAACAGGCTCTCATTTGGAATGCTGGCCTGATTAGCACTGTAGCTGCTGGGAGAAGCTGCTTTTCCCAGGCACGGAGCCAACATCCCCTTAAACCCTTGGGACCTTATCCCCTCGCCCACTGTAGTGGAGCAGAGCAGAGGCTCAGCTCTTGGGTGCTCTTGGCTACTCTGGGTCTTGGCCCCTTTTCTCTGGTGTCCTCCCTAGAAGGAGAGCCAGACTCGCTCAGGCTGTCTGATGGGGATGGACTATATATTGAATCCTTCCATTGATAAGGAGCTCCTTCCAAGAGCCCTGAAGGGAGATCTGTTGGTTCACATCCTTGGTGGGGGAATAAAAGTATCAAAGACAATAAAAAAATCACCAAACAGAGTGCAATGGATGCCTTTAACACAATTTGCACTGGCCTTGGAATCCCTGACATTCACGACGTAGAAAAGCATCCTTGTTCCTTAAAGGAAACGGGAAGGCTCCCCCTGACGTACTTGGAAGAGCGTCACCTCTCCTCCGTGTCTGGGAGTGGTTCCAGTTGAGAGCAGGATCAGCTTTTGGCTATCCCACCACACTGGCATTGTGCACTGTGCCAGGCTGGGGACGCTCCTCATTTGCCATTCAGGCTGCTCAGAGGACAGCCTGTCCAGCAGGCTCTCGAGATGGCTCAGCAGAGCTGCGGGAGTCAGGC
>JAWWLV010000121.1:13743445-13770967 GCA_035041135.1 Platyrinchus mystaceus | reverse complement strand
GAAGATGTGCTGGGCCAGTGTAGGGGGAAAGGGCCAAGGAACCAGGGGAGGGGGCAAGGACAGTCTGATGTCTGCTGAACTCTTTCCCTGTGACCCACAGAAGGGCTTTTGGACAACAGCCTGCCTGCATGTCCAGGGGCCATGGCTGTGAGTGTGTAACTCCCTGAGAGCCTTTGCAGACGTGCAGCAGCATGGCCCCACAGGGTTCAAGAGCCCTTGGGACATCAGGCAGGATGGGCATGAGGACTCATCCCCAACTCCTCATCCATGCTGGAGACCAGGTCTTGCAGGTGCCACGGGGACCATAGCCAGGAGCAGGGGTGCACTGGGAAGGGCTGAGTGCCCAGCACAGCACCAGGAGAGGCAGGGTCTGACCCCCACAATGTGCCTGGTGAGCAGAGGTAGAGCCATGGCTGCTGGCAGGCTCACATTGGGAAAATGACCTCTGCAAGGCATTAATAACAGATTGGTAAGAAGTGAAGCACTGACATGGATCAGGGACAGAAAATAAAGAG
The DNA here is from genome assembly GCA_035041135.1 of Platyrinchus mystaceus. Lineage (NCBI taxonomy): Eukaryota > Metazoa > Chordata > Aves > Passeriformes > Tyrannidae > Platyrinchus > Platyrinchus mystaceus. The sequence continues at coordinate 13,770,452 of JAWWLV010000121.1, read as the reverse complement.
AAGAAGGAAAGTGTATTTTTGCTGTGACAAATGATGCCCCATAACTGGCTCATGACCTGGGGTGCTTGACAACTACCTGGAAAGGAGTGCAAATGCGAAATTGCTCATTTGTGCCGGGAGTGCCCACTGACCTGGGTCAGACCAAACATAGCGGAACAAGCAGACAGAGCTCATAGGAAGGCATGTGAAAGGGCAGGGAAACGCAACAGGGAAGGACAACCAGCAACGATGGGCCAGAGAGGTTCTAGGGCAGGCAAAAATCCATGGCTGGATCCTGGTTTACAGAAAAGGTAAGGTGAAGCACCAGAGCCAGCAGCTCATCAACCACCAAAACCAGCTGGCACTTGTGAAAGCAGATTGAAAGGGTCTTTCTTAGGGCAGTCTCCCTGAGGCACATGTTGCTTTCAGTGGGTTCACCTGCCCCAGTCAGCTCCAGCCAGCATGAGGTCAGTTATTTCCCACATCTTCTGGGGAAAGGGCTCTTGAGCTACAGGTACTGAGGCTCAGGAAGCATCTGATGGTTAAACTTAAGCAGAGGTGCTGGCATGAGGCTCTGCATTTTCTGAAGTGCAGGTGTTTTTTTTAAACCAATGCCTTTGCAGGGAGTCTCTCTGTGCTGTGGGAAGGGGAAAGGAAAGGCAATCGAGCCACTCTGATGGTTGCCCAGAAAATAAGATACTTGGAAGTCAAGGCTTTCTGGGGCCCAAATCATGAGCGACAGCATTTTGTAGGCTGCAATATGCACAGGAGCTTTGCCCAACCTCCTCCAGGGTGGGCAAGTCTAATCAGGCACTGCTGGTTTTCTCCAGGGGAAGATGATGACGACGATGAATGTGGGGAGGAGAAGCTGCCCTCCTGCTTTGACTATGTGATGCACTTTCTGACCGTCTTCTGGAAGGTCCTTTTTGCCTTCGTGCCCCCGACAGACTACTGGAATGGCTGGGCTTGCTTTGTTGTCTCCATCCTCATGATCGGCCTCCTGACAGCTTTCATTGGCGACCTGGCATCCCACTTTGGCTGCACCATCGGCCTGAAGGACTCGGTCACCGCCGTCGTATTTGTCGCACTGGGAACATCGGTGCCAGGTAAGGACAACCACAGGGTTTGTTGTAAAGGTCCACCTCTGCCCAGTCTGGGTCTGGGTTTGGGCTGGGAAAGCTGTGCTCTGCAGGACCCCGAAGGACAGATTTGAGGTATGTGTGGAAGTTGTTGTTCAGCCTCAGATGAGCCGGCATAGAACCAGGATGTGGGTTCAGTCCCATGGAAAGTATTTCGAGGACCTTTATCTTGCAAAGACTGTGAAGTATCTATTTTTGTGGGCAGCCTCCATGGCATCCACTTTCAGAGTAGGAAGTTCTTCTTTGATTCAAATGCTGCCTGTGTTGGCAGTCCTGCACTTTCTTTTTACGCATCTGCTGCTTTAACCTTGCTCCTGGGTGATTTAAGTGCTAGTCCATACCCAGGGTGCACTGCCCAGCACAGACACCTCTGTGTGAGACCAGGTTCAGATAGATCAAGGTGAGGTTGCTGAGCTGGGGGAGCTGCTTGAAATGCAACTTGTGAAGCCCCTAGAAGGGGCCCCGCAAATATTTGGCACGGTGTCTGATCAAATGGGCACTCAGAAGGGACTGAGGATTGACCAGGGAAAGGGAAAACCACAAGTTTCCATGCCTATATGCCACTCCCAGTGCACTCTGGCTTGCTGCAACCCAACCTCCTTTTCCACTGGCTCAGCAAAGGACCTCACTTAGGGATGAATTGATGCACTGGAGAGGATGGTTCCAGTGGCACAGTTGCTCTGGGAATTCCCATGTCAGCTTGTGTGAGAAAGCCTATGCCTTTCATTCACCTCCTTCCATGGGCTGTGCTGGCCAGGTCCTAGACTAGGGGCTCTAACCCAACCCAACCCCCCATCATGTTGGTCACACCTTCCCTCACCAGCTTCAAACTTACCAGCACTCAGATGCTCAGAGATCCTGAAATTGTCCTTATGCTGTCAAAGGCATAAAGAAGAAGCAGCAGAACGAAAAGGAAGAATAGATTTGGGGCAAGGAACCCAAATCTGAGAAGATTTGAGAAGAAGGAGCATTTTTTAGACCTCTGGCAGTAGAGCTTTTAGGCAGGAGGTTTGCAGGGCTGCTTCACACCCCTGACAGTGAAAATCTTCCCTCCTGCTTTTGTCGACAAAAGGTGGCATTTTAGAAGTTCTTTTTAGAATACATTCAGCTACTCTTGTGTCAACTGGCTCCCAAACCTCTTGTGTTAGCTGGGTGCTGGTTGGGCTCCTCCACACCTGCTTTCCGGGAGATGGGCAGGCATCAGAGGGGTGTGCAGTGAAATCAAGACTGACAGGGACCTTCTCTACACTGAAAACACTGCTCAGGCTTGTGGAAGTGCTTGTGGTTTTTTCCACACTCTGGCTGGCACCGGCAGTGTATCCCATTCCTTCTCCCACACTGGCAGCTGAAGAGCCACAGGGGCATCAATACTGCCCCACAACTCCATTACTGCACCATGACCAAGGCTGAGAACCAAGGGAAATACCTTTTCCTTTCCTTAGCAATCAGGTGCATTTCCATGGCAGCTTTTTTCTTTTAATCTAAATAAAGCAGCCTTTTGATTTCTTTGCTGCAAATGAACCCTCTCTCTGTGCTTATGTGTGCCCATATATGTTACATGGAATGAGATCTTTGTGCCAAACTGCACTTGGCCATCTCACCTTGGAGCCCCACTGGGAAGGAGTGGAAGGAAAATTCTGTGGAATTAAAACACATGAAATTTGACCTCACTGTTTTCTTTCTCTGAGCCACACTTGGCTGCCTGTACCCAAGGTGATCTGGGAGTGCAGCGGTGTCAGAGACTTATCTTCTCTTTGTTAGCTGAGAGCACTCACCTAGGACAAAACCCAGAGGCTAGTCTCTCCTGCTGCTGCCTCCCCCTGGAGATCCAGAGTGGGTCTGGATGTAAAATCAGCACTTCCCTGTGGGGCAGAGCAACATCATGCTGGTCTGCTTGACACAAGGTTTTCCATATTAAAGGTCAGCCAAGTTTTATCACTGGTATTAAAGCCAGTGGAGCACCTGGGCAAGCATGCACCATTTTACATGTTTTTTTTTCCCAGGGGGTGAAAGATGACCTTTGCTTACCAAAGTGTCAGGGTCACTGGACTTCAGTGATGCAAAAGATATCAGAGAGACAACATTAAAGCAAACTCAGAAATACAAAAAAACTTCAGGGGACCTGAAGGATAGATACAAACGATTGTGTCTCCACAAGGCTTTTCCAACCTTTCCAGTTTTTTTGCAAGTGAACAAATTAGTGGATGTGGGAGAAGAGACCAATGCAGTGTAGTGTTGTCTCTTGTTTGAAGAACTGCAGGACGTCTGAGGCCATACTGGGGGAAACCTCATATTTCTGAACATTGAGATTTCCCTCCTGTGCATTTTCTGGACCCTGATTGTCACTCTGGCTCTGGCCAGTTGTGCTCTTCCTCAGGAGTGCCCACAGAAGGGGCTGTACCCCATCCCCTTACCCATTATCTTCTTTCCCCAGGTGTTGCCATTGACATTTGTCCCCAGGCTGCCTGCTGCTCTCCCTCCTTACCTGGATGTTTCCTGAGGGTTTCTCTCTTCCTTTCCTTTACAGACACATTTGCCAGCAAAGTAGCAGCAACGCAGGACCAGTATGCAGACGCCTCCATTGGGAATGTCACCGGGAGCAATGCTGTGAATGTTTTCCTGGGAATTGGGGTAGCCTGGTCCATCGCAGCCATCTACCACGCGGCGCACGGACAAGCCTTCCAAGTCTCACCTGGCACACTGGCCTTCTCCGTCACCCTCTTCACCATTTTTGCTTTTATCAGTGTGGGTGTGCTGCTCTACCGGCGGAGACCCGAGATTGGAGGTGAGCTGGGCGGGCCGCGGACTTCCAAGCTGCTCACATCCTCACTGTTTATCCTCCTCTGGCTCTTGTACATATTCTTCTCATCTCTGGAAGCCTACTGCCACATAAAGGGCTTCTAAAGGGACAATAAGAGATAGTAAATATATGTATATCTATATATATCTATATAGAGTGATATATAGGTATAGATATAGATATAAAGCTGTGTATAATGAACAGAGAAAAAGAATAAAAGAGATTTGCCATGTTCACACACCTGCTGATGGAAAGCGGCTTTGGAGCATCCTTTGAACTAGGCAGGACCCCAAAGCCAGCAGGACCCCTCCCCAGGCAGTGGCCCCAGCCAGGAGCCAGGCAGCAGGGCCCCTTCTGCAACTCTACCAACAGGAGCAGCTGATGGCCACCGAGCCCCTTTCCACCGCTGACTCCCACCCGCCAGCCACCTGGGAAGATGGATATGAAGGTGACCGGGGTGCATCGCTATGAGGAGGGCCAGGGTAGCTGGTGAGAAACAGAGCAGTGGGCAAGGGAAGGAGAGGAAAGCAAGGGTTCTGATCTCCAACCGCCATCCACCTGCCTTCGCCACTCGGGAACATCCCCTCTGGCCCTGTTGGAGAGAAGCAAGAGACCGAACTGAAGGCAAAGGGGAAACTGGGAGCTTTCTAAGGATAGAACACAAACCGTTTTCGTCATTGATTTGGGGTTGGTTTTTTTGTTTTGTTTTGGCGTGTGTACAACTAGCATTTCCCACCCACATGCCCCTCACCTTTCCCTCTCCATGCTTTGGGGATGCACAGCTGCAGCCTCATGTCCAGTGTCCTAAGCCGAGGCTGCGTGGGGGTGGCAGGGGCTTTCCTCCCGCTTCCTCCGCCTCCTCGGGCATGCTGTCGTGGTACTTGTAACATTTGCATGAATGAAATGAAATCTATCTGTATATAGCAACCTATAGAGATAGTCCTTCCAACCATGTGGGTTGAGCATTGCAGATACAAGCGTTTTTCTTTTCACTGGGTTTTATTTATTTTTAGTTAGTTTGGTTTGGCCATAGGGTTTTTTGCTTGTTTGTTTGTTTCCTCTTAGCGGGGGGTAAAAGGATGGAAAGCTGTCCCCACTTATTGCTTGTTGCATGGGTCCATGAGAAGCAATAACAGCCATGCAGATGTAGGTTTCCAGGGGAGGAAAACCCACACCCCAGAGACTGCAGGCTCTGTCTAGCTGTGTGGCTGGGGTCCTCTGACATGCTGAAGCCAGTGTGAAGGCTTCCACTATCCACACAAGGTTTCACACAAGGTTCCAGGGAGCCTGAGTGGGATGAGCAGTCCAAGGGGGACAAGCGTGGCTGACTCCCAGCATCTCCCGTGCTTCTGCCTTTATAGTCAGTGGCTGACTCAAAACCCCTTGGTCCCCTGCTATTCCCTGTATCCCCAGAAGTCCAGTGACAGCCCCTGTTTCTGAGTGTTAAGCCATCAGGATCAGTCCACAAAGCTGGTCCTTTCCCACAGCCATTTGAAGGCAGAGTAATTCAACATAAGGGCTGAAGGGCCATAAAGAGATCTCCCACTCTGCTGAGTGCAGCCAGGAAGCATGCCCTATAGGAAAAGGCCACACTTCGCACTCTCCGAATCCGAAATTGCTGGGAAGGATGAGACAGGGAGGTGGAACTCAGCATCACCCCCCATGCTAGTAGTGCAGGTTGGGGTAGAGAGCCGAGCCAGGGAAGCGTGGATGTAGAGCTCCCCAGGGCATAGCAGAGAGGAGACATTGTGCACTGGTGTTGAGAGATGTCTTCTTACCCTGTGCCCTTTGCCAGACTTCCTGACATTCCGGTCAGGCAAACTCCCAGCCTGCATGTCTGTGGTGAGCTCTTCCCATTCAGCTGAAAACCATGTCTGATGCTTGTACCATAACCAGCTGGCTGGGGGTATTTGTAGTCATTTTGAACTATCTGTGGAAATTTTAATGAATCTGCTATGAGATTTTCTCTAGGAATATGAAGTTGTGAGGGTTTTTATCTTGAGCCTTTTCTTCACTTTTGTTTGGGTTAAAGGTTTTTTCTTTTTGTTTTTCATTGTTTTGGGGGAAGAATCAAACACAGGTGCAGGTTGTTCAGGTTTATGATTACCTTTATGTACAATGATTTCATTTTCATCTGTTTGGCTTCATTTTTTTAGTTTGTGTGTATTGCCCACCACTATAGGCAGTGAGTCCACTAATTGTGATGATCCTTATCAATGGTACACAATGCACAGAGAAATAAAGTTTGTAATGATTCCTGATGGATCCAGTACTGCTCCTGCATATTCTCTATGGAAAACCCTTCTCTCCCATCCAATTGTTTTTCCCTTTGTACCCATCTCTCCTTTACTCACTGTTTTGCCTTCACCGTGTTTCTGCCACTGACAGGGTTAGTGGTGCTTGGCACACCCTCTCCTGCCCCATCTCACACCTTTCCTCCCGCTCCATCTCCATGGTGCCTCAGGCTCGGTATGCTGCCATACAGCTGGGGCTCACAGCCCGCTCCACCCTCAGGGGGATGCAGGAAACCACCCAGGGACAAAGCTGCAGTGCAACCCACCCTTCTGGCTCCAGGAGTTGCTCCTGTGCTGGGTCCCTAGTCAGTGCTGGCTTGCTCTAGGCTTGAGGACAGCCGTGCGTGTGCCCCCAGAGTACTTAGCAGCTCTTTCTGCTTGTGTCTTCTGGTTACATGGAACTGCTCGTGCTGTTGCTACAGCCTCACAGTGACTTGCTCTAGGTTAAGCCACGAGCTAATTATAAGGGAGGATGCATTACCAGGGCAGCGTGCATGGGTGCCAAAGCAGATCTGAGACACCCCGTGAGGTCACCAAGTACACCGGGAGGTTGGGCTGCTCTCAACAGCTGCTTGACCAGTCCCCTGTCCAGGTGCCATGGGCCATTTCAGACCCAGCTCTGAGGAGGAGAAAACTCTCCGTATGCCTGGGGATGTTGCTCCTGCCTGCATTTCATGCAGCCTCTGTTGAGTTGCCCCCAAATAAACCCTCCCCATGATGCCTGCGAGGTCCTGCTCTGACAGCTGAACTCAAACACCAGCTGAACCCAGGCCTGGAGATGGGTCCCAGGCAAGCATTGCCTTCATCCAGTGGGGCTCTCCTTGAGCCTCCTGGTGAGGTGTGTGTGCTCCCAGGGTCCTGCCCACTCTCCTGCCTGTCTGCCAAGCAAGGTCAGGATGGGGCTGCACAGCCAGTCAGAATGGCACCAACAGCAGTGTCTGACTGTCAAACTCCAGGCTAGAACCGTGTCCCTAGACAAAAAGGGAAAGGGTAGGATGTGGCTGATTTTGTCGCAGCATGACCATGTGTGTAGAGGCCCAGAGGCACTAGAATTCCCACTTGCCAATGCAAGGGGATGTGTGGCAGAGCAAGTAACTAACACACCCTGGCAGCCAAAGGGTCTAACATGATCCCTGGGCTGCTCTCAGACGAATCTGGCCTTTCTGCACACTCTGTGCTGCTTTTGGCCAGCCATGCTGCTGCTTCACTCTCCCTGTGGGTGCTCAGCACCCTCCCAGATGAGTCTGAGTCAAAATCCTACACTCCCCAGGCCACCTCGAGCATGGCGAGTCACGTTTATGTGCTTTTCACAGGCAGCGGATTGTGAAAGCAAAGCAGCTCTTCTGACCCAGTAATTACTTCTATTGAAAGGTGATGTTGGTATTTTGCTCTTATCATTTGCTTCTTCAGAATGAATTGTAGTCACAAAGTAATTAACAAGCCAAATGGGACTTGTGTAGCCACTCAGGTTAACAGACAGTAAATAACTGTTTGCTCACAGAGCTTTCCAAAGGGAATGATGGAGCAGTGCTTGCTTAGGGCAAGGCCTAAATCACAGGGTAAACACCAGCCCTGTTTATGCAATTACTCCCTGCCAGCTGTGTGCTTTTTGGCATCTTCAACAAGGTTATGCACAGGGCGATGTGTGTGTGCCCAGTACTCACGGAGGAGTCACGGGTGAGCAGCAAGGGGAAGGACGTCTCCACTGAGCCCCAGCCACCTGCCAGTGTTCTCAAGGGTGCCACGCCTGCTCTTCTGCACCACTCTTGTCTTTAAACCATACTCTCCGAAGGCAAAAGCAAACTGCCTTCCTTCAGAAGACACCTGTGCTGGCTGGCACACTGCTGGGAGGCAGCAGGAGGAAGCACAGTCCCCGGCACAGGCACGTCTTGCTGTTGTGCCTGCCTGCCTGCCCAGTGAGCCACAGCTCAGCTCCCCAGGTCCCCTGACTCATGCCAGTGTTATCCCATCTCCTCATTCTCTCCAGCCTCCCCACCCTCCCTCACAAGGGAAGGATGTGGAGCATCTCTGATAAAGGCCTGGGTTCAGAAATGTTGCCAGAAACAGCAGTTTAGCCTCAAATCCATCCACTTGCCCTGTTTGCTCTCACTGCCTTTCATCACCCCACTAGCCAAAGGCAAACTTTTCCACGGAAAAGGATGTAGCACGGTGCAAAGAACATTCAGAGACAGACATCCAAATAACTCCACAGGCCACTGCAAAGCACTTGGGGACAAGCAGAAGGAACACACCAGAGACAGCCCTAAGCATCTTGGAAAAAACATATTCCCAGCCCTTCAGGGGTCAGCAGGAGTGGAGGCAAATCCCAGCCACAAACTGAACACATGAGAAAAGTGGAAAAAAAAAAGAAAAAAAAATTAAGAGCTGCAAATCAGCAGTGTCTCATGGCTGAGCCCACCCGAACTGCTACCTGTGCCAGGGCAGCACAGGAATCGCTCCCTCCAGAGATGTGAATCCCTTATCTCCAAACAAGGTGCCTGCCCATGTGTCACCCCTTTCCAGGCAGCCTGTGGTGTCTCTGGGATGAGGGGCGATCACAAGAGTCATTTGTGCATCTTCCTCCCTGCTCTCATGGCTTCCTTAAACGACAAAAGGGAGAAGGGAGGCCTTGAGCCCCCTCTGGTCACGAGTCTGGCTGCAGTCTGTAAACTCATCGTGCTATTTCTGCTATGGGCAGGGACTGGAGAACCAGAGCCCATATGTTATTGTTACAGCTATTTTTAAATGCTTGGGTAAGAGTCAAGTGCAACATTATTGGTGGTCATATTCATAACTCAGGAGGAGACTCAGCTACATTCCTGGAGGGACAGAGCTGGGCATAGCCAGAAAGCAATGGAGAGAGAGAAAAGAGGGAAAACTTAACGCTGTATGGTGTCAATCCAGCAGAAAGCCTTGAATTATTTTCTGTAGGCTTTGGCACTCAAGCCCATCTGGGGAAGTACGTTTGCAGAGCACCAGAGACCTTTCTGGCCTCTCTGAGTGTGCAGTGAACAACTACTATGATGCTTATATACACGAGCTGCACAGCTGTAGAAAAGCCTGTTTATCTTGTAAAAAAATTGACTTGCATAGGAAAGCATCCAGAGACATCTGTATTCTTGCAAAAAGCACCAAGGGACAATAAATACAGTGAGATTCCTCACCTTTTATGGACTTGAGCCTTTCTGCTTTTGGAACTAGAGGTGCCAAGAGCCTCTTGCCAGCCAGCAACACCCTTCACGCAGAGAGAAGGGACACTGCAAGGGAAAGGGACCTGTCTGGCCAAACAAGAGCTGTTATCAGCAAAGACAGAAGCTTGCTGCTACTAGAAGTTTCTGTGGTATGGCTCTGAGAGCATCCAAGAAGTCTCTACAGGGTCTTGCTGTCTCTCTGAAGCATCTCAAGAACAACCAGCCCTGCCCTCTGAAGCCCAGTGTCCCCAGGGTGGTTTACCATCCTCTCCTGCAGGCTCTGCACCCTCCCTTGGCTCCTTTCCCCATTCCCAAAGTTGGATGCCAGGCTGTGGCTCCCCTCGGTAGAAGTGTGGAAGAGGGCACTGGGGTTCATACTGTTCCCAAAGTGGGTGCTGTGGAGCACTGCTGAGCAGTGGAGCTGGGTGCTACTGGTGGGGTGCCCAGCGTTAGGGGGCACAGGGAGGGGAGAAGTGCTGTGGGGTCCCACACTTATCTAGAAACCTTGTTTTAGGCACTGCCACAGCATGTCCCTCTGCCCCAGCTACCATGGGTATGGACATGCATCTTGATTTCTGCACAGATCCTCCTGGGATGATGAAAAAGCCTTTAGCTTTTTTGGCAGCCCATGGGCACCAACCGCAGACAGTACTTTTATCTATTTGATTCAAAACAGCCCTTGGCCTGTTGTACTGCACTAGAAAAGCTTTCTGCCCCTCCCAGCACGCAGCCCCACTCCAGTTCAGGTAGCAATGGTGACCATTAGTGATGCTCCAGGAGCACAGGCCACCTGATGCTGGGGTCCTCCAGCATCTGCCTTGAGTCATCTCAAGGTCCCAAAATGACTGTCTATACACAGTGATATCCAGCCTGGCCTTGCTCTGTGCTTGCCTCCCCTGTAGAGACTCTTCATATGCCATCTTCTTCCAGGCTCCCTGTAGAGAAGCTGCCCCATGACTGGGGGCTTCCTGGGGTGGGACAAGTCTGCTTTCTCACTGGAACAAACAACAACACTTGTTAGCTCAGGCTTGCTGTCTGTGTCTCAGGACAAAGATTAACCACCCCCTGTGGTGAACTTGAGCCCCTACAAATCAAGGAGCAAGGCAAACTTCCATGCAGCAGAGGCAAAGCTCAGCATGCTGAGCCCCTCCTGCTCATCACCCAGGCAGTGTTACAGCCACTACCCACAGGCACAGCTTTTATTGTGCCACTGTCCTTCACTCATGAGTCTGGGGAAGATTAAACATTTTTTTGCTGAATTTCCACACTGTTATCAAGTCCTACAGATGCTCCAGCTCCACCCCCCAACCCAACCCTGCCTCTATGTTCCGGAACAAACTAATTGCTTTAACTGGAGGTTCAAGACTTTCCTGCCCCTGTTTAAAATGGGCACAGCTTAAGCAGAGCAAGTTGCAATGACTTGGGATGTTTATCTACTCTTAGAGCTCCTAAACCCTTGCAGGATGTGGAAGACTCTCCCTGAACCTCCTGACCTCTTTGTTGAGGTGGGATTTATTTCCTTGCCTCAGAAGAGACTCTTTACAGATCACAGCAGGGTGAGACTTACATACGTTTCAGCCATGTTGCTCTGTTTTCTTGACAGAAATTGCCATTGCAGTCCATGGCACTGGCATCCCCAGGAGTGTGTGGCACTGGAGTGTGTGCCCCTCTACCCCAGCCCACAGGCTCCTCACGTACAGAAATTTGAGATTCTGGCAGATGAGCTTCTTTGTAGAGATACTTCGAAGTGGGGAGAGTTTCTGAGTCACCGTAAAATTGCTGTGCTGGCACAGGATAGATTGCATCCTGGTGGTGCAAATGTGTCCCGGGTTGCTATCAAGCTTATTTGGGAACATTAATGAAAGCATTTGCAAACTAGTGGCTTTGTGACTCCCAGGCACGTAGCGAACTGTGCAACTGGATTTCCCCTTACTCCATGTAATGCTGAGAGGTTTCCCTTGCCTCTTGCCCTGTACATTGCTCTGGCCTTTCACTGCAATAAGAGCTGTGATTAGGTGCCCCTTGGCTGAACTCCCCCTGTACAAATGAGAACCAAGTGATGCCTGTTGTGTCTTCATTCGTTTGCCCCATGTTGCTTCCTTCATCTTCCGAGCTCTTGAGAAAAACATGCTTATGCAGGGAGCCTTGCAGGAAACCTGCTTGTCTTGCTCTTAATCAGGAAACATGCACTTCTTTCAGCAGCTCAAGAGAGCAATAGATGGCAATAATACCTCTTACATTACAGTCACTATGTTAGCAAGGAAGAAAATGTTATTTATTTTTTCCCTGACAACGTTTGTCCTACTTCTTTTTTCCATAATGCATTAAGCATTAGGAGGCACAGCTCTGCACGTAGTCCAGCTCTCAAGACTACCTGTTGAGGACATTGTTCAGCAATCCAGCACAGTTTTATTTGTGGATGAAGGGCAGAAGCTGGCGAATCCTCCTACAATTCCTAGCTGGAAGAACACAGACATGCTAGTAAAACCCACAAAATGCAGAGTTTGGTAAATTGCAGCCCTCGATATCCTGGGTCTCTGTGCCAAGGAGACCTGGCATGAGGTTGTAAAATCCAAACCATGAACTTCCTGAAGACCACTCAGCAGTGATGGGCATCTTTACACCTACTGCTGTCCCTCAGCTATCTGGAGAGGTCTCTGATATACCTGGGGTTCACCAGCTGTGAACACCACCGCTAATAAAGCGAGAAGAGGACACGGAGGATACCACATTCTACCTCCCACCCCAAAAACAAGCCCCTGGGATAATCCCAGCAAAAAGCAGTCAGACTGCCAGGAGCAAAGCAGTCACCGGGAAACCTCACACATCTCGAAGGCGGCAGGTTCCCCATGGTGCTCTCTCTCTCTGCTGCTCCCCACATCACTGCCGTGAGGGAAGAGCCACTCACAGCCCAGCACCTGCAGGCAGAGCCAGAGGAGAGACCTGAGCTCCCCATGCTTGTTCATGGGAGCATCAGCCCTGGTTTCAGCCAGGGAGGCCTGCAGGGAGTGTCCATGATATTTTGAAGGAGAGGGAAATGAGATGGGAATTAGTCAAAAAATTACAGTGGTGGTAATTTAGATCCATTACTAATTTTCTGCATTAATGAAGAGGCCCAATTATCTCAATGCTTGAGTGACCACTCCAGTCCTCAAAAGTCATTTCTGCACACTTGAACAACTGCTCCTCCTTCTAGAGTAAAAATCAGGCTGTTGTTGTGAGCCTGGAGAAAACATGGAAAAACATCTTTCCTGGCAGAGACATAATCCATGTCAGAAGGTTCTTCCACTGTTCCACTCAGGAGCGGAGGGATGCTCGGGCAGGGAGCTGGCAGCTGCCTGCACAGCCTGTCCCAGGGTTGCTAGATGCTCCCCATGGTTGAGACAGCAAGGATCCCCTGGAACAGCAGGATGTAAGAGAGAAAGAGCTCAAAATGGCTCTCTGGGCCTAAGAAGTGAGAGGAACAGCATCCCATGAGGTGAGGCAAGGCAGGCAGCAGGACCTGCAGCACATGTGACTCCCCCCACAGGCACCACATGCCAGGGTGGGGACGGCACTGCCAAGACAAGTTGTCTTCTGGTATTTTGGTTGTGCTGGAGCACATCAACGACGTGCTCCAGATATAATGGCTGTAGCTTTCCTGCTCCCCTCTGACAGCCACCGCTGTCCCCCTCCTCAGCAGCCTGAGGGGAGCTCCCCATCACCCCAGGAAGGAGCATGGGGGAGGCAGGCAGGGAGGAGGCTGCAACCACCCTTCCTGACGCACCCAAAGCACCAGTCAGCCCAGCCACTGCCATCCTGTGTTACCCATCATCCTGTGTGTCCTCCACCTCACAGCCACAGGGCACTCTAGGGCAGACAGACATCTTGTGCAAACCTTGACAGAGAGAGAGAGAGAGAGAGAATCTCTGACAGCCCAACTGGCCCCCTGGTCCCCCTGTCAGGGACAGGGCAGGCAGATCCCAGCTGGACAGAGCCAAATTTTTTCAAAGCAGGGCTGAAAGGAGAGTTTGCAGAAGAACTGGTTTGCCTGGTGACAGGAACCAGAGCATTGGTCATAAATTCAACTCCACCTTCCCTCTGCCACCTGTGCCGTGCTTGGTGCCACGGGCTGGCACTGCCCTAGCAATGCAGAGCCCCTGTGCTGGTGGGTCAAAGCTGGGTCACCCCCTGGGCTCAGCAGCTGGAGCCTCCCAATCTCTCTGTCTCTGTCATAGTTCCTCACAAATTCAATGGCACAATGCAGCTACACTATATGAAAAGCCATAATATTTGTCGGTATGACTCTTTTATTACTGTCAATTTATATATATATTTGTTGATAAAAGAAGTCATCTTGGGAGACACTTCTAGTCTACTAGGAAATAATTGTCCGATGCTGTATATTCTGTACATGCTGTATAAACAAAGCGAAACATTTAAATCTAAGTGTTTGGTGGACTTGGTGGCATGTGCTGCAGGGGGAGATTGGGACCAGGCAAGCCCCCTTCTTGGGCCACCATGGCTCAGGCTTGGGGTTCCTGGCAGAGTCACCATCCTGCTGGGGTCCTACAGACAGTCTGGGGCAGGATCTGGCCACGGTGCAAGGGCGAAGCCTGCGGCTCCCTCGGTGCTTTTTCCCATGCAAAGGTGGAAGGAGGCAACTCTGCGAGTGGAAGAGTGGAAGCTGCCGCACCTGAGCTCCCTCCTGGGGCACAGCACAGGACCGGGGAACGGCTTGGCTGGTCAGGAACTCTCAGCGCAGCGAGCGCGGTGTCACCCACCTGCTCCCCAGTTCTCCTGCCCAGGGAGGACAACCCTTCAGCCACCACCCAGCACGACATCTCTAAGCCTTAGGGGTCAGAGAGAGACGATTCCCCATGGGAAGATGGCCGGTGATGGCAGAGACTGGCTCCGAGCATCCGGCTCCTCCAACTCCTTCCCACGCTAATCCCGTGCCACGGCGCCAGCCACCCTCCCTGGTGTGTTTTACAGCAGCCACGAGCTGTGATCTTCTAACCTGACACACGCTGTTAGAAAACCTGTTTCATATTTTCCATGGTATCAATCTACAACTTTTGAAATTATTGGACACAGTCGTGGTAGCCTAAAAGTTGTGCTGAGCTCATATATTTTTATATTTGTGGTGTTTTCCTATTAATAGAGAGTAGTGAACCAGTAACCCTATAGCTGAAAGTGATCTATTCAAAATAAATATATGACTGCAGAAAATATTTGTAAAAATAATTTATTTGAAATATTCTGCCAAAGATAGCTCTCTAATGATCTGTAAAATGTCGTTTCTCTCTTTTTGCTCTGAATGTCATTGTGAAAGGACCTTTCTCCCCACATCTTTTGAAGATTTTTTGGGTTTTTTGTATCTTTAAGGGCAAAGAAACATGCCAATGATTTTTTTACTAGAGCAGTAAATAGCGTAGTAGGGAGGCACAAGACAACTTTGTAAAGGTGATAAAAAGGGTCCATAACAATCACTCTGAAAATCCAGTTTCTCCCATAGTTACTCTGGCTGACAGATGGGTTTTGAAGCCCAGGACAGTTGTCCAGCAGGAAGGTCTTGGCTGCTGCTGCTGTGGCTGCTGTGTAGATTACCTGAAAGAAAGAAATCTCTCAAGAATCCATTTGCAGGCTTGGAGCATTTGGATTCCCTCACATCCAAACTTCAGCTTTTTTTTTTATTTATTTATGGGCTTGATATCCTTACTGGCCTTAATAGGCCTTGTGGCACACGGGGAACCCTCATCCAAGGCTTCAGCCTGACAAAGTCTGGCCCCTTCCAAAGCCATTCCCACAACACACCTGGCATCTGCCAGCAGCCCTGAACCAGTGGCAGAAGTAATCCTGCTGACACCCAGATCTGCCCCCTTCCTCACATGGGGATGGGACAAGGGAGACCCAGCCACCGTGGGACATGACACCTCAGCAAGAGGATACATCCCTGCAGGTATCCAGTTAAAACAGGAGGATGTGCAGCCCTTCACCTGGGAGAAGCTGCCTAGATTAGTCTTTTCAGAAATGACTGATCTTTTTTATTATAGAGAAAAATCTTCTTTCCCTTCTTCATTTCTTCCTTTTGAAAGAACTTTTCAATACTAGAAAAAGCCTTCATTATCCTATGTGATCCCCAAGTCTGTTGCAGTGGAAATATCAGCCACATTAGGCGCCACCATATCAAAGAGATTTTAGGCTCAGATTTTTTTCGTTTCTGAGCAGATTCACAGTTTCTTGAATGTCTTGGTCATAAAGGTCTGGAGGAATTAGTTGGTAATAAAGGAATGAAAGGCCTGTTCCAGTGAATGTGTTTCCAAATGCAATTCACTTTTTGACTCCCCAAAGGTCTGGCAGGTGTGTAAGTGCTTTATTGGGCAGGTGCCCAGAATCAGAGATGGGAAAAGCTGTTTCCAAGCCATGGGGTGCATATGGGGGTGATGGGAGCACTGCTGTCCATCAGGTGTGGGTGGCACACTCTGCAGCAGTGGGATCCACATGCCAGTGAATCTTTGTTCCTCTGTGCAAGGAACTCTCTGAATCCGGGGTTGTGCAGCTGCTGCATCACAGGGAAATGCGAGCAAGCCAGGGAAGACAATAGTGAGAAGAATTGGGTTTCTGATCACTGTGCATTTTGTTAATTAGTGAATTCAAATAGTTTTATTTTTACCAAAAACAGATAATCTTTATTCCAGTAAAGACAACTGTTGACTTGAGATATATATATAAATATATATATATAATTTGAATGGTTTATATCCTGTTGCTCTAACTACATAAAATGGAAACATGTTGCAAGTTGTGTCATTCCAATGTACAAAATAAATTACTTTTCCCTGCATGCTGCCTGGGTATGTTGTGATTTGAATTAAGAGTTATATTTGAATTGCCTTATTCAAGAGGTTGTATGTTACCTAACTGGGGAATGACCTGGCACTGTTCATCACATTACATTTGTACTTGATGCTGTGTTATGTCAAATTCAGATGAGTTGTCTGTCATCTGTGTATTTTGTGGGAGACCTTTTATCTTGTTAAACTGTGATATGTAAACCTTCATTGCCTGAAATAGTCACAGTTGTATAAATCAGTGTCTTCAGCTGTTTTCCTAATTTTATCACAATTCCTAACACAAAATATAGATGTTTGTAAATTCTCCATTCATTTTGTCTATTTTTATGCATGAGGCTTTTTTTAATCTGGCAAAGCAGTAAGATAAGGCGGCTTCCCCAGAATTTTTCAATCAAGACTCAGTTACATTTTTATCCCTCGGCAAGAGGCAACAACCAATTTTCAGCAGCTACAATTGGAATTAGGGATGTCTGTTTATTGCTATTATCTTTCCTGGCTCAGATGGGCCATTATAGCTGCAGAACACAATGATTAATGACAAGCCAAACGTGATGTTTCTGCAGTGACAGCGCTCTGGGGACCAGGCACTTCACGGCACCTTCTTCAGGCCCTACACCTCTGCTGTGCCCACAGGCTGGGTGGGAAGGGAGAGGGTGGGTGCCCCTGCCACAGTCAGACAGCCCAGAGGAGAGAGGGGAGAGATGCTGCTTACTAATCCTGACTCCAGGATGCTTTTCCTCCTTACAAAAACCCCAAGAGAATGCCATCTGCCCTCCCGCACAACACCCCAGCCACAAAGCTGCCCCTTTGCCCATTCATTTGCCCCACAGCTGCAGCACGTTGCTGAAGACCAACATCCCATCCTGATATTGTATCAGGCAAAATACCCCACCACGGCTGCTCCTACAGCATCTGCTGAAGCCACACAGGAGGGTTTTTTTTCTAACTTTGGTTTCCAGCCATGGGATCATGTTACTCCATGGCTGGCTAACAGCAATGTGCTCCCCAGCAAGACACCAGTATACCCCATACAGGTCAGATCCTTTGGAAAATATGCCGCACTCTTGAAGAAAGCAGCACCATGTAGGCACAAACCTGTTCCAGTGGTGGCACAAGGACAAGGTGACCCAATAGCCCCTGCAGCAAGGGTCACTAGTTCTGCTGTGTCACCCCTCCTGTCCCCACCAGACGGACAAAACTGGCTACAGCACAGCCAGGAAACAGGTCTGTTTGGGAAACAAACCCCCAGAAGTCCATCTCCAGCTTGCAGGTGACTGGAGCATTTCTGGACATTTTAACCCCATGCCTAAAATCCCAAATGAAACAGTTGTTGAGACCATTAAAACACTCTTGCCAGAGCCAGAACACAGTCCCTGCTCAGTTGTGTAGGTGCCACATCATCCTAAACACAAGCAGCACAAATGTCTCAGGCACACAAAGCACACCAAGGTGTCTCAGTCCTGGTGTGAAAGCCCCACCGTCCTCTCCCCACTCTTCCAATTTTGACTGTATTGGCACAACTGTGCTGCACAAAACAGTGCTCAGTTTTTATGTCTAGTAACCATAAGAAACACATGGTCAGACAAATAAATTATTGGAGCAGGATACACCGTGGTCCTGGATTATTGAATCCCTTCAAGGATTTTTTTGAGTGTTAAAAAATTTGCTGTTCCATCCAGAAACGCACCCCCCCCCCTTTTTTTTTTTTTCCCCTCTTTTTATTTTTGGTATGTTTCAGGTTGAAGGACGCTGCTGTCAAAAGCACTAAGAAGGGCTGGGGTGGTGCGGGGAAGAGGTTGCCAGAGGCAGCCAGACAGTGCCTTAACCACTCCGAGGGTGCCCAAGAGCCGCACGATGTGACCCGGCGGCGCCGAGACCGGCACAACTCAGCGCAGGGATGGCGGTGGGCGGGACCCGACGGCGGCCACGCCCCCCCCCGGCGGCCCCTCCATTGGCTGCCGTTGGCGCGGGTTTCTATGGGGCGGGGCCGCGGCATGGCGGGAGAGCGGGCGGTGGAGCTGGTGCGGGAGCTGCACCGCGCCGCCGGCGGGCACCTCCCGCCGTTCCGGGTGAGCTGGGACGGGGCGGCCGGGAGCGCCGGGAGCGGGGGGGGACGACCCCGTTCTCGCTGACCGTGTCCCCGTGTTGCAGACGGAGGGGCTGCGGCAGGCGCTGGAGGAGATGCGGGCGCTGTACGAGCGGAACCAGGCGGTTGTGTGAGTGTTGGCGCGGCCCGCAGAGCCCGGGAGTTGCCCCCCCCCCCCCCTTATTCTCCGGCCTTATTCTCCTCCTCTTCCTCTTTCTCATCCTTAAGGTCCGAAGCGAAGTCGGGACGGACGGACCTGATTTTCCTCATCCGGTTCCGGCACTGCTGCCTGCTCCGGAACCAGCGCTGCCTCCTGGCCTACCTGTGAGTGCGGGGGGCGGCCGTCGGTGCCACGAGGAATCAATTCACCCCCGCCGGCACAGGGTCCCCACGGGCAGGGTGTTGGGACTCTCGGCCCGGGCAGGTGGTTCCTCCGCGAGGTGCGGGGCTGGTTCTCCTTGTGTTCATTGCCGGTACCACCACAAAGAGAAGGCCCTGCTTCCCTCTGCTCTTTAAAGAGTTTTCGTTATGAAAAGGCCACATATCACAGGTGGAATGACCCGAAGTGTTTGCTCTCTGCTCCGAGGGCAGACTGGGGCATCACTGTTGCCTGGGGACGTTGCCAGCACTCGCCTCAAGGATGCTGGGTTTGCCCCGTTTCTTTCCCCAGGTACGACCGGCTGCTGCGGATCCGAGCGCTGAGGTGGGAGTATGGCAGCGTCCTGCCAAACACCATCCAGTTCCACATGTCAGCTGAGGAAGTGAGGCAGCCTTGTTTTAAACTCTTCCCCTCTTTCTACTTACTCCTCCTCTCCCCTCCCTCTATAAACATGACACTTAACGTGCCTTTCTGTAAATACTTAACTTGTTTATTCATTGTCTATGGGTACAACCCCAAATGGACACTGAGTGCATGTTTTAATGCACTTTTGAGGATCAAGGGATCTCCATCAGATCAGACTCACAGACAGACCAACAGAACTAGGTCCATATGTGCTGCTCTCAGATGCCATCTCTAGACCAATGTACAGAGCTGCTGACATTAGCAGCATCTGTCCTACCCTGAATCCAGATTGCTCTGCCTCAGGGGTGGTTTTTCCTTTTAGAAGAGCTTGTATTTGTTCACCTTTGGCTGTCAGGAGCATGCTTGGGAACAGTGGTCTGACAGCACAAATAAACTTGATGTCATTCATCAGGGACCTGTCTTTCAGCATTACCTGTTTGGCTCTGACTGAGGGATCACTGTTACTGCCCACAGGTGGAGTGGTTCAATCGGTACAAAAAGTCTCTGGCTACCTACATGAGGTCAGTAGGAGGAGAGGAGGGGCTGGACCTTACACAGGACATAAAACCTCCTAAAAGCCTGTACATTGAAGTAAGTGCAAGATCTGTGTTTTCTGTCTGTGAACAAGCATTTACCCAACCATCTCTTTTAGAGAATTTTATCCCCATCCCAAGTCAGTTCATTGAGCAAAACCTTTGACAGCATCAAAGCTTCCACAGGCTTCTGGATTTTACTCTGACAGTGTTTTACTCCTACTGAGGGCACAATGTATGGTCAAAGATGGTATTTCTAATCTGTAGGGCATTTGTGATGTGGTGAGTTATCCAGTGAGAAGTTTCTGCAGCTTTTTGCAGAAACTTAACCAACTCTCAGATCAACCAGAAACCATATTCCCACATTAAAGACTGTTACCTAGGGGGTTTTCTTGTTGTTTTTTTTTTTTTAAATGGGCTCTTATAGATGAGCGTATAAATTGCTTTACACAATTGATACAACAAAGCAAGAGCACGTGAGAAATCACAGTCAGTAGATGAAGTGCTCTGTTTTGATATTCTCTTCAAAAAAACATGTAGTGACAATAAAGCTGCTCCTTAAGCAG
Organism: Platyrinchus mystaceus; assembly: GCA_035041135.1. Classification (NCBI taxonomy): domain Eukaryota; kingdom Metazoa; phylum Chordata; class Aves; order Passeriformes; family Tyrannidae; genus Platyrinchus; species Platyrinchus mystaceus. The sequence goes on along the minus strand of JAWWLV010000121.1, from coordinate 13,750,244 downwards.
TTTCACTGTTTAAAACAAATTGGCATTTTTTGGTATGTTTGGGGGGGGGGGGGGTCACCAGACCCTATCTCTGTGCTCCTCTTCCTCAAGTCTCTGGAGAGACTGGGCTCTTGATCCAGGCAGAGGCAGGAAGAGAACATCAGGTGGAGCCCACAGACCATGGGCACTGATCCATGGGATCAGTTCAGTTCTGCATTTCTAGGTCTGCTCTGTACTGAGACTCCCTCAGGCAGGGAATGTGTCCATTCTCACAGTCCTGGGACACATGTTGCAAGCCAGCCGTGATGTGTAGTGTTTCTGTGGGAGATGGGGTGATCTGAGAGCTGCGTTTCTGCTTCGCAGGTGCGGTGTTTAAAAGACCACGGAGAATTTGAGATTGATGATGGGACTACCATCCTGTTGAAGAAGAACAGCCAGGTACCCATGACAAGAGCATGGTCCATTCTCTTCCTTCCCTTTCACTCCCATGATATCCCCCTGCTTATCCCAGCTTTGCAGCATGTCACAGTTCCTGCACACACAGCTCCCTGCACATGCTGTAAGCTGTCTGCATGGCCCAGACTGCAGCTCTGCCTGGTCTGGTACCATGATGCAGGGGATATGTAGCCCTACAAACAGAGCTGGCTGTGTGCAGCAACAAATCCAACAAATTCAAGGAGAGTTTTCCTGTATTTCTGTGCAGCACTTTCTACCCCGCTGGAAATGCGAGCAGTTAATCAGACAAGGAGTCCTGGAGCACATTCTGTCCTAAGTGTGGAGGACAGGAGGGACAACTCTTGCTTGGTGGCTTGCCCACAGTGGGCATTGAACTGTAGTGCGTGCAGCACTTCAGACACTCCTCCCAACAGCCTTTGGTGCCTTACCTGAAGATCAGCCCTATGTTATGCAAACCACATTGGCCACCCCTTTGGGAGGAAATGGTGCATTCTGGTAACGTAGTGATCCTGGGAATCCAGGGGGTAGGAAGCAGGGAGGAGGGCGTTATCCAAGCCCCAGAGCTACAACTAGCATTTGTGAATGCATTTTTGTTTGGAGTAGTTCATTGTTCATGTGGGACTAGGACACCAACTGTGCTCTGGAAGCCAGGAAAGCTCCGTGGTTGCAAAATAAAGAACTGCTTCAGCCTTCACTGTCGTGGTTTTTAAGAGTTTATGTTGTGTTCATTAAGCACTCTGATCTGGCTCTCTAGTCAAACCTGTCCTGACCCTGCAGCGTGATGGTTATTTAAGTGTCTCAGTGGAACTGTTCCTCCAAGTGTCAGAAAGGCTGTGCAAGCTTCTTTCCAGGAAGAAAGCCTTAGACACGAAGCCTTGTCTCCCATCAGAGACCTATAAATGTTGTTTCTTGATGTGCTGTGTGAATGAGCAGTCTGGGTTTCTGCTAAGCACTGGGCTTCCCCAGGCATTGGTCTGGCAAGGCCTAGGGACTCTTTGGTGTAGGGGTGGGAAAGGGAGCTGAGGGTTTAAAGGATTCCAGTCAGCACAAAACCAGAACAAGGCTGAAGAGCTGCTTTCCCTGTCTGGTTTTCCTAATGGAGCTGCTCACTCTTGAGAAGTGGCTGAGAGAACAATTACAAAAACATTAGTCCTGGCTAAGACTAGAGGTTTGCTTAACCCCCATCTCAGACTGGAGCTGAAAAAGCAAACAGTTGGGGAAGAATGCAGGAACGGGATAAATGCTTGGGGCGCTACTGCATTGCTGTCCCACCCTCAGCCAAGCAATATCCCTGAGCCCATCTGTGGGGCTGCCCTCCTTGTAATAGCCCAGCTTCACCATGTGGCCCTTGCACTCAGGGCTGCCCCCAAGGCAAAGAGAAGTGACAGCTGTCAATGCATCAGGGCAAAAAAAAGTACAGCTAAACCAAGGAGGCCTCTTCAGTCACAGCCTCCAGTCATCTCCAAGCCCTGCCCCAGGGCCAGGGAACTTCTCTGCTCTAGCAGGCTCAGGGACAGCCTTAAACACAGTACCTGAGTTTAGCTCACAGCCAACTTATCCCCTTTTGTTCCTGAACCAACAACACTGTGAGCTATTCTTAAGCCCTCTTCTTTGTACTGACTTTGTCCAGCCTCTGCACTGGTACCCTGAAATAGTCAGGATCTCTCCTACAGTGGTCTCCATAGCCCCCAAAATCCTTGGAGTCCTTTCACAGAGAGTGGCGACCACAGCCCCTGTGTAAATGTCCTCTGCTCTGGACATTGCACCGGGGTGATGATCCACCTTCCATGCAGAGGGCAGAGCAATAAATTTGGTATTTGCTGGTCTGAATACTTGGCCTTTTAGACAACTTTGGCAGTAGTACTCACTGTCAGTTTGTAAAGGCCACACCAAGGAAGGCAAGAGGACACAGTTTACTTACCATGTCTCCTGGTCTCCTCTGAAGTGTGCTGAGTAGGGGTCATCAACACTCATCAAGCCCCAAGCCTCGGAGGCTCAAACTGAAAGAAGGCTCTACCCTCAGTCCCTCTGTCCCGCTCACTGCAGAGGCAACAGTCTGGTTGGTTTTGGATCCCAGGCTCAGGCTTTAGGAGGGACAGTCTCCTAGAGCCCAAGAGGAGCTGTAGGGAATGGAAGTTCAGCAACAGTTGGGGAAGGTTACTGAAATACAGAGCAGACTGGAGATGGCAGAAGTGCTGTAATATTACAAACATTTTAATGCCACCACACAGCTTTCCTGATCAGTGTGAGCCAGACACAGGAACCTGCAAGCCCTTCTGCCCTGGCTTTCCAGCCATAACAGTGTGGCCTCAACATCAACCCTCCACAGAGAAAGAGCATCTGCATCACCACCAAACACTGCTGGAGTTCAAGAAAGTCCTGTGGGATGGCTGCCCTGAGACAGACCTGGCTTTTAACAGCACAGTCTGCCACTGAGAAATGCAGCAAAGCTGGTGCTTTCAGTTGGAAAATTCAGCTATCCACAGGACAAACTTCCTTAAAGGTCTGGGTTCTCCATTATCTATTTTCTACACAGGAACACCCTGACAAGACCAGAGAGGACAAGGCTGATTTCCCAACCCAGCCATACCTCCTCTTCTGCACCTGACCAACCCCAGCCAGGACCAGGGGCAGGACTACCAACTGCAGGTGTCCCATCACCCACTCAGAGATGCTGGTGTGATTTTTCTGATGAGCTGCTTCAGAGCTGAGGCTTGCTCCTCCAACAGCTGGTTCTTCTCCTGCATGCTCTTCTGCTTCAGTTCAGCAGCCTGCAAGGCCGCTGCAAACCCCCTGTTCTCCCCACGGAGGTCTTCGATCAGCAGTTTGTTCCTGGAGAGTTGGGCCTACAGAAGGGACAGGAGGCTTCAGGTTCAGCATGCCACGTAGAGGTACCAGACAGGTAGGAACATGCAGCACTAACCCCTCTTGCACTCACCTGAGCATCTCTGAGCTGAGCTGCCCTCTCTGCCAGCACAGCCTCAGCACTCCTCAGGCTGTATTCCAGCCCCTCTGCCTGCTCCACAGCTGCCTGCAGCAGGTGCTCGTGTTCTGCCTGCAGTGGGCAAGAAAGCCTATGGTTGGGTTGTCCTAGCGCTCCCCTGGCCTCTGGCAGTCCTGGACTGTACATTTCCCCAGGGCCCTGTTCATAGACCTTCACACTCCCTGAAGGAGAGCAGGGGGGGATCAGGTGAGGTGCAGGATGCAAAGAGCAGTGGGAGCAGTGGGAAAGGTGTCTAGAGCAGTACAACCTTCTCTAGGTCTGCGCCTGATGGATTTTAAGACAAGGCACAGATTTCCCAGCAGTGTTTTCTATAAAAACAAGCCAATGGCCTCTCCTCTCTCAGGCATGTTCAGGAAAGCCCAGAGAGAGACACAGTTTCCTTCAATGCAGTTTTTGTGTCTGTTCATTACAATTCCTTAGGTTATAATTTGCTCTATCTTTGCCCAGTTTGTAACAAGACAAACTCACAAAAACCCAACACCTCGTTGCCCAGTGCCCCAGAGATAAAACCACCCCACTCTGTGAACATCACACAGAGCACTCAAGCTTTTTTTTTTTCCAGTCTGAGTCAACAGAGTCTCTCCCTGGATAAATCCCACTCCTCTAGGCACAAGGTAGATACCCGGTCTGGGGTATGTAGATTTGAGTGGGGAGGGCTCATGTTTGAGTGCAGGGCAGTGACTGGTTTCATGAGGAATTAAAAGTTGCAGCTGAATTTAAAGGTAAGTGCATTTTCCATGTGGGTTCTTTATATATAGCATCTCCTACTCAAACCTCTGGTGCCTTCAACCACAGCTGCCTTCCAGGCTGCCAGGACAGCAGTGTTCCCTTCACAGTACCCTTGACTGAGCTCCCATAATTACCTGCTTACCTGGGTCCTGACCAGCTGCCTGCGTGTTTGCTCAGCCTGCTGGTGGAGGCTTTCCTGGAGCTGCTGAGTCTTGCACTGTTCCTCTCTCAAGGTGGTTTGCAGCTGCTCAAACTGCTGCTTTGACACCATGTTGTTTATCTGGGCCTTGGCCTGCTGCAGCTGCAGAGCATGCTGGGTCTGGGCCAGGCTCAGGCTTGCTTTGGCTTCTAAAAGCTGTAACACAGGTGGATAGATGGTTACAGCTCTGAGCCAACAACGGGACAGGCTCAGGGTGTGCTGTGGGTGAAGGGGAGGTTAGGTAGCACCCTCAGCCCACCCTCATCACCCTGCAGGACCATGGGAGTGGTGTTTACTGGGCAGCCTGCAAAGCAAGGGACTGAGAGCACCAAGAGCTGCGGGAGAATAAAGAGAGTCCCTTTCCTGAGCAGCAAGGAGCAGGAGTTGCTGGAGGACTCCTCTGGGAGGAAATCCCAGCACGAAGGGCCACAATGGCAAGAGAAAGAGGGGGCTGCTCACCTGGGCTCTTGGATATATCCCAGACAAGATGGGATGTACTACATGTCCTGTACTACATGTCCTCTGTTTCCTGCCACCAGCAAAGGGCAAACCTGGTACTGGGAAGCAGGTCTGGTCCCACTTTGCACTAGGGCTACCTAGGGGTGGCTGACATAAGTAAGCTACACTTTGAAAAGCCAGTCCCTGAGCCTGGCTACAGGGTAGAATGCAGGAGAGGGATAGTAACACATCTGAAGGTTTCTCACACTGGCTTTCCTCTCTCTATCCTGGTGATCCTAGTTCCCCTGCTCTGATCACATTTCCCTTCCCTCAGACAGGGCCTGTCTGGCTGCTGTCATCCCTGCCCAGCCCCTACCTGATCCTGCCACTCCCCCAGCTCCTCTGTCAGCTGAGCCATGGGGAACCACAGCTCTCGGCACCCCTGTGTGAGCCACCTCCACTCAGCCTCCATCCCCTCTGCCCAGCCAGCCTGCACAGGACAAGGACAGAGGGGACATCACAGGCAACAAGGACCTGTCCCCAGCTGCACCTGAACTGGCTTCAGCTATATTTGAGCAGGAGGAAGAGTCCTTTGGCCCCACAAAGAGGAACAGGACAAGTTTTTTCCAACTGGGGCAGGTGTCCAATACAGCCCCCAGCAGGGCAATACCAGCAACCACAGGGACCACTCAGCAGCCTGCCACCAACTGAAGGACACCCACCTTCTCCTGTGAGGCCCTGAGCTGCTGTTGGAGCAGCTCCATCTCCGTCCAACGTGCTGCATGCTTCTGGTGGTGTTCCAGCCTTGCAGCCAGCTCTGCTCCTCGCGGCCACTCGGCCTCTGCAAGGCTCTGGCTCTGCAGTTGGGCACTGCCAGGGCCAGCACTGTGACCAGCCTTGTGCCCAGCGAGTTCACAGCCCAGCTGATGCACCTTGACATTCGGGTGGGAGATCTCTTTGCTCTTTTCACTCTGGATAAGGTTGAAAAAAAAAAGAAAACCAAATCATGCACAGAGACTTGGGGTGGGAACAGAGGCAACAGACACTTAATCTGTCCCACACTGCCCCCACTGGGTTCCCACTCAGGGACACTGCTCCAGGGCCTTGTGGGCACTCAGGACAAGTGTCCTGATGTCCCAGCCTGACCAAGGCCCAGTGGCACAGCATTCCTAAGTAAGGAAACCTGCACAGCTGACAGCTCTGGGAGAGGTCACTGAGGGGGAAGGGGGACACAGGCCTGTACGGGTGTGTAACAGAAATATTAAGATTAGTAAGAACAGAGTATGAATGGAAACGTGTCCACGTGCACATGTGAAAGTACAGACAAAAAAAAAGCAGAGTAGAGGCTACAAGAACAGCCTGAATTGACACTAAAGGGCACCATCCCCCTGGTGTTACCCCTAGGACACCTTCCCTTGCAGTAATGCTGAGCAAGGTGCAGTTTCTGGCCCGTGTTCTGACCAGACCACAGCAGAGACAACATCAGCAAGCCACATCTAACAGCAGCGTGGGCAAGATCCTATTCCTCTGCTATCCTCACAGGAAAATGGGCAATTCCAAAGGAGGAAAAGCAGGCAATGGGCAGCAGGTTATTGGAAGCCGAAGCCAGCAAAGGCCACCCTGCTGCAGCTGATGGCTCTGAAGGGTATGAAAGATATGCAAAAAAACAGGTTGTGGTTCCACATCATGAGGTATCCCAGGAACAGAGTAGGGAACTTAAAAGCCTGCCTGCCTTGTTCACGTTGCATACAGAAAATCCTGGCCAGGCCTTGTGTGCACACATGTCCAAAGGCCTTTGGGCATGTGGGTACAAGATTGGGAGTGAGCAAAACTTCTGGGAGAAAGACTGCAAGTAGATCAAGTCAATCTCATTAGAGACTTTGTAGCATTACTTGCCCTTCTGTGTAAGACCTTCAGTGGCTTTTGGCACACACGTTTTCCCTACTTGACAAGTTTTAAGATGAAGCTGGTTCTTCAAAGCAAGACTAGGTCTG
>JAWWLV010000121.1:13726147-13738680 GCA_035041135.1 Platyrinchus mystaceus | reverse complement strand
GCTGCTTCCCAGGCTGAACTCTCTCTCCAGCAACCCTCCTGGAGCAGGTGCCTCATCAGTCATGCTGTAGCAGTTGTGCTTACCAAGAAGTCAGGATAACTCCTTCCACCCCGCTCACCTTGGTTTCCAGCTGCACCTTCAGGTCTTGCAGATGCTTTTGGAGCTGCTCCACTGGGAGTGACATCTCTGTATAGGCAGAAGTAGGAACAAGAAGGCTTGGAGGGGGGGTTTCTGGCAGAGAGGAGCCCTGTAAGGACAGGCCTACAAGACAGGACTGATAAGAATGGCTGCAGCTTCATCCAGTCAAGTCCATACAACCCCAAAAGATGGAGATTCCCCATCTATCTCATGGGTCCCAGGGCTGCATCACCCCTCTCGGCCAGAAGGTTTTATCTAATGCTCAACTTGAATCTCCTGAGCCACAGTTTGGTTGGCTACTTCCTCTTTATTAGATTGTGTTTCCCTAACATCCTCAGCAGTGAAAATCTGCCTGTTCACTCCTAGCTGCCTAGTCCACAGGTTACCATCACCAGCTCTCAAGTTGGGAAAGCCTCCTTCTCTCTTCCCCACCACTCAATTTTCCCTTCTTCCCTCCCATGGCTGCCCAGTACCAGAACCTGCAGTGGTAGTTCAGGCACAAGCCATCCCACACTCCCAAGTGAAAGTCAATCCAGAGGGAACTTTGTTCCTGCTGGAAAGATAGAGAGGCACTGAACCCTGGGGCACATCACCTCTTGCTGGCAGCCCTGTCTCAGGGCTCTCCCTGCTCTCCTGCAGCTGGAGACGCAGCCTTTGCAGCTCCCTCCGCAGCGCCCTGTTCTGGTCATACAGCACCTGAAAAGACCAAAGACTGGTCATGACGTGGCTACAAAGCCCCCCCAGGGTGTGGGAGCTGCCATTTGTACTCAGATCCTCCTGCTCTCAGGCCCAGCACAAAGAGCAGAGGCCTCCCCCAGCCCCAGCACAGGGGGATTTTTCTTCCTTCCCAAGCAAAGGCAGACATGAGAGAATTTGGAAGCGCCACAGAAGAAATGCAAGCCCAGGTTACCATGACCACCACCAGTGGACACTGTAAAGCACAAAGCAACTGGCCCTGCATGCAAAAGCAGACACCTCAAAGGGCTGGGCCTCCTGGGACCCTCCTGACCTAAACCGCCATTGTTAGCATCCAACACATAGGAAACACCGTGATCTCAGTACGGGCCCAGAGGTTTGTGTTTACATCCTCAAGATACTTCTGTGGGTATCCAGGCCAACAAGCACTACTGTATGCACACAAAGCAACAGGGAAGCCAGTCCTACAGGGCTCTGGGAGGGAACATTTCCAGGTTGCAGAAAGAATGAAGGGAAGCGAGGAGGTGCTGATCCCATGGGAAGCACAGCACGAGGCAGGTCCTGCTGGTCTCCTGGTGCCAGAGACACCCTGAGGCCAGCACAGGAGTTTATCCCACCTCAGTGCCAACATCAGCCTGCAGCAAGGAGGCTGAACACACAGCTGAACACTGAGTTATGAGCCGCCACACCAGTGCAATGAGCCACTTCCATGTGGGTGTCTGGAGCTGGAAAATTGCTTGCTTCACTTCACACCCTCCATCCTGTGTACTGGAAGCAACAGCACACCAGGCATCCTGCCTTCTTCTGGACTGGGGGGCAGACCACTTTGAGCAGACATCAAATTACCTCCCACATGCTGCCACTCAGGAAACTGATGTGTTGCAAGGGACTATGAACTAGGACACTTCCAATTAATAAATATTACTGAGAAAATGTAGACAATTGCAAACCCAGTTTGTTTCATCTCCATTCTAAACAGGAAGGGTAGGGGGCTGACACCACTCAACAAGAGTAAAGGATAAACCTGAGTGGGTGCCTTCACAGGGGCAGATGAAGCATTGAAGGTCAAACCTTTCCATCCATCAGCATTCTTATGGACAACTCCAGGGCTGCTCAACAGGAAGAAAAATTGCAGCACCAAGCATATTCAACCCTCTGGTGCCACCTGGAGCAATGCAGCACTGGATGGTGCTCCAGTGTGTTTGCCTTTAATTACAGATTCAAGAAGGGCTGTCTGATGTGTCCACGGAAGGAGTGCTGGAAGTGCACATTTCAGCCCTTGCTGGAGGGATGTGATAACTCACTGTCCCTACTCAGTGGTGTTCCCCAGCCACACACAGCACTTGGGAACAAACAGGCAATGTAACAAGCACAGGATTTGGGAGCCAAAGCACAGAGCACTCAGCAACTCACAACATGCAAGATACACAAGTCACTTAAAAATGAGAGAAGGGAAACAGAGGCTGTGCTCATCCCAGACAGCCCAAAGCTCTGGGAAGGAGCACATTACTCTGCAGGAACTACAACATACAGAGCACCAATTCCTGGACCATACACACACACCAGATACCTGGACTGGCTCACCTTGACTCTCTAGCAGAGTCCAGCAGCAAGTTTTGTAGGGGTTTGTAAAGTGGGGGCAAGGAGAAGGAAGGGAAACACAAAAGGATAGAAGAATTTCGCTGTTAACATGCTTTCCAAATAAGGAGAACAGCTTTCTCCTTGTGCTCAAGAAGAAATGCAACAGAGCCCAGGGTGGTCTGTCCTTATTGACAGAGACACATGGTTCCCAAACAAAATAGTCCATGGCTACAGAGTGGCAGGCAGGAAGGAATTTACCATCCAGCCCTGCTCTCCCCTGTCAAAATCCCAGCAAGGGGAACAACCCATGGAGGGCTGCAGGAGCGAGGAGACAGGCTGCTTTACTGAGGGTACAGCTGTCTCTAGCCTCCTCTGAGCAAGGAAGAGGGATTCACCTCTGCACCATGATCAGGGCTGCCTCCTTCCACTCCCCCAGGCCAAAGTGCCCAACAGATGTGCTGAGGAGAGCAGGACTTTCACAGCAACTGCCGGAGAGCTGCCCACACGTACCTGGCACTGCCGCTCGTACTCCAGGACAATGTCAGCAAAGCGGTCGCTGTGGCTCAGGAACTCTGGGCTGTGGGGCTCCACCTGGCCCAGCTGCACAAGCACAGGGAAACACCTCTCATCAGGAAAGTTATCACCTCTCCAAATGGAGAGCCCAAAGCTCTACTATATCACTGAAGTCATGGTGCTACACCCATAGATTCAACAGAAGGGTTCCTACTGACACCTGTGGGATGAGTCAGATGCAGAAAGAGGAGGAAAAACATTTTTCTCCACGTGTGAGAGACAACAACTATAGGCAGGCAAGCTTTCCTGGCTAACAAGACCACAGACTCATTTCTTTCCCCAGATTCATTTTACCAGGTGAGTTGTAGGAGTGAAAGATACCAAAACCAACCCTTTACTTCAATACTTGTGAAAAATAAGACTTTTCTTTTTTCTGGAAACCAAACTTCAAAGTTTTCACTTGAACACTGCAGATTTGTAAAATTTTCTAAAACTGCAAACTTTCTTCACCCTTTTTTTTCCCAAGCCTCAAAAGGCCTAACTTAAAAGCCAACATTTTTTTGCTTTCCAGGTTGTCATCAGTGTGCAGGACAGCTCATAGAGGGGGAGACCATAACAACTGAGCCAAAATATGCAAGATCAATTTTTTGATGAGTTCATGAAAAGTTTCTACTTAACTACAACAGAGAAACGTTACCTTCTCCTTCACCATGTGGTTGAGTTCTTTCTGCAGCTCCAACACCAGTTCCTCAGAGGCTGACAGTTTCTCAGTCATCTCTGTGACCTTGTTTTGCAGCTCTGTGTTCTGCTGACAAAACAGAGATTTCCTTGATGCAGTGGGTCCTGACATGGCAGGACGGGTTCCTCAGACACAGGCCTTCAGCAGGAAGCTGTAAAACAACTGGCACCACGGCAAACACAGCACAGCTTCCAAAAGACCCTGATTTGGACAGCTCCTGGTTCCAGACAGGACAGGAGTAATTTTTTGCAGTAGTCAGAAGAGTGCCCAGATGTTATTCTACACCACCTCATGCCATTGCCAGGGGCAGTGGGAAGCTTTCAAGGACAAAGGCGTTTCTTCCAGTGAGAAAATGAGAAAAGTGGCTTTGGGTTGGGCTGGGCTCTCTGGTGAGCATCTTGCATGTAAATCACTCTCTCTTTTGTACTCTTTTGTTATTAGTATTGTTGCTGTTACTTTTCGTTTTCTTATCTCATAGCTGTTTCCAGTACATTGTTCCTATATCAACCCATGATATCTGCCTTTTGTGCCTCCAATTCTCATCTAAAGCCACCTGAGGGACAGAAGATGGGGGAGGGGAAGTGAGAAGCAGTGTGGTTTGGAGAGTCTTGTGGGAGAACTAAATTGGGCAGTACCATTCCTAAACCACAATAGGAGAGCATACTGCTGATACCACATGGGCTGGGATTAGGCTCATCTCTCCAAAGGACAGGCATAGGAGGGGGTTTTGCAGAATAAGAGCTAGACAGCCCCACAGGCTCATCTCTACCTCTGCTTCACAAAACTCTGGTTTCTGTCACAGACAACAAAGGCAGAAAGTCCTGTGCTATCTCCAGCTGTACTTCTACACTGAACAGAACTGGATGATCCCAGGCATGCAGACACCATCATCTCTGCTTTTGGCATGGTCCCTGGCACAATCATAGCCTTGGCCATTGAGTATTCAGGTGTTACCAAGGGCCAAACCACTTCCAAGGAACAACATGGGGGTTTAATAATGTCACAGCAAGGGAACAAGCTCTGTATTTAATACAGTAGTGTGGATGTGGCTGATGATTCTTCTGCATAAAATTCCCGTCCTTCCCAGCAAAAGCAAGGCAAACCATCCATATTTGTCACCACCTCTGCTTTGCCTCCTCTGAAGAAGTGAAGATGCTTCACCCAGGGCAGTTTTACTTACCTTCATCACGTGGTTGAGTCTCCCTTGCAGACTGGCCTCTTTGCCCTGCAGGAACTGTGTATCAGCCTTCAGCTTTGCCTGGTGACTTACTGCTTGCTGCAAAAGCAGCTCTTTTGCTTCTATTTCTGCCTGAAAATCCCTGGGGGAAGAAAGCAACATGGTTGGGGCACCTGGAGCATGTTCTCAGATGGTCATGAGGTACAGACACCCTCCCTCACCACGCACAAAGCAGGAGATGAGAACGTGGTTGGAAGGATGCTGAAACCATAGTGGGGGAAGGTTTTCAGGGATTGTTCTGCCACTAGCACGTTGACAAAGCAAGTAGGAGATTTAACAGGGAGACTGGGATGGGAGGGAGAGGCTGTAGGCACATCTTCCCAGCCCCACAAAATAGACCCTTCTTACTTGAGCTTGCTCTGGGTGTGCTTGAGAGCGACGTACTGCTCATCCAGCTCCCTGCCAAGATGCAGGCAGCGTCTCTCCGCCTTCTCCAAGTCCAGCCTCGCCTTGTCCCTCTCCCTGGCGATCTGCCTCACCTGCATCCTGCAGACAGGGACAGCAGAGCATTAAGAGACACCTCACACACCCCAGAGAAGAGCCCTTCTCCCGGGGAGCAACATCCTCACCAGAGGCACCGCAGTTTGTATCCATAGGAGGCGACAGCTGCATGCTGAAGCCCACTCCTGGGGACCATGAGTGTGCTGTCCAGGGCTGCAGGCAGCTCTGCCACGCTCACCTGCTCCTCCATGCTGGCACTCCACCTCTGCAAGCACAGCACAAACTGAAATCACTTCCTCCCTCTTCTAGGAGTTCTAACAGTCGTCACACCATCTGACCACCCTCCAGTCGCTCAGAGATGCCCTCCCATCTCACAGATAAGCCTAGATCATATCCACCCCAGGTTTTCCCCAGCCCTTCCCCAAGCCCTGCCACCCTGTCATGAACCTTGGCTGCAAGCACTTCTTCCACCCCAGGTGGTTGCTTGCTGAAAGGCCTTGCCGCTCACCTCACCCACCACCACGGATCAAGGCAGCACCAGAGACCTTGAGGATCTCCCCTTAGTTCTTCCAGGAGGGCTCACGTGGCAGTGACAAGCTGAGGCTTGGCAAATCTGGTGCCTTTGCTGATTGGAGGAGTGATGTGGGCCCACACAGCTTGGCCAGAAGGACACACCGAGTCCCTGCACCCTCTGACGCTGAGGAAAAAACAGCAGAGATCAGTCAGTGGGGAAAAACTGGCAGAGAAACACTGAAGCCTTCCATACCAAAAGGAAACTTCAGAGATCAAATCAATACTGAAGAACACTTTAGAAGCAAGCCCAAGCTGCCAGGAGGGAGATGTTCCGAGCTGCCCTTAAGGCAACTAAAAGGAGAAGGTTTTGGTGAACACTCAGAAGCCACAGAAAGACCAACATTGAAAGTTACAGAGTTTACAGTGACAACTGCCAAATAGGGACTTCCAGACAACATTTTGTTTGACCTAGAGGCTAAAATTGCCTTGAGGTCAGCTTCAAAGGTAAATGAGATGCAGCCAAGCTGACCCAAAAAGCAGAAAGCTGACACAGAACTGATAACATCTCCAAAAGCACCAATTTTGTACCGGGTTTGAAAGAAGCCTTAAGTCAAAATCTTAAGTCAAAAGAGCCTGAAACAACTCTTCTTTCTGTTTCGGAGCTGTTTTGCTCAAGATCCTGGATGGAGCTGTCCTGGCTGTCAGGGTAATCAGAGATTCACTTCCACCTTAGTGCATTAAAGCAGAGTTACTTCAAAAGCATTTACAAATGCCTTGCCAGTCCTTGGAATTGAAAGCAGTAAGGAGAAAGAAATATTTTACATCAGACAAAGAAAATGTGAAAGAAGCTTGTTCCATGCACTAAAAAGAGGACAAACTGTGTCAAATGTGAGGTGCAGTGACATCAGCACTTCTGAGGTCAGTATTAGAATTGGGGTGATCTTTCCCCTCTGCTAGGATGTGCATCCCTCTCCCTCCCATAAAAAGATGAGGCTCAATAGCCCTCTGCTGTTCCGTATTACCATCCCACACCACCTAAGCAGGGTTTGCTCCTAGTCAGGCAGTTGCCAAGGGAGCCTTTCAGTCACCATGCAGTGGCTGAAGTCCACACTGCACCTAAAAACTGACTGACAGGTGGAAAACTCTCCCCAAATCTCCACCTTCAGATGCCCAACTAATATCTATGAAATCACCCCCCTGTGAAAAGAAACATCTTGGCCTGAAATGTTCTCAGCAAAAACTATTCTTTAGCCTTTTCTTTTTTGTGGGGAAATGGACAGAGAAGCCTTTCTAAGTGTGATGGCTGGACTTGTGTCTGGATTCCCTGCAGGACACTGTAAAACATCAAACACAAATTAACTGTCCTGTGTAGGGATGTGGCAATGACTTATTGTTCCTTATCCAAAGTCAGTGGAAATCACCTCACGGAGCTGCTGATCAAGGCCATCAACCAGGATCCTTTTTGCAAACTCACCCCCTGGAGTGCTGAGTTTTGGCTACTTAAGAGACATTGATGTGCCTTGGAAAATGTGGTTGTGTGGCTGAACAAGCCAAACTGCAACTACTCAAAGCTCTTCCATCTCCGTGCTTTTCCAGTTTAGTCAATAAATCTGTGAGTTCCCAAGAAATGAGTCCAAGAGAAACTCACCAGCTGCAGGAACTTGAAGCACGCAAACTGCTTCTTAAATCCCATCTCTTCTACAGTGCAAATGGAACACGACTTAAAAACTCTCCTTGAGAAGGACAGGGGGATGCAGTACGCCCACATCCAAACTCTCTGCCCCTCACAAGAACCCAGAGATCAGCTCTGTGAAGACTGAATCCCAGCTACTTGAACAACATGGACAGAGCAGTGGAGAAGGCATCGGCTGAGGAAAGGCAGTGAGAAGCTCGGATCCTTTTCTGGTCTCTGTTGAGAACCCCTACATCTCATTCCATTGCCTTGTCCCACCTCGGGCTGGCAAATCAACCCTCTCTTCACACCCCTGGGCTGCCAGCCAGCACATTTCTCCCTTCCCCCATGCAAACTGCCTGGGATGTTCCTGGGGCTGGACACTTGGCTTCCACACAGGCACGGCGGGCTGGATATCCCAGGCACGGAGTTTCAGGGGGAAACACACACCACACAGGGAAACCAAATGGGGGTGACAACCCACGTGTCGCCTCCATCCCGCATTCCCAAGGTGTTCTGAAGAACACAAACAGTCTGCGCCCACCTTCCCGTCCAGCCCCCTGGATGCTTTTCCTGGGGCACATCGGGAAGAGAGCGGCCAGCAGGTCGAGGGAGGCGATCCTGCCCCTCTGCTCGGCCCTGGTGAGGATCACCTGGAGAGCTGTGTCCAGGTCTGGGCTCCTCGGGACAAGAGACACGGAGCTCCTGGAGCGGGTCTAGCAGAGGGCAACAAAGAGGATTAGGGGACTGGAGAACCTGAATTCTGGGGAAAGGCAGAGGGAGCTGGGACTGCTTCCCCCAGAGAGGACTGAGAGGGGACCTCATCAATGCATGTAAATGTCTAGGAGGCGGGTGCCAAGAGGACGGTACCGGAGTCTTTTCAGCGGCGCCTAGCGACGGGACGGGGAGCGACGGCCACAAACTAAAACACGGGAAGCTCCACCTGAACGCGAGGAACAAATTTCTTCACGCCGATGGTGGCTGAGCACCGAACGGGGCCGTCTCTGCAGGCATTCCAAACCCACCTGTGAGGCGTCCCTGGGTCCCTCGCTCCGGGTGAGGCGGGCCCGGATGATTCGCAGAGCTCCCTCCCTCCCCCCGTCCCTCCCTTCGTTCGTCCCTCCCTTCCTTCCTTCCTCCCTCCCTTCCTCCCTCCCAGCCCTCGCGATCCCGTCACAACGCGCACAACGCACTCCCCTCCCCGCCCCCGCGCAGGCGCAGAGAGGAGGGCGCGGGGCGCGGGCGGGTGTCGGTGCGGCCATGGCGGGGTCGGCGGGGTCGGCGGGCGGCTCGGCCAGGAAGCGCCTCATGAAGGAGGAGGACATGACCAAGGTGGAGTTCGAGACCAGCGAGGAGGTGGACGTGACGCCCACCTTCGACACCATGGGCCTGCGCGAGGACCTGCTGCGCGGCATCTACGCCTACGGTCTGGGGCGGCGGCGGGGGAGGGAGGGAGGGAGGAGGGCGAGAAGAGACGAGATGAGGGGGAAGGGGGAAGGGAAAAGAGGGAAGGGGGAATGGGGAATGGCGGGGCCGTGGAGGCTCCCGGATGAGGGCCGCGCGCCTGCGCGGTGCGGGGCCGGGGCCCTGTGGGTGTCCCGGGCCCTGTGGGTGTCCCGGGCCCGGCCCTGACGGTGTCGCGGCCCCCGCAGGGTTCGAGAAGCCGTCGGCCATCCAGCAGCGAGCCATCAAGCAGATCATCAAGGGCAGGGACGTGATTGCCCAGTAAGTGGGGGCCCTGAGGTGGAGGGAGCGGGTGGGGGGGGTGTCGGTCGCGGGGTTTGGGGAGCGACCTGATGGTGGTGGGGTGCTGGAACAGGCTGCCCAGAGAAGCTGTGGATGCCTCATCCCTGGAAAAATTGAAGGCCAGGCTGGATGGGGCCCACGGCAACCTGGCAGCACCGCAGGGTTTGGAACGAGATGGTTTTTAAGGGCCCTTTTCAACCCAAGCCATTCTGCGGTTTTGTGATAGGAGGGGCAAAACGGGGTGAAACTGTCCGTCCTGCACATGCACTGTGATCCTAACAGTTGTTACTGTCAAAGCTGGTTAGGTTTAGTCACTGAAAAAAAAAAAAATCGTGTTTTAGAGACAAAGAAGGACGTGCATGCCAGGCCGAAAAATCCTTTCTAGGTCACTAGTGGGAGTCATCAGCTTTCAAAATTGTATTGGGTTATCTGTTGCTTACTTGAAAAGAAAAAAAAAGTATATGCATGAGAGATTGCAGGAAGTTAAAACTGGTCTGATAAGGAGTAGGCATCCAGAGCTGGGGACCCTGCAGTGGAGTGTTCTGTCCCTGGTATTGCAGAGCTCAAAGCTGCTCGACAGCAGATGATGCTGTGATCACAACAAGCCTTTGTCAAATACAGTGTTGCCACTACTGAGTTCTTTGCAATGGAGGAGTGGCAGAGAGCCCAGGGATGGAATATGTCTAAGTTGCCTGTGTTGTTTGTCCAGACATCCAGAGTATTCACCAAACATCTGTTTCTCAGGTCACAGTCAGGAACAGGGAAGACAGCAACATTCTCCATCTCTGTTCTGCAGTGCCTGGACATACAGGTAATTTTACAGTACATGCTAAAAATTATTTTTTACTAAATCAGTAGTCTTTATCATAAAAAGCTTTTTTTTTTGAGTTAACAAATGAAGCCTTCCTTACATTAAAATCTTTTAATTATGGGTAGTGAACCTCAGACAAAATTCTGATTCTACTCTGTAACAGTTTAACTGTAAAAACCAGTCTGGCAAAATAAGTTCAGAGAAAGTCTTGTGATTATGAAGTTGGGTTTAACAGATTATTTCACCTATTAGAGGGATGAATTAATCTCTCAGTCAGCAGAATTGTCTTCAGACAGTCCTGTAGCATAATCAACCTGTCTGAACAGTTGCCACACATTGCACAGAATTAAACCCAGATTTTTGATTGATAAATGTTTGCTTTTGTTCTGGTCAGAGGTATCATGTCCATCCAATAGTTTTTAAGTATTAATTTGAATGTGCAGATGCTATTGAAAAAAATTATGGTTATCTGTGGGCTGGTTAAAGCTTGGATTGTTATTCATCTGTCACTGCCTGGGGACATAAAAATGAAGGTTGTAAGTTCTAAATGCAAAGATCAGCTTTTACTTCATTTCTGTAAAGTGCTCATAATATTTTTCAAAGTTGACACTTGTCTTGTAATCCTTGTGCAGTCTGCAAGGTGTTTATCTGAACCAGATGTACAAAACTGAAGGGTTTTAAATTTGCTTCTATTTTGCAAGGAAAGTACACACTTTTTTGGTGAGAAATTGGGTTGGAATGAAAAATGAGTTCTTAAAGAACAGCTTAAGTGCTTTCTTGTCAAAAGTAACTTAAAAGCGGCTGTTGCTGTGTAAGTGCTGTATTTGAAAGCCGCTCTCTAGATATACTGGCCCTTAACTGAGCTGTGACATTTCAGAGGGCTGGGGCACCCATAATCTTTTAGGCTTGGCTCCATGGCCTGTGATTAACTTCCATGTCATCATTTGTTTTAATCAGGTTCGTGAGACCCAGGCATTGATCTTGGCACCCACTCGAGAGCTGGCTGTGCAGATTCAGAAGGTAAGAGCATTTAAATCCCTGTCTGTAAAGCACTGGCAAGGCCTGGGGCCAATGCTCTGGTGTTCCCCCAGCAGAGCTCAAAGCACAACTTCCACTGTTTCTTTCTGTTCCTGAAAGAAATAAGAAATTCTGATCTGAGCTGTTTTGCTCATGGTGCATTATATCCATTACTGCTTGCAGAACCATGTTGGTTGGCAGTTGTACACAGTCCTAACTGAATTTTTAAGGACAGAACTTTTAAAGCAGCTGTGATCCCCGAGGAACTGAGTTCCCAGTGTTTGAAGACTTGCTGTTGTTGAGGTTTGGGTAACAGACACACAAAAAATCCCTCCAACTCCTTGTGCTTACATCTCTTTAAAAAACCCACCTGGCTGTGGTTTGGCTGTGCAGACCTGCATCTCTTCACAAATGCAAACTTAGAAGAGCTCAGGTAATTAAACCATTGCTTTGTGTCAACACAGGGGCTTCTTGCTCTGGGGGACTACATGAATGTCCAGTGTCACGCCTGCATTGGAGGGACCAACGTGGGGGAAGACATCCGAAAACTGGATTATGGGCAGCATGTTGTTGCTGGCACTCCGGGCCGTGTGTTTGGTAAGGAAATGTGGGGCTACATCACCTCCAGCTTCAGAGCTGAGTTGAGCCATGGGAACCTCCTTAGCTTACGTGTGCTTTGATTTTAAATAGCACGGAAATTACATTTATCGTGACATTGTTAATGTAATTTTAACGTGAAGTGGAACAAGGTAACAACTTGCTGTAGTAACACCTGGAAAACGCTAGAGAGAAATCAGTGGGGAGGACAGTATTTTCATCTTCTCTTTTTATGTTTTGTTTCTCATTGTTGAAGTGTTTCTTTATATGGTGGCATAGGAAAAAAGAATATTTTTTAAGGAGAAAATACTACAATCCCAGAAAATACTTCAGTATCTTCAAGGGGATAGTAGCCAGGTCTGCTTGAATGCCAGAGTTAGTCCACATATTCTGTGTACTGGTGGTTGCTCCCTCTTTGTTAAGTCAGGTACACTTGCAGCTGGTTTCATTGCATAAAGATTTTAAGATTTACTGGTCGTGGCAGTGTTGGCCTTCAAGCTCACATCTCCTGGGTCTCTGAGAAGCAGACAGCCCTGGCTTACACAGGCACTGTCATTGGGAGAACACAGAGCTAGTCCCCACAGGGGAAAAAAAAAAACAAAACAAAGCAAAAAACAGGGGAAGAGCCTGTCCCTTTGCACCACAATGCCCTGACAGTGGCTGGGAGCAGTGTAGCCTCACCTGCTTTCAGGGCCTTTTCACCTTACAAAGTGAAATCTTACAGATATGATTCGCCGTCGAAGTCTAAGAACTCGTGCCATCAAAATGCTGGTTTTGGATGAAGCAGATGAAATGCTCAATAAAGGTAAAACATTTGTCTCCCTTTTACTTG
>JAWWLV010000121.1:13681472-13724198 GCA_035041135.1 Platyrinchus mystaceus | reverse complement strand
TGGTGCAAGGTGAGTGCCTTAAGCAGTATTGCTTTACAGCATTGCTACCTCAGGGCAGGGTTTCTTTAGTGTGTGAAGGGGAGACCCATACTACCTCTCCTCTCAGAAGGATTTGTTCAGCTCAAATTAGGAAGAGCTCTGATTTCCATCTATCCCCCTGTGGTGGTTGCAGGGTTGGGAGACTGCTACTTTCCTAGGAGGGATGCTCGTGCTTCTAGATGTAGAATTAGTCCGTTCTGTTTTGCTGAAAACATTGGGAGTTGCTGCATTTAAAATAAGGAAAAAATACTTGATGTTCTGTCCTTTGTGTTTTAAATTGTTGGGAGCATTGTTCCTTCTGTGTTGGCACTGCCTTCACTGAAGTTTGGTGATAGGCCATGAGACACCTTTCCATGCAGCAAAAGTGTAGAGGCTGCTGGTGTGCTGTGGGCAGGGAGGAGCTTTACACTCCACACAGAATAGCTCCTGTGGTGGAGACTGAGGGTTCTCAGCTCTCACCCCCTTCTCAGTTGGGTGAAATAGTCCTAATTGTCCCTTCTCTTTGCAGCCGAGTCCTTATTTCGACAGATGTTTGGGCCAGAGGCCTGGATGTGCCCCAGGTGTCCCTGATCATTAACTACGACTTGCCCAACAACAGAGAACTCTACATACACAGGTACGTTCAGCCTTTGCAGGGACGGGATTGTTTCTGGGTGACTCTTACCAAGGTGGCTCCATCCCCTCTCTTCACCTGCCTCCACAGAATTGGCCGGTCAGGCAGGTACGGCCGGAAAGGCGTCGCCATCAACTTTGTGAAGAACGACGACATTCGCATCCTGCGGGACATCGAGCAGTACTACTCCACCCAGATAGACGAGATGCCCATGAATGGTGAGTGCAGCCAGGCCGTTACCCTGCTGCCTCTCAAAAGAAAGGCCAGATGCTTTGTTTTGCCACATGCCTCTTTCCCAAGCCCACCCAATCTTGGCTTCCCCCTGGGAAGAACCCGGGAGCAGCAGTAGGTGTGCTGTGCTGCTGGGCTGTGGCTCTCAGCACACCCAGTGCATACTTTAATTCTTTCATTTTCTCTCGTTTCAGTTGCTGATCTTATCTGAAGGTCTGTGCTCAACAGGAAGCTGTACCATTGGGTACCCTCCATAATTCTGTTTTGGACCCACATCCTTTTACCATATTCCTAGTCATATGTTCTTGAGTTGAGCTGCGCTTGGGAACTTGTGTAAATATTGTCTTTACTCCCACCCATGTTTTTCAATTAAAAAATGAAGTTTTACCATAACCTGTGCTTAATTACTTTAACCCAGAACAGTAACGGGCAGGGAGTTTTCAGATACTGCCATACTTGGCTGCCACAATCAAAAAACACATTGGACACTCTGCCTATCGAGGTTCATGAAATACAGGGCTTCCTGTGTTCCACCCTTCCATTATTGTTGTGCCAGGCTACCTGACGTACTTGTTAGTTTCCGTAGCTCTTAAAGATCAGCCATCTACATGAAAAATCTGTGGTCTGGCCTTAGCCTGCCCTAGGAGAACTGCACTACAAGATAGCCAGAAATTTCCTGCTGTTTATGTCTTTCTGGAGCCAGAAATCACTGCCCGGGTTGCTCCAGATGAGGGTTTCCCCTCCCAAGGAACTTGGGCAGGTACTTCCTGAAGTGACAGAACACATATCCAGTGTTGTTGCCTTCTCCACCTCTTTTGGCTGCTGTAGCTTGTTACATCTTCCCAGTCATCTCTCCTCATCTGTCTCTCTATGGCATTATGCTGTACTTTGCTAGCTGTAGTATCTTCCACGTAGCTTTCCTTCCTTGCTCTGCTGTCTCCCTTTTTTGAGGCAGGAGTTAGCCAGAGCTATACTGCAGGGCTGGGGTAAGTTACCATGTGCTGCTCTATGCTTTTGCTGTTAAATTGGCCTTTTTTGCTTGCTCAGGGAGGACAGGGGCAGCAAGGCTGAATACACCACAGAATTGGAACAGCTCTCAGAACTCCTTTCCTGAGTAGTAGCAGAATAGCCTGGGATAGAGAAAACAAGCATCTGTCCCCTCCTTTATGCCCCCATGTATTCTGCTGGTGAAGTTTCTTAGTTCCCTTGTACCCACTCTGTGCACAATCCTCGTGCTTCTAACAGTACACAGGCAAAAGTTGAGAAATACTAATCTTATTTTACTAAGAATACTAATTGTAAGGAGTTGCCCAATGGAGGTGAGGCCACTACAGCCTCATGCCCCCATGTGCAACCTGCAGCATGGCTGAGCCAGCTTTCCCACTGGGCACTCACAGCATGTGCTCGTGCCATTCATCCTGGTCAAGGTTCAGCACTGGCACAAAAGCACCAACACCGACATCCCGTCCCTCTCCAGCTGATCAGAATGAAGGTCTGTCAGTGGCAAATATATACACAGGCTCTGGATCCCTCCAGTTACTGGGCAAAGAGGCTCAGTTCATCCAGTATCCAGCCTCTGGATCACTAGTCTGCTCCTGTGACTGGCACGTGGACATGGTCCAAAGCTGCGCCCCAGTTGCTGGTTCAGCCCACTTGCACACACCCCCTGTGAACACCCTTCAGCAGCTGGTCTCCAGACACAGGTCTATCCCATAATTGGCCCTTGGAGCCTCTTTTGCCTCCCAGAGAGGGAGTCCCACAAATACAAATGGATCCCAGTTAAACCCCAGACCCTCTAAGTTAGCCCAGACCTCATCCCTCCGGTTGCCTCAGGAAAAAAACAAATACGTATCCAGCCTAGATTTAGAACTGCTTCAATACCTGACTCCCAGGCCCCTTGTTCTACTTGGTGGCTAAATCCAGCTTGCTATTCACAGAACACACCACCTCACTCTTCTGTCACTGGCACTTGGACCTCTGTGCACATAGAACAGAGTCTCTTCTTCCAGGAGAGGGTAAGAAATGGAGTTAACAGACAAGAACACACCCCAGCAACCTGTTGCCACATGACCAGCCCCCCTTATCTCCTAATCATCAATTTCCCACACTTGCTCAGAAGTCATCTTGACACCTTCCTTTTCCCCATCTTTGGTCCCTCCCACAAAAATTGAGCGGGTTTTGAATTCATTCTGCAACTTGTTAGCACAGGGTTCTCTCCCCCCACATACCCTCTGTTTCAGTTCTCTGCTAGAAGGAAAAAGTGCAGATAAAGCCTTCCAGCTTATTGTCCATATTCTGTGAAGTTCTTTTGCCATGACTGCAGGGCAAGCAGGGCAGAGTACAGCCTTGGATCTGAACAGCACCTTCCTGGAGAACACAAGCAGCAAGGGCAAGCCCTGCCTCTCCAAGCCCCCTGTGTGACTCAATCATTTGAATAAGACATTAATCACCAAAGCACTGGCTTGTTTGAATAACAGTATTTAATCTGTACAGTTTGAAAGAAAGTATCATAAAATGCGACATTCCTACCTCATCTTCAGCATCTTTCACCTGGAGCTGAGCCCTCATCTCCAGAGGGCAGGTAACCACCACTCCCCAGCAGTTCTTTGCAGTGCAAAAGTCACAGTGCAATTGCTTTAGTCCTAGACAGATGATTTCCCTCACTCGAGAGAGAGGAGACTGATGAAGCTCAAATGTTGATGAAAATTGTTACCATTCAGGAATGCAAAAAATCCCAGCTATTGCACACAGCCATTTCCAGCTGAAACTACAGCAGTTAATTATTCAGCTGCCTTTACACTCCACACAAGTTGATACTGATTTAGCCAAGAAGGAAAATAAAGCCAGTAACAAGATTTCAGAGTGATAACAGTTTGTTGGAGGGCAGAATCTGACAAGCAACTCCTCAAGTCAAGCGTGCTTTAGAATAGCAGGAGGTTTTCCTGTGCAGGAAGGGGGTATGATCTAGACAGATCTCATCCTCCAGAGACAAGCATGAGAGAAACATCAGCTTCAATAGAAAGCTATGAAGTACAATAGACAATTTGTTCATATAATTGTCAGGATAAGTATTTGACATAGTTTATGTAGTAGAATACATACTTGAACATCTTTTAAAAATAAGCACAGATTTCATTTCATATATACACAACTGATTTTAATCATGTACTGAAAATAAATTACAGGAAATAACTTTAAAATGCAACAGAAGACAAGAGTTTCACAACAAACATTCCCACTGATTTTCCCAAGGGGGTGAGAGATTGCAGTGCTCAAGGCAGGTAAATATCACAAATATATCAAAAAACTTCAAATTGTTGATGCATTCACACATTTACATGAGCCACAAACATTCCTTTACAGGAACTGCACTTAGCTACCACAGAACCAGG
Organism: Platyrinchus mystaceus; assembly: GCA_035041135.1. NCBI lineage: Eukaryota > Metazoa > Chordata > Aves > Passeriformes > Tyrannidae > Platyrinchus > Platyrinchus mystaceus. The sequence goes on along the minus strand of JAWWLV010000121.1, from coordinate 13,719,923 downwards.
TTTTGCCATAAACTACAAAACTTTGATACAAAATTGTATTTATATATTTATATTTCATATACATGCCCTATCTGTGATTTCTTAAAAAATAAAAACTAAACACACTGTACAGACAATCCTAACTCATTGCTTGGTAGCTGTAGGCAACATTTTTGGATGGAATTTCTCCCCCAGTAGAATTAATGGCCATATTATATACATGAAGGCTAAACTGCAGAAAAAGACAGCTCAGTTCCAATATGCACCTCCCTCGGGACCAGGTCTGCGAGTTCAAGGCAAGGCATGCTCTGCTCTGACCCACTGCCCCCCTTACACACCAATCCTGCCATCAGCAGCGTGAGGAACCAACGCATGCACCTGTGTAACACTGGTATAAAAGGCAATAAAGCAAGATATGTATTGTAATGTAGTGGGTGCTCTAATGGCTCCACCGACTGGATACACAGAAACACTTGCAGAGGTGGCGAGGGGATGGTGCAGAGCTGGGTACATTTGGTGAGAGCACACCTCGTGTGGGTCTGATCATTACACTTCCCTGAAATCAGCTCCTGCAGAGGACAGATTCCCCTGTAAGCCAGAGACTGCGTAGACTCAAAACACTGGGGGAAAAGATCCCCTCTTCCTCACCCCCAAACACACACATACACAGTTCACCGGGCCTATCTGTAAAACTGACACCCTCCCTCCCACCCCCGGCGGCCTCCACGGCACCAGTTTGTCTGAGAAGCTGAGCACTGACAAACTTACTCTTCCCTGGTGATGGCAGCAATCTGTGAAGCCAATCACACTAAACTACTTCTACAGTTGATTGTAAACTTTGGTTTATTTTTATTTATTTTTTATTATTGAGTTCTCATGGTACAGCAAGCATGTCTAGGATGAGAGGGTAGAGTTGAAGAGGAGACGAACTGTCAGTCTGTCTTTAGTCTGGCATGGTGAGCCACCTGCTCGGTCAGGCCTGCTTTGATAGAGTTTTTTACAGACTGTCTCATATGATCCTCCATCAAATTATCACTCATGGGCTTCAACACCTGTGGAATGAGAAATGTGCAAAAGAAACAAGAAAATGAGGTAACCAAGGAAAAGAAAATATAAAACCATATAAAGAGATGAGACTTGAAATAATGAAAAAACTTAGAATGATGAAGTCTGACACAAAGTGGCATGAACTGAAAGAGAAATGAGTTTTGCTGCTAGAGTAATGAGGTTAAAGCAGTCACATGCTAATGACACAAGTGATACCCCTCCTACATAGCAGTATTTCACTGAATTCAAACCACTTTACAGTTCCTAGAAGATGGATGTGCAATTCCATACCCCATATGCAGCATCAGTCTGGTATGGTTACAGCATTTATGCAGACCGGCCCAGACGGTCCAGCTTATTGTCCTATATGTGTAAGTGTGAACACTTCAGATACAGAAAGAAAGTTAAAAATACTGGCTAGTTTTTCTTCTTGTTATTGTTGGATGAGAGTCGCTGTCGCGGCACTGATGTAAGAGCACGACGAACCGTTCGGCGTCTAAGGACTTCAAAGAGTTTGGAAAACACCTAAAACACGAATTCAGCTGTTAGGAAAAACGGCTCTTAAAACACAGCAGAAAGTCAATCAAGTTCAGAATAAAAACCTGATTGCCAGTAACTGCTCACCTTCCTGGGATTCCTCTGAAGCAAGGAGGGAAAAGAAAAGCAGAGATTCAGAAAAATCAACAGCAAGAACATGATATCTCATCAGAGTGACTTAGACAGGACCCGCAGTGCTTTGCATATTATTGGTGATGTGCAGCTGTAACCCCAACACCAGCGAGCTCTCCTGGAGACCACCTTCCTCTAGATCCCAAATAGCAAGCTCCTGCCACCATAAACCAAGGTTTCCCCCTTCTAGGGAAGGTAACAGTCAAATCAAGCCTTATGTGCTCTGGGTAACCTGCAGCAGCAGCTGCACTCAGCAAGTGTTACACATAAAACTGACACCTTCCACTTTTCTTGAAGCGCTCTTCAGCCCAAGCTCCAAAGCAAGGAGACACAGTAGTACTGGAGAGCCTCAATTTTAATCTCTAATTAGGGGTGTCACTCGAGGTTTAGCACCCTGATGCTCAGTTCCCTCCCACTACTAAAGATACACTTTTTCTGCTGCCGTGTAACTCACAACCTTACCGGGAACCCCACTGGGTTGCTCAGACAGGTCTAGTGTACCACTGCCTAAGGTGAACCTTGAACACAGGAATTTCTCAGCTGGAGAAGCGTCTGTACAGAAGGCTCCAGTTAGTTATTTGCTCATGCCTCATAGGACACACTCAAATGACATGTCAGATAAGCTCAGTGAGGCCTTTATTTCTAGTAAGAGCACTGAAGTGTTTCCCTTCTACTGGCACTGGACACAGCTAATCGGAATGCTCCAATAACTACTTGAAAGAGTTGGTCAGGAATTCTCTACATTGGCCTTAGTGGCACAGCTGTGTCAGCTGAATTGAGGCAGCAAAATCTCAGTGCAGGAAGTTTTCTGCTCCAGCTTTGGTGCTCTTAGACTCACGTCTTTTCTTCCAGGAATTTGTCTGTCGAGCATTACTTGCAATCAGCAGTTGCACCCACTGAAGTTGTCACAGCCAACACAAATCTTCCTGAAGGAAGAAAGCTGCTGTAGCCCCCCTTGTAGCTGCTGCTGCAAGTCATCAGCCGCTTCTCTCCAAGGACTAGTCAGCCCTTCAGCATCACACCAGGTGAGGAGGGCACTGTTTTGCCTTTCCTGTTTCTTGCACCATCTGAGATATTTTATCCACCACATCTATATTTTACCTATACCTTTAAAAACAGAATTCCTTGCTCTGAAAAAGTAACAAGGAAGAGTCCCCCCACTCTACCATCCAAGAACCTACTAAGGACTTTAAGTAACACTTCTTTTATAAGACCCTAACCTTGTTCAACATTCTTTGTGTGTGGCATCTCCTCCTGAAGAGGCACAATCACACTTCTGAGCAGAATTCCCTTTTGGCAGCACTAGCATTCTCCATCAGGTCTAGACCAGGTTTTTACCCGCAGGACTGAACAGAAACTCTTTGATATTTCTGCTCAAGAAAGGAAGATTTTGCAATAAAAACAGATACCAACCTGTTCCCATATAGCTTCAGCAATCTGATCGATGGCTGTTCCAACTTCTCTGAATTCCCCAGAGTACTTAACGTACGCCCACGTACAAAACGATATAAGAGCCATCCCCAGCACGAGATTACACAGGGTAGCTATGGAGTTCATACCGAGGAACCCAGTCAGTCCTGAGATTATATACATGGCAAACATGACTGCAAATAGAGTGGCAGGGGTACGAGCAGCATAAAAGATGTTTTTGCCATCGTTGTGCTTCACAAAGTTTGCATAGATCTCATCGATTTCCACTTCAAGTTGTTCCTGGTAGCGCCGACAGAACTCCTCCCCTCCCATCTTCTTCACGGAGCGGAACTGCCTGATAGCAGTCTCTCTGAAATCCTGGTGCTTCCGCTCGAGGTCCGATGGGGCAATGTAAGGCTTATCTCCCCCACAGATCTGTTGGAGCAATCAGAGATCAGAGAATCACACCCCGAGTATCTTCTGCTGTACAGAAAGCAAACCTACCCTTCTCTCCGCCCTTCTCCCAAGCCAGCACCAAACTGCCTCCTGCAGCTCCCTTAGCTCTGTAAGCTCATGGCCTGTCTAGTAAAGCAGCTAAAGGTACTTTGCAGCCTGGCACAGCAGGAGCCTTATCTGTCCAACCACACACAGAGCCATAGCACATGACTGAACTCATACTTTCACTGTTCCTAGCCCAGAAGGACAGGACAACAGCCACGTGCACATGCCTGCTATGAAAAAGTGAAATAAAGGAACACCGAGGGGCAGAGAAAACTTGACTTGAGGAAAGTATAGGACTACTCTGAAGGCCACAAGCCATCTTTTTACTCCTGGTCACCCATCTCAGTGAGAGAGTAAGTGCAGAACTTGGACAAACAGGTAGGTTCTGGCCACTCAACAAGCGTATTCCTGTTTATTGCTGCCACTAGCAGGCTCCATGGAACTTAGCAGGGGATACAAATTAACAAGAACTAGCTGCTGCCATCACTAGCCTATTCTTTCCTAGATTGTCCTCTCTGCTTGATTCTGATCAACTTGTGCGAGTACATCCCTGCTGAGGACACAAGACCAGGAACTCAAATGGATACTGTGATGTGGACACCACCATCGTCCTTTCCCTGAATCAGCATGGGTATGAAGATGTGGTCAGACTCCAAGAACTTCTACTCTGTTTACCCGGGCCATCAGACACACACATGGCAGATCAGCTCCAGCTCCTCCACACCCTCACAGTCAGACTGTGTCTAAGAACTGGTAATTCTTTCCATGTAATGTCAAACAACAGCCTTCCCTTTCCTGCCTCAAAGTACTGCTTGTCATCTTGTGTCCTGAGCGCAGCAACAACTTTAAACTTTCTCCTGCTGCTATCCCTCCAGCAGGATACACCAGATCACTTTCTCAAGAGTGCAGCACCCACTTTCTACCTCATAAGATGCATGGCTTCACTGACAAGCTCCTTCAAGGTGAACATCACTGTCGAGACCCTGACACCTCTCCACTCTGCCCTTTGCTCAAGTTTAACAAGCACCTCTCTGATTTTTCCCATATTGAAGCCCTCCTCATCCAGGAAAATTCCCTGGAAAATGGCCACTATAGTCTCATTCTTCAAAACAGTCTTTTCACATTGCCCAGAGAGCGTTAAACACCACGACCTGCTGAGGGATCAAGAGGGCCCCACACAAATAACTGTCACTGTTTCCTTACACCCTGTGACTGAACCTGTTGTTCCTTACATTTCAGGCCATGAGGGGCACAGTATTTTGGTTATGCACACTCAGCAAAGGAGGACTTTGGTTCATGAGGACAACTCAGAAGCTACAATAAGAACTATCTTTACATAATCAAGTCTTAAATCCAAAGAGTTCCCCCTTCTGTTCTTAAAAATAGAAGTTTCAGAGCTGTGTCACATTAAGAACATCATATGAGACATCTGGATGAAAAATTATTCCAGACGTTTGTGCATATCTCTATGGTGGTATAAAAATATACAGTACTGGGGAACATTACTATGGAAACAAAGTCAGTTTAAAAGAACATCTGTTCCTGTTTGTTCCCTGCTCCAAGTAAGAAACCTTACAACTACATATCTCAACAACCATTGAGATTCAAGGCAGGAAGGCAGACTTGACATTTATTATAAACAACACAATTACTATTTCAAGACACTTTCCAAAATGGAAACAAAAGGAGTCTCTCTAAACCAGAAGAATATTCTCAAAACTGCCTAACAACTGGAATTGGCTTGTCTGCCACCAGCATTAGGTCTTACTGTAATTTCAAAATGGAAACCTACTTTGGCAATTAAGACCAGAATTAAGCTAGTTAATGGGGTTTGTAGCACGTTATCACATCTACTGTTTTTCTGGTTGCAGTTTCACAATAAGCATAGTCCTGTAAACCTTCATGAGACATGTAACTGTTTTCAGAATTTCCTATGATAAAACCTTGCATAATGCTACACTGAAGTATGAAATTCATCCAGTCATTCAGCTCAGAATGGTATAGTCACCATCTTCTAGAGAAGAAACAAATAGCAAGTTACATTTACATGTTTTTCCAACTAATTCTTGTATTTCAAGAGGTTTTTTAAAACTTCAGAATCATATTAATCCTTGCATTTTACAGCTAATGAATGACCACAATTCAGAAGCGTAAGACTACCAAACTACAATTCTACCATAGTGCAACCCTGGCGCAACAAATATCTCCTCACCTGCTTGTCCACTTCATGTCACAGGATTTTAAGATGCCTGTCAAGAGCTGTAGAGGCAACTAACAGGTGGTATTTTGCAAACACACCCGTTCCCACACCTTCCCAGCATGAGATCTCGCTCAGAGCAGAGTGCAGAAAACACACGAGCCCCAAGCTTCTCTCCCCGGTTAACGTGCTCGCAACCAGAGCACAACACAAAAACTGAAGGTCTGTATTTGCAAGCAGGTGTTCAGAAAAGGTTGTGCCACCTTACCTGCTCCATGCCTTTACTGTACAAGTCTTTTGCTCCTGCCACAGCAGCAAGATTGTTCGCCTCAGCCGTGGCCTGGAAAACATTGAGCACTGTGTCATCACAGCATTACCGGGCAGTTATAATATCAACACCCCCCACCCCAAACCTCCACAGCTTCTGATGGCCAGGAAAAGGCCACATTAAAATAAGTGAAGTTTAGCAATATACATCAAAACATATTACTGCCTAGGGAGGATGTTTTCTTCAGCTTTCCAGTACACCTGCAAACCAATCCCGATTTGCTTGGACAGGTTTTTCATCATGAACAATCTCTTCTGAATGCTCTATTGTTCATAAGCACATATGGCTCACTAAACTATTACATGTTAACCCTGATACATCACTGCCTGTGAGGAAAGAAGGAAGGTGGTATTATTTCTGCATTATATAGGTACAGTTCTGGTGTCAACTGTAAATGTCAGTTTTGTTAGAATTTCAGGCTTATTTTCAACCTGTGTCATGTCAGAGACAATTACTGCAGTTAATGCTGCAAGATGTTATCCTGTGTATGTCCCAGACACATTTATGGCATGATAAGTACAGAAAATAATAGCAGCCTTTGTTTCATTGTGATGAGTTTTCTGAACTCCCCAAAAAGTCTGAAGATTTTGTTCCTTGAAGAACAAGAAAACACTCAGAACAGTCAGGTCTTAGTGAAGTGACACAGGAAGCTTAAAAAAAACCAACAATCCAAGTCTTACAAACACAAAATGGTTAAAACTGACCATAAAGGCCGCTCTTTGGTGAAGGCTCTTCATCCCAAACAATTCAAGGGTTCAAAACAGAGCCTTATACAATCACTTTGTTTTCAGTTTGCTTTCAAGATGATTACATCCTCTGTGGACCAACTCAGAAAGGAGGCCTCAATGCAGTTATTCAATCTAACAAACCCTACAGAGTGGTCCAACACTATAAGACAGTGGCCACAGCTACGTTACTATAAAGCCTTCTGCACTTCATCTGCTGCATCTGATGCTAAACGCCCTCTGAACACAGAGTGAGAGATACCAACAAAACAGCAAGTTACAGGAAACTTGGGCTTAGAAACTAAGCAGCTAAGAACCCCAGCCAACCAGATAGACCCCTGTTCCATTTGGCTGATGAAACAGAGGGAAAACACAAATGTGTACCCAAGCATTACAGTTCAAATGGCTTTCAAAGAACTTCAAGAACTACAGCTGTGTGGGGGAGCTTCAGACCTGCAGCAGTCATGAACTTCAGTTGCAAAGAACTTACAAAGTACACATCATCTAATCAGATTATTAGAAAGAAAAATAAAGTACCTGTAGCATAGATTTCGGATGAGGTAGCTCCTCTCCTTGATAGATTTTAATGTAAGCCTGACAGGGACAAGCAAAAAAAAAAGATTTTTCTAAACATTTATGGTTAAGGAGAATGAGAAATGAGGGACAATACAGAAACAGAGCTCAGATTATTTTTTTGTAATAATACTAAATATTAAATTATATGAATTTCTTAATAAGTGTAGCATTTTTTCCCCTTTTACTTTTCTGTGCATGAGACTGGGGCCCAGCAGGGCAGCAGAGCACCCTGAGAGGACAGTCACTGTCTCAAGAAGTGACAGGTTTGACAGCAGGTTTCTGCTCCCTCAAATACATAAGAAGGTCTTTGCTAAGCAGGGAATCTTTATCCATAACAAAAGAGTGGAGATGTCTATCTCACACAGCCTTTCTGGCAAGAGCTCTGCCCAGTGCTGGGAGAACCAACACTTACGCTCCATCGAAGTGTGGGAGGCAAAAAAGCAGATCAAAGCACTTAATGCAGACAGAGCTGAGCTACCAAAATACTTCGGGAAGCTAAGCAGGCAGCCTACCCCTGTGCCCCACCCTACCCATCCTCAGATGTCCTTTCTTTTCCCAGGGTTTCAGAGGGCTGGAATGTCTAACTCCAGCACACAAGCTGGCCCTTGGCACAGCACTTGGACAGGTAAGTGGGGCACAACAGGCAGCAGTGGCCATTTCAGTGCTCTGGACAAGTTGTGCAAGTTACACCAACAAGGCCACTCAGCCCCTCAGAGGCTGGGCCGTTACTCATCTTCATGCTACTATTGTTTTCCCCCTGGCTTGTCTAACAGCCTCTGGCCTGAGGATTTTTTGCTGTAAAGGAGGAGAGAACAAGGTTATCAGGGTGCTCGAGGTTGTAGAACAACCTACAAAAACATATAGAGTTATACAGGACTCCATTCCCTTGACACCCTCCTTGCTTCTGTAGCTATTTCCTCCAAGTAAAAGCCCTACAGTTTCCACTCAGGCTTCACAATCTCAGCTTCAGATGCACAGTCCCAAGGGAGCAGCCCTCTTTAGTTACATAAGCATGGCATTCCTGCAGCACACCACAGGACTGCTCCCAGACTGGATACGGGATGTGAATCAGGCAGCTTTTCCATAGAGGTTTTACACTCAGTTTTTAGGATGCATCCTTTCTAAACTGCTGCAGAACGCACACTCCCTGCACTGTAATGATCAGGTCCTACTAGAGAAGAAATTGGAGCAAAAAGCAGCATGCAGCCATGTAAACAGAGACTGAAACTCTGAGCTCCAGTGCTGATTTTATGTTTGTCAGAACAGCCACCACTTCTACATCCCATATCATGCCTTTCCTTTAAAAAAAGTTGCTTCATTCAACAAGTGAAGTTAAAAGAATTCTGGCCTCAGATTCCTTCCTCGCATAGCTTGTTTCTTTAGCATCAGCCTAACCGTTTTACCTTGAACACACATGCTCACAAGCAGCAATGTTCACATTCATGTCTTCAGGAGACAGTGGCACTCATTCTTACCAAGCCAACTGTCTAAGTCATTCCAATTCAAAAAAAGGCCACACACCCCAGACCAGTTCCTGGTAATGCACGGATTACATTATCACATTTCTGCTGGTGTCACCACGATGCAAAAAAAGCTCAAGACTAACAGCTGTAAGTATCACACACAAATACTTCAGAGCAGTGGTGCTGCACATGCAAGTGTCTATAAAGCACCTTCTTTGCATGTTAAAAATCCAGAGGGGAGTTATCTGAAATTATCACTGCATACCTAGCAGTTCAGGAGCTAGTTTTCTATCTGTAAAGCTACATGAGACCTACTTTAATATATTAAAAAAAAAGCAAGCAAACAACATATCCAGACAAACTACGATTTCAAAGTAGCAAAAATTATCTAATAAAGCTTGAAGTACTTCAGTCTATTTACAAAGAGAGGAAAAAAAAAAAAAAACACCAATCCACAATTCTGCCAACAGTAGCTTCCTAAAAGTTTCCAGTTCTGGAAATTCAGAATATTTAAATGAAAATAAAAGTGAGCTGATCAGCAAGTGTCAGCCTAGATATCATATCTTCTCTGGGAACAACATGGCCTAAAATTAGAATACTGTCTTTTAAGCTATTAGCAGAAATAATTAGTATGAGTTTGCTTACCTTGAAGTATTCTACAAGATCTCTACAGGTCACCTTGGATCCACTAATCTCTTTTTCTACCAAGTTTTCAGGGGCAAGCAGTAATGGTACCAAATTCCGGAGTTCATTCTTAAATTCCTCATCTATATCTAGTAAAATTCAATCAATTTCAAGAGAAAAGTAGTTAGTTTTCAATCTTGTATTTCCTAAAGGAACGTGATAATCCATGACCCTTCAAATTCCACAGCGTCACAACTCTCAGCTGCATTTTTAAGGTATTTAAAGGCTTAAGTAAGTAGTATAGCTTTAGTAAGTTCACCTGCTCTTAATCTACCAATCTTAACATCAGACAGAGAACAAGCTTCCATTGTCCTTGTAATATTTAAAGTGCATTTCCCCAATTATGCCAACATCTTGGCACAATAACCCCTCAGTACAGCAGTGGTTGGCACCCCAGCATCACAACTCCTTTTGTAGCCTTTACCATTCCGATACATTCCCTCTGTTGGGGGAACAAGCATCAGTTGGAAGAATCCTGCCTCTCCTACTGTAGTAGCAGAATCCTACAGCTTTTATTTTAGCCATTCTAGAGCCCACCTATGGTTTAGCAAGTTCTTAGAGAAAAGCCTTTCAGGAAAGTAAAACCTTTAATTTTGCAAATTCTCCCCCCTGGAACCCTTAGTTATCCTTGGAATCTTTATTTAATGACTTTGAAGTATGTCTCAAATTATCAGATTACAATCAACAGCTAGACACAAAGATATCCATTCCCTCTACCTGCTTAACTGCTTGATCTTTAAACCACTAAAAGGAACACACAGTGCATATTTCTAGGTCCTGTAGTTTCATCTTTTAGCCTTACATTTTTCCAAGCAGGCATTTCAATAGCCAACCATTGCAGTGTTTAACTTCCCTCAGGAAAGAAAACAAACTCAGTGATCTGAATCAAGAAACACAAAATGAAAAGTTTCCTACCATTCAATCTCCCATCAAAATTTGGATTTGTTGCAACTTTAAGACCAGGGTGGGGCAACAGGAAACACCCAAGATTACTGAAACAGGAGTGAATATGCTTCCTTACATTCTGTAGCTCTTCATGCTGGTTTTGCTTTACCTGAAGAGGAAAAAAAAGGCAGTAAGAACTGCTAGCAGTTTTACAGTACTACAATTAAGATTCAATATCATCTTAAAAGCAGTTAAGAGCATAAAAGTGTAAGTTTTTATTCCTGAACCTAATAACATCAACTTTGCACACAAATGGAAACATCACAAATGCGTTTTATTAGCACAGTGAGCCAGCTCATCGTGCATCATTACCTTGACAGCAAGTTCAGACTAGGACTATTGGAGACAACTCACCTGCAATCTTTTCTCTAGGAATTTTTTGCCTCCTTCCAAGCCATATGCATGTTCATAAGGATAACTCCAATCTCTAATTAAGAACATTAATGTCTGTAACAGGAAGAACAACAGCAGTGAATGGCTTGCATAATTTCTAAGGTCAAAAACTCTATCACACATGTAATTATTTTGTGTACTTGGCTGCTCTAAACATATTGTACATTACATGTAAGTATATTACATATAAGTATAATATATAAATAAGGGATTTTGTATATTTGACTGCTCTAAATGAAGTAGCCTTGTAGTACCATGGTGAAAGCTTTTGCTAGTTAAAAAAAAAACCAAACAAACAAACAAGAAACCCACAAATTCAGTCCCAACTGTCTCAAAAAGATAGCTTCCCTGTTTCACATATTTGCCTTTTGCTATTCCACAAGGATTGCACTGTACTCTCTCCCAGCAGATGAAGACAGAAAACAAACCTTCACATTACTCTTGTATCAGACAAGAGGTTTTACAAAGAATGCACCTTGTCTGGGACAATCACAAGAACCTGGGAGACACAAGAGTCCTAAAATTCACCACTAACAGTAATCAACTCGTACCCTTAGAGGTTAAGGAGGACACTTCAGGATGGAAGAGATCTCAGTCACTGGCTCCACGAAGCAGAAGCAGCCTCAAACCTGTCTCTGGCCTTGCAATCAGTTTTGAGACTTTTAACACTGAAGCCAATAATGCTTCAAGCAAATGAAATGCAACATGGCTTCGAGACCATGAGGCCTTTTTTTCAAAGCCATGTACCACCAGCAAAGACCAGAGTAATCAGTAAGAAGGCAGCACAAAATTTTTCTCCTTAACACTCGACACTGATTCCTTTTACACCTTATAACTCGAGCACAAAGTTATGTTCACGCAAAATCTGATCCTCTTCAGCATTTTTCCATTGTGTATTTGCCAAACAACGTGGCAATAGTGAAGGAAAATCAGTCTTGCAAAGAACAGGCTAGCTCCAGCCCAACTAATTTATCTCCATAAATTCTCCTGAGCTCATTTTCCACAAATCCAACTGCTTAAGATCCATTTAACATAGAGTTACCTGAAACGGCTTTTGGTAAATTTCTTCCATAGCTAGTCTTCCATATTCTGTAAACAACTGAAAGAAAGAAGAGTGTAAGGGTGTCACATATAAAACACATTTTTCTATTGTAAAATATTACATCAATAGAAAATCAAGCTCTCAGTCTTAAATCCTATTATAGATTGAGAATGGCAAATAAACCTCAGTAGTGAGCATACCAATCCTCAGTAAAATTCAGGTAGGAGACATGATTTCCACTGGCTTCACAGTGCCATTCCGTAACTGTCAACACACTGCAGCTCTAAGTGGGTGGCTTGTGGGCTATTTTCAGAGGAAAGCTGGCTGCATCTTTTAGCAAGCCAGCTTCCAACACTTGTTTCCTAGGCTAGAGAGGTAAGCCTGTCTAACATTTGCCCCTTACTTCCCACAAAACATTTATTCCTGGAAATCCCAAGGAACTTGGCTAGAGCCAATGTATCAGACATTTAAATACAAGCCAAGTTCAGCAGCTTCTCAGATCTCTGCTTCAGCCCATGACCTTAACTGATAATTGTTCCTTCCCTCCAGTATAAAGGCAAGTGTCAGCTGTCTTCCTCTCATTGCTTTCACCATCTTTAATACCAGCAGCAGCAGCATTCTTCACTGCACTGAGCAGGCCAAACAACCCACAAGAACATGAATTATGGACTGTGCTGGCTGTTTCAGCAGAGTTGATCCATGCCAGCCTCCTTGCAGGTCAAGATGAAGGAAGCATACCAGAATTCTCTAGTACCAGGCAGCTGTTGTTCTGCTTTAAAACAAACTCCTGGAACAGCTCAGATAAATTTCATGGCTCAAGGGATGGTTCCCCCTGCGTGGATCACAAAAGCATCTGAGAACTTACAAGACTAATTTAACACAAATCAACTTCCAAGTCCTTGTCCACCCTGAGCAAAAGAAGCTGTAAAGTGGTCAAGCACCCACATGAGACTGGCTTCTTTGACCTCAACTCCCTACCTCATTCACTTCCCTGCTACATGAAAAAGGCAGTCAGAGACTAACAGTAATTCGGAATTATATAAATTGCTGTTACAACAGAAATTCAGAATTTCCATCCCTCAGACCATGATTCCTAGCACAACTTTAAATGCATGGGTGTCCCCTACCCACTGCTTATATTTATCATCCTTCTTTTCTCTTCCTTCCCTCACATCCCACCCTCCAATAAAGGGACTGCTCTGTTCAGATTGCACTGAGGCTGTTAAAAGACCAAAGTCATGAGGAAAGCCTGACTTTCAAATAATTACCTACGGACTTTTTTGTTTGCAGTGCTTGGTTGGGTTTTTTAGGGCTGTGGAGGGTGTTGGCCCAGCAATACAACCCTGTTAACTGAGAACAGCACCACAAGATTATGTTTAGTTAGTGCCCTTCTACTTCCAGCACTGGCAGCCAGTCTTCTGTAGCACTGAAGACACACAGAAGAGTTTTAAGCTGTGACAAGGTCACGGTCTTGGCATTTGTTAATACACAGGCTAGTCTTTAAAGCTACAGGTTTTAAGTTAAGGAGATAAGATTCTTGCACCACTCACATGAAGCCAGAATTCAGTGGCCTTTGACCACAATGTTCCACTAGAGGATAAAAAGCACATGTAATGAGAACAGCTCTTTCCTGCATTTTTTTTCTTAGCAGAAATAAAACTCTGCAGAAATTTCTCAGCTGATAAACTAGAGATGGCTTCTGGGTAGAAGATACTCTTTCTGCCCTGACTCAAGTTCCCACATTTCTTTTAGAAACTGGTTACAAAATACCATCAGTTTTCCTATTTTAGGGAAAACAGGGAAAAACTGGAATTTTGTCATTAAGTACTTCCATAAATCATTTTCCTTCTTCATTCTTTTGGGAATTCCAAAACTTGCAATATAGGGAACAAACTTTAAAAGAATTAGCCAGATTAGAAGCCTGTACTATTTTACCTCTGTATTGGCCCCACAGAAGCATCAAAGCATCACAAAGTTGATGCAAACACTGTTTTTACAGACAGTACTGCTTTTGGCTTCAGTGTTTTTCAGGAAGCAGCAGGAGCTCCCAAGTCAGTTACATGAGTAGTAACTCCTAGAACAACACCAAGACTCTCAGTTCAGAAGCAGCTTAATGTAAGCTCAGCATATTCTTACCTGCAAATGTTGAAGGTCATCTTCCTGAATATTCTGAGACAAGTTATATACCTGCAAGAGACAGTCAGAGAATTACAGTGTAACATAAAACCATTATTTTACATTCATACAGTTTCTTTTACGTGTCTTGAGTATTTTTGCCCCCTCCAGGTACACAGAAAAGTCTAACTGCCCAAAAGTCAGCAACTAGAAAGGTGTCATAGAACACAACTCAAACAAAAGTCACCTCTTTATTCAAAGCACTAGCAATAAAACCACTGATGACCACCCTAATCCTCCTAGAACCATTTCTTTCCAAGGAAGCAAACCACAAAAGCAAGGAAGAATGCTTCAATCGATCACCACACAGGTGTGAGACAAGAGAATTAAGGCCTGTTAACCATCCTCAAGTCCAAGTGCTCTAGGATTCAATGATCCAGCAGCTGTATCTCTGACACAGAAATAACCAGATAGTCAATTCACTGGGCTTTTTTGCTTTCAAATCTTCCCAGAGAAATCTGGTTTCATCCAGGGAGCTTCATGACTGTTTCAACAGCACCAGTAATGAACAGCAATAAACAAAAACATGCATCAACAACTCAAAATTTATCCTAACCACAGGAACAAACCAACAAAACAAACAATCCACAGGACAGAAGTAGTGTTCCTTTTATGTTGTAGCATGTCTGAAGGAGGTCACCCCTCAAAAACCTGCTTGCTTTTGGCACATTTAAGGCACAAGCTTAAAAGTAGCTTTGAGCATAACACAAGAGAATTGTCAGATTTTTAATTGATACTTTAACAGTAGAAGCAATTGTAAGTTTAGCTGATCACAGTGTAATGTCACCCCAAAATGTATCCAAAGTCTTAAAAAATATTCTGTAACACATCTGTACAGAAGCAGTTGCTACTTTTGAGGGGGAAGGGATTTCCCAGTTCTGTCAGCAATTTAACTCAGCTTGGCCTTGGATAACCTTGATTCCACTGAGAAACTTATGTAGTTTATGTACTACACTGAAAATAAGACAAAGAATGAAATTTTAAATCACAGTTGAAGGAAGACATGCAGGTGAACTTTCTAGGTGTGGCTTGAGAGATATTCTTTGCCTGTTCAGGACAGAGGATTCCTGTCACTGCCCTTATTTTCCAGTGCAGATATTCTCACCTGGACAGAACTTGTCATGGTGCTCAGAGCAAAAACCGTTGCACAGTCTTTGATAGTGGATTGGCTATCAAAGGCACCTTGGGTATCCATGAGTAGTACAGCAACCTAGAGAGTTTTAAAGAACAGCAACAGTTAACCATTAACATTTTCATACTCCAGGCCACTGTGATAAATTCTATTTCAAGCAGAGCAAGTCTCTGCCCCTGCACCTACTTACTAAACCTCAGTCAGCTCCCTGCACACATGACACACGTGCCTACAGCTGAGTAAGCAGCAGCCAGAGGGCTGCCTTAAGCCCTCAGCCTTAAGTCCCTGGCCTTGCCTAGTTACCTTCTCCTACAGAAATAGCCCTCCTTGGCCCAGGGGGGCACAGTGCAGAGGAACTGACAGCTCTTATTCACTGGAAGAACTTCAGTTTCAGCTGCAAATCTATTATAGCTCATCAGAGCTAAGTGTGACACGTTTACTATAAAAGACATATAATCTTAAAATAATTATTTTCAGAAGAAAATAAGACAATTGATATTGACTGTCTGCTGGAAAGACAAGGAATGGAGTGAAAGAACAAATAATCAGTCCAACTCCCATCTTTGGGATCTATTACAATTCCCTTCTTTCAGCTAAAGATGACTGATAAGCAGGAACAAGTGAGTGATTTGTTCCCAGAGCACGAGCAGATCCTCACAACATAACTGGTTTTTAGCCAGAGAAATGTTTGGTTAGCTGTGAAATTTGTTAAAACTTCCTGCACACCACTAAGCCACTGTTTTTAAGATCCACATCCCATATTAATTGGGCATCAGATGTTTCCTTTGCAAATGCAAAGGGTATGAAAGTTAAATAACCTAGAACTGATAGCTGAGAACATGAACAGCTCCAAATCACCACCAGCACTATGAAGTATATATTAATAACATTAACACTTTGTTTCTGCATTAACACCTCCAACCAAACTTTGTAGTTAAACTGACTTAGGAGTTAAAAAACACACATCAGTTTTGACTAGAATTGGGTTAGTGCCTATTTTCCCCACTGTTAGACTTAATCCTTTTTTATAGACTACTTGTTAAAACCATATAGAAGGACCAGCCTCCAGACACTGAGGCTGTTTCCAGTGCTTACAGCCATGCATTACATTTCACTAGAACACAGCTACAAGCTAGAATGTATTTTCACCCCTCAAAAAACAGTGTTACAGAGCTGATTTCACCACAGCATTTGTCTGTATATGATATTTATAACCATTAAAGTTTTACAACATTCACAGGATAACCCACCCATCAGCCTGGATGGAGTAGACTTTGCCAAAACAAAGTACACTCAGAATGAGACTACTGTTGAATTTTTCTGCTGGGTTGTAATAATCAGTCTCCATCCTTTCACTGATCCCTACATTGATTCCAAATATGTTATGCAGCTACTCAATGCAAAGGAAATCAACCATCTTTGCACTGCCACCATGAAACCTATTACCTACACCTACTTAAGACACAATCATAAAGATGGTTTAGGTTGGAAGGGACCTTTCAGATCATCTAGTTCCAACCCCCCTGCCATGGGCAGGGACACCTTCTACTAGACCAGGTTGCTCTGAGCCCTGCTGAACTTGGCCAGAGACACTTCCCAGGATGGGCCATGCACAGTCTCTGTTTTGTTTTAAAACAACCGAAAAAACCCCATACAACTAAATGAAAACAAAAACCCCACAACACCTTCAAGGAAGACCATGAGTAAATCAAGGTAAGTCAAGCACCTACCTTTGTTCCATTAGGTTTATCAATTACAAACACTTCACTCCAAATCTGAATGCCAGTGGTTTCCCGTTCACATCCACCTCTCCATGTAAACCCAGTCAATGGCTCAGTGTTTCCACCTATCCAGCAAGGAGAAGTCTACAAAACAAAAGGAAAAGCTTATGTAAAACCAAAGAACAGATTTTTTTTTTTAACACGCTATGTTTTAGCAGACTTCCACGTTGTTCTTACATTTTCCTCAGAGCCATTACAGTTGACAACACTGCACAAAATATCAAAACACAAAGCTACTCTGCTGTGTTTCAAGGATCATTCACAAAGTGAGACTACTGCATTTCAATGGCTGCACAACTTTTCAGTCACTGAAGAGCACATGTGCACAGTTTGAGTCTCAAGCACTCAGAGCTATGGAGAACACCTCAGTTTTGTCCATCAATTCCACTGGGCACTCATGCTCCTCTCTTACAGTTGAGAAGACTCAACTCAAACACAGTAGCATGTATTTTAACTACAGGAACAGCTAAACCTCTGCAAGGGACAGAACACCTGATCTTGGCTTAATCCTCTCCCTTCCCCCTCACAAACAGCTGGCTAAGCATTTGAGTCCTTAAACTAACAAAAGCCAATACAAGACTCCCAATGTCATCCTACAGAAGCCACAGAGAACAGGCAAGGATCAGAAGATCTACAATCTATACTTGTCACAGTTACAAAATACTCTCCCCTAAACGATTAGGATTCAAGAGAAAAGGTCAGATTAAGAGTTGGATACATGTCAATCAACCCATCCATATTAAAATTTTAATGGGACATTGCCCAGTTTGTGAAAGAGTTGAGTACAGTTGGCAGCTAACACTGCTGGCTGATGGAATTGTAATGAGGTTTTCAAGGACAGGCAACACGGAGCAGTGGCTCACACAGAAGAATCCAGCCATTACATGAGCACGTTAATGTAGTGGGCAAGAAAGGAGCATGAGCAGCACCCTGAGGAAGTTTCACTGTGACAGGTTTGTATACACTGAAATCCTACATGAAAGAAGTGGCAGGCACACAACAGTTTAACTGATGAGGGAAGTTACAGAGAAACCTTTCTTTCACAGGCTGGAACACAGCAAGCTGGCAGAACAGAAAGAGACATTTAATGAATTTGCCTCAAACTGTCCAGAGTAGATTACTAGCCAGGAAAGTTTCCACTGAGAAGGTCAAGGTGGAAACTTCTCAATTCACTAGGCTATGGGCTCTACCCAGCTGACTCTGCACTGGCAGTTTTCAGAAAACAGTTCAAGATATTTCTTCACATTTCAGAAAACAGCAGGAATACCCAGGGGGTGTAAGGAATACAAATCAACTAAGTGAAAGTGCTTATGGCAATGGAAAAAACACCTGCACACTTTCCTCATGTCTAACAGCAGGCAAGCAATCAAAAAATTCTGCAGCAACACCCTCCCAAATGCTAACAGTGCCCCACTCAACTCTGCTATTTGGATCAAATATGAGACAAGCAGATAACATTTCAGAAAATGAACACAGGTATCCAAGTAACGAGATCCACAGGTCTTTACAGGTAGGTTGTTTTGGGTTGGTTGGTTGTGTGTTTTTTTCCTTTTGTTTATTTTGACAGGACACCCCTACCAGAAAGACTAAGCAAAACCTGAACAGCTTTCCCCTGGAGTTTTTTTTTTATCCCAGAAGATGCTTATGCCTCCACAGACCACTCTAGAAATCAAAGCTCCAGGCCTGTTTGTGCTTCAGTACACTCCAGGGCACGGTTTGCGATGCTGAATCATATTTCACATGTACAGGTCAATGCACTGTGGCTTTTTACTTTTTCAAAAGAATCTGTTACGTTATTCAACAGTGTGTTCCATTTTTCTTTTATACAAAGAACACTTCATCCCATTTTGGTCCAGACATTATCCTTGTTTGTAACAATTTAGACCACAACTACACATATGGTTTGACAAGTCCCTCAGTGAGCACTAGATATGACCTCGTTTGATTTCATATGTGATCTGGGCCACAGGAGACTTTGGTGTTTTTACTGGCACAACTTCACCTGAAGTTGCTTCACCTTATGGATGATGTTCTTCAGCTGCCTCTGACTGACCACTGCATCAGTTTGAAGCACTCCTAGCTTGTTACCCCCATCTTTCCTTAGCAGAAATGCAGTATTTTAAGTCTCCATCCATCATGTTGGCTTGAAAGATATTCAAGAGATGGGAACAGGAATAAAGGGCCCCTAAAATATAATTTCTCTAAATTTATTCCACACTAAGGAAAGACCCAATGCAGCTTTATTTGCATAGTGCATTAGTACACAGTGCACCTTGAACATGAATTCAAGACAAGGTGACACCCCCTTAAAAAAAAAAAAAACACACAACCTTTTAAACCTAAACTTACAGGTGTTACAGCACCCAACTCTTAATAAGGCTGAAGATCACAGTGCACCAGGTTGCTGAGCACCCAAGTGCTGCTGCTCCATCCCAAATGAGCAATCAATATACTAAGTATCAGTGCTTGACATGACAGCTCCACCTCCCTGCAGTCAATAAGCAACCTCAGCCACGCCCAAATCCCACCTGCGGCTACAGCACCTGTGAGATTTCTAGAATGGCAACTTTTCACGTGACCTCCTGCCCTTCGTTTAAGACAAGAAAACAAGATTCTGAAGTTTCTTGGCAAGTTTCTCATCGTGCATGTTAACACCCACAGGGCAGGACATCCCAAAATTCCTTGATTAGCCTATGAACTGAATGCAGTTGCTTTAGTATTCTGTGCAGGATCCAATATGTAGTTCACAGAAGATACAGACTTGTAATTGAGACTAACTGAAGATGGAGGGATCAGACTAAGTAATATAAAACTATACTTCTCCTCCTGTGCTAAATTTGCATAAGCAGAGGATATCATTTGACTTGCATTTATCCTCTCTCATCCCCAACTTCCATCAATCAGTTTGCAGTTCTGATGCTTGTCAAACTCTTTCCCTAACCCAGTTTAGGTCACAGAGCTGGCAGGAAAACAGTTTGTCAAAGTGCAGTGTCTTCTGATGCATCACTGAGTTGGATCAGCTCTGCCAAGGGCCTGCAAGCATTACAGCTTCAGAATGTAAATGTCTGGCCAGAAGCAGCACATGGAGAGCAAAACCTCTCTGCTTTTGTAAGAGATAGTTGTTACAGTTGATGGCCAAGCATGCCTTTACCTTCAGTTTAAGAGAAACAAATGGTATTTTGAAGGGTACCTACAGAAAACTGAGAAAAGTGACTTCACAATAAAGGAAACTGAGGCACAATAGGCATGGCTGAAACAGCATTTCAATCTGCTTTGCTTTATCAACTTTTCTTTTATTTCACAATCTGAAAGTTAAAGAGTATTTGCTTAAAGCCCAGCTCTCCTGTTTTTGAAAAGAATTAGCACTACCTCTACCCAGCCCAACATCTTGCTCAGATTGCTATACTTAGAATTTGGGATTTTTCTTTTTTTGTAGGGGTTATTGGTTTGGGGTTTTTTTTTGTTCAGTTGGTTTTGTTTGGAACACAGACAGGACACAAGAAGGCTTATACACACACACAAAAGGCCACCCACTGAACAGCTGTATCAAACAAAACATTTTTCCTCCCTAGTTAAAAGAGTACTAAGAAGTTGGGAGCACCAGCTTGCCACTCTGTATTCCTCCTACCATATCCTCAGGGTCTTTCTTACAGAGCTCTTGGTAAATCAGTGAGAGGAATTCAATAGAAGGCACTACTGGCACTGAGGGAAGGAAGTCTTCATCTGCCAACTATCAGCAGCTTCTTTGCAGTACTCCCATATTTCCTGTAACTGCAGGGTTCATCTTGTTTTCTCCTCAAGCCAGCCAGCACAAACTCCAAAGAACAGGGACCAGAAAAGGAATCAGTTCTGGTTTTTTTTTAAGAGCTTCAAAGAGCAACAAAACACTGACTTGTCAAAAATACTCACTCTGCAGACTAAAAGAAAAACCACAACCTGTGACAGGCAGAAGTGTATGTTCACAGAAGACCCTACCCCACCTTCTCCATATAAGCCAAGGGTTCAAAGCACAGCAGTCAAAACACCAGCCAAAAGCTACAAACTAAAACAAGAAATTAAATTTTGGATCAGGTATTCATTAACCAATAACTTAAAAGGATTTTAAAAGTTCCTGGATTGTGTTCAGAGACATATTCCAAGTAGCAAATAGGAAACTTCCTCCTTTTTGCCATACATCAGATTTAGTCCTCCACTAGCTCTCTGGTAAGACTTTTATTTTTGCAATAATGGGTAAAGCGAGTGGTACAATATGATTTCAGGAGATCAAGTCAAAGCAAGACTTCTCCAAGACTTCTCCATGAGCCCCATGGATGAGCCCCTTCCCCCAAGAATCAACTAGAAGGCCTCACATTCCCTCATTCAAGTTCTTCTCATGCCCACTTACATCAGGACACCCATAAGTTCCCCTAACAACCACAAGAAAATGTATATTGAAAAACTGTCAGTTAAATACACTTCTTGACAGCACAGAAAAAATAACTGGCTTCCCCACCCCCCCCCAAATGAGTAAGAAAAGTTTGACCTGCTATATGTGTGCCCAAGTTAACAAATACAAAGGTGAATGACTAAAACACCAAACTGCTTTTCTCCTGCAGGAAAACTCCAAATTACTCACCCTGTTGTACATGTATCTAAGCATGAAGTCCAGCAGAAAAGATTTTCCTTTGCGGAAAGCTCCTGCTACAGACACAACTACTATGTTAAGGTCTTTAATGTGTTCCTGAAGCAAGATTTTTTCCAATGCTGCTTCATCTAATTCAAAGTTATGGTCATCTTCGTGAGCAAGGACAATCTGTATGGGGCGCGGCTTATCCAACTCCACCTCGTCATCTGAGTCTGGCAGGGCATCTGAGTCAGGCAGGGCATCCTCCTCTTCTTCCTCATAGTGCTTACCTGCAAATTGACAGGTGAGAGAGAACACATTAGAAAGTCACAGCTTAGGGCACTAAACATGGTGTTTTTGTGGTCTGTGTGGGTTGGGTTTTTTTGTTTGTTTGTTTGTTGGTTTTGGTTTTTTTTAAGTGAAGCCTTGAGCTGGGCTTTCTTTTCCAGCAGCTAAAAGTGATGTTCTTGGGAACACATGTGCATAGACAGAGATCCACAGTAGTTCCCTGTCCATTTTCATCACCTTTGTGTATAGTCTACATTTCAGATCTTCAGCATTCTCTATGTTTTAAAAAATCACAAAAAAACACCTTGATTTTCAGCTTCAAAACTCCTTTTAAAGGCTTCTTAAGTATAATTTCTATGAAAAATCAAGGGTCTTTTTATCTGGGAAAAAATGAATAGTTTAAAATAAGCCCCAAAGAGGACAAAAAAAGGCCATTTTGATATCACCACCTTCTTATACTATTGTAAGGGAGAGGAGGGAGGGGGGGAAATGAATGTTTTCTGTCAGTTTTGCTTGCCAACATGTACAAGCAAGACCACTGATCCAGTATGGAACTCCAGGATAACACACACCAGATGCCCACTCTCCTCTCTAATTCCAACACATGATACCTGTTTCAAGTCTCAATACAGGACAGACTTCAGAGCACCTATTCACTGTTTGCAAGAAGAAGATAAACTCTTGAGCATGTTCAAGGCCTAACACTCCTGCGATAAGAAAACCCAAAAACACTGCAAGTAATTTCTGGCTTCATACTCTTCCCATGACACACTATTAAGCAAGACTGAGTAACAACTCTTTCAAAAATAGTTAAGAGACTATTTTATACACAACTTCAAAATAAATACCCTTTCAGAATCAAACAGTAGCTAAAAGAATTGTAACTCAGATTAGATTGACGTTACTAATTAATTACAGGGCAACATGGCCCTTCAGAGATACACTATAACAGTACCAATATCCTATTTTCCTGACTTCTACAATTCAGAAGTTACTGGGTTAGAGGCTTAAAAGAAAACCAAACTGACCTATCCAAGATGAAACCTCCTCTCTTGTTCAAGCACCACAACACTGAAGTTTGCCCCACAGCAGAAATGAACTCTACCATTCCTAATTCCACTTTTCCCAGGAAGCATCTGAAAGTGGTTTTGTGCTTACAGAACTGCCTCCCACTCCAGACTTACATTTTGCCACATTCTATTGGAACCCCACGTGCACAAACCTGATCAAGGCCATTATTTATCTGCAGTTATCACACAGGAATTTAAGTACCCTGTCCCAGCCATGCTTGCATTTCCAGGCACTGCTCTAACAAAGACAAAGCAGCTGCCACCTCCAGTTACTTGATGCACTGAGGGCAGGTACAGCACATGGCCCTCATGCTTCCTGAGGAAGAGCAGCCCACAAGAAGTGTGGATGTGTCCATGAGGCACCATGGAACAGAGCAGTTTCATTCACTTATGGCAGAGAACCTGCCAGTACAAGCAGGATCTGCCAAGTCACTCTTGCCAGACTTTGCATCCCAGATACTTGATTGTAATTGATTATAATTATTATAATTTATTATACTAGCAGGCCTGACAACTAGAAGCAGTAACTTTTAAAAGAGAAGTTGTCAGCAGGATACCAAACTCTACAAACTACATTGACACAATATTGGTCACCAATTCAGAGGAAAATCTCTCACCTTTGGCCTAAAGCTTTTGTATTCCCAGATATTAAACAAGCCCTCTTTTTTGAAAGAGTTTAGAAAACAGGCTTTGCCCCATATAGGCAGGATCCTTCGTAGGCCAGAAAACTTGGGAGGATAGCCCAGGTACGAAGGTATGAAGATTTTGACAGTCAGAAAGAAAGCCTTCAGTGTCACAGCCTAGAAACATAAAGGGAATAATTCTATTGATAAAAGCATTAAAGTTAGATAGTTCCAAGAAGAGATGCCTGTGTTTTAGCAAACATATTCACACAATGTTTTGAAGCCTCTGCTTCTAACACATGTCCCTGGCAACCAGTTTAACTTGTTTACTTAAAACAGCCTTATATTCTTTTATTTAAATGCAGTGAAGTATTGGTTTTGTAAACTATGGCAGACTGCAAAATAGTTTGAGGCTACATCTGCAGCTTCTCTTCATTCACTTGGATCCTGATATTAACCAGCTTGTCCTACCTGGAAGTCATCAAAACCCTGGCAAACCTCGAGGACCTCAAGCTGCAGCAGCATCCTTCTGCCACTGCAGAGCACAGCCACCCAATGCCCCTTCAGGCCAAGCAGCTGTCTGAACAAACAACAGGAATGGCCCTTTATCATTAGTTATTTATAAACAAGCAGATCCTCCCTATCACAAGTAGACAGCACTATCAAGAGCTTACACACAATATGCCCATTAAAAGCTCACAACATTTTCTTAACAGCATTCTGCACCACTGAAGCTCATTAGCTCAGAAGGCACAAGAGAGAGGATTCATCTTCGTCCCTATTCAACTCCTCCTAGATTTCACTTACCAGCAGAAATCGGGAAGTCAAGTCCAGACCATCAAGTTTGTTTGTTTGGGGTCAGGTTGGTTTGCTGGCTTTTCTTTTTTTTTTTTACTAGCCAGCCCAATATATTTGGAGGTTCCCAACCTACCTAGAGAAAAGACCATCATTGCCATCAATCAAGCACTTCAGAGGGTGGAGAACTACAGTGTTGACAGCTGTGAAGGAAACTTGATCCATCCAGAAGAGCTGGTTTGGTAACTCTGGCAGAGAACACCCTTCCTTTCAAAATTTTGAACTAGTTAGCAATTACCAGGACAGACACTGCACAAGCATGTGAACTATAGAACAAGTGCTGCTGCCTGTCCAGCAGCATAATCAGCATATGCTAACCTGTCAGGTGTTCCTGGCAGATCTCACAGCCTTTTGTGGTTCTTTATGCTGCCTTCTGGCTGCTCACCCTCTTATTCTGGCTAGTCAGTGTCTCAGGCAGCACTGGAGTACTTAAGAAGTCTTTCTAGAAGGCTTCAACATCCTGAGCAGAGAGATCATCTTCCACCTCCAAGAATTACTTTCAGTGCAGCCTCTGAAAACAATGGTCAGGACAAGAAGCCACACTTCACTGCCCAGTTTTCTGCAAAAGCATTGTAGTAAGTTGTCAAAATAGTTCATAAAATAAACATGCTGATAGCACTGCCAAGTCAGGCCAGGAGATAATGAAATTCAGAACACCAAGCCCTGTTCCTCAGTTCTGTCCCCTTCCTCACCTGCCTCAGCACAGTCAAACTACTTAGAATTTAAGTTGATTTGTCCTAAAGCCCAGTCTAAGAACCAGAGACTACCCCAGGTTCTTGCAACAGTCCAGCCCCAGCAAATCAAGTATAAAATAGGTGAGAACTCTAAAAGAGGTGCCATTCACAGAATGACCACTTCTACACTGAAGCATACCTAGCCAACTGGACGGTAATTTGGACTTGCAAAGTCAATGGCAGACTCCCTATTACAGGTCTCCATGACAATACATTTCAGTATTGCTACAGAGGCAACCAAAACAACAGACTTGAGTTCGGTTGGGGGTTTTGTTTGGGTTTTATAGTACATCTTAACACTTTGATAAGTCCAGTTCCACCCCATTAATGGAGTTACCAACCCAGCACATCCACCCCAATACATTCACGCTCAGAATGGTTGTTTCAGAGGCATGTTTCATGTTCACAACAGCCAGGCAACGCTGCCTCCTGCCACAGTCCTAAAGACAGGCTGATAGATTCACCCAGCTCAGCCACAGGGTTGGTCTCTGTGTTGTTGGAAATGTGCACATAAGACCTGGACCTCAGGCTTTTAATACACACAGAAAAGCTCTCACCTGTCAAAGCATATGGCACTAGAACTTCTAACAATGTTGCAGGCATTTTTCTTTTTTCAAGATGTTCATCTGACCTTCTGTACTACTGAACTGACAGACTCCAGACTATGGTCCTGTCTATTGCTCTGTCTGGAGATGATGCAAAAACATCATCAACTGGACCTGCCCTAAAGTCTGCCATCCTTTCAGGCCTATTACTATGGCTGTTCACTAATCACACCCTACTTCGTTTTGGCTTCTTCCAATCTGAATTATTCAAATGGAACCTGTGGGCTAATGCACAGTTCTGACTGGCATAATCACTTCCTAATCCAGGTTAAACTGGATAGGAGACACAAGCGAAGCAACACTGTACAGCAAGACACAGAAGCAGACAGATTTGAATGGAAGCAAATATAGCCAAGATACCACCATTCAGTTTCCCTATAAACTCCTCACTCCACTCAGCAACAACTACAGCAGGACTACTGTTTACACAGATACCAGCTAAGTATCCAGAACAAGCACCATTTGTTGAAATACTAAGCCAGATTTTCAGAACAGTAGCCTCTTGTGTAAGCAGACAGTATTTCAACTGAACAAACTCGACTAAATAACCCATTTCTTAAAAGTATGAGGTAAAATGAAAAGCTAATTCCTGCTTCCTCTAAGTACACAGCCAGCAGCTGATGACCTACTTGTCCTGCACTGTAAGAACACAAGAGTGAAAGCACTCAGCTACACCTGCGTGCTATGAAAATAAGAGACAGCCTGCTCTAAAATGCAAATTCCTCCCTTTAAGCACGTTAATTAAAAAAAGTACTAATATAGTTGCCTTTAAGTTTCAATACAAATACAGCTTGAGCTCTTTAAACACATAATTCACATTCTCTCATAAAGGAAAAAAAAAGAGCACACACTAATTGCTAAACCGGTTTTAGATACAGAAGAGGTTTTTGATCAACAAGCACTGAATGACAACTAGTAACTGCTTCTCTGGGCAGTGGGTTGAACACAGACAACAGCACACAGATGCAAAACAAAATTAAAATAAATTTAAATCCCGTTTGCTTTTTAGTGGCATAAGACTTGGATTATGAACAAAGTCTAAATAAGTCACTTTCATTAGTGTAGTTGTCTCTCATCAGTACTTCCTTTGCTCTACTACAAGGAGTTTAGAGACTTCAAGCTGTACATCTTCTAGCTGGTAGCCTTAGTGTCTTGTTTGTACATAAACCTACACTTTGCTACAGGTCCAACTTTAAATCAAGACTTCCAGTACCCCTGGATACTTCAGCATTCAGCATCCCTGAACTCTTTCCTGGTGCTCTACAGACACCACACAGCAGCGATCCAAGTCTCCTGCTCATATTTCAATGCAGATGCACGACAGGCTTCCCCGCCACCACCTGAATGGTAAAGAGCAAGCAGAAGTGGGCTACACTAACCTCAAACCATCTGGCTTGAAATCTTGTTCAACCTCCTGAGGGAGGTTCATGACTCGATTCAAAATCTTAAAATAAGTTATCACGAGGAAACGGCTGCACTGCATTTAAATGTAATGCATTCTCTCAGAGCTTCACCCAGGAAGTTTTCCTTAGAGAGAAAGGAGAGGAAGTGCTTAGATGTTTCTTGTTTTGGTGTAGTGAAAGAAGGAAAGTGTAGGCACGTGTGAACTGAGTTCCAGAGGACAGAAAAACAGGCCAACCTTCAAACCTTATTTGGACACATCTAGGGAAAAAAAAAACCCAACCAAAACACTAGATTTATGCCACAAAATTGTGCTCCCCTTTCTCCAGCAGTCCCACTCCATGCAATAAACTCACATGAAAGCTATGGGGCTGCCACAGACCTTAATGCATCACTGCTTTCCTACTGCTGACTAGCAAATACTGCCAAGTAGCTCATTTTAAGGCCAGAAATAATTAAATGTTTTGAATATTTCAGCTATAAATAGCACTGATGAGCCAAGTTCCGAAGACTTGTTTGGACATCCAGTAAGACTGACAGAAGAGTAGGGGTGAAGGGGGGAAAACACATTTAACTCTCTCTGTTCCTTCAGGGCAAAGGGATGTTAAAGGGACAGATCTAGAACTGTTACATAAACCGTGAGCTGAAGCCAGAAGTACCTGGAGCTACAATTATTCCAGGCAAGGGGAAAAAGAAGATACTCTGATGACCTACATACCTATGAAGCACCACAACTAATCAAACAATAGGCTTGTCTACTCCTAAGTGCCTTAAATTGATTCTCTGTTGAATGGTCTCCATGCATGCAGGAGCTCTCCCCTATACAAAATACTGATAAGATGGCATTTTGCATTCTCCATTTATGGAGACAAAAACACCAGAGAGAGACTGGTGTAGCAAAAAAAGTCAACCCTCAAATTCAGCTATTCTCAGCAAATAGCTACAAGTACAACAACTCCAATAAGCAGAGAATAAGACACAAGCAGCACAGTCCCTAACACAACCCAGTAAGTAAAATACATATATATATATATATATATATATAAAAGGACTGCTTTTCAGAAAGCACATCATGAACTTGATATTTGAGAAGAAAGATACTTCTCCATAGCTACAAGGAAAATCGTGAAAGGCAGGGATAGTGGCAAAGCATGCTTCTCATCCTTCTTCCCCTCTGCCCAAAACCCAGAGCTATTAATAGCACACTCACTGAAGGACCTAACAGGATCTCTGTCCACAGTACTTTACCAGTACTTTTCCAGCCCCCTCAGAGAATGCTGTATTAGAATACTAAGGGCAGATGAAAGCACTAAAAGGCCTCTTCCTCACCTTTTCTCCCCTGTCTTATCCATCACAAAGGTTCTTGAGGATGGGAATTAAAATACGCAGGATCTGACAACGTCCTAGTTCACCACTAACTCTGGAACTTGCAAGTGAAAGCTCCTTGTGAACACTGCAAGCTAACTGGATCATTGCAGGCCACACGCATTGAAACCAGGCAAACCTCCACTTGTATTTCAGAGTGATTTTGCTTAAGGTTGTTGCTCACTCAAGAAGCCAGTATTTTCTAATTGGTTTAGGCCATAACTACATTTTATGTACCTTATATACATTCCTCATGTCAGCAGCCAATAATGTGAGCAATGCTCAGCTAACCTAAAGCAACATTTTGAGCGAGAACGACAAGGAGAAAAGAATAAGGTGAGAGATGCCAACTGCAATTACCCCATGTTTGATCTTTAGATTGGCAGTCAGAACAGGTTTAGCCACTCAGATGTACCGTGGCCACAGAGGAGCTGAGCAGAAAGCAAGGCAAGTTCTCCCTTAGGCTGCACAGGAAGGTATGCCAAAGGGCCGGGTTTCATACCCATTTCCAGGATAAACAAGCTGTCAGTCAGGAACACCAATACATTTAAGGAAACATGGTAAGCCAAAGAGGCTTCAACTTCTCTTTTTTGATCAAACCATGCTTTTAACAAGCTGAATGGCATCCTGGCTTTTATCAGCAATAGCGTGGCCAGCAGGACCAGGGCAGTGATCGTCCACCTGTACTTAACACTAGTAAGGCCACATCTCAAATACTGGGTTCAGTTCTGAGCAACTCACTACAAGACATTGAGGTGCTGGAGTGTGTCCAGAGAAGGACAAAGAAGCTGGTGAAGGATCCGAGGAGGAGCAGCTCAGGCAGCTGGGGGAGTTTAGCCTGGGGAAAAGGAGGCTCAGGGGAGACCTTATAGCTTCTCTACAACTACCTGAAAGGATACTGTAGCCAGGCACAGGTCAGCCTCTTCTCCCAGGTAAAAAGTGACAGGATAACAAGAAAAGGCCTCAAATTGTCTCAGGGAAGGTTTAGATTGGATATTAGGAAACATTTCTTCATGGAAAGGGTGGTCAAGCAGTGGAACAGGCTGGCTCAGGAAGTGGTGCTCAAAAAACAAGTGGATGTGGCACTTGGGGACACAGTCGCAGTGAACACGGCAGTGCTTTGCTAACAGGTTGGACTCCATGACCTTAGAAGTCTTTTCCAACCTTAATGATTCTATGAAGTTTCTAACCAAAAATTACCTTTTAGCCCAGCCTTCAGTTTACACTAAGCTTCCCACCTTCCTTTAAGTTCCTGCAGCTAAGAGAGCCTTCCACCCAGTTTTTCCAGCACTGAACTCCAGGATTCTGTTTTATTAGAAAGTTCCACATTTCATTTCAAAGAATAAAGAGCAGTACAAGGAGAGTATAGGCTTACCTTACAAAACTGCCTTATCTAAATCACACAGTTTACAAAACTGATATAGTAACTACCTTCAGATACCTTCATGGAGAATTTCAATTTCTCCTCCTCCTCCCTTCTTAACCTGGCTGTATCACTAACACTCACCAGATGAAAGGGAAGTGTGATGGAGGAAACACAACACTTGTCAACGCAACTAACACCCAGATCAACAATGTGAATCAAAACAGGAAAAAAAGGTTCTGCACAAGGCACAATTCAAGAGAATTGAAACCAAAAGAAAACAAATCACATTTTGCATGTGTTCACTTTTATCTCCACTGGAGGAAGAGATTTTTCTCACACAGCTACAACAAAAATAGTTTTTATCAGAGTTCCTGATGCTGAGCACGTAGAGGAGGAAGGCTGGATTTCCATTTCACTCTTCTGCAATTAACCCGTAATAATTGGTACAGTACCTACCTAAATCCATATTCTTCAGTGCCCTGCACCTACTACCACAACTCCTGAGCTTCTGTCAGGCACCACTACTGCTGCTACACATAAATCCCTTGCTAAGGCAACAGCTCAAAGTACATTAATTCTGCCAAGAGGACAGTGCCAGTAACTGCCTCCTCTCCCCGTTGCCTCTTCAAGCCTGTTTCAACAGCACAGATGAGTCTTAACCGCCCACTCACAAGGACTCTCCCACTCTTTCCCATTTCCAGCACCATGCTGCCTTTCCTGCTAATTTTGCCACATATCTAATGCTGCTTAGAGTCAAGTCAGCCAAACAAACCAAACCAGCAGAAAAAGCAATCCAATACGAACAGCTTCCTACAAACTGTATCACCTCTTAGATAAGAATCCAATGAGCACTGGAACCGAAGACAAACAAAATGCAGAGCTGTGCAGCTTCCTCTGCAGGGCACAGGGTCGGTTCAGCTGGACTGTTGAACAGTACAGGACTGCTGCCCTCTCTGTTGGCACCACTGTCCCAGGTCCAGGCACCAACTTATCTTGAACACAAACTGATGTGCTGTGCACTCTACACCCTCTGAAAAAGCTGCACCAGCACAACTGAGGGGGAGGCACAAACTGCTTGACTGGGCACTGGTGCCAAAAGAAAAGTTCAGCTCTGTGACTACAACCTAATTCAGCTGGAAAATTTCTCCAGACTCTCAAAACTCTCAAGTACAGCTAAGAAGTGTGTTCATATGGAAACTGACTTAGCGATACGTGATAACACTGCAAACACGGGTAGACAACTGGGCTGTAACTGGATCTGACTGTGTGTTGCCAAAGATTTGTCTCGATCTGAAAGTTCAGATTTAGGCTGGGCTAGCCAATACATTTGTTAACCTTCACTTAAGAACACGGTTTCCTTCCTTTCAAAATTGAGGTTAACACTACTTTCAGTGTTGTCAGTATCCCAGGCTAGGATGTGTAACTGGTGGGAAGACCTTGAGCTTAGCATAGCCCTTCTGGCAATAGAAGAGCATTCCCTTCATCGTATCTACTGAATATACTGTACCTGCTATGAGCTGTGTCTACTAAAGAATAGATTAATTTTGATTTCAAAATCACTAGTTAAGTTCTCACAAGGACACTATAAAACACCTACACTTCAGTAGCTCAGTTCCACGCAAGAAGCACCTTTGTACGTTCAAAGGGCTCAAGACTTACCCACTTACCTAAGCACCTTTAACATCATTCACGACACTTGATACCAGGGAAACATCAGCCACTGCTGGCAAAACAGGAATTTTTGTATTTTAAACTGCATTTTCCCAGGACAGGAAATGCCACTGTCAGGCGTGCACTGGCCAGTCAAGCCTAGTGGTACAGAAGTGAGAGGAAAGAAGAGAGCAATCTCAGAGGTAAGACAAGCCACACTTAAAAAGAGCAAACATAGAAGGGAGCTGGTTACTACTTCTCTTTACATCAAGTTCTCAAACTTGTGTAAATACATCTAGCCAGTCTAACTGCTTTTCTACAAGCCAGCATACCACACCATATGTTGAAACCACAAAAGGTTTAATATACATCTTTCACTTGGGTGGAGAAAGAAGAGGAAAATACAACCCTACAAAGACTGTATGTTTTAACACTCCACCCCAACCAACAGTTTAGTCCCTGTAGATCATATTTAATGTCCTCATTCTGTGGATCCATGAAATCTTCCCTTACAACATGTAAACAGTGGGAAGAAAAGTCCAGGATTAGAAGATGAACTGAAACAGAGATAGACAGCAGTGTGCTCCTCTTCAAAGCTCACAACAGCTTAATCTAGTCCTAATGCAGTGCAGAAATAAGTCAACAACAGATTACACCAAAGAACAGCTTAGCTTGATATTTGATTAATGAAACAGTGATATGTCTGCAACTCAAAGTGCTTAGACCAAGACTCTAAGAACAATATTCAGTCTTTCACAAGCCAACATCCAACCTCTTCAAAAGCACCAAACTGCCTTTCAAGAGTCTTCTCAAACAAGCCAGATTCGTCATAGCATCTGAAGGTTCCACAAGTATTTAATCACACTGACTATCTAAATGTTGCAAGTACATTTATTCTATTGGGAAAAAAAAGCTTGAAAGCAGAACTTGCATTACTTAATGATCCTACGTTTTATTTTGAAAGCATTTTTTCCTTTTAAATCTCAGAGTCTAACGTGAAAAGTTTTCACTAGCTATTTATTTCTACAGTACTATTAGCTCTAGAAAATACTCCAGTTCTGTGTCCCAACCCTCAAAAGCATTACTTACTGCATTACTTACTGCACTTTTCCAAAGAATTTCTGTACTAACAAATCTTTGAAAGATTTCTTTTAAGAATTTTGTACTGCATTCCTTCCCTATCCTCATGACAAGCTTAAGACTTTGTTGCTTGAAAGATAAGTGATAACTGCCTTGAGGGCAGTTTTAAGGCCATGTTTGGAATTACACTGCTCTCGTGATCAGAAATAGTTCTTTAGTATTAGTTCAGGATTACAAAGTATTAAAGAAATTTAATTCTCTCAAAAGCAGGATGACTTCTTGTTTTAAGAAAGTGATTTGATTATATCAAGAACCTTAACTTAATTTTCTACAGCAGTCATTTTTACTACTATTCTATGTTTAAGTAATACATTAAAGGGGGCAAAGCTTCTGTCTCCATGCCCAGCACTTCACATACTTGGAGCGACTGTTCCTGCCCTGAAATCAGCACTGTTATGATTTCCATATTAGGCAAAGGATCGACGAATTGTACCTTTTATTTCCCAGTTGTTTACAGTTCCCCGAGTAGATCACACCACACAGACCAAGGTATATAAACAGGCACAAGTAAAAGCCAGAAGACCTTTTCTTTCACACAGAAGAGGTGGAGCAGGGGACTAAGACAGCACTGCAAGTTTGCAGGCAGTAGAATCACAGGATAGGGCTTAAAGAGACAGTTAAAATAACTGCACTTATTCTTCCACTCAGCAGTACCACTCCGTTTGAGAAGATAAGAGAACAACTTTTCCAAGTATGCCCAACACAGAAAAAGTAGTCCTAACATGTCAGTACAAGCAGTTGACAGATGTTCTCCAACAAGTTTCTGTAATTTTCAATCCAAGTAAAAAAAAAAAACCACCTTGTTATCCTGAAACCATAATAAAACACACTGCTCAGAAGACACTCCATATATTTTACTGAAACCAAGAAGAACTTGTAAATTCATCATGTTTATCTCTAAGGTGACAGTGGGAAAACAAACATTATAATTTGACACTAACTATAGACTGGAACATGATTCTGATCTAACTGGAGCAACAACTACATAAAAGCAAATTAAGTTCTACTCTCAAACATCAATTCAGTAGAAATTACATTCTGCACTCCATGTCTATAATGTGTACAGCAACTTATCAGTTCACATCTTCAACATTTTGGCTTCTACTCCAGTCTTGTAAGAGAAACCTACCATGACTTGCAGTAGCACACAAACCCCACCCTGCCATGCAAAAATTACCCAGATATAGGGTTGAAATTGCAACCATCATTTGCTCATCATCTGCACTGAAAACGAAGCTGAAAATACATTTACCACAAGGAAGAAAAAAACTATATGAGACACCTCCCCTCCTAGTAAAGCATATAAGAATAACCCTCATACTGTACACAGGGTGTAAATACAGGCCCAGTAACCAAACTGTAAACAAATTCCTTTCCCAAAAGGCACTTCTTGTGCAGTCTTACAGTTTTGACAGCTCTCCTACCTATTCCTCCGTGACAGAGAAGAGCAGGGCCATTCTTCTAAAGAAAGCTGGTCTTTCATAAATCATTTCTGCAGAGGCCCAAATTCACCTTAAATTTGATTTCCTATTAGTCCTGCTCGTGAGTTCATCAAGTGAACATCAAACAGGATTCCCAAGACCCAGCTCATCTGCATTCTCCCAGGTAACTTTTGCTGGACTGCCTTGGATGCTCCATGGCTCAGTAATGCCATCTTTGGTGGCAAATATTCTACTTTGAGTTTTTCCAACCTTAAAGATAAGCCAGCCACTAACCATTATAAAATAAGCATAGCTTTTTTTTCCTGTTTTTAATTACTGGAATAAGATACTGATTTAGCTTCACAAATCACTCTCAGCACAAAGACCTACTATTCTCACATTAGAATGAGATATAAACTTATTTCAAGGAATAACATCCCCATGGAGCTGCTGCAACAGGTTCCAGTCAAACTAAGTAGATAACTTTGGGAGGTTATTCACAGGCTTACTGGTGCTATGGAGACAATTCACTAAGTGACTTTACCAGCTATGGCACTACAATGGGTATGTACACTCCCTTCCAAATACAGAGGGGGACAGCGGGGTCCTTGCTTTGCTGCAGAGCAAGAACTCCAGTTAAACACCAGTTTGCCAAGCATTACCTTGTACCTCAGAACATCTCCCAGTAACTCATTTGTACACCTACAAAAACCAACGGGTGTGACCTTCAAGTCTTATGAGATACATTTAGTCAAATTAGAATTAGCAGTGGAGGAGGAAAGACAGATATTTGAACTCCTCAGATTTCATTCCATGTTTCTTAAGAGGGCAGTGGTTCAAATTCTGAGTTAAAATACCTTCCTCCAACCTTTGGAGTTGGAGGAAGGAACTTCAAAAATTCCTCCAACTTTTAAATACAAAGTGTTTCAAAAAGCTTGGCAAGCACATAAAATCTTGGTTCCCTGGAAACAAACAATACATAAAATATATATTCAGAAATAAACAGAAGTTAGAGGTCAGGCAAGTTAGTGACCAATGCTCTCAGAACATCAGTTCCTATTGGGTAGTTATTTGCTGCTGGAAATGCCTTGATTATAATCCGTGTCCTAACAGATGTCATTTATTTCTTATCAGTCATTTCTTTGCACCTAACTGAAATAGCAGACATCAATCTGAGCGATGTTTTCACATATTCAAACTTGCTCATTTGCTTGTTCTGGTCTTTCAGACACAAATCCCAAGCCCACAAATGTATTCATGTAAATCAACTCCCTACACAGCACTATGACCTCAAAATCAGCTACAGGATGAGATAATATTCTTCACTATCAAGAACAAGCTTCCAAGAACAAGCAAAGCTACTTCTATCTTTCCTCCAGGACATCTTAAAAAGTTCACATTGCTGAAAATACTTTAAAAAAGAAGCCCAGTCATTCTCCTGCAAGAGCAGAGTCTTAAGAACCACCATTATAATGGTTATACCATATATAAGTATTTCTGAAAATTTTCAGTTGTTTATAAGTGACAAATATATCTCACCTATGCAGAAACATAAAAAGTATTTTTTGTGCCTTGCTCACCTTACATAATTGAGGTTAAAGACAAAACTTAAAATACTAATAACTGGTTTAGTAAGTTTAAGAAGTTAAAATGCTGCATTTAGCAAAAAGTTGGAAAAATGCACTCCAAGCTGGCTGCTCACAGACCACATTATAGGCACAGCATGCAGCAACAGTTTAAAAAAAACCTGAAAAACAAGGCAACAATTCAGCCTGATTAAAGTTTAAAACTTCCCATTCAATGAATATCAAAAACCATCCCAGGGATGGGGCCTGTTCATAACAGCACTGCAAGAACAAAGTAACTTCAAACTAACTTATGTGAGGTGACGTGTAAGTGAAATTTGGCAGTTTTCCTTATGAATGTCCTTGCAAAGGAAACTTCCATGGACTGTGATAAGATGTACAACAGTCTACTAACAACAGGCACAAAGTTAAAACTAGGGTGGCTACTAATGCCACTGCAGTTCAGTACCAAAACAAGGACACAGAACTTAATTTACCTGCATTTCCATCTGCTTATTACACTCGGTTTTGAAGTTTAGGCAAAACTCAGAGGTGGACAAGATGTGGCACTGCCATCAGGAGATAAGTGCTCTTCTCTTACACTGGAGGAAAATCCCCAGCCCTTCTCCCCTCCAACAGACCTGCTTTATCCATGCTACCAGCATGAGGTAGTGTCCCTATTACTATTAGGACAAGAAGAGAAAATAATCCCTCATCTATCACAGTAACTTGCTCCAGCCAGTGGTAGTTTATTAGTGCAATCAGTAAGCAAACATTGATCACTGATATTTAACCAAACCACAGGGACTGCAGTTGGCACAAGGTACCCAAGAAGTGTCAGGACTCCTTCAAGACCTGCCTCAAGCATTCCTGTCCATCCAACATTAACAAGAGCTGCCTGGCCTCCTAAACCAGGAGAGACTGTCACATTTAAAGGAATGCTTTTACAGTAGTTCAAGTAAAATAGTTCTGTGCCCAAACTATTTCAGAAACGTTTTTAAGTTGCAGGCAAGTGAATGTGAAAAGGAAAGAACACAGCCTTCCTCAACCCCACTCACTGCTTTCAAAATCATTTCAGTTGAAAAAACAAAGAGCCATTGCTATTATTTTAGGAGGTGCTGTGACACCATTAGTGACTTTAGGGTAAGCTAGAACATAAACAGCTGTTAAGCAACACTTAGTAATGGTACAGGAGGAGTTACAGGACTCTCCTGTTACATTTCTCTTCTTGTAACTATTCCAACCTACCACTCTGCTGTTCTGCAGGCAAGCAGGGATCATCCACAGCTGTACACGCACACCCTATCACCAAAGTTATTCCATGACTAAAGTACACAAGCAAAATGTGCATGTTTCCACTGTTAATGATGACAGAGCTAATTAAAGGCCATTTATTACAGGTGTGCTGGCACTCTTATGACCCTGAGAAAGTTATGCAATAATCTAATGCTTTGAGATTATTAAACATAGTGGCGAAAACACAAGAGAACCGCCAAAGGAAACCAAGCAGTGCTGGGAGGGAGAGAAACCAATACTTGAGCAGTAAAGCAATATCATATCCTCAATTTCGATCTCTGGACTCTTTTAAATTATTAAAACTGCAATGCTGCCAAACACAATCAAACTTTTCCACGTGCTCTGAAGCGCTGCCTTTTCCTCCCTGTAAATCAAGCCAGCTGAGTTGTCACTCTGCATTTCCTAGTTTGTAGTGTGGTTAGATTTCCTAGTCTCTAGCTGGCTTGCAAATCAAGCAATTGAAACCAATAGTGGCATATGGCAACTGCTGGGTTTTGTTTAAACTGTGCCCAGTCCAACCGTTCTGCTTCCAAATTAAGTGACAGTTACACAACAAATATGTTAAAATAGTTCGGCTTTCCAGTGCAGCGTTAAAAACCTCACACGATACAACTCAGCGTTCAGTCAGCACGACCCTTACAAGTCCCGGGTGCCCCCTCTCACACAGCGTACAGCAGAGACACTGCTACGAGCTCTCAGCTTTTAAACTGTTCTTGAGGAACAACCACACTTTTTAAAAAAAAAAAACACACTGCGCAGGCTCCAGCACGCCCGGGGCTAAAACACCGCACCGAAGCCAGGTCCCATCGCCACCAGCGGACAGATTACCAGCGAGAGCAGGGCTGACAGCGGAGCGCACCGGGGCCATGTGGGGGCCGGGCCGGCGCCGATCAGTCCCCTCCTTCCCGGAGCTGCTCCCTCCTTCAGCGGACGCGGCCCCGAGAAAGCCGGGCTGCCTCTGGCTCTGCTCCCGACACTGTGCCAGCCGAGCGCCCCACGCCCCGGGGGCCCCTCCGGGCCTCCCCCCAACCCCGGCGCCTCACGGGGCCGAGGTGCACCCGGGGCGGGCGGCCCGGCCGCCCCGCGGCAGGGAATAAGGTCACCCACAGCGGCCCCCGGGCCGCCCCCGCTACCCCCGGCTCGGGCCGCCCTCCGCAGCGCGGGAGGCCCCGGCCGCAGCGCGGGGAGACCGGGGTGACCCCGCCAGGGAGCGGCCGCGGGCCGGGCCGGGCCGAGGGGCCGCCGCCGCCGCCTCCCCGCCTTCCCCCGCCTCGGGGGGCAGGCAGCCGCCCCCGCCATTTCGAGGAGGGGGGCGGCACGGGGGGGGCTTCCCCCGGCGCCGTGCGGTGCCGCCGCCGCCGCCGCGCCCGCCCAGTCCAGCGCCGCGCCGCGCCCCGGCCGGGCCGGGCCCCCGCCAGCGCA
>JAWWLV010000121.1:13656300-13667094 GCA_035041135.1 Platyrinchus mystaceus | reverse complement strand
AAAGCATAGTTGTGTTCAGCAGCATATGTGTTTGCTGGCCTTGGCTGCGCCCTACACAGTCTCACTCTTCACTCACACGTCTCAGCAAATTCTCCTGTACAAGCTGGAGTGGCCATTCTGGCGAATAAAAGAGTCCAAACTCATGCACCTGAGAGTCCTTCTGCACATCTGGCTTTGGAAGTCCTTGCTGGTGATACAGTGCAGACGCTGCAAGACAGCACCCCATGACCTCAAACAGCCCACGAGAACAAACCAAAAGCAGTGTCAAATCTACTTAAGAGAGTTTGAGTAAGATTTCACTGTCCCCAGTTCAGCAGCCTTGGGCTACAGAAGTCAACGCACGCAGTCACTGGTGCTGAACTCGGATCCAAAGGCCTCAATTTCTTGCTGCCACCTGCTGTTCCCTGCCAGCAGGGCAGCCCTGCTCCCTGCCCTGCTCCCTGCCAGCACTGCCCCGAAGCCCCCCAGCCTGGATCCAGAGAAGGAAACAGCAGGACCCGTTGTCCCCACTCCCCGGCCCCTGGGAAGCACCAAACAGACCCAAAGCCTGGATGCTAACAGAGAAACAAAAGCAGTGGCTTCTGTGTCCTCCTTCTCCTGGTTAGAAGCTCTGAAAGTACAGCTGCACCTGATTTCCTACCTGGATGAAGGAAGCCACTGATACCCAGTTGCCGCAAGCCGGGGCCGTTGGCTCCCATTGGCAAATCCACAGGTTGATTTGTGGTTCTTCCATCTGCAGCCCAAGAGGGGCTCGAGTAGAAGCCGAGAAACATCCCAGGGGGACAAGCTAGGCTGCAACTGGTGCAGTAAACAGCTCCAAGGACAAGTGGGAAAGACCATGTAAGTCCCAGTGCACTGCAGCACGAGCCAAGGTGAGATTGGCACAAAAGTAGCAGGAGCCAAAAGAGGCATTTTATTTGCAATTCTCTGAGCAACAGAGGTTGAGGAGATGCAGCATGTGCACTGTTGGGAAGAAACAAGGAGCAGATAACACAGAAGGATCCATGTGGCCATAAGAGCAGCTTGAGCAAGGCAGGCAGCAACTTTATTACTAGGCTAAACTTGCCCTTCTGATTTCCACAGGCACTAAGATGGCACTTGCTCGTATTTGCTCCGTAGCTTTTTCTAGGAGAAAACTTAGTTTTTTTACATCAGCAGTAGGATATTTTGTGACACTCAAGGAAGTTAAACTCAATTTGGTGTTTTAAGGGGATGTGCCAATGAGCACAGCACCCCACTCACACACAGGGCTCAACTGGCCTGTATTTGACTTCACTTGCTTCAGTCTGGAATTGTGCCCGCGAGGGGGGTTAATGCAGTTTCACCAGTCCACTTTATAGCAGTGCTTTAATGTAATTCAGATTAACTCCATGCTACCCCCTGTGCAGAAGAGGTCCTTATTTCACCCTAGTCTGATTTGTGGCTAAGCCAGTCTTGGCCAGGTGCAGGGCACTGGAGGATCACGCTGCAGGCAGAGGCCTCCAGTTCATTTGCCAGGCCTCAGAGGAGGTTGGAGATGGGAAGTCATTCAGAGACAGTATCCAGATACACACGCAGGTGGACACTTGCCAAGGACTGATCCTTGCAGGCTGACGTCATTGTTCAAGATTTGCCTGACAACCTCCAGGTCAAGCTGTCTTCATTTCAGTGAATTCCATCCAGTCGTTGCCAGAGCTCAATCCCATGCCAAGCACTTGTGGATGCAAGGCTCTCCTTGCTCTGGCAGTATCCTTGCATGTCCCTCCACGTGAACAAGACAACAGTGTCAGCCACTCACCTTGCAGCAAGTGACAGCCCTGGGGAACAGTGGCCCACCTTTGGGCCAGGACAGACCCACAGCGGAGCCTCCTCCCTGCTGACTCAGCCCATCACAGGGAGAGGGAAGGCAAGAGCTGCAGACACAGAAGAAATAATAATTAAAAGAAAAATCTATGCCTGCTACTTTGAGACAGTAAGTTTCCTGCTTCAACTGACAGAAAAGTAAGTTGAGTGGGGGATGCCAGGAAGCATTTCAGATGATCAGGTGTCTGGCCCAGAGATGCAAATCAGGTAAAATCCTGCAGAAGCCTGACAACAGCAGAGCTGCAGGGGCTTGGTCCTGAAGAGAACCCCACTCAAAGCCCCTGCCCCTTCCTGCATGGCAGCCTTCTGTATTTCAGATAAACAGGATTGCATCACCTGAGCTGTGCCTGGCACAAAGGGAATTCGGGACTATACACCACCTAAAGCCATTTTTCCATGCTCTTTATTAAATATTGTATCATTTATCTATAGACAGAACCACAGGCCCTGAAAGGAACCAGGATAGCGAGGAGAGGCAAAGTCTGTTGCAAAAGGTCTGTAGAGAACTACAACTAGAGAAGTAGTTGATAAATGTCTTAGTGGCAATAGCTGCCTTATAGTTCACTGTACCCATCTCTTCAACTCTCCCCAGATTCCTGGCAGGAACCAGTGCCTCCTGGCCCCTCAATGCCCAGCAGGCAAAACCCCTGCACAGGCAGGTTATTTACAGTCTGGGCTCCACACAAGGCAACAGCCAGTCCAGTAACATTCCCCTGTGAAGTGTGGATTTGTGGGAGGACAAGGAGAGGCACGTTGGCTGTGCCTGTGAGGACCAATGCAATCCCTAAGGTCAAGCAAACTGCATGGGCACGCTGCAAGGTCAAGCTGCTCCATTTCACTAGTAAACCAGGAAGAACTGCCAAGGAAACGGGAAGTCAAAGATTTTGGGTCTCATGTATTCATCATGTGCAAGCCAGGTGCACAGAGCTACCTTGTACCAAGTCCAAAGCTATCTAAATAAAATCCCTTTTACAACAATCTACCAGACACCTGTCTGTAAAAACTTGAAAGCCTGGCTCTGAGAGCTTCTCTGCTTTACAGACCAGCAGCACAGACATTTGTGACTGTTCTGTGCTGGTCCCACAACCAGGAGCCAAAGGTGTGCTCATGTTTCCTTTGCTCCTTTGGTCAGCTCCCCATTAGCAGAGCAGATAAGAACAGTATCTCCCAGGTGAACACAGCGTCAGCCTCTCCACCCCCCCTTTCCTCAGATCTCATCAGTGAAACTTGGTCTGTACTTGGAAAGGACACAAAGCAAAAGGCAGTGGTTATCAGCTTGGCTTCTGTGTTGCACAGCCCTAGGTACAAAGCTGATTCAGGGTTACTGGCAGGGTGTTTTGCAAAAGGTAAACAGACTCCTGGCCAAGCTGCAGGACAAGTGTGGACAAGTTTCTGAGCTACCACTGAAAGCAGGAGCACTGGG
This sequence comes from Platyrinchus mystaceus, assembly GCA_035041135.1. Lineage (NCBI taxonomy): Eukaryota > Metazoa > Chordata > Aves > Passeriformes > Tyrannidae > Platyrinchus > Platyrinchus mystaceus. The sequence goes on along the minus strand of JAWWLV010000121.1, from coordinate 13,663,829 downwards.
CTGACTCCCACGCCCCCCGGATCAGGAGTTAAGCTCATGGCTGGCAGGCCTAAGCTCAAACCACCTACACAACTCAAACCAGGCACTTAAGTGGATGACACCGTTGAGGACACTGATCTTCGTGGTCTTTAATAGTAACCAGGCAAATACAAGGTACAGGTAGTCACACAGCGACTGGGGAAATAGGGAATATCATCACTTCAGCAGGACTGAATTACAGAAGCAGCTTAAGTGCTTGCAAAATGGCTTAAGAGCAGCTTCACATGGAAAGTGACTGCTGCTTGAGCAATTTAAAGACCAGCCCCTCTCAAACATTGGTCAGCTACGAGCAGCTTAGCGGAGGTGGGTCTCCTGCCAAGGCTGTCAGGATGGCAGCACGCCACGAGAGAGAAACAAGTGTCCCCTTGGATCAGAAATCCTCACCCCACACACACAGCGCAGATGAGCGCGTGCCATCGCGGCCTGGGAACTGCTCTGTCCTCCCCGTGAAAGGAGGTTTATCCTTGGCCGGATGTTCTCAGGAAGGGTCTACAAAGCAGAGTTCCTGGAAAGTAAGAAAATGGAGGTTGTGCTGGCAGTCTCAGGGCAGGAGCTACAGCTCTTTCCTTCCTGCCAGTCTCAAAGAGGAAGATTAGCTTCTGTTGTCCCTGCATCCCTGAATATCCCTGCTCTGTTTCTTAGGAAGTTTCAAAACGTGCAGAAGGCAGGTGAATGAGCTTCGTTTGGACGCTTTGGAAGACAAAAAGGAAAAGCTCCCTCTCTTTTTTTGCAATGCCAGGGTCATCAAGGGTGTGGACGCTGGAGGTAATGGCAGGGGCACAATGAAGCAGCACTCAAACACAAATGATGTGTTATTGCCTATGATGAAGAAACCGGGAAGGGCAGAGTTGCACCTGGCTGTGAACTTGGGGTCCATATCCTTAAAGACACAGTGAAGTATTTCTCTTCAGGGAGAGAAACGTGTCCTTTAGACTACTTAGGGTAGGGTTGTTTTTATCATTATTAGATAAAAGCTGTAGCTGAAAAAAGCAAGACTAGAGAGCATGTTACTCTTGAAATGCTTTGAAATAAGTCAATAGCTCAGTCCTGGTCTGAAATCCTGTAGTTAGTTCTCACTGCTTCGCGTTACAAGGATACAAAAAGGAAGAGTTAGAGGCATAAAAAGGATCCTTAAAAAGGCACATACAAGCCTTTGCCTACAGGGCAACAAAAAGATGAAAAATCTCCACAGAAGTCTTGGGCAACAGCAACATGTTTAAGCGTAACTAAAATATTCCAGTTTGAGCTCTATCCTCATAACTCAGAAGTTTGTTTTGGACCTAAAGCACCACCTCAAGAAAAAAGGTCAGTAAGTGGGATTCCCATCTTAAAGTACTGAAGTTTTAGGTTACCATGGTTCAGACAGAAGCCATGCAGTAACTTCCAAAAAAGATTACCCAGGTCACTGCCTGACCAGACTATTTCTTAGACGCTTCTGAAGCCTTTTGACAGGATGCTTATCTAAAACCCACTGACTCAATCTGATTTAGCAGTTACAGAGCTGTGGTTAACAGAAGAGAAAATAGAAGCATAATGTATATTACATGCAAATCCCTGCATCCATGCCATTAAGTTTAAAATGGCCAGAAGTTTACACTTTGATGACAGAGAAAGCATCAACTAATACAAATTGTACTTCCCGAAACATCCAAAGTCTGTTGTATTAACAGCCCAAAAGACAAAAAAAATTTAGGAGAGAGTTTCAGTAAGAAGCACTCCAGCTCATAACTTCTGGGGGCTTATCTGACTACTACCCAACTGAATTTGAGTGGAGCACAAACAAATTAATTTTCTTAGTTGTTGGAAGAAGGATGAGACCACAAATGGAAAGAAAAGGTGGCAAGAGAAAATAAACAAACAGATAATGGCCTATATGAAATTGAGTAATTACATCCTGTATTCTGCTGCAACTGCCAACCTCAGCCACCCTCCATGCTACAAGGCCATTTCAGTGTTTCCTTCTGAATACTGCTATACTGCCCCTGCCAGGACTAATTTGTTTTCCTGGATCCCAGATGCTTTGGAAAAGAGTGTTAATTATCTTGCCATAGCTGCTGGCTCCCTGGCACATTCCTGCAGGACTCATTCCCTTGCATGAAGACCCCCTCAGTCTGCAGCTGCTCCATGAACACCAGAGAAGGAAAAGTTAAATAAATCAAGCCAGAAATTAAGACCATGCATCGGCAGCTGCAACAGTCACAAGAGCATGGAATTAATGCGTGGCTCTAGCCCAGGGAGCTGCCTGGGAAAGGCCAAGACAGGAAGGCTTGACATAGGACAGATAACAAAGCCTTCTCAACACAAGAAAAGGGACTAAGGTTACTTCCTTTAGGGAGCCAAGGTCAAAAGCACAGCACAAGTAATCCGGCTGCATTAGGTTCCTCCACATCCTGTGAGAATTACAATTCTTAGAGAAAGAAATCTTCTATTTTTAACAGAGAAAGAGTATTATGCACTAGGAGACTTAACAACACACAAATTCTGCTCTTTTAAGTTGATAATACAGCTGTCTAGAAATGGAAGCTCTTCACCCTTTATCAAATCAGATGCATTAGCAGTAGAACTTGGGGGCCTCATCATCCCAAACCCTGAACAGCTACTTGTTTCAGGTCATTTTTATCTCAGACTATGGTTTTAAGGAACCCAAATGGCATGCTATAAACATCACATTATCAGGGGACCCCATCTGATCACCCCTCTCCACAAGTGTCAGTATTAATGGTGCAACAGAGAAGATACTGCCTTGCTACTCACTCAGCATCCATGAAGTTTAATAGGCAAGGAAAACAAATGGAAAACCCTTCTTTTATAGGTGAAGAATGACAGCAAGTATTTCTCAACTCAAAAGTTCCCTGGTGAATACTATTAACAATTCCCACATCTCAGTCCACTGCCTGACCATTCTGTAGAGAAGCAAAGGTAGGCTGGGAAGAGCCGAGATTAACTTAAAACACATGGTCTTAACAATTAGGAACAAAAATGGCACCAAGGTAGAAATGAAGGAAGTATAAAACACACCTCACTCCTCAGGTGAGATCCTGTGTATCAGATCACTTCATGTGGCTACAGTTTAACATGCACCTCTCACCCCTGTCAGCCCCACAGCCTGGGAGAGAGAAACACAGCTCTAGTGAATGGCGCTCACCCCTTGCTCCTCAGTGACTTCCTTCCAGCACCACTTGTCCCTTGCTTAGATAGGATTCTCCACTCATCCTTGAATTTTGCAACAAATCAGTCACACAGCACGCTTCTCTCTGTTGTCATCCTAACCAACACACTGGTTAGACGTAAAAATAGACATAAAATACACATGAAATCCTGGAATGGCTAAAAAACCCACCAGTAGCTACAGACGTGAGAATGCAAGGTATTTTTAAAGAAGGGCACAAAAAAAGATGCTTAAACGCATCTTTGAAGTGAAAAAATAGTCACTGAGCAAGCATGTTCATGTTCCCAGACTTCCATGTATTATTTAACAGAAGATACTGGATGTCTCCTGCTAAGCCACCATCATATTCAAACAAGTTCAAGCACTGATCACAAGAAAACACACAGCAGGAAAAGGAGCAAGTTGCATTTAATTACAACAAAAGGGGCTCAGCCAGTAACAAGCCAGCTTACCCCAAAGATTATTCCTTACTGAAAGACAGACACCACATTAAATTGTATCATTCCTTTCATAAAGCAGGACACCCAAACACCTTCTCCATTGTTTCTTTTAAATCTTCTCTTACATCACCTGGCAATACACTCTAACTTACTGTGGTGGTATAGAAAGTCAAAAAACAACTCATCCCACTTCTTGCATATACAGAAAAATAAATACAAACAAGGATTAGAGTATCATGAGAGAAGAGGAACAGATCTCCACCTCAATATATCATTTACATCCAATGAAAGATGACTCATTAGAAAAACAAACAAACAAACAAAACTTCACAAACAAAGGAAACCCAAGAAACAAACAGTGGGACAGACATGAAGATATTACAGTGCGAATGCCAGCTGCTTACAAGCAGGGAATGTGCATAGCAATGTTCACGGTTTTGCTTGTATGGCTTACGCAAAAGAGACAGGAAAAAACTGCATTATAAGTTTAATTTTAATCTAACAAGTTCAGTAACGCTGCTGCCAAATGAGACAAACTTCATTTCCCCTGGAGCAACTAACTCCCCACCTGCCCCACTGTTTTGTCTCTATTCTAAAGAGCAAGATTAAAAGTGGACACAGACGCTGTGTGTGGAAGGAGACCAACCTCATTCCCTCCTGAGGACAAGCATCCATCCTTGCAGGCCCAAGAGAAGACATTATTTCCTTTAACAGCAAAACACCAACAAGGAATCTTTCCTGTTCTCATGAATACATGAATGAGATGATTCTTTTATGGAGAAAGCAGCTTGCACAACTTTTCAGTCTCCTCTCTTTTCTGCCCCACATGGCACAGGCTACTCATTTTGCATATGGGACTTCCAGTTGCTATCAAGTCCTCTAAGACATACCTGGAACCATGCTTCATTTCATGTGGGAAGCCACAGGAAAGATGCCTTTCACCTGAACATTTTAGGCACTGAATGCTGTGATCCACTGAGGACACCAAAACATTAAAGTGCATTTCTTTTTCTTTTTTCTTTTTTTTTTTTTTTTTTTTAAACCTGAATGTTTTAAGGGTCGCTCATCCCACACTGCAAACTGGACCAACAGAAAACATGCTATTTTTAATGCTCAACTACAAACAACTTGACTTCTGAAACTACATTAATACAAATAGCAATGCAAGTCAGTACAGAAGAAACAGGTTTCCACAGAACATTCAAGTTATGGAGGAGCAATAAAAGCTTGGGAAAGACCTTTTACAGTTAAAACACTAAGCAGCACAGAGCATTTCAATAGTACCCAGCACTTCTGGGGCAAGTAGCAACACGTGGCACATAGCTGGAGGCGTCTGGAAGCAATTTCTGGGGGAAGAGCACTGATGCTGAAAGAGTATTAGCAGTGCCCCTAAAATGCAAGTCAGTTTACCACCTCCCAGACAGGAGGTTAGTATTATTCCAAACTCTGTGCTAAAACAGCTGCCAAAGAGCAGCTGTCCTTCAGTTCCCAGGTCAGACCTATTAGAAGCCTGATGTGAATACCTGAAATACTCATTGCCTAAAGCATGAACAGAATGGAGGTAGACAGAACAAAAATGAATCACTGTTGATGAGAAAACCTGAAGGATATCCGACACATTTTCCCTTGTATGATAAGGAGTATTTGTCTTGAAATTAAGAATGGGGAAAATCCAGTCTGTATTGAAAGATGTGCAATGCCCACAGCCTATAAACATACTGCAACATAACCTGTCAAGGACAAAGCACACTGCACAAACCATCTTGCCTAAAGGATGGATATAGATAAAATGTGTAAAGATAGAACAAATAACTTGTATGATAAAGTATAAAATAGCTGATAAAGTAACTTCCCTCTGACGACTAAGAGCAGAACTGAAATAGCCCTAAACACTTTGCTACAAATTCAAAAAGGGGAAGAAACACAGAGCCTAGGACAACAGCTCCCAGGCTTCCCTGCTTGGAATCCCATTTCTGGGGGTTTAGCCCAATTAAGATACAACTCCAGTTCCAAAAGAGATGTTTCAAAGTACAGGGACAAAACAAATAATCTTCCCCAAAGTGAAAGGTTTCTCACCTCTTTAATTTTACATCATGTTATCGTTGTCTGAATCCCACTGATATTACCTCAGTTTAAGATACAGCCTAGCCAAGCCTATTTACCCTATGAATTCTTTCATGGTCATAACAGATATTTAAGATAAAGCAGACAAAGGAAAACCTTGAATTAACTACCCAGGTATGAGAGAGTATGGTGGGGCTTGCTTTTTGTTTTAACTATTTCTACCACCTTGGTTTCTTGTCATATACCCAACTTTTACCATTTATTATATCATAAACACTGCTTTAAAAAAAGAGTCAAAAGGATATGTTAAACATCAAAGATTCAAGTTTAAATTATGGAAAATGAGGATGAACACATTGATACAGGCTTGTAACTTTAATTTTTAAAAGGCCCCTATGGTGGAACTAGCTATAGATGGCATCATGCTAATGCAAATGGAAAATAGTTTAAAAAAACCCAAAAAACCAAACACTTTAAATAAGTATGAATCATACCATACACGTGTACATACTTAATAATTTTCTATGTTAGCTTTGTTTGAAATATAAATCAAGTCTATACTACTAAAAGTTCAGTATGTGCAACATTAACCCGATCAAAGCATTTTATAAATACAAGCTTTTTAGTATTGCAACATACTTCACTACTTAACATACTGAAAAACAAGTCCTACGTTTAAAATTCTGATGTAATAGTTCTATCTGCCAATTAAGACTAAAAATGGAAAAATACTTGCTAAATCTTTAACATTTTGAAAATGCAAATATATTTCGATTTTGAAAAGAAACAATCTTGGTTATACTACTGGTGGTTTTTAAGACATTTGAAGATACCACACTAACAAAATACAAACTTTGTAGTAAGCTTACAACATGTACTTCTCAGAGGCAAAAAGAAAAAAAATCTGGTTTGTATTTATGAAGGAACATCCATTTATTATAAAACAAGATAAAAGATATTAGAATTAAGTTGAAACAAGGCAACATTAGAACAACCACTTTAGAGCTTTGTGAACGAAGTGTAGTTTTAAACTTGCAAATCGAGGTGAAGGTAGCTCTTAACATGCTGTCCTCTTCTCTATAAATGGGATGAAGTAGAGAAGCAAAGCTTCAAGGTATACGGGTTGGAGCCATCTGTGAGGAGACAACACAGAACAGACCGTGGGCATCTTGCAGAGCTCGGCTCTCCTGCTGATCAGCATCACCTTCCATAACCTGACAAGTTCACCAACTCTGTGTATTTAAGACTCACACCTCCCTGCCTACCCCCACCAGTGTCCCACAGACACCAAGTGATCTGATACTCCACCAGCATTTTTAGACATAGAAACGAAGTGATGGATCTGGTTGCAAGGTAATGCAGATTGAATTCCAAATGCTGTGCTATATACAAGAAAGAATTTACCATTGTCACTGCCCCTCTTCCTGGCTGAACTATTTATAAAAGTAGTATTCAATGGGCAAAAGAGTTCAAAGAGAAAAGGCACAGATATTTAAGGAAGTCAAGACTTAAAATGAGGCAGTTCTATCAGAGCCAGAGTGGCACTGGACAGTATTTACATGTGTATGACTGAGAAAAGAACAGCAGGATGTCCAGCACACCCTTCAGGCCCCTCCAGAAAGCAAAGCATAAAACAACCCCTCTCTATTTGAAAAAAGCTGTGAAGATCCACAGATGGCAGCACACATCTGCCTCTCAGGTAGTGCAAGCTAAGCCCTCCTGGTTCAGCCATCTTATTACAGCAAGTCTGGACCAGCAGTTCTTGGTTTAAAACACTGTTTTTCCCTGTGACAGCTGTAACCTGGATTATGCATTAA
>JAWWLV010000121.1:13617896-13649778 GCA_035041135.1 Platyrinchus mystaceus | reverse complement strand
TGTGGGTTTGGTTTAATCTAATGCAATTTGGGTTCATAGCAGAAGGCACTTGTAATTAATTTTACTTCAGTGGAGAAATATTATGTGCAAGCCTGTAATTTGTTACCATAAAGCACTAAAACCAGTTCTTAAAAAAAAAAAATCAATAGCAAAATGCATTTCCTTCCTAACATTTGAGGGGGAGGTGTGAAAATCTGAAAGGATTTATCAGCATGTCTGTCCCCGGAATGAAATTCCTTTGGGCTAAGATCTTCCTGCAGTGAGAGCCCTACAGTTCAGGACACATGAAGTTCCAAACCCAAACAATGATGCTGCAAGAGTAAGTTAAAGCACAGATACAAAAACTCTCTCTCTCTCTCAATGAAAACCCCAACTCCTGAATTACTTTATGGGCAAAACTGCTCTAGATGCCTGCTTCCTCAAATACATTTCACTGTTCATTCAACAATTTATATTTCCATTTTCTAGATAAGTGGATGTGAACCACAGTAAATGAAAAATCATGCTATATGCAATATATAATGAAATATATATAAGGCTAATTTTTTTCCTCTTATGTGTAGCAGGGTGATGTATAGAGAATAGAGACAGTAACAAAAGGAAAACAGAACACTGGAGTGAGAGTTCTTGAGAAAGAGCAAGCCATTCCTGTCCTAAGTTTTTCATTTTCCACTGTTTGCTCTAGTTGGGGGAACCTTTAGTTCATACAGCCATACTTATCTGCAGACCAATTACATAATGTAATTAGATGGACAATCTTACAAGTCAGCTTCCAAACACTGCAACAACCAAAAGACATGAGGGTCAAATTAATCCTTCAAAATTTTCAGATTTTTTTCTTGCCCTTGAGTTTTGAGTTTCTTCAGAATCCCTTTATTTTTAACTCAAGAATTTGAGAAACAAAAATTGAATCCCAATACAAACAGTCATAATCTACAAGCTGCAGCCAATACTGTAGCTCCCTTGTTAACTTTTTACAAGAACTTCATTTTGAAAATCCCTAAGTTTTTAGTTGTACAACAGTTTTACAAGCCCAGCAGTCTCTGCAGAGTTACTTTGAAAGTGCATATCTCTTGAGACAGCAAAGCCCTGGTTCTCATATAGCCTTTGGTAAATAGATACTCTATCTTGGTCACATTATCTTCACTTTTCTAACTTTACATTGAACACATTATTGTACATAGATAACTGAACACTGCACTCAGTAGTTATACAGATTTTTGTTTTCTTTTTTTAAATAAACACTTTACAGGAGTCAGGCTACACAGCAGTTTGACTGTACATATAAAATCATAGATTCCACTGACATGAGTTAAGCTCTGGTAATTTTTACAGCTGAGTACTTAAGTGACAGTATGCCTGTACCAATTATGAATCTCCCTGCTTTATTACTTATGTATAGCTGAGGGGGCCTACTGATATTGCACTGCTCAGTTCCAACTATCTACATAAAAGAATTAAATTTCCCTACTACTAGACAATATTTACACTGTTAAGTCTGAATGCAACTCTCATATACAGCAAGTAATAAAAAGATTACAATGTCAATGATATCAACAAGAGATTCTTAATTTTGGATGTTCTCAATTTTTCAGTGGTAATTTTAAGGGAAATAAGACCAGCATACATACAAGCTTGAACAGAATGGGTACAGTCTATCATGTTATTCATCCCATACAAATCTGAAGTACTGAAAATGTCCTCCTTTAAAAACTTGTGGTGGTGGTGCATGCAGTATGCAGACAAGGTGAACTGCAAGTCTGAGTTTTTTTCAGAGGGTTTGTTTGTTTGGGGTTTTTTTTGCTGATGCCGATGTGGTGCATGATGAAGTGTAGAGTCAGCCTGCTGAAGTCCTCTATCCTTCTTAATGCCTTGTCCAACATAGGGGAAAAGAGTCCTTTCGAAGGAGAAGCAGTGTGCAAGTTTGTAGTTTATAAGGAATAGTCTGTGCCAGGTTTTCCTCTCCTCCAAAGAGAGAGAGCTGCTTGGAGAAATGCAAGTCCTTGAGAACTGCGAAGGTGCTTGCAGGTGTGGGCTCCTTGTTGAACTAAGTGGCTCAAGCACACGGCAGTAGGGGGCACTAGGGCTCAGGGTTAATTCCCTGGCTGGTGACACAGCCTTCAGCAGCACTGGCCTGCTTTGGAATGACTATTGCCATACAGCCTGACCACGTGTGAAGGATTGCCATTAGTACAGTCAAACATCTACAGGGATAACGTATGAAAACCTACCTCGTCGGCCCAGATATGGCTTAGTGTAGTCCCAACTATCGTTGTCGTTTCTAATGACATTAAGTCGAGTTGGCTGTTCAAATAAAGTAAAAGTGAAAAAGGTTAAGTCTTGACTATATGTATTTTTCCAGTAAAATTAAAAGAAAAGGTCCAAGCATTACCCTTGCATATTCAATTTTTAGTGTGCAGCATCCTGCATAGATATCTGCTCCATTGAGTGCAGCCTTCGCCTTCTGGGCACAAAACACTGATTCAAACATACACATCATGTTAAGGATTTTTTTCCCCTCAGGTATCTCAGTCATGTCCCCTTTATATAATATGGCTTTATTTTTGTAGCCTGCAGATATTTCACTTTTGTATACACTACAGGAACTCCATACAGATTTATAAAAAATGACCAAGAAGTACATTTGGGTTCAACTTCTGTGAAGAGATGTGCTCAGCACACGATGAGACCGTTCATAAACTAGTAAATTCCTCAGTGGATTATATGGATGCAAGCTTTGTTTATGTTCTGATCTTATGCCATTTAGAAGGGGATTCTGGTACAGTCAGTAATTTTCATCAGAAGACATGGAGAGTTACCAGCAAGTCTAAAGAATATCTGAAGGGAAAGTTCAAGCTGCATCATTTGGGAAGGAATCAGAGTTCTGGTTTGAGAAGATGTGACTTAAGACAATGTTTCCCTTCTCACAGCATTGGCTAGAGACTTGTGGGTAGGGAAAACAAGAACTCAGAGTAGTTACTTTACAGCAAAAAGAACTAAGAAAGTGTACATCCTTTTAGCTTGTTGGCCAAATAAAACCACATAACTAAGAGAATTTTGAATGAACAAATCACCATTTTGCACCAAAAGAAATACAACAGGTAGATGCATGTACCAGGCTCCAACATATAAGTTATTTCATATGCTCTACGTACTCCAATATTAGTTCTATGATTAGCAGAAAAATGTACCTGAGCCTTGGCACATCACAACCCATGATCTCATACACAATCAATAACATAAGCTGTCAGAAAGCCTGAAATCTGCAGCAGAACAGACCTTTTGCACCATGCTTTGATATCACTTAGTGAAATTTTGGAAGTAGTCTGTAACAACAGCATATGCCCTGAGTTTTACCACATTCCTGCAGCCCAGCTTCTTCCAAGGTGATGCAGGTTTACTGCGGAATTCAAAAGTGAGAAAAGTTAAGCTTCCCAGACCTATAAAAAAGTGACACTGGCTACAACTGTGGGAGCACATTTGCAGAAGTAATGGGTACTGCAATAAGCATTTAATTTTTAGTAAATTTTTGAACTTTTCAGATAAAGCTTGTCTTGAAGCTCACTTTCCTCCTCCCCACAGCTCTCTACTTTTGTAATGCTGCTGCATTACTCACTTGTATTTGTGAGTTTTCTTTCAACTGCTAGTTGTTTATGTTTTTAATAAAAGGCATGTTACAGAATTTAATTCAAAGGACATAAGTATGGCAGTTTCCAAGTGTGTGCAGGATCCTCCCCACAACTTCCCTCATCTTTCACAAGACAGAATAACCCCCGACTGTACAAGTCATCCAATCCAGACAACACCACTTACCACAAACTTAACAAATACAGTAAGTCAAACTACTATCTGTTAGGACACATAGTTTGTTTAAGTCTTCTACATAAATAGCAATTAGTTTGCTTTTATGGAAGTTAGGGTAGCTTTGCCTGGGAAATCAGCAATGCAGCCACTGGTTAAGTCCTGTTTTACATAAGGGACCCACTAATAATTGCCCAATGAGTAGCATCTGAAATCACAAAGGAATGCTTGAGATTTTGGTAAATTTTGTCCAGATAACAGCTCAAAAATGGAGAGTAATCAGCCTTTAGAGAGATGGCTATCAGAGTTTTATAAGTGAAGGCATGTAATCGTATCAGACTTTAGACTTTGCGAACGCCAGTAACACATAACCCTGAACGTTCAACTCAACCCATGTACAACTCAATGCCACAGAGTAAGGAGCAGGATAACAGAGCAGGGATCTTCTTCAACACATGAGGAACAGGGTAAAGGAGGCCTAAGGTGGTCTTGTGCTCTACTGAAGTCAGAATAGTAAGACAAGCAGTACATGCTGGAACTAATTTAGAAGAGTCTGAAGTCAAGTTGCATCTCTGCAATCCCTCACCCACTTCTTGAGTATCAGCACAGGCAGAAGCCATGAAACTTTTATGTACAAGAGGTTGTCAAATCTGTGACATATTTTGCGTCTGCAATTCTTAGCCTTAGGGGTATAAACATGGCTATCAAGACAACGATTGACAATGCCATTTTCCCATAAAGATGACATGTGTAAGTGCCCCTCTGTCTTACAGACATACAGAAATTAGAAATTACCACATCTTAGACAGAAATTAAAAAATAATTTGGTCTCAAAATTACATGGTATTTTTCTGACATTCTCATGTTAAACCCATCTGGAGTCAAGAACCTACAGGAAAAACATTGCGCTCAAAAAGGATATTCAACCATGGCTTGTATTCCGTTTCTCTTGAATATAACAATGCGCTGAACCTTTCCAACAGGGTTGCACACTGTATACAAAACATCCTAAGGAAGAAGAAGAAGAAGAAAATATTTTAGTCAGATGTGAAATTCCAAACACTTTTGGTCCACAGAACACTGGCATTTAAATGCCAAAGAGCAAAGAAAAGGCTTGTTAACTTTTCATTTCTTATTTTCCTCTATACAATTTTTACATTCACGAATAGCACTTTTTAAGGATTAATAGAATACAGGCAGTCAAATCTGAAAACCAAGAAAAAAACTTCTGTATGAAATACTCATGCAAACATTAGTTTAAACAACTATCTTAAACAGCGTTAAGACCCAGTAATTGCATCCATGTCTCAAGCTCTGCTACCTTTGAAGTGTGTGTGCACTGCAGCAGAGAAACAAAGTGACACCGTAATTACAGCACATTTCATTTCATGAGACGAGAGCAGCTGAGTTCCTGTTCATTTTCAGAGAGTAATGGGGGATAGTCCAAGATGGAAGCTTAGGTAGCTTATCAGAAAGAGAATTTCAATTGTTTTCACCTGAATCAAAGACAGTCCTAGTGTCCAGGTGCTGTGCTTCTTCCCTTAAGGCAGAGAAAACTTCTGACAGGAAAGCGGATTCATGACTGGATTCATGCAAACCCATTGTTAATGCTCTGCTTTCAGCAGCATTTGTCTGTATTACAAGGAACCAATAAAATTCCAAACCATCCTCCGTGTTGCAGGGGAACCAAACAGTAAGGGATAAAGCTTGCCCTACTGCACATCAGGCCAGCCCAGGATGTGGTGCTGGGAGTTATCAAACTACAGTCGAATACACATGACAATTCAGACATCATGGTACCAGAAGCCAGTCTCCAGGATGAATCTGGCCAACAAAAATAAGTTTATTTTAGAGTGATTATACACCCATACTCAGAATTCCTAGGACTCAGGCTTGAGAACCCAAACAAACAGAAACTGTGATTTCTGAAAACAATTCACCCATTAGACCATATTCAAACAGATGAAAGCACATTTGCTTTACTGGACAGCCAGTTTCATAACTACATGTAGCAGGCAAAGGCACTACACCTTGGTGAAACGCTCTACCACAATCCATTTTTTCCTTCCTTTCTTTATATCTAAACCAAATACCTCCAAAATGCTCATTCCAGGATCTTGGTGTATATCCTCAGGTTTATTTGGTTGACATGGAGGAGAAGGGGGAAAGCAAGTAGGTCTAGTATTTATTATTATGTTTTGCAGAGTAGAGGAGCAATTGGGAGACACAGGGGCAGGGGGCATGCTGGATTTCTTGAAACCAAAACAAACACAGCCCACGTAACTCACACAAACACAAGAAGAAACTAGAAAAAGAGTATGTATCATTGCTGGCTGCAGCTGCAGTGGTGTAACTTCTGGCTCATATAAAGTATCACAAGCTTTAATATATTATCTCTAAATAAAAACAAACCACCCCCAATGCACACAACAAACCAAAACCATTGGCCATAGTCAGGTGCCTTGCTGCAGACACTCTGCTGAGTGTTTTGCATAGCTAAATGAAGCAAACAGAGGAAGTTGTCAACCTTAAGATTTTTAGAAGGACAGGCATTTTTGGAAAGGATTCAAGCAGCCTGAACCCATAAACAGTACTATCTGTGAGACCATTTATAGGTATATTTTCTATGCACGCTCTATAGCACAAACAGCTGCCCTCCATCTCCTCTTGTTTGGGAGGAAAGACTCCCAGAAACTTTCCAGCTCCAGGTGACATTAATTTTCAGGCATACGACTTCCTTTCACAATTTTGCCCCATTGGCCAAGTCCAAAATTTGTGTTTTTCTCCTCACATTCTTAAGCTGTTACAGGTATAGCTGCTCTTTCCCAGTTGCTGTGACTCTACTAGACTACACTGTCCTCAATGAGCCCTGATGCTTGCCAGTAATTCTGGAAATCTGCCTGTTTCCAGCACTCACTGGTATATGCTAAGCAAACAGCTGGGTGCAGCGGGAAGGAAGAGGTTGGGAGGCAGTGTTTGTTTTTAAAAAGGAGCTCTGCTCGAGGCTTCATCCTCAGAATGAATTTTCATGAAGTCTCCTAGCCCAGAACCACACTCCTGCTACCAATGCCTTCAACTCAGTTAACTACATTCAACTCAGCTGCTCAGGCAAGGCAAATTTAAATCGCACGACTGAAACAGAGTTTCCAAAATTTGATCACAGTCACATGCAAAGAATACTTTAACTTAGTGGATTTGTTGACACAGCTCAGAGCAGCTTTATTTTTAAACACTGAAAAGCAACTCATACCTTGACATGCTTTTCTATAAAGAAAACTGGCAGAAGAAAATTCATCATCCACTAATGAACCAACAGGCAAAAACCTATAGATATTCACAAAACACTGAAGCACAAAGCATGATACGTAACTGACTGCTTGAGGTAATTTCAGGAATACTAAGTTGCAATCAATAGCATAACATACAGCACACTGAATGAAACTTAATACTTGCTTTAAGTTACACGGTTCCACACAACCCAAACACTTTGACTGATCCATACCATCCTATATACTTCCCTAAGTAATTCATGCTTGTATCATAGAATACAATTTTTAATTTTTTCCTGAAATATTTCTGTGCAATTCAACATGTACTGTAAAATCTCTATGAAAAAATATAAGTATTAAATGCATGATACAACATACATTCTTTAATACTAGCAAAAAAAAAAATCTGTATCTTAAAAAATCCATGTATGTGTGCCATAAATAAATGGCAATAAATTAGGATGCAACTGTATATATGGCATGACTTGAAATACTGAAAAGGAAAACGTATTGGCCCAAATGAAAATAGCAAGCTTCCATCAAACTGGAGTTGATCATCACTAGATGGAGGTTTCAAGTTTCCACAAAGGAAACACTTAAGAAGGAACTGCGATAAAATAACCCTTCCTACTGGAAAAATTACTTGCTCTTTAAACACACACTACTCAGAGCCAAAAGGCTAAAGAACAATCTCGATGTTGTGGCATTTGGAAGTATTTGGAAGTATTTCAGAAGCATGCAGCAACTTAAAACATTTCAAAATCCTGACCTCTGAAGTCTTCAAATGTATTGTGAAATATCCGTACAAGACTGAATCATCTCAAAAAACCTTCCCTTTAAAACATTCACGTTACCCATGCGAAGATGGTATAAAGCTTTGGTAGGTGAAGTTAATTTCTGACTCAAATTAACAGATAATACACAATGAAAATAATATAACAGAGATTGTTGCTCTCTGCTTTGTATTGTTTTATTAAAGTAAAATAAAAGAAGAAACATACCACTGTAATGGGGTAAAGAGGATTCTGAATTGACAACAGGAGAACTTTATTTCCACCAGATGGGTCATCAGTGTTCCCTGGCCGAGTAATCCTCTTACTTGTGGAGTAGTTGAAGAAGGCCTGCTGCCCAGCAATATACACAGGTTCATCTGCTGCAAATGTCACACACTTCTTTGCACTTTCTACGTTTTCGAACTCCACCAGAGCCTGGCGTTTAAACGGCATCATCATGACATAGCTGGTGAGAGAAACATCACAGTTACGTTTCCCCACGTGCTTACTCAAAACAACTCCCAAGCCCCACAATGGTCACATATGACATGTTTTTGTTTTCTAAACAAATCCTCACAAAGACATACCATATGGTTCCGAACTTTTCAAGAGCTTCCACGAGGTCTGCTTCCACAACTGATTCACACAGCCCTCGGACGTGGACGACAGGAGAAACAGAGACTTTGTGATGGCTTCCCCCAGCATCCTAGCAATGAAATGACATTTTAAAATTCAACACAGAACAAGAAATACTGTTATCGTTAACCAGAATTAAATTTGGTAGACACCATACTAGGTCCAGAAACAGCCATCTAAATGCACAGTCTAAATGCACATGTGCTAAATAATTTAACTTTTCTTTCCAAACAGATTGCCAAGTTCCGTTGCTGAAGCCTACTTAAAATAAAAAGCTTTTCAGATTTAATTAATCTGTTTGCACACACAAGATTTTACTAATATAAAAAAAAGCAGCCTATTTAACACTGGTTGAATTGCAGGAGGTCTTACACTCTATTCATTAAGAGCACAAAAAAAAATTAGGACGTGCCCAATAGCTAAAATATTTCTGACACACTTCCTGTTTGTTGCTGCCAGTATTTGAGACAGGTTGGGTGAATAAAAAAAGCAAGAACAAACAAGGGCCATCAGTAAACTGAATGAAAATTGAGTATTTTTCTAAAGTATGTAGAGCTGTGCTCCACAATGCAAGAAAATGCCATTTCTGGACTATACTTGAAATAATTCTGAACACTGTTCATACACGTTTTTAACGACTCACAATGCTCTCTCTTTTCACCCCAAGGTTGAATACTGTTAACAGATCCAGACATTGTACATTAGCACACAGAATTCCCACCATGAGCATTTTTCAGAGATACTGCCATGACTTCAGACAATCTTAGTCTTCAGTGTGACTGGAGAATTTAGGTTGGAATCAGCTCATCTTTTCATGCAAAGCCTGAAGTAAGGCTGAAATTCACCTTATATATTTTAAGACACGGAGGGTAAAAAAAAAGAATTATGTAAGCTAATAATGAGAGATAATATAAAAGATTAGAGATCATAAAGGGCACATTAAAATATACTGCAAATACTCAGCACTCAAATTTCGTATGTGTAACAGCAGTGTAAAGTTGATGTATTCAAATTTAGCAACTACATCAACGTGTTCAACCTAACAGATAAAGTCTTGTTGATTTTTCACTTTTTCATAAACAGCAGTACAGCAGAGAGATTCTCATCTGTAGCACAAAGGAGCATTAAGCTCCAGTAATTAAGTAGCCACAATGATTGCTACTACTGCAAGACATTCCTCTCTTCCGTGTCCATTTGAACAACAGATTCAAGGAAAAAAACACATTCCAGATAATCACAAACTGAGTCGCGTGTTTAACTCCTGTGTTCCACACGCAGTTCTCACTAAAAAATTACACTTTTTTTTCTTTAAATCAAGGATTTGACCATTCTGCTTGAGCCAAAAGCAAGCACTTCAAACTTCCTCAGATGTCAGAACAGTCTGCTGGGTAACTTTTTAAGCTTAGCTTACATTTTATTTGTTTGCAGTGTGAAAGCATTTCAAGTGGCAACACATTTCTTGGAATAAGAACTCTGACAATGCTGATAAAACACTGCCAGTGATATCTGCATAAGATACTTTATAGCCTGAATCAATCAGCTCAGGTCTACAGCAACAGCAGTGATCAAAGTAGTCATAAAAGGTTAATACTTTGAGCTCCAAATGTTAGGCAACTGTAGAAGGAACAGAACTACAGAGAGGTTTTATTTTCAGCTTATATATTCTTAACCCATATTCACACTTTTCAAAGCTGAAAGAAGCACCTAAGGAAAACCTTCAAAAGAAAACTAACAATAGTTACCACTTTGTCCTGAAAAGCCTATTGCTCTAAGGTGTTAAGATAGCAGACACCTTTACCTTATTTACAGTCTACAGAAACATCAAAAGTTATAAAACTGATTGTTCATTGCCCTGCATAACTGCTACTATATTAAGATCCCAGTCAGTGCTAGGGGTATGCATTTTCTGTTAGGTTTTTTTAATATATTCAAGAAATCTCACCCAATAATATTTCTGTCTAATTAGATGGTAAATATAAGCAATTATTTGCTCACTGAAGCAAAGACTCACTAGAAAGAGTTAGAGGTACGAGCAGCTCAGTACTTGCTACTCACCACCTTACTGAAGGTTTAATAAGAGATTTAGCAGGAGTCAAAAGCTGCTGCTACTACAGCAACCTGTTCAGAAGCTCAAGAAGCATGGAATAAAAAAAAACCCAAACAAAAAAACCCCCAAACAACAATCTCCCCTCACCCCAAAAGAAAAAAAGTACAAAAAACAATGAAATCTTGTCATGAACTTAAGGACTTACCTACATAGCATTTCAGAACCTCATTTATACAGATAAAACCACTGAGGTGGCCAAATCAGAGGGTCTCTGCTTTACTTAGCAGAGTTTCTAGCCAGCAGCACAAGAACTGAGCATAAGTCAGTCCTGAACCAGGAAGCCTCAAACTAACATTAACAGAGCACACAGGCTGGTGAAAGACAGGAACACGTCGTGCCACAAGGCTTATGTCTGAGTGCAAAAAAGTCTTCACAAAGAGCAGAAATACATGTTATTGTCAAACAGGTTTTGCAGCTACAAAGCAGCAGTATCAAGCAAATCTAAAGTGATCCTTGATTTCCTCTAGAAAGAGAAATAGAACCACTAGACCACATGAAAAAATCAAACATGTCTGAGAAGTGTAAAGTGCATCTGCAGCTCAGGTCAGAATGTGCACAACTCATCCAACTGCTGCTGTAATTTCTTCCCAGAGATGAAAAATACAGGATTTTGACCAAGATCTCACAGTCACTGTACCTTGAAAACTACACAAGCTGGCACACAGGCAAAGGTCACACCAAAGCATCTGCTCCATACAGACTAAACCACCACCAGTATTACTCTGCCTACAAAGGAGTCTTTCATTCACTCAACTCCCACAGTGGCACAAAAGCCCCAGGCAAAACTCCACCACGACCCTTGCACTCCCCCAAATCCAGGAGAACAGAGTAGTTGATGTTAATGCTGCACCATTTATATATATATATATATATAGCTTAGAGGGCTTTGAAAGCTCAATAACAATTTCTTGAAGATCATCAGCTGGACAGAAAATACAATTATTTAAATAGATAATGGAAACAGACTTCCTTTCTGTGTGCTCAAGACCAGTAACAAGGACAGAAAAGGTCTCCCTCAAGAAGGAATCTAAGAACATGAAAATGCTTAACACTGAGACAGAGCTGAGGCACGAAGGGAAGCAGTGACATAACCAAGGAGATGAAGTACAGACAAGTGACTTCACATAGGTAAGACTGTAACAGAAGCAGCTTCAAAGAACTGCGGTAGCATTTTAACATCCATTTTTTTGTGGCCTACATAGCTCTAGACAACATTTTAAATATATCAATGGTTTCCTGACAACTAATTATGATCTGCCATTCCAAAAAAGAAGAAAGTCATCATGGGCTCTAGGATGATGTCTCTCTTGCTCACCAATTCTAGATTGGAATTTTTTCACTGTTTGCACAAAAATGCGTCCTTTGTCCTTTCTCCAGACACTTTCCAGTCATTATACTCACATCAGTCCTACTGATTTGTAATACCTTTTCTTGAGTACCTGCTTCTTTACCTTTTCACTGCTTACCTCCTCCATCTCTCTTTTTTTCCTTACTGCACAAGGATGGCACTCCTCTCTCATATTCTCTCCCCCAGGTACCTAAATATAAATATACTGTTATTTAATTTCTCGGCATTCAGATTATCTTATTCACTCTCAACTTTTTTCCTCCCTCTGCATCCCTCTTAATTGCTCTGAAATGTCTTTTATAAATATGACAGAACTGGAGGCTGAGGGGGGAAGCCCTAAAAGGTTGCTTAGTAAGTATGTAAGTGCCCAAAACTTCATTAATGCCTAATTATGGACTGATCTGCATCCAACTACCCCGCAGAATGACACAGGTAGCTAAAATTATTGCACTAAAAAGGCACAGAGGAGGTGCACAACACAATTCCCAATAATCTCAGCACTGCTCATGGCGGGTGGTCTGATCGCCCCATACTCTGGAAGGCTACCTGACAGTTTAGTTTCATTTTGGATGAGGAGTTTGGGTATAATTTCTCTTGTTTAATGCATACCTCTTCCTAGCATTCTACCCTTTCAATGATTTCAGCTGCTACAGAACAGAAGACCAGCTCTCTGCCAATTCTGAATTTGCCCTGAAGTGGTCAGGGAGTTGGACCAGATGATTGATGCAAGTCCCTTCCAAATGAAATAGTCTATTATATTTTCCTCTCTGCTCAGCACAATCTGACCATCCTTCAAAAAAACCCAACAAAACAACCAGAAACAAAAGCCAAGCAAACACCACCCTAAAACAAAACCCCACACAACACAGCATCATCAGGAGATTCAACCTGAGATACTGGAAGAAGAACTAGCCTGAAGATAGTGGTTACTTTTTTTTTTGAGAGAGAGGACAATGGAGGGAAGATGATTTACACTTACTCCAAAACCGATTTCTAGGATGTACTTCATTTAAGAAATGGATACTTGAACAAGTCACTGGAAAATAGGTCAAGATCTGAATTCATTGCATCCAGCTGCTGCTACCACACTGCCTTTGACAGACATCAAGCAACTGAGTTGCAAAGAGAGCTGCCTTCCACTTTACCAGCAAGAACACTGCCCAGGAAGTGTCAACAGAGTGGATGAGAAGCTGCACGTTTATGTCCTTATCTTACCTTGCGGCAGCTCATAGTTCTGTTTGTGCATTTAGACACCACATCTCACTTCCCCAGCTGTAAAAACAGGGAAAACAGATCTTCCCTACTTCACACAAATGTTTAAGAATAGGTATGTCAGAGACAGAGACAAAGTGGATGCTACAGGTTGTATAAATAAAACATTAATCAATAACACTGAAATTTAAGGGAAGGAGAGGGGATGGAGCTGAAAGACCCCCTCAACTGCCTTAAACACAGCTCTTAGCCCACATTCTCCCAGTCTCCTGATGCTCTGCTACACTGCAATTCTGATTCCCCTGTGAAGCCTCACTGCCATTCAACACTGTCCCTATAAAGGTCCTTCTTCCAAATCATACTCTCCCCCACTGAATATTTCTGCAAGAACACATCCTGCTCTTTCCCTGGTCAATATGCTGGTCTGTTCCTGCCTCTCCATGCTCCTCAGCCTGGAGATGAGCCAATGAAGAAGAGGGTACACATCTGGGTTATGAGAAGTGTCAACATGAAAGTCTTATTCAGCCAAAGGAAACAATCCCAGAACAGGAAACTGCCACAACAATAAATACAGCCCAGAAAGGAGACCCCACCAACCTGCTTAGCGGGGTCCTACCACAAAAGAGCTTTTATACAACAGGAGCATATAATCCATATGAATGTACAGTTCACTGATATTCCAGGGCATATGTCAGGGGAAAATAAAAAAAAAAAATCAAACAGTGAGGCTACCAGACTCCTACCACTCTTTTTACCCTGGTTATCCATTTTCCCATTCCTCCTCCTAGCTCCCCATTCTCTATAGTTTCTCCTACTTATTTTCTGCTCTCTTCTGAGCAATCCAGAATACTTCCACGTCTTCCTTCCTCTCAGCCTACCTTCATCCTGTATGTCTGAACCACATACAACTTTTATAAGCTGAGAACATTTCCCTGCAGAAAAATTAATAAGATATGTCACAGAATAAGTAAGTTTCCTGTACAGTTTTGTACCTATTACAGAAAAAAAAAATAATGAAAATTCGTATTAACGAACTCTACTTAATAATGCTGGCATTTTGCTATTAAATGCTTCACAAAAAAATTACTAACAAAAGCACTCAGTCATTCATTTTTCACATATCCACTTCATGTTATAGCTTATTTTTAAAAAAACAGTTTGATCTCTACTATCAAGACAACTTCTGCCTCTCCAGTAGTGAATCTGGGAACACAGCTTTGCCAATAAATCCTCAGTGAGCACCTCCTTGAGGTACACTACAACTGCCACGAAGAGCTGCCTAAAAACCCTCATGTTCTTGACCTGCTACACATTTGCTTCAGTTTCTTTACTCACAAGAATCAGCACAAGCCAGTTTTGAGAGCCTAAATGTAAAGTTACATACTCCATACTCTCATTACCTAAAGGGGCAGGGCAGCATTACTGCACATTAACTCAGATAAACTGAGATACTGATACATCATGAAGACACTCTGAGCCGGAACCCAGAAAGAAGGAAATAGAGAAAGGTTAAGAACTAGTTGATTGCATAAAGTAACACAGAAAAGAGGAAAGGGAAGAGCAGAATCTTATTGCTACATGAAACACTCACTGCAGGATGTCCATCTCTCCTACACAACAAAATTTCAAGATAGCTTAAGCAAGTATACGGATTTCATTCAGAACTGGCCTTTAAGACAGAGCACATTGCTAAGTCTTGACTGCAAGAGAGACGATGCTGTGTCACAAGAAACTAGAGAATTAAAATAGTTCTCTCCAGAGATGTATTTTGTTGCAGTTTATCAGGGAACTTTGTAATAATGTGCTAGTTTTGGCTGGGGCAAAGTTAATTTTCTCCACAGTAGTATGAGCTACATTTTGGATTTGTGCTGGAAACAGTGTTGATTAAATACAGACATGTTTTCCTTACTGCTGAGCAGTGCTTACTGCACAGAACCAAGGCTTCCTCTGCTTCTCCTACACCTCCACCAGTGAGCACAGCCGAGAGAGGTGACCTCAGGTGACCTAAGGGATATCCCAGACTGTATGACATCATGCTCAGCATATAAAGTGAGGGAAGAAGAAGGAAGAGGGGACATTCTGAGTTTTCTCACTTGTACCCTTCTAATTCCCTCCCCCACCAGACCGGGGGGGGGGGGGGGAGGGAGGGAAGGGAGTGGGAGGCTGTGTGGTGCTTGGTTGTAGGCAAGGGTTAAACCATGACAAATTGAGCAGGTACCCTCTCCCATCAAAAGATTTAACTGATGGAGAAATGGTAATAGCAAATGCTCTCTCAGTAACTTATGCCAGCACTAAGTTCATCTTAACAAACCATAAAACAGGTACTCTAAACGTCAAGGTCTGCCATTAAAACGATGTTTTCTTGATCTGATTTGTTCGAGTAAGAAACAGAAAGAGTCATCGAGAAGAAAAATGGTCACAATCAGATGGACAGTTAGTCCAGGAATGAAAGAGCAGACACAGAAGTGTTGTTAGCCCAAATTTATGGGTCGAGGACTATCTTGATACTTAAATGCATATTCACGAAGAAGAAAAGGTACATCACAAAAAACCAAACTATAGTGAACCAGCACGCTTATAGCAGCACTCGTGGGGGAGGAAGAAATTAGAAATACAAATGAATATTAAAAGGAGGCAATCGTTTATGATCAGCCTTATCACCGCACGCTGACAGACACAAAGGTAAAGCGGAAAGATGAAAGGTACCCTCTGCCTCGGTTTCAACACCCCCCCCTCCATGTTTCTATAGTTACGCTCAGCAACAGGGCAGGCACAAAATTTGCAATGGCGATACTCCCCAAAAGGCAGCCCAGCTGCCCACGGGAACACCGGCAATCCCTTAGCCTCAAATCCCTCACACCCATCCATCCATCCTTCCATCCATCCATCCATCCATCCGCAGGCTCAATCCCTTCACGCGGGCAGCTCCAGCGAGGAACAAGCGCACGCCTGCAGAGCAGAGGACCCATCCCGACGCCCCCCGACGCCATTCCCGGCCCGGAGCGTCTCCATATCCTAGGTGGCCTCGACCCCACGAAGGCCTCGCGAAGCCCCCCGGCCCCCCATGGCGGGCAGGGCTCCCCCCGGCCGGGGCAGAACCACCGGGGGCGGGCGCGGCCTCGCCCGCGGGAGGGGCGGGACGGGCCCCCTCCCCCCGCCCGCATCCTGAGGGGAGACGCCCCCCGCCCGCCGGCCCCGCGTCCCTCCTCACCCCGCCCGAGAAGCCGCCGCCGCCGCGCGGCGCAGGGGGCTTGTCCCGCCGGCCCTCGCTCTCCTCCGCGCCGCTGTACTCGATCTCGCCCTCCTCGGCGGCGGCGCTGGGCTTCAGCCGCTTGGCCTGGCTCTCGTAGGCGCCGTCCTCCTCCTCCTCCTCTTCCTCCTCGTACCGCTCCCCGGACGACGGCGACGACATGGCCGCGGGAGGGGAGGGAAGGGAAGGGGCGGCGGGCGGTGAGGGAGACGCGGGAGGAGCAGAGACAGAGCCGGCAGCACCGCCGACCCCGAGCGATGCTCTGCGCCCCGGCCCCGCACACGGCCCGCCCCGCGCCGGGCCCCGCCCCCCGCCCGCCACCGCTGACGCCATTGGCTCCCGGCCGGGGAGGGAGCGAGCGCGCCGCGGCCATAGGCCAGCGGGGGTGTCCATCAGGAGCCAGCGCGGCGGCGATTGGGCGGGGAGCGCGCCCGTCAGCGCGGTGAGGCGGCCCCGGCCCCGCCTCCCGCGGTGCCTCAGGGTCGGGCGGGGGGAAGGCGGCGGCAGCGGGGACGGGCCGAGGGGCCCTCGGCGCCCGCACAGCGCCCCCGGACCCGTAGCCTTTTCCTTGCTCCTCTTGCCGCCTCTTGCAGGCCCCGCCGCCTTTGTCTGCTTCCCGGAGCCGCCGAGCTGATGTGGCGGCGGGAGACGCGGGGGACGCGGGGCCCGGCGCGGCCGGTGTGTCCCGGCTGCGAGGGCCACGGCAGCCGCGAGTTGGCAAGGTCACGGAGGCTTCGGGGAGCCGTGTGGCCGCTCCTGAGCACCCACACCTGGCCCTCGGCCCCTGGCGAGGAGTTCAAGTGGGCCGATGGGGTCCAGTGTCCACCGGTGAGAAACAGCAGCGCACTCTGCGCGATCCCTGCGAGCCCGGTGAGCATTAGACCCGCCTGCACACCTCGCCCTGTGCTGCACGCAGGTCTGTGTGCTGGCACATGGTGGGTCTGCTCAGGTTCCTTCTTCAGGGCGATGTTGCCGAAGGTGGCTCTGGGAGCCCGTTCTGTGCCTGTGTGCCATCCAACCATCCAAGCCCAGGCTGGAAGGGACCTAGTCCAACTTTTGTGGGAGGGACCCTAGATAAGATTATCTAGCACCCTGTCCAGTAGCAGCATGGAAACCTCCCATGACAGGGACTCTACCAGCACATCCCTGGGTTCCAGTCACTGGTTGTTCTCACTGCAAAAAAAATTCATGTTGCTCCTTGTCTTCTCCATGTGGCTTTGTGAAGAGAGATTGAGATATATTGAGCTTTATTGACATTATCCCCCTGCCCCCAAGCCTTCTCTCCTCCAGGGAGATGAGACCTAACTCCTTCAGTCTTTCCTCATAGGGCAGGTTGTCCTCACCACCCAGTTTAGTGTCATCAGTAAACTTGATGAAGTTTCATTGTGAAGATGGACAGGATGGAGCCCAGTGTCAATCCTGGGGGGGAAGGGGGGCACTTGTGACAGGCTGCCAACCCAAGTTAAAGACATGAATCACCACTCTCTTGAGTGCAGCCTCTTAGCCAATTTTCTAACCATCTTGCAGACCACGTATCCAATCTGTGTCTTGCCAGTTTGTTCAGGAGAAGACTTCCTTGTGAATGGAGGCATGGCAAGAGACTCCCAATGGGTTACAGGACTTTCTAGCTGAATTAGTTTCTGCAGCTGTGGCTGCCAAACCCAGATGAATGTGGAGTGGAGCCTTGCTGGAGAATGGATCTATGACTGCTTTTTCAGTGGAGCAGCCAAATAGGAGGGAGGGAAATGATTCAGAAGACAGCCAAAGTAAATGCTATTATTTTCTTCTTTTGTTGTGTGTGTGGGGAAAAACCCAAAACCCCACACCTATCAAATAAAACATGTTATTCAATTTGAAATGGTACTTGTAGGCTTTGAAAGCTAGAAAAGAAAGCAGACAGCGTGTTGTTTACACATTTTCTGTTATCCTGAAACCCAGTAGTAAAGGCACTCCTCCAAGAAGTAGGAGGAGGTTCAGTTTCCCCATTCTGCCTGGCATGATTTGAATCTGCATCTCTCAGTTAGCTCATCTAATCATCTTATCTACAAGCACATACACTTGATTTAACTGAACTTGCTGTGTTTCTCACCTTCCCGTTTTCTCTTTGGTCTTTGTTTCTTAGTTTATGTTTTTCTTTCAGTATTTGTTATACTGGTACCTATTTTTAACAAAGGACATTGCAGTTTTGAGAGCATGCAGTCCACGGGGCTGAAGCTGGGCTTACATCTGTTGTAGGTTGAAACAGTCAATGAGGAACATGCTATCTATGAACATAAAGCACTTCTTTCCAAATACACTACTGATATTTCTGCTTACTTGCAAGATGAAGTTTCTAGTAAATTAATTTTATGTGGTAGAGCTCTGGGATTTTAGCAGACATTTACACCATAACATTGCAAAAAGTAACAGCCTGAGAAATCACACGATGTACCAGAGTCAGAAAATGGCATTGAAATGCTGCAATAATTAGATTTTCTTTAATAATTTCCTCCATGTACTTAGAAGGACTTTTCTGAAAATGGGGAAATGACACCAGGTCCTGCTGTGTTCTCCATAAAGGTCTGGAACAGGATGATCTTTAAGGTCCCTTCCAACCCAAAACCATCCTGTGTGATCCTGTGACATACTGTTTAACCAAATTCTTATTTATTGAGTGTTCCAAGAAACAGCAGAGTTTCAGGATGCTTCTGTGCAGCATATGGGTTCCAGAGCCACTGGGTAGCAGACCCTGCTTTGCTGACAGTATTTAATTATTCCACTGTGGAGATGTTAAGATATTTTACATATTTAACTTGTGACATTGAGGCTTCCTCACTCACTTGGAGCATCCTTGGAGCAGTTCTTCTTTCTGCCTGTGCCTCCTGCATAGGAAAGGAGGGGGGGAATATGGAAATATGCCCCAATTATGTAAGTTTGTAACTGAGCATCTGACTCAGCAGACAGATTTCACTGTTATGTTGCTCGTCAGACCTGCTGCTTTTGTATAAAAGAGAGAGAGAAAGAAAGATGCTAATGCTGCCTGAAAGAGTTCTTTTCATACAATTTTTGTTACCTGGAGGTGATAAACAGAAGTCATGGTTTCAGTCCACTACCCTCCAATAAGAACAGCAATTAGTGTTATTTGCTTACCACTGTGCAGTCGAGTATAACCACATAATTACTGAAAGAGCAGAACAATGATATGAAGAAAAATCCCCAAACCCTGCAGAAATTTAAATCGCATAATTACGCTCATAGTTTGGAATTACATGTTGTTACCAGTACAATTTTCTCTCCTCTTCCTTTTGTGCCCTGCCTTTCTTACATCCTTTACTGTAATTTATATTACATTAAGCTATTAGCTCACTGTAGTGAGGAGTGTGTCTTACAATGCTAAAGCATTACACTTGCAGGGTTTTTGTTCCTTCTTGGGAATTTAGTCTCAGCAGTTTAAGAAATGAGTGCTCTGATCTCCCTCCTGATGGCAGTTGCCTCTACCTCAATTGCAGAGGGATGGTGAAAACACCAATATACCCGGACAAACCAAACTGGGAATTTCTTCTCAGTTTTAATTATTTTATTTTTTTCTTTCTGATTTATCCACGCTCTCCTCTGGGCTGGACAGCACTTGCTTCTCCTTGCTACTTGCTACTCTTTTCAATCCACCAGCAGCCTAAAAACCCCTGTGTCTGGGTATTCTCTGTAAGGCTTCTGAAGCCAAAACTTGGTAGTACTAAGCATGTGATACACTAGTTGTTGTCAAGAGAAACCGTGACTGCTCAGCATATTTGACACTGGCTTGAATACCTAAATTGGTGTGTGCTTGTGTCGATAAACAGCTCTGGTAGAGGTCAGATCCACTGACCAGTAAGGACTTACATTGCCTTACATGGCAGAATCACCAAGCCTTGCACTATTGCCAGCACTTCCAGAAGGATCACAAATACTGGAATATTTATTGTTTCTTAAGGCATCAGACTCCAAATGAAGTAACTTCAAGTTTTAATTCTCTAAGTAAACTTAGAGAAGTTTGTCTCTGTTGTGTACTTCTGAAAAAAAAAAAAATTAATTCCTTTGGTTGCACCTGAAAAGCATGATTTTTAAATGCTTCCATGCCAGGGGCAATCCAACAGTAGTCAGTTCAAGTGCACAATCCATAAAATCACAAAAGCAGATCTCGGGTTTTCTTTTGGATCACCTGACACAAAGTTCTCAAATGTTTTTGTTCATTACCACTATGTTTCTGTCTATATGCAGAGTTAGTGTGCACACAGATGCACACATGCACAAGGAGCTTAAAAATGATGACACTGCTTTCTTTCTCGTCAGACAAATGAATATAGGCAAGTTACTTAAACCAGTTGCTTACCATCAGTCACTGTTTTTAGCTCATTTTCTTACACGTGAGCTGGCAACCTCAGAATTGGTTTTCAGAACTGAGTGCAAAATAAAATTGCATCATCTGTGAAATCAGGCCTTAAATATTTCAAATAGTCCCTTGAAAAATGTATGGCCAGTACCCATCTGGCCAAAATCTGTCTACATATCACTCTTCTACCCCTGCAGCAGCTGCTCACTCACATGGCAGTGATGCACTTCCCTACAGCACTGAAAAATACTCAAAAGAAAACAAGTCAGTTTTACCAGCGGAAGAGCTGAGGAGCTCTGGGCTCCCTGTCTGAGTGGGAGGAAAGCAAAAACTGAGCTACCTGGGCAAAGCCTGCTCAGCACACCAAGTGAGGCTGAGGCCCCATGAGCAAATGAATCAGTGGCTGTAAAAAATAAAAGTACTTATCAAAACAAGTTAGGCATGAGGGGACAAAATCAGCTTGCATTTGAAACTTTCATCTTGGCATTTTCCATTATGTATGCTTTTTACTTTGCATGCTTTATTCATTTCTTTGTTATATACAGCATGTGTGATTTGCCCTCTGTTAAAAGGATAAAAAGGCAACTTGACAGGTCATCCTGTGGGATTTTTCAGACTTGAATACAGCAGAGATACACCAGCAGACAAGAGCCACTACACTTGTTTGCACCAGTTCAGCCTCAGCAAAGATGTCCCAGTGTCACGACTCTTCCCCAGGTATGGGGCCCCTTTGTGGGTGATGGCTTTTTACCTATATGGTTTGTTTGGTTACCAGCATTGGGTGGACAGTGTAACATATCTGTCTAGCCAGTACTTCCTCTCTCTGGTTCAGATCACTTTTTTCTGCATAAATAGTATACACCATTTGTTAAGACACTGTAATGGCATTTTCACATCCCCATCCAGGGATGGCTTTGCTTCTTTGTGGCTGTAGCATTAAATAACTGCAGTTCCAAAATTTCTTCCTTTTGCTGGCAGGTTGCTTGTTGGCATGTCCAGGAGACATGGATGTGCTACACACATTGGCTGTGCCCTGTGCTTAGTTAAGTGCTCTGAAAGAAACCCAGGCAACTTCCTTGTCCTGCCTGGCTCAGGAAATGTGGACACAGAATCATGAGGAGTGAGCAGGACATTGATTGGGGTGTGTGGAGAGAAAAGAGGGTTGACCAACATGGCCTGCAAGAGGCCCTGGCTACCTGTCAGTGTAATGCTTCAATCCTGGGGTAGCCTGTCCTGCTGAGGAGGTTGAAAGCTTTCCTGTTCTGTGGACACAAATCATGCCTTTAGCCAGGTCTGACCTTTGCTTACAACCTGAACTGCCATCTGTGGGGAAAGTTGTATCCAGATATCAGGACTGTCCCTCCCTGTCTTAAAATAGCTGCTCCATTTTAAAAGCAGAGATCTTGGAAGCATTTTCTTGTTCCTGAGTGTTGCATCCCCGAAGGAGGAATGGCTCATAATTCTGGATTTATATTAGCTAACAGTTCCTAGAAATGATCAGTGCTCAATTTGTGAAGCAGGGGTTGCTTCTCAGAATCACCACTTGGTAAGCAACTGTGAAGAAGAGCTACCAGAGCTACCAGAAAGGATATGATTTGGTAATATAGTAGTTTAATTGAAGTTCTGTGGTTTGCATTTTGCTCTTTGATGGTGAAAACTTAACTGGAGCATAAGGTTCAGTATCTAAGTGAGAGAATGTCTGAGACCCAGGTGCTTTCCTATGAGTTACTGTATTCTATTTCTAACCTTGATCTCCTTTGTCTCTTTCCATTCAGGATGGTGCAGCACCACTGGACTGCTTTGCTTGCTGTGGCACGAATGCAAATTGGTGATGGATTTTGATCTGACTGGTAAGAAAAAATGTGTACAGGGTGAGACTGGGTGCAGAACAGATGTTTCCCTATCCTTGTGCAGGCAGGAGATGCTAAAACCCCAGAGCACAAACCAACCTCTTGTATTTGTCTTTGCTTGGGCTCCCAGAGTGATTTAATGCACATTATACAGCACAAATACTTTGTAAGAACAAAGCAGTTCTGCTTACTAATGTCCTTGTGCTGTATGTGGTACATCAGGATTAGTTCTATTGGTTATCATTAAAATGTTATCTACGCTTATTTTCACCTATTCCAAAGAAGGTTCTACTGGCTAAAGCCATACAACCCATTTTGTACTGTTGCAGGAATAGCAACATTTCTGTAAGCCTTGCTCTCTCAAGGCCAGGCACAAAACAATGTAAACAACCTAGAAATTCTGGGGCCCTTCGAGGGAAAGTCTGTGCTGAGCTGGAGGTGGAGTTCCAAAAGGTAACATTTCGTGTGGACACCTGTGAATGGCCATTAGAAGTGTGATACAAATGTAATCGATGCTTTGTACCCAATGATAGAAGACTAATCAAACACCGGGGTGTGAGAAGTGTATAAAAGATGCAATTTGTGTAAATAAAGTGGACATTCTGACAATCACATTGATTGCACTCGGTTTGTTCCGAGCCCCTCCATCGATATTGTACCATTTCACCTAGTTAGCTGCAATGACCTTGATGTAAATCCCCTGTGATTTCCCTACAGCATTACTTTTGCCACCTTCCTGGACTCCCCAAGCATGACTCTAGCACAAGGATTTTGGCTATGACAAAGGGGGGTGAGTTCACCAAGTATTGCTTCACAAGAAGGAAAAGCAAAATAAAATTAAATTAAATAATTCCCACTTGCACTTTGCCCTAACTGACAGCATCTAACCCTGTGACAATGACATGGCTGCTGCTGCTGGCAGCACAGCTGACAACACTGTGTGGGGGTGGAGGAGTCAGGCTCAGTGAATGCGTGGTAGGTATCTATGTGCAGTCAGCTATCTCTTATGCAATTGCAAGACATATCACCACCTGAGCTACCCCATGACTATTCATTTGTCTGGCACAACCTCCCTGCCTGAGGAAATGCTGTTTATACAGATAAGGTCTATGGAGCATCTTTGCTACCCCTTTAGAGCTCCAGTGACTTGACTAGGAAGTTGCACTTGATGAAGCGTGTCCTTCGGGTGCCATTGACACTCCTTCTTGGGCGACACACTTCAGCCTTTCACACTCCACAGGAGCATTCATGCATTGTCCAGCTGTTTCCACACTTCTAGACAGTCTACCTTCCATACAGTGATGTGAGATAAGTCATTTTAATGACATGTGAGAGCAAACTTTGGAGATTTTTTTTCATTTTATGATGTCTTTCCGGGAGAAGAGTTGATGCTGAGAAGAAATCATTATTATGCCAGCAAGAACAGTTACCTAGCACAAACTATTTCTCCAATAGAGAAAGGTTTTTGCAGCCTCCCCAAATTTTGAACATAGCTGCAGTTTTTGCTTTTAATGTAACAAGGCTTCCTAAAGTGCAGGTTCTGAGTCATTGCAAATGTCAAATATAAAATAACTAATAACAAAATTGATTCCCAAATTAACCCAAAGAAAAATCTAGTTGTCTGGAAATACTCTCATTAATCATTCTTTAGACCAGTACTGCCAATCCTAGGAATCAAAAGTCATGAATTACCCCTGCTCCCCACCTAAACCATGGCTTAAAAATCAGAAGTCACATTTTTGTGGTTAAATCCAGAAGTCACATTTTTGTGGTTAAATCCATCTGAACTATTTTGTTCACCTTGTGGTAACTTGAGACTGTATCTCATCCTTGGATCATGTTTTTAATTATGATTTAAAGTTCCCATAACAACTGCAGATTTCCTGTTTAAGGAAAGCCAAGATTCTCCTACATCCGACTCGCTGTGGTTAAAGAAACACATTTTGTTACTCTGCTACAACTGCAGGTGTTGGCCACCATGAATACAGCTGTTTCAAAGACAGATGATATTCTATGGAATCAGGTAATACACTAGACTGTGAAATTTTATCTTCACGTACCTTTGATTTACTTTTCTGGTTCTTAGAGCATCTTGACACAGAAATACTTTTTTTTTCTCCCTCTGCATTTAGGATTAAATTAAATATTGTTTTTACTGGTGTGCTTCAGGGACAGTTTTAAGTTTTTGCTATGCCACAATCCACCAGGACTAAAAATGCAGCCAAATTTTCTGATACAAAAGCAGAAAACTTAGCCCAAGGGCTTTATAAAAAGGCCATAGGAAATTCCCAGATTAAAAAAAAAAAAAGAAACATCACAAGTTGAGTATAGAACAGACACTTTACATGTCCTCATGGTTGAAGCCTGCACAATGCAACAGTTGTGAGTTAAAGGTTTGGCTCTCTAATCATAAAAAGAAATTTAAAAATACAACAGAGAGCCATGAGTCCTTGCAATGAAGCACTTCCAGATTTCCTGTAACTTTTTTTTCAGGGATTTCCTTGACAAAGTCTATCATCCTGTCTTACCCTGAGATTTCCATGATCTTTAAGGACTATCTTTAGAGATGCTACCCAAGTAATCTTGGTTACATCCACACTGTGAGGAGAAGAGGGCTTGGGAACACCAAAACCATGTCCTCTTGAATTCCAACCAGCCTGGTGTCAGCTGAAGGCAGGGTACAACAAGCCTGTCCCAGACTGGAGGGACAGGCAGGCAAGGCAGGCTGAGCCCCCCATGCCCAGCATCCGTAGGCTCTCTCTGCCTCCATGGGGCTCTGGGGCATCAGAGCAGTCCTGGGCTGCCACTTACTGCAACAACAGCATCACCCTTGCCTTTCCAGGGCTATCCTTCCATTAAAAAAGTCACCTAGCTTGAGTTGTACCAGTGTATGAGGATGCTCATACAACTCCCTGCTTCTTTAGCTCTGTTGGTAAAGCACTGCACTTCAGCAGCAAAGCTGTGTAGACACAAAACCTGTGTGTATGCTACACCTAAACTGGGGAGTGGGGGAATAGATCTGCACATCTACATGTGTGAAGTAAGTTCTTATCACATACTGCCTGCAAGCCAAGCACATCCCCCTCACACACGAGGGCCCAGTTTTGCCCTGTGGTTTCCACAAACACGCTCCTTCCCTTCAACTCAGTTTGTTGCTGTTGCTCAAACAGGAACTGCTGTGCATTCGCAGCCTTTAGCAGGTGATGCTCTAATCTCCCTTTGGCATCTCCCTGCCAGCTGCCAGTGCAGCCATGTATAAATCTGAGAGCAAATTTTCTAGGACAGCACCATGAGGCAAAATGTTTTCCCTATTTGTTTTCTCTGTCCTTTCATCTTATCTCCCCCCGCTGCCACAAACCCTTTTCTATATCCTCCTCCCCTTTTGGTGTCCTCTGAGTGCAAAACCAAACTGATACTTGTTCCTGGTGCTGGGACCCTTATGTAGGTCAACCCCTGTGAGTCATGAGTGTGGTCTGCAGTTGACCTACAGCTGCTTCATGATGCAGAAGGGTAATTGGGCTTATAAGTTCTTGTGCCATTTGCCCTTGCCTTTCTTCTTCTACTTCCTTGGCAGATCCAGAAGTGCCATGCCGTGCCAGCCCGTCTGGCTGTGAGCTGCAGTTTTGTCAGTCCAGCAGCCCAAAGCAACTTACAGGCCTTCCTGTTTGGTGCCTCCTCCACAACAATGCAGAGCCCTGTCCAGAGATGCAGGTCCTTACAGCAGTTACTTCACCAGTGAAAAAAATATTGAACGAAGCAGAGCTGTCCTACTTGTCATGTTCCTGCTTGACTTGCTCAGGCATATTTAAAACTCCTCTGAGCCCTGCACCCACTGTTCTGTAGGGTCCTCAGCACTGCAGATCAGTCTCAGCACGAGCCTCAGTCCCTCTCCTACCAGCTTTCAGTAACAGAAATGGAAAGCAAATCCGTGTCTTCGCCCCATCAGAAACCGCAGCTGCAAAGCTGTCCTACTGTTTCATAAGCTGCTTTTATTTTTGAACCTTTAGACCTGTAGCACATCCTCTGCAAAGGTTAAATTCAAAATTAGCTGCGCAAGCAGAGAAAGGAAAGAGGAAAGTCTGTCTCCTGGCATACATTATAGTCCCCAGCCCCCTCCCAAACAAAATGGAAGTGTCTCTGGTTCAAGGCAGCCTACACAACAGCAATCTGCAGGAGCTGTAAGCTATTATTTTAGTTCCCAAGGAAAGTAATTACTATAGCAACCAACACATCTGAATGGCTCTTTGGCTGCTACCGAGATACAAACAACTTGCGCACAAAGGCACATCAGAAACGTGCTGTGTAAAATGTTCTCGGGGAGCTCCGCTTTTTGTAGAGCTTTATAAACCGTGCATAACAGGCTTCTGAGAAATGACTGCCAGAATAACAGCAAGCAATTGTGCCATGCCATGATCCCAAAATAACCTAATCAATGGCTCAGTATATTTGCCCCTGAAGAGATGAAGAAAAAAAAAGTGCAGGCTCCATTTTAAGCCTGTGTGCCGGGAAGTACCCAGCTGAGCTAAAGATACATTCAATAAGCAGACAATAAAATGGTGGGGAAACGTCTCCCCTTTTGTTCTGTGTACTGATGCATACTCCCAGCAGGCTTCAAGTGCCAGCTCATCCCTTGGGCTTATACAGAGTTTGTCAGAAAAAGGGATTTAATTACAGCCTTGTAATGCTGGAGGGTGTAAGAAATGATGTCTGCATTCTTTTCTGTGTCTGTGCAGCAATCAACCCCCACAGACCCCATCTCCAGCTGCAGTGCTGGGTACATCACTGTAGCTATTACTGAATAAGAAAGCTTCTTGAGCAACAGCAAACTGTAATCATTGGCCATTGCTTAAGTATTACAGCATTTGGAGTGTCTCTGTCACCTTCAAATCAAAATGCCACGTGTGTAACAACAGCTTGATGGTTTCTAGTACCTGCCTGCAAAGCAGCACCACTTCATGATGCTGAGACAAACAGCTTAGATCCTGAAAACAAGAGATCTGGTCCAAGCAACCTGGCCCAGGAGTATTGCCTGAAGTTTCCCCACAGGACACATACACACATGTCACCTGTCTCAAGGATGGTGAGTAGCATTAACATCACACTCCTGTTTCATTGCACAAGGCAGCTCTGATGAAAATGGAGGTTATGGATCTGGGTAACTCAGAACGGAGTTAGATACTATAAGGGAGCACAACACATCCCTTCCCAAATCTGAACTGCCTTTTAAAATTATCTTTTAATCAGTTGAGTCCTAAAGTCTTGCTCTGGGCCCAGAATAAACTGAAAATTACAGCTGGATTTAACATAAATACGAAATTAAGGAAGGAAATATAGTGATGTAATTTATTACAGAAGTGTCCTACAACCAAACAGAAAAAGGATCTTGGCATAGCAGGTTGTGCATGACCAAGTTTTGGTTGACTGTAGCCTTTTAAACAAAATAACTTTATTTTGGATTAAATAAAAACATCCGAAAAAAGCACAAAAATAAAGTATTCATAAGAAAATAGCACAAACATATATAAAATCCAAAGACTTGCTTCTGTCTTGCAAAATGGTAGCTGCCCTTTAAGCATCAGGAATTTCCAAACTGTGGATCCCAGGGCAGTAAATTCTCCTCTGTAATTTTTCTCGTGGTAAGTTCATTTTCTCATAGTAGCTGATGGTGCATTAAATAGCTCCCTCTCAAAATAAACCCAAAACCCAACAAAACAGTTCTTTATCACAGTGTGCCTTCTTACAAGCTCTTTGGTTGGGGAAAGACAGGACCACTCACTCACAGGGTGACTTCCCAGTTTGCCTTTGCTACTAAACAGGAATATCTTGCCTGGTTTAGAGGAGCTGGGACCAGTGGGACCAGGATTCTGAGCAGCACGTAACCTGCCTTCATGCCATACCTCTGCTATTCCTGCAGGGTCACTGGCAGCAATAGAGAAGATAAATCCTTGTTCCTCACAAACATTTTGTGGTTTGGGTCAGAAAAGGCTGCTGCAGTGCCTTTTCAGTAGGAGCAAGGGAAGATACAGAGTAGAGAGCTACTGCACTGCCCTGCTGCTCATGCAGAGCTGCACGGCAGAGAAGTGAAAGCGAAGTCTCAGAGACGAACAGAAAGCTCTTTTGAACACTCACCAGCTGTGCAAGTGCCCTGCTGCCAATGCCAGGTGTGTTCAGGCCCAATACTGTGGTTTTCTTCTGCGAAGAAAGAAGAGAAAAATGCAAGGAGCTTGCATTTGACCATCACTGTAAGCAAATCTCAGTGCCACAGTGAATAAGGCCCAAAACAAACTCTTCCTTAAAAATAGAAATCCTCAAGGTCATGAAGCAGGACTCTTGGAATACCTTGCTCAGATTCTGAAGCTGACGTTGCTTCTTACTGTTTCCTGCAAGATTCAGGCTTGTGCAAACTGGTTTCTTTTCTAGTTTATCTGGTAGCTTGAAAATTGAGGGGGTAGTTCATGAACAGATTTGTCTGCGGTATTGCTTTTGCATTTGAACAGCCTTAGATGTTACTGGGGCTTCAGTGATCTTGCATCTGTGAAGGTAGGTGAGAAAATCAGGGTGTTCATGACTATTACATCAGAGAAGGAGTTTGACCTGGACCTTCTCTGCTGCAAATCAGAGAAGTAAATCAAAATGGCAACTCCTGTCATGTTAAAAAACCCCACAGGTTAATGAAATCCGGTCTTTGCAAAGCAGAAATGCTTCCTATGGCTGGAGAAGCACGTTAAGAGAGAGGTGTTGAGGGAGTCAAGGTGCTAAGGAGTGAGCTTCTGGGAACACTCTGCATGTGAAAACACTTCATGAATTGGTTATAAATGAGGTTGTCCTCTCTTCCATCCCTCAGGAGCCTTCCTCACTCCAAGGTTTGTGCTGCTCCCTGTTGTGTCTCAAATGGGAGGTGGTATAGGTGAGCAGTAAAAAGCATGTTTACTTGCCATGTTGTTTTTGGATAGAGAGCACAGGTTGTGAAGGTGCAGAAGGAAACACAGGAACGGGCATTTGTGTTACACAGCAAATATGAAGCCATCACTAACAAATAAGAGCAGGTTTCCAAACCATCTCTGCTTAGCCCTGGGTGGGAGGTTTTGTTTCTGTGTTGGCTTGGAATTTGTAGTTTGTCTTCTTAAAAGATGATGGCTGTGTTGGAAATTAATATTTAGCAACCACTGGTTGATTGATTGAGGCTTTTTGGTGGCAGTTCTAGGAATTATTGGTTCTTTGAACAAGTTCTGAAAATGGGCCATCATAGAAATACAACCATATCAAATTGTAGTGAGGTTCTCTAGCCTTGCACTTGAGCCTTGCCAAGAGAGGTCAAAAATATGCACACACAGTAGTTACTTGTTGCCAGGGTTTTCCCTGCAGACAAATTGCCTGCGAAGACCGGAGACAGGCAGAGGTCAATATTTCAAAAGACGATTTTTAATGGAGTCTGGGTCAGAGCCACAACTTGGAGAATAACAACACCCTGGCCAGCGAATACCCTGAGCCTGATTTACAGCTCCGTCAGCAGGCACTGCCTTGTGCCTCTTGTGGAGAGGTGGGGGGAGGACAAAGGGAGAAAACACCGTTTTGTCGTGCCGCGCTTTGCAGGGGCCGTGAAAGTCGTGTCGGTGTGTGATGCAAGCGGGGGACAGGGGAGGGTAGCGGCGATGCTCTGTCCCCCGGACTTGCGAGCTGACGGCTGTAGTGCCCGGCTTGGCAGCGCCCGCCTGAGCGCCGCAGCCTCGCTCCCTGCTCTCCGCATCCTTCCCGCTCCCCTCGGGCATCTCCCGCCGCCCGGACCCGGCGGCTGCTGCCACTCGGGGCCAGCCCAGGGTGCCCGACGCTCCCTCCACCGGGCGCGGCTCCTCCCCGCTCCGGGAGGCGGCCGGGCCGGTGTTTTCTGGCCGCCCTTTGGAGCCTTGTGTGCGTCCATCCCGGCCGCCATTGTTTCTTCCTCCTGACGAGCGTCCTTCCCGGGCAGCGCTGCGGCTCCCCGGAGGGGTCAGTGCCGGGGTTTGGGGAACGATGACAGCGGTGCGCAGAGAGGCGTTCGGGCGGATGCCCGCGGAGCAGGGGGGCGGAGAGGTGGAGAAGTTCGTCTTGCAGTCGGACAGCGTGAAAGTGGAGATCCTGTCCTTAGGGTGCATCATCGCCGCTCTGGAGACTAAAGACAGGGATGGGAAGTTTTCAGATGTTGTCCTAGGATTTGACACTTTGGAAGGTGGGTCTAAATTAATTTCTTACAAAAAAAAAAATAAATTAACCTCCCACAGTCAGGCAATTTAGCAATTTAACCAGCGTTTACAGCGTGATCTGCTTCTAAGGGTCCCCTCCAAATCACGGGCTGAACAGATACACTTCCTGCTGCCTGTCCTGGCGGGATGTGGTGGATGTGGAACTGGTGGCTCCAGCTTGCAGTGTGCCCCTCTGTTGGGGCAGCTCTGAGTCACACCTTGACTGCAAGAGCCCTCTTCTGCAAATCTGCAAAGAATACACGATCCCATCAGGCTTTTTTAATCAATAGTGAGCTGTGTGTCCTGTGAAACACTGGAACTGCAGTCATGTATTTAGTCCTAGAGGGAAACAGAGAGAGAGACCTCTGAGTCCATAAGCACACCTGGAGACCACCCGTCCTGTCCCGATCTTTCTGTTTAACCATGTGCTGTTTTTCTGGACAGGTTACACAAGGAAGCACCCCTTCTTCGGTGCTGTTGTTGGGCGTGTTGCCAACAGGATTGCAAAGGGGAGGTTTACCTTGGACGGGAAGGAGTATCAGCTGTTCCTCAACAATGGGCCCAACAGCCTGCACGGAGGAGCCAAGGGATTTGACAAGGTGAAAATCAGGCTGGCGGTCCCAGTGTCCTCCCAGCACACAGCCTGTGACGTTGTGGCAAGAGGGTATGATGTCTTCCCTCCTGACCCTGTAACATTTTCTGGTGGTTATTGAGTTGAATCAGCTCAGAAAGTGCTGTGAGTGCAAGAATGGGGGGAAGTGAGACAGATCTTGTGAGCTGCTGGGTTGGCTTGTCTTTGCCTGAGTTTGCAGGGCTCTCTTATATCTTCCTTGATGCTGTGCTGAGGGATGCTGTGCTTCCTCTGCATGACTGCAGCCCTAAGGCCTCATGAGCCCAGTTCTGACAGAGTTGTCCTGGGCAAGGTGCTGCGCCTGCAGAGCAGGGCTTGGGACACAAAGGTGAGGACCAACCTCAAGTGCAGCGGAGGCTCCCCAGGTGCCAGCTGTACCACCCTGCAGTGTGTACTGTAGTTGTGCCAGTGCCCAGAGAAGGTGTCCTGGGGAACAGG
>JAWWLV010000121.1:13581068-13593301 GCA_035041135.1 Platyrinchus mystaceus | reverse complement strand
GTCCCGGTCTAGATCGCGCTCGAGGTCCCGAGGAAGGAGGTATTCTCGGTCACGCAGTCGGAGCCGTGGTAGGAGGTAGGGTTCTGGCTGCTGGCTTTTCATTCCTTTTCTTACTCCTCTCTCTGCCCCTTCTTTCCCTTCTCTTTTGAAAATTACCTTGCAGTGATTTGGTTGGTTTTTCACTTTGTTTTGCAGATCAAGGTCAGCTTCCTACCGCAGGTCCAGGTCAATCTCTCCCCGTAGATATAGATCATTTTCACCTCGCAGATCCCGGTCTGGCTCTCTTAGAAGGTCAAGGTATGTGGTTTTTATTTAAACCCACAGCATTGTCAAAGGGAGCATAACTTGAACTTGGAACATTTATTTATATATAATACGTATATAATATAAACATTAAGTTTCTATTTTGCAATCCACACTTTTTTAGGAACATTTATGGTGTTACATCTCTCAGAACTAGTCTGAATGCTTTCTTTATGTTACAAGTCTAAGCATATGGTTTTGGAACTGCTGTTTCCAAGCTTTTTTTTTGTTAATACTGCATCAAAGTTACAGCTGTGATCTGTGATTAAGGTTTCCTTGTTCAGCTTCAAGGATACAGGGTGTGACTGCTTAGTCACCTAGGACAGTGGGATTGGATGGCACTACTGACCAACTGTACTGCAGCTTTGTAATAGTACAAGTTACTTCTGCAAAGCCGACAGTCCCACAGAGTATTGTGTGACATCTAAATGCCTGATCTCTATCCCAGCTCTGTGAATCCTGCAGTATTAGAGCTTCCGCTGCTTTTTTTCCTAGATCTCGGTCCAGGTCACGCTCACGGTCCCGGTCTGTTGTGTGGCCTCGAAGCAGGTGAGATACTTGTTTTAGGTCAAACCCATAATAGTTCTGGTGTGGTGTTTGCTTGTGGTTGTGTTTCGTTGCTTGTTTTTCTTCCTGGGGGAATTTGGCTGGCAGGAGTTAGAAGGCTGTGTAGCACAGCAGTACTTAATTTGTGCCTTTTCACAGACTGAAGTAGTGATCAGATTTCTTTTAATAAATGTGAGTTTGTTTTGGTTTGTGGCTACTATATATAATCTGTCTGTACGTGGCCATAGGAAAGCAGATGTATGATTTGAGGTCTGTGGAGAGAATTTCTGAACGCTAGTTAATGCTTATGTAGGTAGTAAAATGATGGTGGTGTGTTTTGCCTTACTGTTACTTAGCAACAGAAGTCGTGTTTGTGTTACAAAGTACCAGTTCTGGGTGGTTGTGAGTAACGCCGTTCTCTGAACTGTGATCCAGTGAAAAAGTTACTGGTTATAATGGTAGGAATGGGGAGGATGGTGGCTCAGCACAGTGACCAGGAAGGTTTCAAAGCAGTGGCTCGTAACGTTTCATTTAATTTACACCAACAGTGTCCATACAGTATTTCTGTAAGTTAATAGACCAGGTAAAGGTGCATCTTGATGACCCTTTAAAAACAGCTCTTAGCAGAAATAGAATAAAAATTGGCCAAGTCTGTTGAACTGGGTGTTTTGATGTTGAGTAATAGCACATGCCTGAATTCTGACACTCTAGGAAGACAAATATTTTCTAAGTAACAGCAAATATTTGAGTTGATAAGTAACATGATAAATGTGGGAGGAATGTCTCACTGTTTGAGTAGATTTTAATTCACAAGATGAACTGGAAACAGTGTACACATCAGTAGCCAGGTCCTGAAGAGAAAACTGAAAGGTTTTCATTGGCAAAACTAATGAAAAATCTGTGTTATAATAATTTGAATAAAATGGGCATCGGAACTTGACCCGAAGAATGCATCAGTTCTTCAGCACAGTTTTACTTGTGGCTGATTCGACACGCTTAATGTGTTGTTATATTTTCTAAGATGAAACTTGAAACTATTATTCCCTTTATAGAAGGGATGCTCACAGGTAGGAAGAAAGTCTGTGAATCTGGTCTGCTGTTTTGTGAAAGTGGTAGCTGAAGCTTTGCTGGGGAGCTTCATGTGCTTGCACTCCTGTCTTCTGATAAGTGGGGTCTCTGCAATAAGAGCTAAAGGATTCTCCTGAAAAGTCACAAGGAAAGCCTGGAGCACCAGAGCCTTCCTCCTCTCTGTTTTGTGATGCTATGTAATAAGAATTTGCTGTTGCTGTAGCTAACTTTCATTGTACATGCATGCCACTGGCTGCTTTGCTGAGCTTTATTTTTCTCCTGTTGTAGGTCTGAGTCTCATGGTAGATCTAAATCTGGCTTACCTGCTAAAAGGTGAGCGTTCAAATACAAGTAGCACTCAGTTGGTTTTTGCTTTGGTTGGTGTTTTTTTGTGTTTTTTTGTTTTGTGGTTTTTTTTCCTCATGATTCAAAATCTGTTTGGAGCAATATTTCAGTTGCATGTGGAAGAGGGTTTTCTGTTGTGTTGTGTCTTTTTTGTGGTTGTTGTTCTTTTTAATAGCTGATTTCAAAAATATTTTTCATATACTAAAATAATGTAATTTTTAATAGCTGTTTTTTTTATGGGACAGTAGGCAATTCAGAACAGTTGTGCATACAGGTTTTTGTTTTACTCAACCTTGTGACAAAAAAGGTATTTGTGACAGGATTTGGGGCATATCTTTTCCTACCGTTGTTCTCAACTGACTATATAGTTCTCCCTCTTCCTGACTCCTCAATTCGCTGCTCCTGCTTTGCAGGGTTACCCTGGTGACTCTGCAGCTGGTTTGAAGTTGTGTTGCTCTTTTCCCAAGGGCTCCAGCTTTCAGCATTTTTCCTTTTCACCTGCAGCTTCACGCTTAAAGTAATTGGGTACACTGGCTATTGGCAGTGTTAGTGAAGTGCTGGTGTCTTTTAATGCATTTAAACAACACCAAACTGTTCTGGGTTTAAATGGTCAGAAGTGGTTACTGACGCTATCTAAGTGTACAATGTTAATTGTTTCGTTTGTTTGTTTTTTAACAGTCGCTCAAAGTCCAGATCTCCATCTCCAAAGAGAAGGTAGGAATATCTTTAAAACTAGAGTGTGCCATGTGGTTAAATAGCACTAAAGTTGCAGTGGTTCCTATGGAATTTAACTTGGACAAGGATAAAAGCTTATTTTTTTTTACTTTTCTAAATGTGTGAACTATGAAAAGATGAATTGTTATGGGCACTTCCTGCTGCTGGTAGTCAGGATGTCATGATAACAATTTTAAGGGAATCTACTTCAATGAAATGTTAAAGGACAACAAAGTGTGGGCAAATGAGAAT
The DNA here is from genome assembly GCA_035041135.1 of Platyrinchus mystaceus. Lineage (NCBI taxonomy): Eukaryota > Metazoa > Chordata > Aves > Passeriformes > Tyrannidae > Platyrinchus > Platyrinchus mystaceus. The sequence continues at coordinate 13,590,073 of JAWWLV010000121.1, read as the reverse complement.
CAAGTATCCCTAAGTTCTTAAGGAATTTAGAATCTGGGAAAGAAGTGAGTAATGCAAGGTGTGGAGCAAACCATGTTGTAGGATTAAATTCCTGCTGGTGACTCCTGCTGGCTCAGCTGCACAGCTGCCAAGAGAAGTATGTGCTGGAATTGAGATTTCTGAGCAGTCTCAGCTGCAGCTGATCTCTTAAGCTTAAAGCTGTTTTTTTTTACAAAAATGTAAAATATAATATTTCCCTCATTATTTGTGAACTGTAAATGAAAACAGGGCTGCGACAGAGCAGTGGAAGCCTGAAGTAGCATGGAAGGTTTCTGTTGGTTTTGCTGTAGGAGTGGTTTTTAATCTTTTTCTTCCTCTTTTCAGTCACTCACCATCAGGAAGCCCTTGAAGGAATGAAAGTCCTGACGGAATGGATTCAAATTTCAGAAGTTTAAGAAAAAATTTATTTTGTTTACATTGTAAGGGATTTTGTGATATAAGGGCTTAGTCCTAGAAGGCTGTTTCTGTTGACTAGCAATTGGCATGAAAACTATATCTTTTAAAAATCTTGCTAGCAGACTAATACAAAACTCTTGTTATGTTCATGTTCTGTGATCTGGAAATGTTGGGCGCTTTTTTTTTTTATTATTGTTGCATTGAAATAAACTGTGCATTTCTAACTAAGAAATAGACTGTGGTAACCCTGCTGTTTCTGTTCCTGTGTGGCTGGGGAAGCAGGTCGTGTGCCCGTGAGGTGAAAAGCAGAAGGCAGGAGGTGACAGTCACTTGTGAGTGGTGTGTAGTGCAGTGGCTGTGCTGCAGGTGTGTGCCTTCCTTCCCTGCCTGGCACCAGTGCCAGCTCTCATTCCTGCTGGTTGGTCTGGATCCTTGCAGTGTTCATTGCACCACCTCGGAGCTCGGTGACGTGGAAAACCTGTGTGGGGGTGTTTGTGTGCTCAGTAATTCGACTTACAAGAATCTCTGTGAAGGACATTAACAGATCGGAAAGAACAAGGGACGTGTGAATGCTGGTTGGTCTGTCCTGATGGCTAAAGGACCAGTCACGTTCTCACCTAAAGGTATTTGAAATAGTTCTGGAATGTAAACTGTTGAAGTAAATGTTTTTAGAAATCTTTTTTTATGTCCAGGTCACTCAAATAGTGCTGCTGCTTTGTGATACTTTAAGATAAAGTGGCAGTTCTGATGCAGAAAATAACGCATTTAGATACTGTTTTTAGGAAATTTAAGGTTTCTCTTATAGTTGACATATCATAAGCAGAAGTGCAGGCCATGTTTCAGTAGCAGTATATTTAGGGAATCAAGAACTTGTGTTACACCTTTCTGATCTGCTCTGCTGGTTACACTTCGGCAGTAAAGTGTCCCCAGGGGCGTTGCTGCTGTCCTGATCAGGGGTTGCTTTGGGAAGCCAGACTGTAGCTGCCTGTATATGGATGGTCCCCATCTGGCCAGGGATAGGTTACTGAGAGATTTGATAGAAGTATGGTAAACAAGGGCAGGATATTTTCCAATTTGATTTGTCTCTGCAGCTGATAATGGCTATTATCAGAGTAGCGAGGAAATCTGAGTGCCAGGTAATTTTGACTTAAAAGTCTTTCTTTTACTATGTTCTGCCCTATTGCTGTGTCTTACCAGCACGGGAGGAACAGTCAGTCTCTGTGGTTTCTGTTTGGGCAGCAGTGGGGGGATACCCCAGGGCTTTGGATGAACTTTAGTATTGTTGCTTTATAAGATGTCCAGGAATTAAAAGAATGATAATGAGCCCCTGTACATATCACTTTATAAATACTCTTCCTCTCTGTCTTACTACCCCTCCTCTTCCCCACGTCTGTACATTTCAGTGCACTGGGGTTTAGGGGGGAGGGTGACTTCCCTTTGCTGTAACCATAGTCCATTATAAGCTGCAGGCGAGGAAGCCAGAAGCAACAGCCCTTGTTAAACACAGCTGGGGGACAGCATTTATTGGGGTTCTTGCCCTGCTGCAGTGTGCAGCATCAGTGGTGAAACTGCCCCATGCACAACGGTGCTCTCAAAGGAGGTGGAGTAGCTTTTTACTATTTTTCCTCTCTGGACTGCTGAAGCAAAGCTGACTCAACACCAAGCCTGTAGACTGAAACTCCTCTAATAATCCCCTCTTCTAATGGGATGGGACACAGATGGGACAGCTGACCCCATGGAATGTTCACCATATACAGCCGGGGGAAGGAGATGGCCAGAGTGACAGCGCTTGTCTTCCCAAGTCACTCTTGGGCACGATCACACTGCTCCTGGAGCTGGTGGAGGTAGTGAATGCATTCCTTGTTTTGCTCTGTGTGTGCAGCTTTTGCTTTACCTCTTAAACTGTATCTCAGCCCATGAATTTTCTCACATCTGTTTCACTCCCCTCTCCCACTGCCAGGTCATGGAGATGGGATGTGGAGGAGGGAGTGGCCCTCTATTGCTTAGCTGGCTGAGGCTGAACTGCAGCAGCAATTCAGCTGCAGAGGCCATTCTGCTGCACAGGGATGTTGGTCTTGGCAATCCTGTCATCCTCCTCAGGTGAGGGGTGTGTTGGTGTGAAAGTGCTTCTACAAACATTCAAGTTTATTTTTTCAAAACATCAAACTATTCCCCAAACAATGTGCCTCCTCGGCTCATTCCTGAGCCTGGGGGTTACTGCTGGGTAGAGCTGATGGCAGAGACTGCTCACTCTGGTTTTCCTATTAGAGGTGACAGCCAAGTCCTGGCACTTAAGGCACTTACTTGCTATTATTTGCAGTTGGTAGTACATTGAGCAGCTTGGCTGCAGCAATGCTAAGGGGAAGAAATTACAGTGCATTATCACTGCAGCATTTTGCCACACTAGCAGTCCCTTCCCCAGAGTGTGAGTTCGGATAAAAGTTTCCAAAAGGGGCTTTTTTCCAGCTGTGGAGGGTGGCAGGAGGACTACCACATGCCAGAGCAGGTTAACAATTAGCAGTGTCATCCATCCAAGAATTCATTTTTAATGCACTACAGCAGTCCCTTCTCAGCTATTTTAGTTCTTTCTAGTGCAGGAGGGGCTGGAACAGCCTTTGAGGGAAAATGTCCACACTCTCCTGTCACCAGAACAGCCTGCACTGAACCAACACTGCACTTCAACTGATCCACTGCAGTCTCTCATCAGAGGACACCATCTAAATTTCAGAACCTCCTGCCATGAATCAAAATTTGTATGATGCCTTTGGGCTGAACCATAAGCGAGTGAACCCCGGTCAGCCCAAACTGGCTGCCTCAGCACAGTCATGGTCAAAATGTAGGAGCGAGTTTAAACCAATTTGGGAGTAGCTTATTATGTCACATGCTGCCTCCAGACATTGAAAGAAACAGCTGGATAGCAGGTATTTTTGTGACCAGAAAACACTACTGCCAGGGTCTAGTCCCAGGAAAAACCACTTTCTACTTGGAGGTTTCTATTCCTCCTGGGAGACTTGCTGTTTTCCCATTTCCCAGAGTGTACTGTAAGCCACCTTACTTTCAACAAGCGAGCAAACAAAGGGGAAAAGAAACAGAAAAAACTGTCAACAGCACAGTTGCCAACCTGTTCTTCCAGAGATTAAAGCCATGTTTTGGAGCAATAAATAAGACACGGATGTTACTTGGCCTGTTACAGTCTTTAGAGAAAGCTGTTCTGATGTCACTGTGTGGTCACAAGCTTTACAATCATCCCGATGATCCGAGATCCGCGGGGGCACATGCACAAATCCATGCTGGGATTCTTGATTTTATCCTGCAGCAGCTGGTCCAGTTCACAGCGCAGCTCTTTCACCAGCTCAGCCACCTGACAGGGTAAAACAAGAGGGAAGCGTAAGGCTCAGGGCATTCCGGACACCAGCACAGCTCCGCAGCGCTCCCGGGATTATCCCTTCTTCTCCTCACCTGGTGAGAGGCAGCCACGAACCGTATCCACCCGTCATCGAGGGAAATGACAAACTCCCCCTTGTGGAGCTGGATGTGCACCTGGCCGCCCCCCAGCAGCACCAGCGGGTACACGGACACCATGCTGCAGTCCCGGATGAACACGCGGCTCGTCTTGATCTTCTCGTGGTACACCAGGTAGGGGCTCTCAAAGTGCCTGGTCTGGAACACACACACACACCACAGCCTCCTTAAAGGGATTCATCTTTTCCTGTCCCCTCAGGTCCTGCCTCTCCTACAGCTGCAAAGAGCAACAAGTCTGCCTAAAATGCACCTGCATCACTAACAGACTCTCTCTGACCCACAAGAGCTGCCAGTAATTTCACCAGTTATCCCATGTTCCTTGCAGTGAGCACAATAGAAATCAGCTAATTCAGCAGTGTTGCCTCAAGGCCCCAGGTTCTCCACTTCATGCTAAGGACATTCTCGTGTGTGCATCCGTTATGCTCCTTCACAGCAAAAGTGACAAATGGTTCAAAGCCCAACAGTAACTGAAAACCCACTTTTTAAAAAACAAGTAACTTATATCCTGGAAAAGCAATGAATCATCAAACATGGAGACAGACTTCATGAGACAAATATTACCATGTCTTGGCAAAGAGACAAGAGCTTTTATCTAAGTATTAGCTATTAAGCTGGAAATTAACTTCAGAACTTGAGGACACAAAGAAACAAACAAACCAGAGTATGCCCCTGAATTATTTAACAATAGATAATTAATACTGAGGAGAAGCCAGGGGAGCATTGCAGCTGAAACTTTTTTGCATTCAGCTTTGCAGATGCAGCTTTAGAAAACATGATGGGGGTTTGCTGCATCCCTAGTTCCACTCCAGAGGCTGGAGTTTAACTGTGTGCCCAAGAAGACACTCTTAATTCAGGAACACACCGTTATTTGCAATCCTAACACAGGACTGTTCAATCATTAAGATCTTTTATTTTAAACATCAGTAGGGATCCTCACTGTAATCTTAAATATTGAAGCAAAGATGATTTCTTCTATTAAGAAAAAGAGTATGCTTTGCAGAAAAAAAAGAGTCCTGACCTGATAATTCACAGATGAAGGATGAATGTGAACATAACCATCATTTTTGGTAACAAACTTCAGCTCTTCTGCTTTTGGTTGCATTTTGACTGCTCCTGAACTGGTCTTCTGGTATTTACCCTCTGGCTTTTTCACCTGTATGGTAAGAAAAAAAAAGTTATAAAAACCTGCTGCACCAGAAAGCCTTTTTAACCTTATGTTTTAAATTTTTCAAAAACGGAAATCCTGTAGTAGTAACATGCCAAGTCACTACACTCTGGGTGCTGTCTAACCCTGACTGTTTGTTTGTGACCTCAGCCTTCTAAAATGCTGTAATTTAAAGTAGCTTCTTAAGATTTGCTGCTGTCTTCTGTGAGACACTACAGTCAGCCTGCAGGAGCAGCAGGGGTCTCAAGCAATACAAACTGGGGCTCTGCTGCCTGTCTCTAACAACACAAGCAGCAAGCTTTGGCAACCTAAGCCAGGCTCAGGACTACCACAATGAGCCCAGACTGAAAGCAGGCCATGTGGATATGAGAGCAGAAGGAAAAATGAAAAAGCATTCTCTTACCTGGACAACGTTGGGATACAGAGCAGCACACAACATAGCTGAGATCAGCTTGATGTTCTCTGCGTTCGAATTTGCCTGTGAAATCAGTGCATGCATTAGGTATTCTACAGTTCAGTGTATAGAGTTAAAACCCTGCCCCAGGAATGATTGAATTCCTGATACTGGCTGACTTTTATAGACACACTGCTGTGCTCTATAGAGGAGGACAAGTCACTGCTCCTCAGGTCTCAGGCTAGACCTGGGCTGTGTTCCCCCCACCATCAGTGGAGCAAATTGGCCACCACTAACCTGATGCGGTTAGTGCTGAACCAAACTGCTCTCTGCTCTCTGGCCACAAAGCAGCTTGCAGCCAGGAAAAAGCAGGCCCAAGTTATCCCAATGCACAGTAAGATTCTACAGCTACCAAACCTGTGTCACCCTGACCATCGTGTACCGCCGGGACATCTCTGGCCCCAGAGGCAGCGCTTTCTGAAGACTTTCCACATGAAAAACTGCAGCATCCTTCTGAAATGCTGTGAATTACCTCTTCTCCTGTGGCATCCAACACACCATCGCCTCCTTGGGACCACTTCTTCTCAATGTCCCTGGCTCTTAATCCCTCCTTCACAAACCCAATGTCAGAAAGCAGCTCTGCAAACTGCCGCTTCAGACTGGCAATTTCCTACAAACAGACAAAGGGCTGATATGTGGTGGCTGCCACACCAAGCAGGGAGAGTCTGCCCTATCACTTACTTCTGTCACTAGGACTCTGCCAGTGTCTCAACTGGTCCCTGTGAAAGGCCACAAACACTGGCTTACCTGAAGAACTCTTCCTGACAAAAAGTTCTCCCTGCAGTAGTTGTAGCTTGCTTGAGAGCCCTCTTTGATACTTAAACGCCATCCCTAATGGAGAGGATGAGAGGAAACCTTTATTTCCACTTGAATTTCAAACATATCAGAAACCCCCAAGAGAGGCTACTGAATTTTATCTCACCTTATAGGCCTGGAGGAGAGCCAGGTAGTCACTGTTTCCTACTGCAAACTCCAACTTCTTTTTGTTTGCTTCTTCCCTTTTATCCCATGGTGACACCTAGAAAGGCAGTAATAGATTGTGTGTGTTCTTCCCCTCATCACTTAGACAAGCCACTCTTAGAGCTACATGGCACATTATCTTTCGTATTTTCACAGCAGCTCACGGGTCAGAATGCAAATTTTCTCCATGGATAACAGGAAATATGAGGCATTCAAAAAGCCAAAGTGACAGCACACAAACTGAGGTCCAAACCAAACTCTGCATTCACAGCTCAGACATGTCAGCTCCATCATTATCACCACTGTTTCCTAACTTATAGTACCCCTAATTTTCAATTTTTACACCAAATTTAGACAAAATGTCTGCACTTCTTAGTTAAAAATGAAAACTAATATTCACTGTTTCTACTGTACACTCACACTATAAATATCATTCTTGTTGCCACCCTGTGCTTTTGAACTTCTGCTGGACCATTTCAACAAGCACTGTATTAACACACAGACAATGGAGGCTAAAAAGAAGAGCTAAAATACTCATGTGTAATATGCTGCAAGTTACAACAGCATTTTGCTGCTGCACAGAAACACAGCACTTTGGTTAAGAATACTTACAAAAGGGGACTTAAAGGCCAGGCTGGCTGCGATCGTTAGCGCGGGATCCAGGCAGCGGAAGATGGTGCCAAACAGCATCAGCTTTCCAATCCTGACATCAACAGGCAGCGAAGCTAAGTGATATCCCAGAGGGGTGAGCTTTTCATCGGGAGTTAACGCTCCCAAGTCTTGCAGTCGCACCTTTGAGGCTTGCAGAGACTCGGTTCTAGGGGGCTCGATTAGTCGTGATAAGACAGAGTGAAGACTCTGTGCAGAAAACATCTCCAGGATCTTAATTCTTAGGGGGGAGGGAGGAGTTGAAAAGAAAAAACAAAGGAAGAAAAAAACCCAGCTTAGTTCCATACACAGGATAAAAAAGCAAGCTTTTGTAAAAACAAAACAAAAAAACCCCAAAGAAAACATGCTTTGAAGCACATGCTCCCTAGAAGAGGGCCTGTTAACACGTATTTGAAGTCAGAGAGCAATGTGGAATATGAGTCTGTAAGAACAGATTTCTATTTAGCATACTAAGGTTTAAAATAAAGGTTTTACTGTCAAAATATAATCTGTGCTGTTCTGTTTCCTTTTAGTACTAAGGGGTGCCCAGTGCACTAAGGGGTGCAGGGGGGTAGGGAGGCCTCTTCATTTAACATCTGCGTGATGAAGGTGCTTGATGCAGATTGTAGCTTTACTGCACTGTGCTGCACAGAAACACTGCAAGAGTTCACAGCAGGAAGGCACAAACATCTCTGGTAGGTCTGGGGTACAGGAATGCAACTGTCTTCCCTGTGATGAGAGATCTGAGATGTTACTTTTTCCTAGGATGAGGGGAGAGATAGGGAACTTGGAGAATGGGGAGAATTGGTGGAGGGTGCAATTAGAGTGGGGTTCTGGATGCAGAGGCAGTGTGACAATAGGATCAAAGCAACCACTCAACAGAGACCCAGACCTTCAGAGCATGTTTCTGGGTTTCATGATGTGAGAAAACACTGAGGAGTCAAAACCACCTCGATAATGACATTCCAAGTGCTCCCTGCAGCAAAAGAAGGACATTCTTCACATTGCCTTTTTGAAGAAACACAGGGACAACAGCTCACCTCAGACAGAGCTGCTCCAAGGGCACCCTTTGTATTTCTGGTAACTGTTGTTTTACAAGCTGATGGTTGTAGTGGTGGCTGCTGAAAAGATGAAAGCAGACGCCTGAGGCTACACGGCCTGCTCGCCCTTTCCTCTGCAGGGCATTGGCCTTGGACACAAATGTATCTTCCAGACTTTCCATTCCTTTGCCTGGGTCATATCTGCAGGAGAGCAAGAAACAGACTGATATTCATAGAACCACAGCATGGTTTGGGTTGGAAGGGACCTTAAAGATTACCCAATTCCAACCCCACCTGCCTTGTGCAGGGACACTTTCCACTCGATCAGGTTGCTCAGAGCCCTGTCCAACCCAGCCTTGAACACTTCCAGGAATGGGGCAGCCACAACCTCTCTGGAAAACTTGTTCCTCTGCCTCACTACAGTAAAGAATTTCTTCCTAATATCCAATCTAAACCTGCCCTCTTTCAATTTGAAGTCATTACCCCTATCACAACCTGCCCTTGTAAAAAGTGAGTATTCATGAGTGCAGAGTGAACAGGCTGGAGGTTAAGCTGGCAGATGCTGCCAACTTCTGTATGGATACAATTCCCACTCCTGCACTTGGATCTGAATTTAGACTGGCTTTCTCCACCTTGTAGCAGCTTTCTGCAGATCAAGTTTCCTTCAAGTTTTTACCAGCTCTTTGGAAAACTAAAGTATACACCTCAAGGCATATAACAGTTTCCCAGCTCACAAAACACTGAGGAATGGATTCCAGTACCTTTTCTCTTTCATTTTTCC
>JAWWLV010000121.1:13527588-13572186 GCA_035041135.1 Platyrinchus mystaceus | reverse complement strand
TCTCTGATTTCAATCTCTGGAACACAGCTGTCTTTCTGCAGAGCTGTTGAAGAAATGGAATCATTTGTTTTACTGTAACAAAAACATAAACTGTCACTACTTAAGTGCTCTAAAATGTGATGCAGTTGTTCTAGAAAACTCTGTTGAAGAAAGCTTGGCTTAGATAAAAGTTTTGGAATTGGAATCACCTATTCCACAGAGTTGCTGTCACCCTGCCATAAGTGACAGCCTCAGCTCTCCCCCCGTGAAATCAACACAGTTGCTCTTGCATACATAAAAAGGGTCGACACCTTGTGCCACATTCTAGAACCACTTTCAACATTCACTTAGCCTTCAATCCACCTTTATAAAGTTAATTTTGAGGAGGTAATTTTAAGTAATTAAAAAAGTTTCTGAATTGATGAGTAGTAGATGCACCAAAGTTTTGCAAACAACTTTCCCCCTTCCCTGTCGAGTCTCTGGTCCATTTTGGTGAGCTCACACTGTATCTCTCCATGCCCCTTCATGGACTGTGTGGGAATGGGCATCACACACTCTGCCAAACCAAACTCATTAGCTCTGTGCTCCTTTTACTCAGTTCTGGCCAGCACAAAACCCCTCTGCTGCAGCTTGATTATGGAAGGGACTTCCTGAGGCACAGACAGATCATGGATCTGGCTCACTACATGACACTAATCTCCAGAAATAGATTTGGAACAGATGGATGAATTGGGGACTCTGCCTTGTCTCTCTCTCTTTCTTTTTTTTTTTTAACTTTTAAATCTTTCTGACTGTTCTTAGCCCAGAAACCACAGAAGCAGATTTGGTGTACCTTCAGACAGTTGATTTGAACCAGGTGTACTCTCTGTCTGTAGCTTCATAGGAGGTGTTGCCAGCAGGGACACAAGTGGAACACTGTATTTGTGCTGAGTATTGCCAAGTAACTCACTTATTTCATGTTCATCTTCTAAGCAAGTCACTAAGGTGTACACCACTGGTTCATGAGACTCTGCAGCAACCAAGGCCTTTCCAAAGAGGAATTCAGCAATGTGTAAACGACAAGCAAGAGGCAGATTCTCATCAGTGGAATAAAATGCCACAAGAGGTGCTTGAAGTGGATATTTGTTTTCTTCAGGAAATCTTACTTCAAGTTCATATATGGGACCATCATTATGTCTGAGATGAGCATCATCTACAGAGTTCTTGGATGGTTTTACTGGATGGTTTGGAGGGAATTCATGTGCAAATCTGCATTTTGAACCAAACCTGCAGCCTCCTTGGAGATAAAATTTACATATTTCCTTTGAAGTCTGTTTTGCTGTGTCCCTAGTACAACCACCCTTCTGTTTAGATTTGCTGAGTCTGTTTGCCAGGTACTCCAATTCCAGACTAAAAGTCCAAACGTGATTTTTAATTCTTTCTACAAACTTTTCTCCATAGATTGACTGGAGGGCAAAAGCTTCTTCTTGTCTCTGTTCTAAACATTCTTCTTGACTGGCTTCAGCAGCTGCTGCAGAAACCTGCATCTTCTCTCCATATTTTTCGGTAAAGCACTGCAAGAGCAAATACTCCAGTGATGCCCCAATATTACCATTGCAGGATCTCAGCACTGTCCTACAACGCTCACAGTCAAAACCATACCTGCACCAAAACAGAGACAACATGGAAACGAATGAGAAACTCTCATGAAGCAAAATGACCACACATCTGCTTGATTAGGCTCAAAGTAAGGAAGCATGTATGGCATGAGATAGAATTACTACCATTAGGGGAGAAAACCACACCAAAATGTTTATGCTCTTTTAAATGACAGTGGCAGGCAGCGATTTGATGTCTGTGAATGCCAGTCTGTGGTTTGTAAGATGGCAAATTCGTTTATGTGGCAACTATCTCACAGCTCAGAATGTAGCACATAATAGTTACAGGATTAGATTTCCTCACTGAACTATATAAATTAAACCCTTCAGAAAAAGCTGCCACATATAAATACTCGCAAACAAAGTGAAAATAAACACTCATGTCTGAGCAAAATGGATGAAGAACACTTACAAGGTTTCCCCCTACCTGGGAGAAACATACATACAAAAGCAATGCTCCCTGAGCTGTCCTAATATCTGTTTCACTGCCTCGGAGAAAGAATTGAAAACATCACTGAAAAGGGCTGGAATGTTTATTTTCATAAAATCATTATGTTAAATTCACCTAGTTGAGGATTAGATTCGTACGTGATACAAACTCACCAGTTCTGCACATAGACCTCCCCAGAGCCAAGAGGAAGTCCAAGCCCTGAGGGTTTACAGTATTGAGACTAGTGATTTACCTTTTTGGGATACAAATTACTCACTAAAAAGCATCACCTGGAGAGTTTGTGCACAGCAAATGAAGACACTTCATTTTCTACAATCCTGTGCTCAGCTGGCTCAGCAGTCAACCTTGGTATCACTTTAGAAAGTTCCTGTTCTGTTGACCAGCACTGTTCATCATCGAGGTAATCAGGTTCGTCATCATCTTCACCAGCTACACTGATAAAAAGAGTTACCAAGTTAAAATGAAACAAAATTATACTGTTGAGTAGACACAAAACTCTGCCTCTGCAGTTTTAAATCCTTCATTTAAATGGAAGATTTGGCTACCCCTTTCCCAGAGTTAATATTGTAAAAAAACAAAGAGGACTTAAAACTGTAGGATTTGAGATAAAATTAAAAGTGAAGGTAAAAAATACTGTTTTCATTTCTAACAGTATGCCTGTTAAAGCATGTTTCTCTACAAGAGCTGGAATTAGTGCTTCCATTTAAACTAACTCTGATTCAGGAGCCAGCTCCTGCCCTTGAAGCTCTTGAAGAAGTTCTTTCACTCTTCTCTGATTCTCTGATGTCATGTGTATGGTTTGCAGAGGCATTCTTGCTTCAGGTCTCTGTTTCATTTGCCCTCCTCTTCTGGCAGGGGCACTTGATCTAAAAATTAAAATAGGACACAACCATGAGTTATTTGCCTGGCTCAAATGATTCTCACTGAATTGGGATGTGTTAGGGCCCAACCCTGTAATTCAAAACAGGAAAACCAAAATAAGGCAAGTCCATCACCTAAGGATTATTCATCCAGATTCACTCTTACATGATCAGGATTTGTGTGTCTGTATCTGCACACACACATTTTGTAACCTATGTCAAATCCAAAGTGATTTACTAAAGATTTTGCTAGGTAAAGCTGTTCTCATGTTTCTGACATGTTTCTAAGATAGATTGGTCAGAACACATACAGGATACTAAACTAATTCCAAACTGCTTATTTTCTATGGCCCAGCTTCTGCTTTGTATACACGACAATGAACATCCCGTGTTTATTAATGTTTTCTGACCAAAAGTGTTCTGAAATTATGACCGAAGAAGAAAATCAGAGGTTCTAATCTTTAAAAAGTAAATCACTTTCCTAGCTATAAAATTTATAAGGTGCTAATCAAAAGAAACATGTAAAAAGTGCTTCATACTGAAACAACTTCATCACCCTTTCCCTCTTCTTTATATTCAAAGATGTCAAAAAACCACCCCCAAATGTATCCCAACATCCAAAAAAGTATCCCAAATGTCCCAAAGCACCCCAAACAATCCTGAAGTATCCCAGACGTCTCTACGCCAATCCCCCCCAAATTAAAAGAAATACCTGGATTCTAGCCTTGGTTCCTCGAAGAGACAAAAATCATCTCCATCGTCCCAAATTTTGGCTGAACATTTCCTATTCCCACCGAGCTGAGGCTTGTTTGAACGGCCACTGCCGCCTCCTCCTCTTCCGCTGCCTCCTCCTCTTCCACTGCCTCCTCTTCCTCCTCCTCCTCTCCCTCTTCCTCCTCCTCTGTTGGGCTTTCCTCTTTTCCTCCCTGCTGAACTCATGTTCTCTTGCTGAAGAAGGTGAAAAAATAGCTCTTAGTTATGAGGATGATTTAGCACATTGCATATGTCCAAGCACTCATTATTTGTTTGTCTGTGTGACAAGAGAAGGCACTCTCTCAAACCACAGAGAATGATTTGTATGTGGGTGCAAGGAACACTATTCTAGAACATTGCTTAGTAAGTTCTGTGGCTTTAGAAAAAAAAAAAAAAGTAATATTCCTCACAGCTATTTAGCCAAAACCTGCAGGTTTGACAAAACTGTCTGGCTTCAGACTCTCTGGATGAGCCTACCAGCAGTGCTGCCTAGCCTGGGGGCTCCAGTTCTGCCACTCTGATGGAATTTTCTTGGACACTGAAGCCCACAGGAAAAACTTTCAGGGGAATTTTCATGGAAGAAGGCAGCCCCTGGGCTGTCAATTTTCAACTCAGGAGTTTGCAGCGTTGAGAGTAAAAGGTGGAAGGGGAGCTAAGGCCAAAGATACAATGTTTGTTCATGTTAACTCACATCAAACTCCTGACCCATCTGACTGCTGAGCACCCTGTGAAGCCCGGTCAGGGGAGTGATTAGGGACTTGTCTTGGAAAACAAATCCCCTCCTCACAGCAGGATCTTCCCCAGCGCTCACACAAGCCCATCAGCACCGAGCAGCTGTCAGGGACAGAATGGCCCAACATTATGCTCCAGTGCACATTCCTGCTAATGGAAAGCTATTGCAGGGCAGGTGAGCAGCCGTGGGCAGCCTGTCGGGAGCTCATCACCTGGATCTCCGCACTGGCACCTCCAGAGTCGGGACAGGACCGGCCACGCACAAGTAACAGCCCGAACGAGGGCTTGGAGGAGCGGCAGCGGTTTGGGCGCAGAGAGCAGCAAACTCTCCTTTCTGTGGTCGCTCTCCCTCACTGGAGCTCCGCCGGGGCCGGACAGGAGTCCACAGACAAGCCGACCCCGCTCGGAGCAGCCCGCAGTAAGTGAGAGAGAGGCGAAGAGGGCGAGCACGGCGCCGCTGTCACACGGGGTCTGTCCCCCTCTCCCAGCCCTGCCCGTCTCCCCAAGACCCCTTCCCCGCCCACCCGCCTCCCCTCAGCCTCTCTCGCAGACCCGCCGCGCACTCCTTCCTCTCCACCCCCGCTCCCCGCGGAGCCGCGACTCCCTCCGGGGGCTCCACCGCCCCCTTCGCCCGCCGTCCTCACCTCCCCGCCCGGCACCGGCACCCGCAGGGAGCCCCGACCCGGATCCGCCGCCTTTCCCTTCCGGGCCGCGGCCGCCCCCGCCCCGCTCCGCCCCGTGGGCAGGGCCGAGGGCTCCGCGGGGAAGGACGGGCGCTCAGGCACAACGCTGAGAGTTAACACAGCGACTTTAAGCTGCTGTGCGTTTTGTTCCCTTAAGAGAGCGCGGGCCAATTTAGTGTGTAAAATAAAAGAAAGTACGTCCTTTATTCTCAGGCCTGAGGCCCAGGGAAAACACGTGACGTGCGCCCACCCAGACAGTGGTTCCGTGATTTTATGATAAGGTCCATCCAATCCCGGATTTATCCACCCCTGGTTCTGCCCCGTTCTGCCCCCCGACACGCCCCTCCGGGAATTGGGTCTGGGGGGGTGTGGGACCCCTTCTTCCTCATCTTCATCTTCTTTGAAACATGCACAGTCCTTGGAGTTCCTCCAAAGTTGTGGGCTTGAGGATCGCAGTGTCTGTGTAATATCTTCTGATCCAGGCTTTTCTACAATTCTGCCTTGAAAAGAGGACTATAAACAGGCTAGCGGAATTTAGAGGGATGGATATGAAATGGGGTAACAGGGTTGGGTACGTGTAAATATTATGCTACAGGGTAAGGGATATAATACAGCTACATTAAAATCTACATTTACTACTTCTAAAATCTACACAAGTTAAAAAATCTGAAAAGCTTTGAGGCATTAGTTTGAATATATATGTGTGTGTGTGTGTGTGTGTGTATATATATGTATACATATATGTGTGTATGTATATGTATGTTTGAATCTTGGCCAGCAGCTGTAACAGTGACACTGGCTGTTTGTTTCTCAACAGACTGTAGTGGTTTTTAAAAGTATCTTTCGTATTCCCAAATAAAGACAAATACAGCAGTTGAAAATCTTGGCAGGTGCTCTTTGCACCAACCCACAAGTCCCATGAGGAGCAGCTGAGGGAGCTCCGGGTGTTCAACCTGGAGAAAAGGAGGCTCAGAGGAGACCTTATCACTCTAAGACTCCCTTGAAAGGAGGTTGTAGCCAAGTGGGGATTGGTCTGTTTTCCCAGGTAACAAGTGACAGGACAAGAGGAAAGGGCCTGAGGTTGTGACAGGGAAGGCTTAGATTGGGTATTAGAAAACATTTCTTCACCGAAAGGGTGGTCAGGCTTTGGAACAGGCTACCCAGGGAAGTGGTAGAATCACCACCTCTGGAAGTGTTCAAAAAACATGTAGATGTGGCACTTTCAGGACATGGGTTAGTGGTGGGCCTGGCAGTGTTGAGTTAATGGCTGGACTCAGTGGTCTTCGTGGTCTTCTCCAGCCTTAACTCCAAAACTGAGTGTGTGGGATCAAAAGGGAGGAAGGCTATACCAGTTTCAGAGTGAGGGTGATATAAGTGACAAGAGACTCCAAAGCTGTATCGTTTCAAGGACTGTTTCCTCTACAGTGTTAACAAAATAAGCAATTTTCTATTCTTCCTCACTAATTCCACAAATAGTGGTCTGTGACTTTATTGGACCTAATCTGGCCTTTTTCTCAGTCTCTTACAAAAATATTGGTGCAACGATGAAAATTAAGATTACGGCACAGAAGTGCTTCACAGCACAGATTCAAATACCCAGGCATGGCTTAGTGGCCTAGGCTGACAAAAGAAAGGTTTGCTCTGCCTTGATCCACAGAAAGAAATTCTGAAAAATTTAATTAACCCCTCAGGCCCTTTCTGTTTTCACCAGGGAATGAAAACTTCTCCTTTTGACACTGGTTTGTGACTGTTAATAAGTGTCACAAACACGTGTCCCTGACAGCCCAAGGCAAACTATTTTGCCAAGTTTCAGGATTGCTAGTTTCCACTTGCTCACATGAGATAGGTGCCAGTTCACCAGTTAACTGTGGCTTTCATGAGAGAAGCACACAGCAACTTGTTGCAGCTGCTGGATGCCTTCATTTTTTAAGGAAAACAAGTCTCCAGTGATCAATTTTAAAAGTTATTTCCTCCTCATTTGCAAGGGATGCTGCTGCATGGACACTTCTGCTTTATACCAGTTTTCTAGGTGTAATGATGAGCTTGATCACTGCTTCACCGTGGTTTGTGAGGACTGGCATTACGTGGCAGTTACCTTTTCCCCCACAGGAGGCTGTAAATCCTTGCACCTTACCAAAACAGTGCATAGCAGGATGGGAAAAGCATGAGAGGATGGATTTTTACAGGAAGATCATACAATAACTGGCTGCATACATCAGCCATACATCAAAGGATAAACTTAATAGGACTTAATCCTTGTTAACTTCAAATCATGACTGTTTCTTTTCCTGCAGAGAATGCATGCTGAGAGGACATTAGCATACATCCAGTTTTGCAAAGAAGGGAATATGTTCCTTGGATGAATAACCAGCATACTTTGTAGGTCAAAACTTTTACAGGCTACAATGCTGGAGAAAGTTAAGGCAGGTACTTACACTACACTTGGAAGCTTCTGATTCCTGGCCACATGAGCTGCCAGAGCTGATTGCATTCTCAACAGGCTGGATTTCTGTCAATACAGTATGGAAGGTGAAGGAGAATTTTAAGATGAAAATGGATTGGCACATTTCATGGCTTGGCAGCAGTGGGACTGAAGCAGAAGTTGAAAATGCAGCTGTTTGGTACAGACAGTAGCATGGGTTAAACACAACTCTCTGGGCTCAACAGCTGTGACCAGTTTTCAACAGGCATTGATTACTTCATGTCTTAATTAAAAATGACCTCTGAGCATGACTGCTAAAAGCAGATAAAATTATTTTCTTTTCAGACTGATCAACTAAAGTCTCTTAAGTCTGTAAAGAAATTAAGTTGGGTAGGGTGAGTTCATAAGTGCAACAGTTGGTGACTAGAATTTCCCACTGGAAAGTCTTAAGCAATCTAAGTAGAAAAATCTTTTTGTGTTTTTGTTTGTATTTGGTCATCAAAGTCTCTACACTATGAATCTAAATACTTTGCTTTATAAAAGAGAAAAGCTGCTTTCTAGTTTAAAAAAAAAAACGAACCAAACCAAAACACAACATACCGGCGCTGTCAGGAAAAAATGCATTGAATCTTTGCTTGCCAGATTTTTAATGGAATTTTAGTAAATACCACTCCTTGCCTCCATTTGAAGACACAATGTACAAATGCTATTTCTTCAGATATGCCTTTAAATACTCAGCTAATTTTGCTAGGATTCAGAAACATCTTGGGCCCTGTGGTTTATTAGCAAAATGAAAAACCAGCACATTATCAGCGAACAGATATACTGGGCCATCTTAAACAAAGCAGCTCAGGGATCACTTGGCAATATAATGCCTTACAGCCCTTCTTCTTAAACTGCCTGTAAGAAAATCCATATTTGAAATGTTTTGTTCATAGATTCAGCTAAATGTTCTTATTTATTAAAAAACTAGCTTGAACTGTTTGTTGAATTCAAAAATGCACTTTCTGGCAAATTCCTTCAGAATTATAATTTTATTTTGTTCAATTTTGTTGTGTTTTGCTTCTGAAATAGCCAGATCTAAAAAAAGAAATACTGTGTCCTCTGTCCCTAGTCCTTGACTTCAGAGGTAGCAGCATCTTCCACAGAGCTTCTGTTAATTTAGGAGCTTGTCCTTTCAGCTCATTTGCTAGGGCTCCACATTTATCTGTGCTGCACAGCAATTATACTGATTTAGTCTGTGCAGTTTTACATTTCAGGTTTTCTGCCTGAAGGGTATCTTTGAAGTAGATCTTTATCTTTCAGGGAGAAATTACTTTGCCCTTTGTTACTGTGCCTCCTCCTTTGTGTCTCCCTGTTCTTACCCTTCAGAGCAGCTCACTGGACTGGCTCAAACATTTCCTTGACACATTTTCCTGACACCTGGCCTTGGATTACTTGCATTCTCCACATGCTTTCTTGATGTCCTTTGGAGCAAAAAGCCCTCCAATAAAGGGCTGATCCTCCTAAGTGAAGAATTGGAGCAGGTGTGGAGGGCTGTTGCTCCCCACCCTCCAAGTCCTTATTTATTTTTACTCAAAGAAAATTTGTCATGATCTAACAAGAAACAGAAAATACTCGGGCTGGTAATTGCTGCTTCCCTGCCCCAGCTATTTTGGTAATCTTGCTCTTGGCCCCTGTGCCCTCCTGGCCCTGGCATTCCTAGTGAGGCCATGCCTGGTTAGAGACAGGGTGTCAGAGAAAGTAGGGAGGAGCTGGTCCCATTTCCCTGTCCCTCTCAACTGGAAGTTGTCTTGTTTGGGTGCCACAGGAGGTACTTAATATCCCCTGAGCTTGGCAAAGTAGCACAGAGCACATCAGCACCAGGCTCTCACCACACGGCCCCCTCTGCTGTCACTTCACAGGGCTTCTCACCCTCCCTCCGCAGCAGCGTGCAGTTCTAATTAAAAAGGAAGAAAATCTGTATCATCTTCTTCCAAGTGCACAGTCCTGATTTTTGCATGGGCATGCGAGGATGTGACCTGAAGATTATATAATTAGAAGGCATTTGTTATGCTTGCGTTTCAAATCAGTGATTAGCATGTGACAGTCCCATCCTGGGAGCCACCATTGCTCTCCTCTCTCTCTCTCCTGTCTTGCACACTGCTAATTCCCAACTCTAGCAACCGCCGGTGCTGCAGGATCTTCAACTAGCCTGGGGTAAGTTTAAAATGGACTCGGAATGGGATGAAGAGTGGGATTAATTATACCATCTTTCGTATTGCTGGAAAAAGCTAGAGTTGTAACTATTTGATATCGTGTGTGCAGCACATGAAGTACATAAAGTATTTAAAGTACTTTGCATCTTCAATGCCCACAGTTATTTTCAGCTGATTTCTTCTAAAACTCTGTAGGGAGATGGAGCTCCTTAGTGTGCAGGACAATTCTGTTAGGCTGCATTTATAGTGAGGTCTCTAAAATGTCAGTTAAAAAGACCTTTTTTTTCGCTCTCACCATCTAAGAGCTAAATTGAAGTATCGTGCTGAATTGAAGTATTTGAATGACAACCTCATTAGAGTTAGTTGGAGACTAAATGCAAGAGTGATGAGAGGAAATAATGGATTTTTTGTTCTCTTTAGAGGACGGGGGTTGCTCTCCAAGTGGGATATTTAAAACAGCAGCAATTTCAGCCAGCAGGACTGAGACAGTCACAGTCACCAAGAAGATCCCAAACATTTCTTTAGGAAAACTGTGGTTGCTTAACAACTGAAGTAGCAAAAGTGCATATGGATTCCCCTGCACTGTTGCCCATGTCATGATTTCATCAGAAGCAGAATGGCACAGAGAGCCAAATAGTAGCTGTTGTCCACCAAGGCTAGGCTGTAAATGCTTTACTGAACTTTGCCCATTTGCATGCTGATGCTTGGTGTTATCTTTTTAATATGTGATCCTCTGCACAGCTGATTGTTTCCATGTGGGGGGAGCACTGGAAGGGTGAGCATGGTCACATAAATGCAGTGCAGTCTGCAGGACCTGCCTCCCCTCTCTCCACCACACACAGCTTTGTGCAAAAAACCCACCCCTGTGTTGCCTCCGCAGCACGTCGCTCCAGCCTCGTCATTCCAGCCTTTAACCCCGTGCCTGGGGGATAGCTAAAGAAGGCAACTCACTGGGACCTCCCCATCCCTCCATCCACATCTTCTCCCTTGGGGATCTCATGGGAAGTGGGTGCTGGCTCAGGCTCTGTTAGTGCTCACTGGTTGCCTGCTCTGCTTGGCGGGAGGGGCTGCAGCACCAGCTGCCTGTGCAAGGCAGGATTCTTTGCTGGCCACCAGTGGCCTGAATGGCAATCATCAACAGCAGAGGTGGCACTCAGCTTTGGTTCTTAGGCTCAGCAGATTTGGCTGCTGGAGGGAAGATAAAAACAAAAGGGGATAATACATCCTTTTGCCATGATGGAGGAATGTGGTGGCTTTAACATCTTGAAACTATTCTCTGCTCTGAAGATGTTATGCTGGCTTGATAGAAGCTGCAAGAATGTAAATGAGTTTTAATGCTCAACTCTGAAGAAACAAGCACGTCTTTGCCATTTCTTGTCCCTAAAACAGGGGGCCATGGGTTTGAATTGCAGGCCAAGACAGTCTGCTGATGGCTCCATGTGACTGGGTATTGAGCCTGTCCTGTGGAAAGCTTGCAGAGGAACAATAACATCTCCTTGTTGATGAGGGAACTACCCTTGTGGTGGGCTGGCATATCAGGCAAACTTTGGATTTGCCATGGGTGGAGGTCTGGTAGTGGTTTAGGAAAGCAGCTTCATGGAGGGCTTGTACTTGCTGCTGATGTGCACATGCATTCATGCATATGCATATAGGAAGGGATTAATGGTGTGGGATTTGCTTAGTACTGAGACAAAAAGGTGGAGGGGGAAATCCTCTCCAGCTTTTAACTGCCTCAAGGGGGCTGTAAAGCAGATGGAGTCCAGAATCCTCCTAGAGGTGCACAGTGAAAGGCAATGGGCACAAGCTACAGCTAAGGGAAACCCAAACTGGATGTAAAGAAAAGTATTCTTCCTTAGGGTACTGGAAGGCCTAGAGCGACTGTGAAGACTCCAGCTGAAGAAATATCCAGCTGGACAGAGTCCTGAGGAACCTGATCTAGTTTGACTTGATTCGAGCAGTGTTGAACTAGAGCCATACAAGGCTCACCTGGACTCTGCTGTGAGCCTAGGACTTGTCCAGTGCCAGCAGAGGCAGGATTTGACCAAGCAGCCCACATCCAGGGTCTTAGGGCCAAAAGTCAACCCTATTTTCCAACCTCTTTTTGCACCCTTGAGGCACAAGCCAGACCCTGTTCAGCCAGCTCAGGCTGACCGAAACCCTGGTCAGTGGTGAGGACAGTGTTAACAGCTTCCCCACCCAGCAGTCAGGGGGAACAGAGGACAAGCATTCACTTCAAACCATGGAGAGGTTCATGTCCTGTTTCTGTTAGTGATGAGGAAGGACTGATTAGTTTTGCTCCTTATATTAAACAATTCAGAAGAACCAGGCAGAAAGAGGCAATATATACATATTCACGAAGTCCAGCAGTGAGCCCTAAATGCTGGAAAATAGACAATGTAATGCCATTATTTAATGTAACAAAGAGCTAAGGGGTGATTCTGGAAATTGCAGGCTGCAGGTAGAGGACACACAAAGACAGTTACTCTGGTAAAACAGGTAAGATTTTCTGGACCCACTTAACCAAGGTCAACCTACTTTTCAGTGCAGTCATACAGCAGAGCTCCTGGTACGCCTGGAGCAGGAGGGGATGGCGGCATCCCCGGTGTCCCAGTTTCAAAGCCTCACTCCTGAGCTCCACAGAGGACACAGACTGTGCTTAAACATTGTCCTCGTCTGTACCAGTGTAATGTGGAAGCTCCTGAGTTAAACCTTCATGCTGCACAGGTATTGTTTTGAATTCCCTCTATAAGGAAAAACTTACTTCTGATACCAGGAACCCACAGAGTTTTAACAACCCTAGAGACGAGGTCAGTGCCAAAGGGCTGCACCAGCCCTGTGTGGCCCCGAGTTGAAAGTGTATGAGAACAGAACGTAAGGAATAGGGCAATGACACAAATTCATATGGTGATTCTTCTACAAGTATTACTTCTCTCTTATTTAAATCTCATGTAGTTTTTTTCATATCAGA
This sequence comes from Platyrinchus mystaceus, assembly GCA_035041135.1. Classification (NCBI taxonomy): domain Eukaryota; kingdom Metazoa; phylum Chordata; class Aves; order Passeriformes; family Tyrannidae; genus Platyrinchus; species Platyrinchus mystaceus. The sequence continues at coordinate 13,559,503 of JAWWLV010000121.1, read as the reverse complement.
CAAACCTCTTTCTTTGTACTGGACCCTGTAGCATAGCAGAGGGGTGAATGCCCTCCCGTGAGCTTCTCCTCTCAGGTGCATCACCTCCCATGACAACTGCAGGTGTCCATGTGTTAGGGAGGGTGCCACAGATGCATCCTTCACTCTCAATCACCACCTTTGAGACTGATGTCATAGCCCTGGTGATGTGCTGGGCCACAGTGGGACAGAGACACGTGTATCTTAAGGGAGCTGGTCTAAGAGTGGAAGTAGAGAGCACTTGGTGGAACAAAATTATGCTTTAATTCTGGCTTTTGGATGCCTTTAATTCTGGATGCCTGCCATTGCAACCTGTTCATACATTGTTTGCTCATGAATTACAGTCCCTTGACTCCCCCATTTAAGGCTGTGCAGCAGTACAGGTTAGATGCTCTCATTTTTGCATGCCCCCACAATCAGTGTTCTTGGGTCTGGCAGGGTATGGTCACCCTGACTTGCAAAGGCCAGAGGTATCAATGTCACATTGTCACAGGAGACCTAGTGATCCCCAGAATAATTCAGCAAGTGGGTAGGAAAATTATAAAATCTTTAAGGCAGGCTGTGCAGTTAGTGTATTTCATGGTATATTAATACAACTAATTTCATACTAATTGATGTTTGCTTACTATTATTGTTATTATTAATTATGACTAGTTAATAATCATATACTGTTATATTGCTATAACTGGCATGGTAAAATATTAATAGCAGAATGGGTAAAAATGTGCTAAAAAGAAAAAAATTAATGAATTTTCAGCAAAAAGCTGTTTTCATTATTTTCAGTGAAAACAGAGGAAGCTCATGTTTCCTTCATATCTGTTTTGTCTTTCCTATTTGTTCCTTTTCTCCCAGCATTGCAAAAACAATTCCGAATTTTGAAACCAGTTCTCTGTTAAACACACTAGTCCCAGTACAACAGCCCAATAACAAGAGCCTAAGCCTCATGGCACTGACTATAAATTGGGAGCAAAGTTTTAACAATTTTGCTACTCAACAAGCTGCTACCGAAGTTGAATTTAAAAGTCTGTTTCACTCAGAGACACAAACTTAACAAAACTACTAGACAGGAGGTTTAACTACTTCAAAAACAATTCAATTTTTATGTGTTTTGGAAGCAAGTAACATTCTTGCCATTCTCTGCAATACCTATCAGCAAAAGAAATAACTTTTTTTTTTCTGCTGAGGAGGGCTGGAGCACAGGAGCAGAGTGAGGCTGAGCAAGTTGTGTTTGTCCAGCTTGGGGAAGAGAAGGCTGAGGGAGTTCTACAGCCACCTACAACTACTTAACAGGGCTTGTAGTCCAGTCAGGCTCTTCTCACTGACCCAATGAAAGAATAAATGGCCAGGGGCACAAGCTCCAACAAGAGAAAGCTTGATTGGCCATAAGGAAAGAAGTCTTCCTCATGGGAGAAGTGCAGCCCTGGGAAAAGCCCAGAAAGGCTGAGAATCCTCTACCCTGGGACATACTCAGATCTTGACTAGATGTGGCCCTGAGCAACCTGGTCTAGCTTTGGCATTAGCCCGCATCAAAGGTCCCTCCACCTTTGCTTATTTTTTCCACCTGCCTCACCAGAAGATCCTCTGTCCTGAGATGTCAGCAAGTGATCTCAAGCAACTCTCTAAAAAATAAATTTATCCTTTCATTAATCCTCAATCTTAAGAAGATGCTCAACCCCAAATCCCTCCGGCACTGGGCTGGAAGCCTTTCAGTCCACATCATACCCTCAGCAAGAGACCAGATGGTCACTGTCACCACGCTCCTCCCCTGGGAATTCCACATTCTTAGGCTGAAAGTGTGGGATCCCCAAGCTACACAGCTGATTGCTCCAGAAGCAACTGCTTCTGCCCTGATCTCCTATAGCCACCTAGGGTTCTTGCATATTTTGCATGTCTCCCATCTGTTTAATACTATGTGCCTTTCTCTGTGCCTACTTCCCTGAAAACATCACCTCAGACTTCTCTGAATCACCACAGTCCTCTTGGCAGAGCTGAGTCAGCAGAGCTCTGTGCCATAATTACACTGGCCACTCCAGTCCCATTAGCAAAGATAATGATGACTCACATCAGCCTCTGGCATATCTGTGTCCAACAGGAATGGAGGTAGGAGGTTATTCTAGAGTCCTAAATCTAGTTTTCTAGTAAGGCTGGACAGAAGTAGACTTGAATTAAATCCTGGGGAGGGGAAGTGTGGATGTGGGGCAGGGCCCATGCTGATAAGAGCTGGTGCAATCCATTTTTCTGTGTCTCTGCCCATGTCATTAATCAGGCATTATCTTAAGACTGTTCTCAGCGTCCTAACCCCAATACCAGACTGATGAGGTGCTTTGCCAAGGGACTGGCTTGGGCACAGCATCATGCTCTGTTGTCCCTGGTTCCTGGAGAGGGTACATCTCTGCACTTCGAGGTGCCTTGCAGCACTCCTGTGTCTCCAAGTCAGAGAGACAACAAAGAGAGAAAGCAGGCATGGCAGTATAAGTGCCTCCTAAAGTGCTGGCAGAATTGTGTAAAAGCATTCTGAAGGCAATATCTCTGTGATCCAAACACAGGGCTGAAAGACATTTTGGGTGATTAGTTGCGTAGGAAAAAGTTGGTTCTTTGATGCAGAGCACTCATGCAAGTTGTTCATGTGCTGTTCAAACTACATTATATTTTGATTCAATGTTCATACCAGAAGTATGAACAAATAGTCTCTGTGGGATTACATAGTACCTCTTAGTCACCTGTCCATGTAGGCACAAGTGGTCCTGGGCTGGGAGGGAAGTGTTTGTACTAGCACCCGCTCTGTCTGTGGAGGCACTGTGAACCCAAACAGACCTTTAGGATGCTTCATTCCCTCTCAAATCCCTCCTCCTTCCTCTGTTTTCTGAACTTCGAGCATCTTTGCTCAATAAACCCTTTTTGCATCTTTCTGCACTCAGGGTTCAGATCAGCTGACCCACCGCAGGGCTCATATGTGGGCAGCTCTAAGCCATGGGATGTTCCCAGTGACCAGCCAGAGCCCTCCAGAGTGAGGACAGGAGTCCCTGCGAGGACGCACACCCTATAGCAGCCATGGACTCAAACAAACATGAAGGTAAAGCATCCTCTTATTTCACTTATTGATAGTATGAAAGACAGTGAGGAAGAAATGTGCTCTCATATGACCTGTCTGCTGGCCCCCATCCAGCCCCCTGAGAGCACCTCTTAACCATGGCAGCTCTGCACAAATGTTCAGTACTTTTGGTTTCATAGAAATACCTGGGGCTTTAAGTTTTTATCTCTTATTTTAGAACCACCTCTCTCCTCCCTCTGGAAAATAATCCTGTGGCATATGTAATGTCCAACGCGGGAAATCATTCCTTTTCTTGCCTTGGACCCCAGCTCTGCCTTAGGATGTACAAAGCTGTGTCATGTGTGAGGGCACTGTGATGAGGATCTGCTTCTCTTCCCCACATGCTTTGTAGCAAGGTGTTCTTGTTTGTGTTAGTGCCACAACCCAGACATCTGCACCGCTCCCAATCTTGCAAGCACCAAGATGTATCCAGGGCACATTGCTTGCATGCAACCAGCCCTTCCTACAGTCAGCAGCACTTCTAGAAAGTCTGCAAAGCTCAGGGGTTTCAAATCCAGGGGTTTAGTTGTTATCTACTTCTTTCAGAGGAATGTGGGGCTGGTGGTATTTGCTTTCCACCCCAAACCCCTTGCACTGTGCTCTGCCTTGCCACCTCAGAGGTACTGTGTCTATATGCTGAGGGACTCTTGAAACTATGAGCAGTGGGACCAGTTTTAGGAGTGCCCACAAGTGTCAGCTCAGGAGAGAGACTGGACCATCTCTTTCCCTCTTCAGAGATGCTTGGTGGTGCCAGTATTCATGGCATGGGTAAGGGAAAAGTTAATTTCTCTATTATTATTGTTCTAATTGGATTAAATTAGGTCTGTGTACCTAGGCCCCTACACTACAGCAGGCTGAAAAGGAAATTAACTCAGGGATTTTTTCCAATTAATTGGTATGCCCTCACGGGCTGCAGATGTTTACTGCAGAAATTGGGAGATAACCCCAAAGCCCCTTGCTTCCCACAGTGCAACTGTGAGGAGACTCCTCTGCTCCAGCTCTTAGCTGTGCCTTTATAAGAAATAATCCATGTTTTGACATGGTACATGCAGAGAGTGCTCATGGCAAAGATGGGAGGTAAAGTCACAGCAGGAGTGACCTTTTCCCCATTTCTGGTCTTGCTCAGGAGCAGTTCCTTGCTTTGAGTATATCCAAGAACATTACAGACTCATCCGTAAACAAACCCAAATGAAAGATCCCTATAGACTTCTGCAGGAGTCTGGCCCTCTGTGTTGTATATCAGATTGAAAGATGCCCAAAGAAAATATGAGGAGAGACCAAGGCTCTTCCTTGCTGTGTTATGCTTCTACCTGACACCTTTAGCCCTTCACATAGCTCAGCATTCAATACATCCACCACTGTGTAAAAGCAGCATCTCCCTGTTCTCCCAGCATCTGGTTGGTATTGTACTATTAATTCAGAGACATGTCCTCTTGCTCTTTTTGGGTCAGTTCTTACCATCCCACAGTAGGAGTCCAGCAGAACAGGCATGGGCCTCAGTTTTCGTGATTGAGGAGAATCACCGTACAGACCGCTGCCTCCTCAAGCCTCAGCTCCAGGCACCATGAGAAAGCTTCAGGCCAGAAGTCGGTTTCTAGTTCTTGGGGTTGCAGAGAAAATCTGGAAAAAAAAGACCCAGAAGGGCCAAAGCTGAAAATGAAAACAACCCGTCATTTAAAACTTGAAATGTGTGACTTGGTGCAGGCTGGCTGATGAGTTCTGACCCCAAACAGTTGGCAGTTTGGAGCCATAGTTACTTCTGCCAGTCAGCCCCCTGCTCCTTGGTTTCCTCAGTAGGAAACATGGGAGGATATTGCCCAGAGAGTCAGTGTCTCACCCAGCTACCCAACCCCACAGCCAAGAGAGCCCCTTGTACAGGCAGGAAGTGGCACATGGACAGAGAGGAGCACACGGCCTCTCTTCCTCTCCCTTCTGCAAGTCACTGGGGAATTTGCTCAAGCTCCTCTGAATCAGGACAAATTCTAGAGACCAGAACAGGGCCAATTCATAGGTGCCCTTGGTGGTAACCCATATTCCACCTCAGGGGTAAAGAAATCAGAATGTAGCTATGCCTTGTATAGCTCTGACTTCCAGGCTCCAGCTTCCCACTGGCTGGCTGTGTAGAGTCCTCCCTGCACACTTTTCCAGACTCTGCAGGACTGAATTTCTGTGGTCCTAAAGGCCCAGGTGGGTAAGACACCAACCACCTGCAGCCAGCACAGAAAGAGGGAGCTTGGCTTCCCCTAGAATGGGCACGGGGTCAATGGTCATGTCTGTGACTGACAGCTGAGACAGGTGAAGCAAATTCTTGGAAGCAAGAGAAAACCCATCTCATGAAGTGGCATTGCCAAGGAGAGGCAATCTAGACCAGGAACTAAGTGGCGTGGTATTTTCTGGGAGTGAGGGCCAGCCTGGGACCCTGATGTAGAGAATAACATGGGAGCTGATGGCCACTGGACTGCAATTCCCTCAAAGTGCAGTGGCAGCACAACCAGCAGGCATTTCTGTTGGATAACCAAAGGTTTCTGCACAGAAGAGAAAGGACCCTTTCAACTCAAACAAGTCTATGAGTCTATGTTTAATGCCTAGAGATAATGTCTCTGCAGTTTCCAAAATACTTCAGCAAAATAGATATAATCTCCTCCATGAGCTAAGTCTGTTTCAGAAATGTTAAGTCTATCTCCATTGTACAAGATCAGGTGAGATCACAATGCCACGAAACCTCAGGAATGATGAAACTGATGAAAAGCTGTGTTTTTTGGATGTTAGAAGAGACATGATTACTGCTTGGAAAGCATTGTGACAAAATATAACTTAGGGCTTAAAAGATACAGATCAGGTCAGCCTTTTGTGGAGATAATAGAAATATGTACAAATCTAGTAGAGGATAAAATTTACTATTTCAGAAGAGAAACATATCAGTAATGCTTTAGGACAAAAAAACCTGTTACTTAAGGCTGGTACACAGAACTAAACTTCACAGGGAACACTTTAGTCCTGATTGCACATACAGGCTTTCTTGCTTCTTTGCATGGATCAGCTTTGGTCAGACAGGACAGCAAATAAAGTGAATTTAATGTCTGATTTAGGTGAGTTATTCCTGGTTTATAATTGCAGTTTATTTTACAAACGATATGGTGTTCAGATCTCCTAAAGTGAGACTTGAGTCCTTTAAAACTGATTTGTTCCTCAAGAGGGACTTCAGACCCTCTGTTCCAGTTATTTATAGCAACCATTATAAGTCATTTTAATTGACTAAAGTTCTTTATTCCCACAGGAGGGACTGAAAGTGTGCCTGTGAGTACTCCTGCAACACAGATTTCCCAGGTAAAGATGAGCAAAATGCCCTAAATAACTCCATGAGTTTAAAGAGTTACTAATATATAAACAGTAGTTAAAAAGCTAAATTAAGTGGAATGAAAAAATATAGGCACTTATGAGGAACATGGCAACCCAAACGTGCACACTGCATGTGTAAATATCATACATATCACATCTTGGGCCACATCTTAAAAGACCCTTCAGTAAAATTTCTCTGCTCACAACCAGTTGTGTTTAGACAGGTAATTTGTGAGCTCAGCTAATTAACCAGCTGGCATCATTAGCACCAATTAGAGAATGGAGGGAGATTTCATGGCTGAGGTTTGATGAGCTTTCAGCAAACCTGATGAACTGTCCTAGGAGCAAGGATCTGTTGATTGACACGGGGCAGGGGTGTCTTCTGCAGAAGGGGCCCAAGTCTCTGTGGGGCTTTGGGTTATCCTGGCAGCCTCACAGCGTCTCAGACCATGGGGTGCTCTTACCTGATAATCCAGACCAGCCAGAGTGTTGAGCCTTTGTCTGCATGTCTTTGTCTGGCTTCCCAGCCAGGAGCTTGGAAACCCTCTCTTGGAGTCCACGTTGGCTCAGGGTGATCAGGTCCCCCAGAGTTCTGTGGCCACTCTTTGGGTTGACATTCTTGCTGCAATGAGACACCACAGATGCAATAAGGTTGTCTGTACCACAGCCCAGGGAGTGTCCTTTCTGTAAGATGCAGTTTCTGTGTTTCCACATGAAATGTTTCCTATGCATTTCCAGTCTGCAGGAAATGCAACAGAGTTTTAAGCACTTTAATCCCTGGTCTGGTTCAATATGGAACTGAAATATGAAAGAGGAAACATATCCCTGAACTGGAAATCCAGGCTATTTGAGACCTCCCTTGTCACCACTGCAACACTAATGCCTGTAACTGCTTGTAAGTGCACTATGGCAAGTGGAGAAGACACTGCTTTCCATGAACCAGTGCTTCTCTCATCTCATCCTCTTTCCCATCCAGGCAGCTCCAAGCAGGAGCTGTGACTGGGTTGCTGGAGGGCCCAGCACAGTGGATCCAACATGCACGTGGAACGGTGTGCTGGAAACATCATGCACACATGTTGATTTCCAGCTGACATGTGGGTACCCTGATGAATCCTGAAATGAAAGTTACCAGCTAATTCTTCCCTTCTGCTTCAGCAAAGACCCTATGGACAATGGGCAGATGTGGAACAAGAGCTGATAAGTGCTTGCAGCCCCCTTTAAGCACCTCCATCATTCTCTTCTGTCCTTACCCTGGCTGCTCTGCCTAAATTCCTACCATCCTTGCCTAGGAATATAAATACTGGACATACTCCTAGGGCTGGTTATTTACCACTGTAAATCACTACAGCTCTGCTGCTTTCCTGCTGTGAGGTATTGCAAGCTTTCCTAATGCTTGGCTGTAGAAGTGCTGCCCTTAAACACAGGATTTAGAAGCTGTTCTAGAAATTTGTTGTTTCCTAGTAAAAGCATGCATCATACAAGTCAGAAAAATCAGATCCAGGGTTTGTGGGAAACGTTGGATTTTGTGCCAGATTGGTTTCAAGCAGTGTCCTCAGGCAGCCCTCTTTTGAGTGACACAATGTGTATTTACTTCTTCAGATAAGCCCTAGAAGATGTGTGAAGGGATGGACAGTAGATAAGCTGGGGGAAATAACAGAGAGTACTCCTTCATGACCACAGAAGGTTTTGCTCTTTTCAAGGATATATTTATAATAGCAGAATTATCCCTGTACAGTATTTCTTTATCATGAGTCTGTTTTCTACTGGTTTTGACAGGCTTCAGCTCAAGGTCCCTGACAGCAGGCCCTTTTTCTAGGGTAAGGACCTTGGGCAGCTGCCAAGGTTGGCAGATGCAAGTAGCCATTCCTTTGGAGACAGAGCCCTGGACAGCCTGGTTAGTGCTGGGGGAGATCTGTGGGGACACAGCTACTCATGGAAGCAAGGGTTCCCTCTCATCCTCTCAGTGGCAGCCAGGGCAGTGAACCAGAGCAGAGCTCACTGAGGCCCTGCTGCCTTCTTTCCATCCCAGTCCTTCCTTCCATAAGCCATCCCCATCTCCTGGCCCCAACCATCTTCCCTGGGCTGCCTCAAAGACTGAACACAGTTTTAGGCTGCAAGGACGGTCACTACCTTTTCAAAATGTCTCAAATTGCTGGCACTCACCAAGAGAGAAGGGGGAGACATCCTTGCTGCCTTTGGTCCTGGAAGCAGCATCAGTCCTGTCCACCCTTTGTGAACAGTACAGCACGTGAGACAAAGGCAGAGGCTCAGCAAAGGAGATTTCACAGCCATTTTATATATATAAATTGTATAATGTCTCACTGCATTGCTTTGTGAGGTTTGAAGGCTGCACTCCAAAGGCAGATGGGAGCTGAAATGTGTATCTAGCACTAAAATATTCAGATGCCTAAATGCTTTTTTTGAACGGTTGTTGGATGGTTTCTAAGGAATCACTATGCAGATTCATTTATCCTCTAGGCATTAGTTAGTTCAACATAAGTTGTTAAGGTGTGTTCCATAAATTCCACAACTTAAGTGTTAAGGTGGGTATTTATTGCCATGAATAGGTCAGCCAGGGAAACACAGTACAGTTAAACTGTTGCTGTATTACAAAATCTGTCTTTTTTGCTATGTGTTGCACTTAAAAACTTTAGAAACAGAATTGTCTTGACTTTCCAGAGGGTCACAAACCTATGAAATATATTCCTGGTCCGGTAGGCATAATCACTTGGGCAAGACATAAGCATGAGCTGATACTTCAATGGCTTCCACCTGTTGTAACAGCTTATGAGATCTAAAGGATGGCTTTCTACAGCTTGTTTTCCGAAATGAACTCAAACTAAAATCCTCAGCTACACTGCACTTGGCAAGAGTTCAAAGATAACATGCTGTTCATATACCACTCCATTTTGGATCAACCCTGCATCCAAGGCCACAAGACTGCTTGTGTTTCCTCTCTGTGCTCTGAGCAGGGAGTTCTCAGGGTTTCAGCACTTCACGTTCAGTCGTACAAGGCCTGTGGCTGATTGGTGCTGTTGGCTGCATTCATTCATCAAGTGGCAACAAAAGGAATGTATTTCAGTGTCTGAAATAGCCACTGCAAGCTGCATAGGGCTGAGAAAGGATATATCAGGCAGGACAGACCCAGGCTGGGGTTTCGAGCACTGAGAAGGACACACAAAGAAACTAAGCTAGCACTGTGACTGCAAAAGCAGAGATTGGCCAACAGTGAATCCCAAACTAACAGCTGTCTTAGGAGCAGAGGATATTTTGTCCAGCCTCTAGTCCAAATCTTTCATCTTATTGGCTGAACTCTGCTTTCAGAGAGTGTTTTGGTGTACATGGACACCAAAGTCTCTGCAGTGGTCCAGTTTTGCTGACTTTTGCTGATGCCTTGCAGTTTTTTACTCTGAAACCTCTAGATCAGCAGTGAATGCCATCCCTATATCCTTCAAAAAGGACCTGTCTAGTTTACCCTCTTTCTGGAAGCATCTGAGGAGGAGATGGCAAGGCTTGTCGGCAGAAACATTTCATTTTGGGCTTATTCTCCCCAGACATTGTTATCTCCAGGGCCAGCTCCAGGACTGGTCCACTGCCAGCAAGACTTGAGGCTGTGACATCTCCATCCTGAAGGAAATCTCTAAAATGGATAGCACAGGATAGAATGGAATAGCATATTTCAGTTGGAAGGGACAGATCTGATGAATCAGCCCTTTTCACTTGGAGGACAGCATGTGATGCCCAGCCCTAACGCAGGCGAGGCAGACAGACTGTGCCTTGGCCATGTCAGCTGAGGGTGGAAGTGTATCAAGCACCTGTGAGCAGGGGATGGGAATATTAACACTTCACAGAGTTGCAGTACTTTATAACCATCCCCCTCCCTGCTTTTCCAGGCATGTATGTTAGGATGTCTGATGATGCCATCACAATCTGGATCGAGACATTAGAAGCGGTATGGTCACTGCCTGCCCTAGCAGCCATGGCCTCACGCAGCCCCTCTAATGCTTCAGCCTACAGTCACAGGTCATAGGGTGTCACTGTGGCCAGGAGGGGTGGGGGAAGGGATTGAACCAAGCGGTCTGGAGCTCCAGCTGGCTTGGGGAGTCAGGGTTGTCAGCCTGAGGAGGGAAGATTTCCTCAGCTCCCTGCTCCCCTCTGCCCTGTTCTTGTTCCTCTCAGTCCCTCTCCTTCTACCCAGGCAGCTCTGGAAACACGTGTCCAGCCAGATCAGACTGGGAACTGTGGGATAAGCGATGTGGTAGAAATGGGGATGTCAGGTAGACATCCTCTGTAAAGACACTGCCAGTCTTGATCAGAGGAGGATGGTGCATGCCATTGCCCCGAGGTATCGGAAGCCATCTCTGCTCCATTTACAGGACTCAAGCGCCTGAGTTCCCCGGGGTGGCTGTCCGCTTACCACCAGTGCTCCAGTTTTGGACTCAGTTTATAACCAGATGTTAGGCCGAATTTCTGTTGTAAAGGTAAAAACTACTGGCACCGAAGCGCCTTGGGCCGCGACCTCGCTGTGGGCTTTGTGCAGGCAGAGCGAGCACCTCTCTCACAGCAGTGGGGGCAGAGTTCAGGGTCACCAGCCCGAGCTGCTCCCACAGAGGGTGTCCCCGCTTAGCCCTCTGCAACCTGCCTTCCTCCCCTCACTGCCCACCTCCACACCTGCCTTGTCTGCTTGCTGTGCCAGCCTGGCTTGCCCTGCTCCATCTCCTGCTTCACCCAGCTATCAACTGGCTGCCTCCAGCTTAGGTGGTGAGCATTTTGAGCAGTGCTAGGACCTCTAGGGACAGAAAACAGGGAGAGTGGGCACAGCATCACCATATGCCAGGGGAAAACCTCCCATTCCCTCCCCGGCACGAGTTAGAGCTGCGTCCTTCCATGGAAAGGGCCTGCTGACAACGGACAGAGCTTCTCCACAGCCCGTGGAGAGTGAGGGGTTAGACCTGTCTGGGGAAAGTACCAGCCCCACGAGCATGTGGGGGAGGAGGACTTGCTCAAAACCAGCCACATTCTTGATTTCTCAGCTGCTTTGGAGACTAATAATCTGGCCGCTGTTATTGCAAACCTTGGCATGTTTCAGGCTGTCCTCTCCTTCTATAGGATGATAGGCTGCAAACCACCAGGAAGCCTGAAAAAACTCGAAGCCTAAAACAGGCACATTGATTGCCCATTACAAACACCTCCTACTCTGTACTGAGGCTGCAGCAGGGCCCAAACCTCCCCCCATGTTTCCCAGCCATGACAGGAGGAGGAGAAAGAGGACAGCACCTTACAGGATGGGTTACACCCAGCCTTTGTGCCACTCTGAGCCACAGGTGACCCTCGGGGACACAACCACCTGCACCTGGGAGCAGGGACTGAACCCCCCCTGTTTGTGGTTGCTCTAGTTGCAGGCATTAGCCTCTGAGCTGAAGGCAGGTTTCACAGAAGCAATGCAGGAGCTGTCACGAATCCAGCATGGCGAGTATGCCCTGGAAGAGAAGGTCAAGAGCTGCCGCTGTGCCATGGAAGAGAAAGTGGCTGAGATGAAGAATTCCCTCAACACGTTCAAGGTAGGAGTGTGACCTGCTGGCACGGCTGCACACGTGTCCCATTAGCTTGTGTGGCACAGGGAAGCATTCCCCTGCCTCCATCAATAGTGTCTGCTTGCAAAGAAAACGAGCAGGCAATTGTTTTGGATATAGCTGGGGTACTTCCTTTGGGTTTGGGTCTCCCCTGACAGTTCCAACCTAAAAGCAGCCCATACTCTGGCCTGTTTAGCCTTCTTCATTGGCTGTGAGCCAGTGCTGTGAGTTACCTGGGCATGAGCAACCCTTGCTCTGGGCTGCACATGCAGTGGGTATATGGCCTGTCCACAGGCTGCCCCGTACCTCTCCCTGGGGCAGGTCTGCATTTCCTGCAGGAGCCAGTGCCATGGGGAACAGTGAATTAACACAAAACCCTAAAGCCTTTTTGAAGTTGCATTCCCACATGGCTGGGAGGAAGTGCTGCCTAGTTTGATCTGGCCCAAGAGGATAAAGACAAAGGACTGGAGAGAGAGCCTAGCAAGAAGGCTTGATGTACACTTTAAACCAGCCAGCATCTCCATGCAGAGACTGGATGATTGCGTGGGAGGAGGCAGGCAGAGGAACTCTTTTATTGCTTTTACTGCAAATTTTCCCCATGGGGTTTTGCTGAGTCAATAATACCTTATGAAGTTAAAGAGGGCTGCTTACTGGAAAAGCACATTACTGACCCTGTGACAGGGAGAGAGATGGCACCAGGCAAAAGGAGCCCTTGGTGCCAGGTGAGAAAGGGAGATAACAAGAAGTGTAAGGACACATGGGAGAGGTCTCAGAGCAACCAGAGGCAGGGCTATCCAGGACATAGGGAAAAAGGGGACTTAAGATCCAGATACAAGGAATTATGCAAGAAACAGGAGGGGTGAAGGCTGCTCTCCCTCTGCCTCATGCCCATGTTGACTTTTCAAATGCTGAGCTCCCAGTGAAGCCACCTCCTTGCTTGGGGAAAATACTTGGTTTACAAGAAACTCTTGAGTCTCTTCTCCTCCATCCTACTGCTCACATTCATGAAACCTGCAGGAACTTCATGCATCAGAGCTCTACATCTAAGTAAAGCTTGGTTGAAACTGCCTGAGGGAGGACGTGCTGACAGGGAGGTTACAAAGGGCCTCATTTCCTTAGGAAACCAGGCTAAAAATGCAGATCCAAGGCCTAACTGGCAAAAGCTTATATATGTGAGTGCTCACACTGGGATCTGAACCAAGTGAAACATGTGAATACCCATGCTGGAAAACTATGCTTCCTAAAGTCCACCTCCAAATGCCAGTAAAAGGCAGGAGTCCTCCCAGTGCTTTCAGCTGGTGGTGGACGAAGCCCTAAGTGTCCACTGCCCACCAGTGCCTTAATCATGTGACATCACACTGGCCTGGGGGAGTTGCCTGTAGAATTAAGGATTGCCATGTTGTGCATGGCATGTGTGACACACACTGGACTTGCAAAGGAAGAATGTCTAATCACACAGCCACTCTCCCAGCACCCTGAAACATCTTTAGTGCACACCAGCCAGCAATCAAAGCTGTGCTACATAAGGCTGATGGGCAGCCTGGGAATGCTGTGCTTTTGCCTGTTTCTCAGGAGGAGCTCAGCGATGCCAAGTCAATGATTGAAGAAATCAGTGCCAAGCAGGAGGAAATGCAACAGAAAATTGAGCAGCTGCAGCAAGAAAAGCGGCGGGAATCACGGAAAATGAAAGCTAAGTAAGAGCCCAAAGTCCAGGGTTCTGAACGTGCTAATTACCATTCTGTTAATTTCTGTATAGCTTAATTTCTTAATATTTTCCTGGCTGGACATGTGTATCAACCCTGATTATGAACAGAAATGCTAGCCTTCAGGTCATCCCAGGCTTTTAGACACCTACCCCATGGAGCAAACACAGCAGAAAAATGCTATCACCTCGCTGTGATTCCAACAGCAAAATAGCCCTGTCAGGGAAATCAGGCCACTGTGGAACACACAGACATGCTAAAGACATGTTGGGGCAGGAATACTGTTGAAACTCAGAAACCTCCACCATCAGAAGGTATTGCTAAGTCACCCCCATCCAGACAGTAGCACTGCAGTTTCCCCTTCCAAGCTTGCAGGATTCAGTGGGCTCCTGATGGTGCAGTCGTGATCTGCTTTTCTGTCACCAATGTTTTCTCCTCTGAGCAGTCCCACAGAAGCATGTTTGCACGCTGCTGGGCCACACTGTGGCTGTGATGGAGCAGATAAGTTGTCCAGCTTGGCCCTAATTAGCCTCCTGAAAACAGAGTTTTGATCGTGAGTCTATACAGCTGCCTTGATGCAAACACTTTGCAAATCTAGGCTAGCCCCTTAGCTAATTAAGCTATTTAATTAGATGAAATATGCTCTGCAGAAGAGCAGATTTGAAATAACCTTCTCCTATAGCCAGTGGAAGTTATTTCCGGAACATTGTTCATGAACTGCCAGTTCCATCAAAGCCAACTCCTTTCCTGGTCTCTGCTAGAGTTGTCCTACTTCTAACTCTGTGCTTGTACTTACATTAATGTTTGCCACAACTGTAGCATAGGAGCTCCATCTGTAGCATTCATACTTCCCAACTGTCTTGTTCTTTATTTGTACAGAAGAACACAGAAGGATGATCATGGGTCGCAGACAGTACCAACACCTCTCCAGGGCAGCCCATTTCGATCCATTAACCTCCCAGAACCTGTGCTTATTAATGAAGATTTTACAAGTCTCTTACACAATGTGACTTATGAAAAAGGTAAGAAATAGAATAGGCAAATGCAGTGCCTTTCTCAGGAAAAAAAATCAGAAAAAGATCACTAAGTATTCCTCAGGTGACAGCAGCACAAAAAGAGAGGTGCTCCCCACAGCAACACTGCTCTTGGATCTCTGCACACACTTCAGCACAGTGTCCCAGGATAGCAGCCTTGGTGCTGGCCTGGATTCAGGAGATGTTGCTTTGTGAACAGTCTCAAAAGCTCTTGCTTGCCTCCTCCAAGGAAAGGGATGCAGACTGGATCTTTGTTCCTATAGTGCTAGTGGCACAGAGACAGAATCAAATAGTTTCCATAGCAAAACTGTGAAAGACTAGAGGATTTAACCTTACTGACAGGGCTTGGCAGGAGGAAGCCTGCTCTACAGCTGTCTTGTTAAATTTACCTTTGTTCTTCAACAGTGTCTGACACCAGGATCATGCCAATGGGAGAAGGAGGCGTGAAAGTCATAGCAGGTCCAGGTACAAAAATATTAAACTGTCAAAAAAGAGCATGACAATGATTCAATTAGAGTGCTGCTTCACTGCACTGAAGAAAGGCTTTCAGGGAACACATTTCACAAGGATGTCTTTCACTCTGCCACATACCTCTATTTTCATACTTGCAGCTGAGATATGAGGACAAACCTGCGTCCCTGAAGTGTTCAATACCTGACGGTCAATGCCAAGGATTGATATTTGGCAGGGAAAGCCTTTCTGCTGTTGATTTCTCAGATCCTAAGTGCCTTTGCAGAAAGCAAGAATTGAGGCTTAGTGATGTGAGAAAGAATAATGAGAGCACCGTTTTGCCACTTGGCAGGAGATGGTCTTGCAGTGACTACACCCCAGTAGAACTGGTGAGCGGTTTATTCACCCCCCAGCTTCCAGATTCCTTGTAGACACATCTGAACAGAGGAGTTCTCCTGACAAAAATAAAAATTGGTCAGAAGTAAGAGAAGGGTACAGTAAGTGGACACTATGGATCCTGGCCAGCCAAGGGACACATGAGAACAACCATTAGATTGTAGTAGCAGCACTCACTGTTCTGGATGGCTCTTTTGCTTAAATCCACTTTAGAAAGAAGAGATAACAAAAGCTAAGGAAAATGGTTCATTGCAACCCAAATTCAGAATATTTGCATTAGAGAATTCCAACCCAGTGGTTCTAATGCACCTGCACTCTTCCCTCCCTTCTCTGTGATTCAGTAACCTCAGACTATCAGTCCTACTGCTGTTGTGTAGCTACACCACACTAACAAACATGTCAAGAGCTATGACAGTTTACACACACTGAGAATGGCATTTAAATCCAAATTATAACAATACGTTCTACAATACCTGCCAATAAGTGTCATATTATCAAGTCCTGAAGTCTACCAAAACCCTGAAGGGCAGCCATACTTGAAACATATGTTTTCTTCTTCTTTAACATATGTCTAATTTTGGAGCTTATTTGGCCTGAAAATAAATGCTCGAAGAGCACGAACCTTGTACTGCCAAAGTGCCACCAACTGCACTTCCTCTGTAAATTAACACAACAAGGCCACAGCCCCTGTGAAGCAAAAAGAATGCTTCAAACTCTCCTTCTAGTACTTCCACTGGATGAAAACACAGGTTAGCTGCTGGCTGTAGCATAATCTGTCTGCTGACATGCCAAGGTCCATACCTCTGTTTGTCTTTGCAGGAGCAGCCATAGAGACAGATGATAGCCTCAAGCCTTCCTTGGCAACAGAGGGGCAGTCAAAAATGCATCTGCCATCAACAGTATGGAAGCAGCCCAAGGACACCAAGGACTGGGGAGATGAATACATTTCCAAAGAGCAACCGGAGAGAGGGAAAGACATGGGCCAAAGCAGATACAGCTCAGCAGACAACATAATATGTGAACCCTCTTTGGCTGGTAAGGAGTAGAAAACTGGCTAGAGGGGCTCAAAGCTGTATCCATGTCTGGTGTGAGCTGTTGGTAACCAGCATCTATGGAGGGAGATACATAGGCCAGTTTATCCTGCTAGGGGGGAATGTCTCAGGGCCTCACACTCCAAGACCTCTGGCCTTTGTATTTGTTGGTCTGTGTGACTGAGAGAATCACTCTGTACCCAGGACAGCCATTCTCCTTTCCAAGATCTAGAGTACTGATGGTATTGTGGCAGTGTAGTTGTCTAAGTGGGTGAAAAATACAACTTCTCATTCTGTGGGAAATCAGAAGGCAAACCCTGATATGAGTTGTTTTGCCTTTGATTGCTTGTTTTGTTATTCTTAGAAAAAATTGGTATTCATAGGGGAAAACACATTTGCTTTGGAGCTTTCTTAGCATGACTAGTGGCTCTAGTCGTGTCTGGGGCATGCTGTAGCATCAGGCTGGAATTTTACATTTTGGGGAAACAAGACACACAAAGACAAGACATTGATATCACTTGTAAAGAGTTTCTCCTCTCATGATTCAACATCACCAGTCTAACATGAAGCTGTCCCTGAGGTCAATATTTCTTTATTTTTAAACTTAACCATTATCTTCTGGAAGCCAAAAGGCAGAACATCGCTTTGGAGCTGCTGGAATCAGAAAGGAAGTATGTCATCAACCTTTCCCTAATCCTGAAGATCAAGGCCACGTTGCAAGGGCCAGATGTGAAAAGAAGCACCAAAGAGAGAAGGTATTTGATTTAGTGTGCTATCTCTCTTTTGGGGAGTTTTATTCAGTCAATATTCTTTCTACATCATCCTCTCACACATTTTTCTTTCATCCACACAGATATCTTTGAACCCTTAGTTTATTTCTAGTTGAAAATTGGAGGCATTGGAAGGTTTTCGCAGTGACTAAAGACTTTCCTACCTGTCCTTGCATTTTGCCCATCTTCATTCTGATTCTGGATGAAACTAACATGAATGGCAGAAATGCAGTAGCACATTTTGACCAACTCTGCACCATTGGACGGTCTTATTAAAGGGCCTGACAAATGAGACAACACACAAAGCTTGGGAGCTCTCAATGGGATGTCTCAGGTCCTGCTTCATTAGCCACAGCAGCACTGCCTTGGGCTTTTTAGTTCTGTAAATTCTGGTCAGCTACAGAATGCACTGGAAAGTCAGTTTAGGAAGCCTTCAAAACACTGTATTAACAACCAGCTGGAAAGGGTACTTGCATGTACATAGCAGCCAAAACAGGACCTCCTGATGCAGCCAGGACTCCAACAAAAGTAGTTAATAATACCTGTGCTATAGTAGCAATAATATGTGTAGTTAATAATACATGTGCAAGACTGTGCTGACCAAGCGTGAATGGTTCACTTCAGCCGTACAGGCTTGTTAGGGCTGAGTTTTTGCTCTGTGTAACCAGTCTGAAATTGTCTCCCTTCAGTTTTTTCCCCAACTCTCTGAGGTTCCTGGTCCAGCAGCATGTGGATTTACTTCACGCTCTGCAGGAGCGAGTCCTGAGCTGGCCACGACAAGGGATCCTAGGAGACATCTTCCTGAAGTTAACAAATGATGAGGTATGTTAAAGACCTCTCTGGACTCCTCTGTTATGACGTTGTGTTGATTGCAACAGAGGGGCTGTGCTGCGAAGCTGTGGCTCGGGTAGGGCCTTTCAGCAAGCCTCCTTTGAGCAGAGTCCTGGTGCATGGTACCCCCTTTGCTGTAGTATTTGACTGTTCAGGGAGCCCACGTGCCAGACACACCTGTGGGCATGCAGCCTCATAGCACAGCTTTATAATCAGTGCATGAGACACAGACTCGGTTGCAGGAGCCACACATGAGCCCTGACAATTTGAATGTCTGTATTCCCACTAAGAGTGTGAAAAGGGAGTGTTTCTGATACTCCCCTTCCCCAATATACTTTGCTCAGAGTTACTACAAGCAGGTGGGCAAGCCTCTTACACTGTATGGTTTGTTGCTTCTGCTTCTCAGGGGGAAGGTCTGCTCTGGTGAGCAGCGGGACCTCTCCGGCAAGGATGTGTAAAAACTCATCTGATGCTTTATAAATTTGAAGAGTCTTAAATAAGAAAAGCTTCCTGCTGCCCAGTCTCTCTACCCCTCCCCACCTGCTGTAAAGCTTTACATACTGTGCTCAACAGCTGAACACATTTTATAAAACGGCCTTTCGTGAGAAGTTCTGAGCCCTTAAGGAGTCACACAGCAGTTCTGCTGCACTGATGACTTTCCAGGAGTGATGGTGGGGAATCAACAGTTTCTCATTGTGGCTCCCTCCATGACCAAAAATCTCTTAAGTTTTTTTGTTCTTTCCTCTTTGTCTTCTGTAAGAATAATTTTCTGGACTACTATGTTGCTTACCTGAGGGACCTGCCAGAATGCATCTCTCTGATCCACGTGGTGATCCTGAAGGAGGTAAACTTCCTGCCTACTTCAAAGACATGTAATGGCAACATGCAAGCCTGGATCTCTTATCTTATTCAATTCATTTGGGCCTCAGCTAAGAACTTCATTCTGAACAACAGTGTATACCTGGGGTTTCACTGAAACTTAGCTAGTACTTTAAACATACTTTAAAACCAGTACTTTAAACATACACCCCTGCTTAATTAGGCTGAGAGTCCCTCATAGATAATCTCCAACCTAAACAATTTCATCCTAGTATTTCTGGTGGAAGGAGCTGCAACTGTCCCTTCCATAAGCAAGTTGAAGATGTGTCACAGTGTGCTGTCACACACAACTGCCACTTGACTGCTGTGCTCCTGTGAACTCTTAAAACTACTTACAGCTCAACTACTCATTAAACCACAGAACCATGGGTGGGAAAGACTCTTAAGTTGCTTTCTCTGTTTCAGGTAGAAGAAGAAATCAAGTCTGATCTCTACATTCTGTTCTTCCATATAGTCCAGCGAATCCCTGAATACCTTATTCATTTACAGGTAGGGCCCCAGGATGGCAACTGTCGTGTTGAACTCTTATTACAGCAGGTGACTTTTAATTCAGAGCTGGTATTTGAGCCTGTACAGGTACAGGGCTTCTGGCAAACCCAGTGGGATCTTTGGAAAAAAAAAAAAAAGTTGAAAGGGAAAGCCAGCTAGAAATAGCTTAATTTTCATCATTTTCACCTGAAGCTCACTTATTTTTGACAGTTTCTCCATTTGACCTGACAGAACAACCTTTTGTCCCCTGGGAAGGCAAAAAGTCTGCTGCCTGCTGCTCTGGGAGAATGGGAGGACAGAGATGGGACACATCTCCTGTGAGCTCCAACCTAACAGCTCTGCTCTTTGCTGAGTGCTCCACATGCCCATTAGCTGAGAGACTGAGAGGGCTCCTGGGGCACAACAATCTTTCCTACAGAGAGAAGGCTGATAAAAAGAGTTCTGGTTCACAGAATTGTACTGAAACATTTCAGGCAAGGGGAATGACACAGAAAGCAAGCCCCATAAAGCCAAGACACTGGTTTATTTATCCAAAGCCAAGCTCAACCAGTGCACCACTCACACATTCCATGCGGTTACTTGTGCATTTGCACCGGAGTAGTAGGAGGCAGGCCCCATCCAAGTCCCTCAGAAACTGATGCTGCCTAGAAAAGCTCCCAAAGAGCAGTGCCAAGAGCACTCCAGAGCACTAATCTATGGTTCCAGTAGCACCTTCTACCCAGAAAGGGTTAGGGCACCCTCCAAACAGCCTGCTCTCCTCTGTGCCTCAGAATGTCCTGAAGTTCACGGAGCAAGAGCACCCTGACTATTACCTGCTGCTGGTGTGTGTGCAGCGTCTCCGGGTCTTCATCTCACACTACAGTCTCCTCTTCCAATGCAATGAAGACCTGCTGATACAGAAGAGGAAAAAGCTGAAGAAGTAAGCACAACATCAGCTTATACTCCCTATCACCAGGGAAGGGAGGTGTGGGAGAATCCAGGCAGCAGGGGATTTAGGCCCAGGCAAGATCAACAGGCACACTGCTGTGTTGAAATAAAACAAATCCTTCGTATATGAGTGCTGGAGAAGGACTGCTGTTGGCATTTGGCCTCCAAACTGATTAGGGGTGGGCCCTTCTGTCTAACTCTGAGAGAGAAAGGAAAAACACTTTTAAATCCTTCTAATCATAGCAGCCATGTGTTTCATGGGATCAGCTGATTCCTTAAGCTGATGTCCAAGTCACTCCCCAGTGGAAAAACACACAGGGAGTTTTAGCTGCTTTGGCAGCTTGAGGCCCTGGTGAAGGTGAATGTTTCCCTCATGGGCTAAGACTCCAAAAGAATAGGGTTATCTTATTTTACCGGGGGAAGGGATGGGAGAAACAAAAGCCTCCTATAACCTGTTTGAGATGAACTATGATGTATGATCTATGAATGTAGATTCTCAAGTTGCAGTTCAGAACAATTCCTTGAAATCAAGACTTTTTACTCAAATTAAAATCTGGTTGCCTTTGCTGCTTGTGATAATTTACCTGGGGAGTAGGACAAGATCAAACTTCAAGGGAAGCTTCCAAATATGGAGGGTGGTACAGGGCTGGAGAAGACTGCTGGGGAGGGACTGTTATCAGAAGAGGCATTAAGAACAGGACAGAAAGCAGGAGGCCCTGCTGACTGGAACAGACTAGGCGCAACAAGTTTTCCTTGGGGTGGGAAGAGGTGAACGGGAATATTAAGGTCCCTCCCAGTCCTGTTTTCTGTGATTCTACATGCTCGTGCTCATTCCCTGCCTTATTTCTTAGCCCGACGATGGATTTCTCCTCCCTCAGGTCATCCCTGGTGAAGCTGTACAAAGGTCTCACCTCCCAGTGTACAAGCCAGGAGGTTTCTCCAACACCCAGTGCAGCATCAATGCGGGACAGTGGGATCCACACTGAGGAGACAATACAGTCATTCCCACCAGCACCTTCCTCTGGCACAACAACCCCGTAAGCCTGTTGTTCTAGTAGGTGACTTTCAAAGTAGGCTGAAAACTCTCCTCACCCATACCATGCAGTGACACCAGGCAGTTATAGGCTGCCATTTTCAAAACAACTGCCTGTATATAGACAGAGGGATGAAAGGTTGGCTCCTTCCTGCTATCCCCTGCCATGTGGCTTACAAGCAGGAAATGTTTCAGAGCTCTACCCAGGGCTGTCAACACTTTTGCTAGCTGCCTTAACAGCTAGCTGCCACACAGGGAGGATATGAATTTGTGTAGGCCTTAGAGTGGTGTGCATAGTAACACTGTGCACTATTCACTGTCAGCATTACAAGAGCTAGGAAACATGATGAAGGTCTCAGAGTAGGGAAAAAAATACTTTTCCACACAGCACATGATTGAATGATGGGACTCACTATCACAAGATACAAGTACAATATGGGTTCAAAAAGACATCAGACTAATTCAAGACAGACACAGCTACTGGTAGAACTTGGCAATCTTCACAGAATCACAAAATATTTTGAGTTGGAAGGGACCCAACGCAGATTCTCGAGTCCAACTCCTGGCCCTGCACTGGACAGCCCCAAGAGTCACACCATGTGCCTGAGAGCATTGTTCAAATGCTTCTTGAACTCAGACAGGCTTGGTGCTGTGACCACCTCCCCGGGTCCAGTGCCCAACTACCCTCTGGGTGAAAAACCTTTTCCTAATATCTAACCTAAACCTCCCGTGACACAACTTCAGGCCACTCCTTCAGGTCCTGTCAGTGGTAACCAGAGAAGAGATTGCTGCTTGCCCCTCTACTTCCCCTCATGAGGAAGCTGCAGACTGCAATGGGGTCTTCCCTCAGTCTCCTCCATGCTGACAGACCGAGTGACCTCAACTGCTCCTCATACAGCTTCCCCTTTGGCCATTTCCAGCTTATTGATAGGTGCCGACTGCGATTATGACTAGAGAAACACACTAGACTTGCCTTTTTTCTTATGCCAACAATTCGTGGCTGTTGTGCTTCCTTACATCATTTGATACTAACAAGAAGAGTTTGGCATCATCATTCCAAGTCCCCCTGAAGTAGTAGTGTTATTAGATCAGTGCTTAAGCCTCCTTCTCACCAGGCTGCCCAAGACAATCTCCCTCCTCTCACAGACATCATGCTCCAGGCCCCCATCTTGGTAGCCTCAGCTGGCACTGCACCCACATTCATCCTGAACAGAGGGCTCAACGTGGGGGCCAGGTGGGACCTCATCAGTACTGAACAGAAGCAGGGAAAATAACTCCCCTGGCACATCTGGCCATGCAGGTATGGCCATACAACTCAGGCTGGGTTTGCCTTGCCTGACATGAGAGCATGTTGCCAGTTCCTCTTTACCCTGGCATTGGCTATAACACCGAGTTCACATCAGGGCTGCTGCTCAACCCAAATCTCCCAGCCTGGTCTGATGCATGGGGTTATCTTGCCCCAGATGCAGAACCCTGCACATCTTGAACATCACAAGGTTCCCCCACTCCATTCATTATGACCCCAGAAGATGGCCATACGACTTTCCTAACTATTGTTCTTTAAGGGCCATGGAGGTCATGCCCTACACCTAATACCTCATCCAATAGAGCACTCTGCTGATTTACCTGGAACACAAGGAGGGTAGCAGACCTCCGAATACTCCCGACATACTTCTGGGGACAGAGTCACCCTACCCAGGACAGAAGTCCTGTCCACCTGAAAAGACAACCAGACCACAGGAAAGTAAGGCACAGCCTCTACATTACAGAAAGAGCAGGAAAACAAAAATCCAAAATGCAGATGAACAGGAGAGAGATGGAGCAGTTGGCTTCTCATCTCAGTTCCTATTCATTTCATGCTGTAGAGTACAAAAGTCAGCCAAAGCTACTGGATAAACAGTTCCGTCTCCGCAAGTTTGCTCCTCCTAACCAGCTAGGCAATTTCTGTAAGTGACAGCTCTGTTACTATTCTCCAAGATAGGAAAATACCTTTGGGCCATAAATCAACACAGTAGGGCTAGGGGAGTGTAGGGGGGGGGGGGCTTGTCGTGCTGTCTTTGTCATCCTTTAGTATTCCACTTCCGTCTGTTTTTTTGTTTTGTTTCTTATTTTTAAGGCATTTGATGCCCCAGATGAAGAAACCCCAGCCAACCGTGATTGAGAACATCCAGGCTGTAAAGCCCCCCGACTGGGAGATGGAAAGTAGAAAACATGAGAGGCCAGAGAACATCCTTGCATCCTCTCAGCTGACAGAGCAGGAACTCAAGGCTTTGACAGCCCCCTTACAATCCATCCCTGAAATGGAGTATGAAGCACCACCGGCTGATGCAGTGGGAAACACTGAGAGAGCCATCAGGACCTCTGTGGAGCTGCTGCAGGATGCGAGGAACTTTGCACCAAGCTATGAAGAGTTTGACTACCCTGGGGAGGTTTTCACCATGCCAGGCCCCTATGAAGAAGACACCTTTCAAAACCTCGCTCTCTTTGAGAATTGCTCTCCAGCCTCTTCCGAGTCCAGCTTAGATATTTGCTTCCTTAGGCCTGTTAACTTCACCTCAGAACCAGAGAGGACAGACCATGCCTTACAGCCCCTGCCTAAGAGCTGCACCCCTGTGAGCAGCAGCACTTACAAGCGTGAGATGTTCCACAGCAAAGGCAAGCAGCTGAGCAGGTCTCTAAAGGAGCTGCCGAGGAGCGCTGAGGGTGTGAGCACCAGACTCTACAGCACACGGAGCAGCAGTGGAAGCCGTCTGCAGCAGAAGCAGGAGAGGAATATTCAGCCTCACATGATCTCAGCTTCATCTCGAAGCTCCCAAAGGAGCTACTTCCCCCCACAGAGAGGAGCGGGTGAAAAGCCGAGCTTTTTGGAAGTAAGGAGGCTAAAATAGGAGGAGAAAAAAAATGGCACATGGTGGTGCAGCAGCAGCAGCAGGAGAAAGATCTGAGATACAGTTAGACTAGAACACGCCAAAATAGCTTTCAAGTCCACACATTCAAAGTCCTCACCTGCATGTACATGCCCAAGGGAGGGACAAGACAGCTCCTTTTCAAACATGTCTTTCCCGGGGACAAGCAGGGGTTAAAGGTGCACAGCTGGCTGAGTGACAACTACAACACCCTTGAGACCAGGTAGCCTCTTGTGTGTCTCCACCTGTCAGTGAGCTTCGCCCCCCCAAGTGAATGTTCTGATCAGGTCACAAAGTATGCACAAAGCTGTTTGAAATCAGTGCTGTGGGTGGCACCCAGTTAAACAGGCGCCTTTCCACCTGCTGTGAGGAGTGCTGGGTAAGTCATGCCGGTGTAAACCAGCATGACTTGGCCAAACTCTACCCATTTAACACCAGCAAGGATCTGGTCCACAGGTTTTGTTTCACCTGCGTTTGTTGCATGGATTGTAGACCCATGCCAAAGTCTGTGTGAGAACAGTCAGAACCCAGCAACCATGTCCTTCAGACGGGACATGGCAAGCAGCACTCTAACCATCCAGGAACACCAGGTCTTGCAGGAACAACGTTTCTGCAGTCTGCAGTGACAGTCCAAAGTCAGCTTTGAGCTGTTACACTCAAGGAAGTTGATGCCCTTCACTTCCTGGGGAAGAGGCCAAGAGTGCACAGCTAGTTCTGTCACTGTTGTGTGGAGAAACACCCTCCTGTTAAAACTAGGCAAGATACAGATGAGGCTGTAGATGCAGATAATGATGGGAGGTAGGTTTTAACAGCCTGACTGAAAAGGCAGCAAGGAAACATCAAAAGAAAAGGAAAAAACCCAAACCTATTGAGTAAAGGAAGTGGTGGATGACTGAACAGAGGACACAAGGCAGAGGGGATAAGCCATGGGGACACAGGCCCCACAGAAAGAGGAGCCTGTGAGCTCTTCAGCACTCACCTGCACAGAGCTATGGCCCACAGCAGGGTGCAGATGTGGAGCTTGCCCAGAACTGCAGGACACGTTCTCTCTCACAGAGTAAAGGAGGTCACCATGGCAGTGGTGGGTAGAATTGGAGAAAAGGGTCTTGTCTAGAGTCTCGCTGAGAGGAGCTTGGCACTCTCCTGAAAGAGGAAGAGATCTTTTAGAGGCACATTTACCAGAAGCTTTGTGTGCTAATGAAGCCTTCTGCCCCACAGATATAAAACCATGCAGCAGCAGAGCCAGCAGAAGTCTTTTACACCATATCACAGCTCAAGAAGCCTGAAGCCTCCCTGCCCTAGGAGAGAAAGGAGAGGGTGGGAAGTTCTTCCAACTGCCCAGGCTGGCTTGCTCCCTCACTGGCAAAAGGAGATAGTAAGCTCTCCCTAAACAAAAAGCTTAGCAAGAAAGGCTCCAGTTCCCTCTAACAAAGCTTAATCTTCTACTCCTCTGTCACTGCCTCAGCCTCAGAGCCAGCAACAAGCTCTCTGCAGAGGTACCAGTGTTCTTGAGGCCCAAGTGACCTGTTGTTTCCCAGCCTTGCCAGCACCTCCTCACTCACCAGGTCCCTCCTAGCACAGAGAGAGAGAAAGAGAGAAGGGAACAAGAATGTGAGGTTGCAAACGCTGGTTAAATTGTCTTTTCCCTTTTAGGAGCTTCATGCAGAAGACAACACCAGGTTCTGCCAGAAGGATGACAATGAGCAAACATCCTTCAGCGACCACAACCCGCGGCACGAGCCCAAAGGGGGTTTCCGGAGCTCCTTCCGCAAGCTCTTCAAAAAGAAATAAGCAGCCCCAAGAAAGGCAGGCCACAGCCTAAGCACAGCAGTGCTACCCCAGGTCCCCGAGGGTGGAGACAGACAGCAAGGCCCCAAGATTCCCCTGACTAACACAGAGGGTGGAGGGGTGGGGGAGAGGAGACTGTCACTACTGCCTTACAAACGCATCCTGCTCTTTCTAGCACAGGGCAGGGCCAGGCTTTGGGTTGCAGTGGAGCTCAACCAGCATGTCCAAAAAGCACAGGAACTTGCTAGCTTTCATCCCTGCCTGACTTAACTTCCCTCAGTTTTGGAAAGCTTTGGCTGAATCCCACTATCTTCTCCTCCCCCTCATCCCCCAAAACTGCTTGATTTGCCATACATCTTTGCTCTTCCAAACTCATGTCAGGTCTTATTTGGGCTCACCCACAACAGAAGGGTTACCTTTGTAGCCCTGGCATCCTGGCCAGAAGTCTAAAATTCCCTTCTTTCTTCTACTTTCCCAAAAAACGCACCATCAAAGATGTCTTCCAGGAGGGCAGCTCACATTACCTGGGTGGTTTGAGAAGGTCTAAAAAGCATCAGCTGAAGCACCTGAGTATTGTACTGCTTAATCAGCAACATCCTTTCGGACTTCAATCATTCCCCAAAATCCTCCTTCACCTTTTATGTGGCACCCTGTTTGCTGAACTGCCTCCTGCTGTATGAATCTCTGCTCCTGCTGTCAGAATTGCCTGTGTCTCCAGGCAGGTGATGCAAGCTGAGCCCAGGGACTGCCACAAGAGACAAAGACACTTTGCCACCTTATCCTCACTGTGGATCAATGCTAGAGTCAACCAGTGTCCTGGCTCCTGGTCTGTAACACATCTGAAATACACTTTGCTAATAATTCTTTGGCCTGACACCACCTTACAAGCCCAATCACGTGCAGCTTTGGAATGGTTCTTCCAGGTAAAAATTGAGGCACTAAGGCAGAAAAGTCAATGGTGCACCATGTTCAAAGTCATAGGCTCTCCTTGTGCAAGGACAGAACAACAAGGCCACACACACGTCACCCTCCTCGCATTTGGACATGAGAAACCCTCCCGAACTTTGATCTCTGCAAAAGACTGTAGCTTTTGTATGGAAACACAGCCCTCTGATGCAACACCCATGTCACACCCCAGCAGCAAGGGCACCACTGGTGCAGTGGTGTTACCAGTGGAGTACTACTGGTGAACTGTGGTGTTACCTGCAGCTGGGGCACTCAGAGGGCACTTTCAAGAGGAAATGTGGTTTTATCTCCTTGTTTTGACAAGCTTGGGACGCTGGTTTGTCTTAAAGGACAGCTTCACCTTAAGAGGTTGTGAACTGTCCCTGTGGGGCCAACAGCAATGTCTTGGGGAAAATACGCAAGGCTGTGAGATTAGGGGCTTGGAACTCCTGGCATCAGCACAAGGGTGACTGAATTTGATGCCAAGAGAAGAGCACCCATCATGCTGCATGGCTCTCCTGGCAGTGGCAATAGCACAGGAAAGCCTCAGAGCAGGCTTGGATGCAGTGGCTAATACCCAGCACAGATGCAGGGCCTAGAGCTCTCCCACAGTGTCAACTGACCTGCATTTACCACCTACTTTTCCTCTTCTGGTGGAAGCAAAGAGGTGTGTGTGAAAAGGGCTATTCATCTAAGACAGACAAAATCCATTCTTTATTGCAAGCAGAGTTTTCCCAACATTTCAAGAATGTGACCAAGAAAAACCCCAGAGGTTAAAATGTTTTAGCTGGTGCACGTCCCATAAATTTTAATGAAACCAAAATTCAGTTCTCCTCCTTACACAGAGGAAAGAAGTATCATACTTTCCTCCCCGAGCTTTAGGAAACTACTCTGGAAAGATTTTTTTTTTTTTTAATTTAAGGCTTTTAATGGTAAAAAAATCCACCCTTCCACTCTTTCCCTCTCCCTCACATCCTGATTAAATTACAAATTCCCTAGCCCTTTCCAGTCAGGACTGCTCCATGCTGACCAGCCACTGAATCACAAAGACAATTCCTAGGACTTGGCAGCTTTCAGTCAGACTGTGCAGGGCCAGGATAGAAATATGTAAAAAGAGCCAAATACTTTTAACTGAAGCATCAGCAAAGCCTGTTTGTTCTGCAAAAGAATCAGCCATAGACAGAACTATTTGTTTGTCCATGGAACCAGAGTTGTACAATTATGGACAAGTGTCCACTGTACTGCACTGATGCTGTCAAGGGCTCTGATGCTTGGTATCTTTGGTCTCATATATGCAATGACACTTCTGTCCTTCAGAGAACAAACCTGGTTTTCACACTTGCCAGGCAGATGCCAGCTCAGAAACAGGACAAAGGAAAAAACCTACCTGCTAACATCTCCTGGGTGAGGCAATCCTTCCAAAGTGGCAGACCCTTGCTTGTAAAATGCATGTAGATTTTAGCTTCTGTTTTAGTGATTTAAGGCACAGTCAAAACTGATGGTTTTTTCTTTCTGATTCTGTATGAGTTCTTAATTCCAGGCCTATACTTATCATTTGTGATGTCCTTGTACCTGCTCAGAATCTGCAAATGTAAATAACACGAATGAATGATGCTCACAACCACATACAAACACACAACCTCTTGCAGGATCTATTCCAAATTCACCTTTAGTGTACATGTGTGCTCTGGATTATTTTTCTTCCTGTGCCAAATAAATATTGCCTTTAATTAACACTGCTGTCTCTTGCCCTGAATCAGCCAGAAGGCTGCATCCATTAAAAAAACCACACTTGTTTCTCAGGTCCCTTTCTGAGGCAACATTACTTACAAAATCCTGTACCCCTACACACACAGTCATGCAAGAAGACTGTTTCCTACACGTGGTTCTAAGACTCTTATCCAGAACTCAGCTGAGTCATTCTCTATGCTTCTGGTCAAGATCCTGTTGTTGGTGTAGCTGTCTGTGACATTTCTTCATCTCCTCACTCCATCTCCTTTACTCCCTTCTGCTGCTTCTGTTGCAGACACATGAACTTCCACAAAAACATCCAGTAAGTCTCCTCCAGTGCCATACACACCACTCTAACTTCAACTATCCAACTCTGTAAGAGATCTTAGTATCTTCCTGTGTATCACAAACATCTGTCACAGACCAAGTTTTTTTAAAAAATTTAATTCCAGTTCTGACTATTAATACTATCTTACTTTTGTCACATTCTCAGCAGGGCCAAAACAATGACACCACAAACAGGGACAACTCAGCCCAAATGCTTATACCTCCCAATGCCACACAGCACCTGCAGCATTCCTCCTGCTGCTCTGTACCTCTCTGCAGCATTTTGTCCTCTTTGAGGACAGTGGTCTCAGAGATCCGAGTATGCCAGCAGAGGTTTGACTCTACAGCCAAAAGCAGTTTTACCCCTGTGAAAATCTGCAGGGGTCTTTGCTCCTCTCATATCAGCAGGCTGCTGGGGAACTGCCAGTGCCTTAGACAGTCCTGACAGGACATTCTGTCATCCTGACTGTGACTACTCTAGGTCCTCTCTCCATGACTACACTCCCTGCTTCAGTCAGCCACCTTAGACTCTCCTCAGATTATTTTGACTTTCAGTGCTGGTCAAATGTATCCTCTCACCACTTCATTCCTCTAAACCAGTGTAACTGAGGCTGCTTTTAGGTTTATATAATTTAGGCACTTTCTCCCACTTTTCTTCTCCAGACTTGTAATGTATCCTGGCATCCTCTACAGGTTCTTAAGAGTGGTTTCACCTCAGCACAAGTCACGTACGTGTACAAGTACAAATATTCCTTCGTAAGGGCTACAACCACAGCAGATTCCAAGGAATCGGGATGTTTTTTCCAAATTCCACATGAAGTTGTCAGGGCTCAGGTCTAAACAGAGAAGCTGAGGCATGCATTGTACTGTCTTTGGCCACTGTTTGGTTTTGTGGGGTGGATTAGATGGAGGAAGCTACTGTTCTACTTGTGAATGATTTTCGTTTATTCACTCTGTTCTTTGAAAGTAGATGACTCACACGTGGCCAGATACAAGATATTAAACATGATGTCCCTTTATTTGCTGTGATCTGAGTCAAGAAGGAGACAAGATGTAGGCTCTTAGAGGAAATCACCTCCCTAAAAAATTCATACAGTAAAATTCAAGAGACAGTATTTACCCATAGGGTGCAAATCCTTTGACACAGTAAAGTTGTAACAGAAAGCCACTGAGCTGGAGGACCATCTACAATCAATAACCCTGGGGTAGAGAACAACACAGTTAGAAGATGCTATTTTATGTCTCCTGCTGTATGTACACATTCCTTACTTGTCTTCTACTTCATATGGCTCCTCTGCTTACAAAATGCTGCATTTTTTTAGTATTTTACCACCCTGAGCAAAACCTACCCCTGTAGCAGACTCACAGCTGCCCCTACTGGGTACTTAAAGCACCCAGTGTTTAAGCCTAAGGAAGCCAGTCTCAGACTACAAGGACTGTCAGTGTATTTTACATAATCTAAGTGTATACTTCTGGGATAAACAATCATCAGATACACCACATTACCACTTCCTTTTCTCTTTTTCTTTTGTTTATTTGGGCTTTTTTTTTCTTTTTTTTTTCTTTTCTTTTTTTTAATAACTGGATGACAAAACTTTTAACGTTTACTCATTTTGGTAAGTAACCGTGGCATCAGACAAAGGCAGATGGACCAAACTTATTGAAACCTAAGATTTTTCTCAGAAACAAAAAAAGGCTCATTCCAAAACAGATTCAACAAAATCCACAATTCCAGTAACATGTGACCTTTGTTTACCCTTCTCTTTAAAAATATCATGGATGTTAATGGAAAACAAGGAACGGAATTTACAAAGTAAGTTAAAAGCACTTTTCTTTTCACACCTCTGTTGGGCCACAGGTTTCTCTCCTGAAGAAAGGCTGCACCTATGCATCATCCAGGTTTAGAAATGACAATTCAACAATTTTTTCCATGAAGCACAATAATCTACTACCTTCAACAGTGGTACCTCCAGTGATATTAACAAGCTTGAATCAGGCAAATTAATCTGAAAATCTAATTTAAAATACATACAAAAGAAAAATCATTAAATATCCCCCAATGTCAATCTAGAACTTGAAGGATCTAAATCCAGTGTATTAGCATGCTCTTTCTGAGACAGACCTCTCTCTCCCTGATTTAAGAGAGGCATATTAGAGGAACAGGTTAGTCCACACTGGAAATAGCTTCTTGAAGATAGAGCACTCAAATGCTTCCATGGTATCAACCCTGAAGCAGGATAATGTTCTCCATTAGCAGACAGTTACAGACAAATTCAATGGCCGCTAAATGCCACGACTACAGTATGTACTTTGGGGTCAACAAGGCAGCACAACAGTTGACTTTCCATTAGAGCACACTGAACAGGAGCAAATGCATGGCACTTGCAAAATCACCACAGAGTCACAACAGGTTGGGCTGGAAGGGACCTTTAAAGGCCACCTAGTCCAAACCCCTTGCAATGAGCAGGGACATCTTCAGCTAGAGCTGGCTGCTCAGAGCCCTGTCCGTTCTGACCTTGAATGTTGCCAGGGATGGGGCATCCACCACCTCTCTGGGCAACCTGTGCCAGTGGTTTGCCACACTCATTGTAAAAAACTTCTTTCTTATATTTTGTCTGAATCTACCCTCTTTTAGTTTAAAACCATTACTCTCT
>JAWWLV010000121.1:13514873-13527488 GCA_035041135.1 Platyrinchus mystaceus | reverse complement strand
CCACACTCATTGTAAAAAACTTCTTTCTTATATTTTGTCTGAATCTACCCTCTTTTAGTTTAAAACCATTACTCTCTGTCCTACTGCAAGAGGCCCTATTAAAAAGCTTGTCCCCATTTTTCTCATAAGCCCCCTTTAAATACTGAAAGATCACAATAAGGTCTCCCCAGAGCCTTCTCCAGACTGAACAACCTCAGCTCTCTCAGCCTTTCCTCATAGGAGAGGTGGTCCAGCCCCCTGATCAACTCATTGTCCCTCCTCTGGACCCGCTACAGGGGTCGATATCCTTCTTGTGCTGAGGCCCCCAGAGATGGATGCAGTGCTCCAGGTGGGGTCTCAGCAGAGTGGAGTAGAGGGGTAGAATCATCTCCTCAACCTGCTGCCCATGCTGCTTTGGATACCTTCAGCTTTCTGGACTGTGACTGTACATTGCTGGGTCATGTTGAGCGTCTTGACAACCAACACTCCCAAGTCCTTCTCCCCAGGGCTGCTCTCAATCCCTTCCATCTCCCACTGTACTGAAATCACTGGTTACCCCAGTCCAGATGAAGGACCTTGCACCTGGAATCCTAGAACTTCCAAATTCCCATAGGGCTCTTCTGAGCTAAGACACAACCACGACACTCTGAAAGACAATGAACAAACCCAAATTCTGCTGCACTGTTGCACTAGACTATATATAACACAGAAACCTGGAGGTGAAACAGCACAAATTTTTAAGTTCCACACCTATAAAGTTCTGCTGACCATTAGAACCCTGCCTACACAGTTTGCAATTGTATAGGCTGAGTTTTAGCCATATATCAGCCCTCTAGAGTAATCCAGCAACACTCCAAGCCTCCACACAAGCATGTTTCATTGTCCAGGCCATATGAGATCATTCCAGGCCACACCAGATCATCCAGGGTCATTTTGCCAAGGAGACAAGACAGCATCATTAAAATGATTTAATTTTCTACGTGAAAAGTGTTGTCACTAATGCACCAATGGTCCAAATAAGAAGTCATTCCAGACTAGAGATTATTAACACAAAGCTGTCATTACATAAACGAGTGGCTTAGCAGATGGACTCAAAACTCCTGTTCTAAATGCAACAGATTTGATTCCCATCCTGTTTTTATTGTTTGCAGCTGAGTCAAACACCATGGTTTGTGCACTGTAGGACGGACCCACTCTGCTGAGATCCAACCAATGCTTACATTAGGCTCTTGCCATTATCACCTGTTGTCTGAGTATCTCACTAGTGAAAGTCTTTTTATCCTCAACCACAAATATGAAGCAGCATTCCCCATTTCACAGAAGAAAACAGAGACCTACTGACATTTAAGAAATCTGACTAGCAGGACCCATGTGAGGTTTAACTGAGCAACCTAACCAATGGGTCATTCCTTCTGCCTGGTCTGCCTTGGCCGCACAAGAAGAGACAAGAATGTGCCAAAGAAGAAATACAGATCAGAAAGTCTAAATTTAGGGAGTTTTCCTGGTAATCTACTGATGAGCTAATAATTTAGATAATGTTGCCAACAGTATGTTTATCATGGTGTTTATATCCAAAGAACTGATAACCTAAACTATACCTCCCGTGGCTGGAGAGTTTTAATAAGCTCCCATATAATGTTCTCCTCTGAAGCCAAGGTTTTGAGATCTTTGCTTTTAATTTTGCCAGAAAAAAAGTTTCAAAACAACATTGGTAAAGACACCAAAGAAAGAATACAACTGACAGTTTCGAGATTTGACTCTGGTGAAAACTGTCATTCTTGTCGAAATCAGAACGCTTTCTGAAATGTTATGACCACAATAAAGGATCAAAGGGCCCTCATCAATGGCACTGCTAAAAGCATTAAAAAAGGTGACTTCTATCATCATTCAATTAATACCATCTTTAACTGACACAGCTTTCCAGGACAACGAAATGTGTTTTTCTTCCAAAGAGGAAACGTGGGAGAATTTTACTTTGTCCCATGAGCCATATTAACTGAAGAGGAGATACTTTATACTTCACATACTTACTGTAGAGGAGATTATTGAGCTTCTTTTCTTCAATAATTGCCATCCATTACTGTCCCAGTACTGTCTGGAGTTGAAGAGCAGCACACAGGTTTATGGATAATCCACGCCAGAATACTTAGAACGTACATGTTCTGTCGTGTATTTTGGACAGAGAAAGCTACTGGAAAGATTAATATAAGTTTGATTTTTTTCTAATATATGTCATACAGGAGGTGTGTGAGATATTTTATAAGGTATAATAATTCTGTTTGGGAGTTTCTCAAACATTACTTAATTATTATTCTGTAACATGCCAAAACCAACCTCTCTTTGGAGTTATTACTAAAATACACACATTGACTAGGAAAAATATGTACCACAACATGGGCTTTTATCCTCTTCACTGCTTAACTGAAAAACTAAGTTGAGCATTTGTCCATGTAATAATTTAACGTATGTCAGCCAAACATATCTTTATTTCAATTAAATTAAAAACAATCTGCAAGTATATTTATGCAACATTCACTATATACACACGATTTATGCAACTGCAAGGCAATTCTATGTATGCTGATTAATCTATTGTTAGTAAAACATGACAACAGCTATGGAAGTTGACAAGTGACTGTTTTCATGGCATGACTGAAAAAGAATAGCTACTAGCCATGAAATGGATTATCAGTAAACCTTAAAAAGAACATGACATAACCTAGCAGAGATTAACAGTCTTCTAAATGTAGTAGTATATTTGCTTCAGATGATAGTGCTGCTTTTAAAAAAAAAGTTTGCTGCCACCTTAATGATGTAAGACTTTCATCTGCTCTATCTAAAGAAAGCAATAATTAGACATTATGCTTCCTGGCAAAAATTTATTTTTGAACTGGCACCACAGTATTTCAGAAAATAATAATAAAGTACCTCTTTGGTGAAGCCTAGGTACCCCCTACTACTCATTGTAACAACTTGTAAACAGAACCGCAATACAGTGCTTTGCCTTAATTCTAGCTCGGTTAGGTACCACAGATCTTCCTCACAGTCCTTCTCACAACTTTAGGAAGGTATTTTAAAGCAGGGAGTAAGTAAAGCAAAGGAAAATTAAGAAGGATATAAAGTTCCCTGTTTGAGATTTAAAAAAAGTGCATAATGTTTTCATTCCAAAAACTGTGCCACTGTATGGTACTGATGGATACAAGACTGTTTTCCTTCCTGTACTGGACATTATTGATCATTACACAAACACAGTCTCTGCTCATTGGCCAAAGAAGTCTCTCAAGCCTGTTTTCTGGTACAATCAGTTGTCCAATTACTTTAGAACAATGTCCTGCACACTTAAACAAGAACAGCAAGTTAACCAGGTTTTCCACTAGAAAGTGTGTTTTTGCAATTCCATTTCTGTACACTACATTTCCAATGTATTGGAGAGTTTTTAGTGTTTGGCATACACATCCCAGCTCCTTGACACCACCAGGTTCAGTGCATCCATTGCCAGCAACAGACATAGCACCAGGAAAACGCAACTCCCAGCGCGAGGGATAGTTCAGGAGGAGTGGGCATTCTCCAGCAATGGTGGTCCATCCCGATGCATTGATGGGTGTGTGTGCTCCCTTTTGTAAGTTTTTGGAGGAAGCTTTGGGATATGTTGAGAAGTGCTTTGTCGTGGAGGAACAGGTGGTCCAGCAACAGAAGGGAGGTCCACGTCCTGTGGTATCAAAGGTGGTGATGGAAGATGCCTCCGTGCTACATGTGGAGAAGGTGTCTGAGGGGGAGGGGAAGTAAACGGGGAGGGACTGTTTGGGAAAAAGGTGTTACCAAGTTCGCTTTTTCTCCCCAGTGGTGGAGGCTGGAGGTGTAGTGGTGAGCTAGAGAAAACATCTGGAGTTCGCACAGGTTCTCGTGGTGGTAACTCGGGAGGGTTTACAGTGGTAACAGAAGAGTCAGAGATGCAGGTCCGATCAGGCACTGAGTACCTTGGTGAATACACTTTAGAGGTTGGTTGCCTAGGAGGGATGGCTGGTGGGTTGTCCAGGTTTGCAGAAGTAATCTGAGACACACAAACATTTCATTCAATAAAATTCTAGAGTGGCAGCAAAGAACAGGACCCTGCTGTGACACGTAAGCAGAGCTCCCACACTGTGGATTGCTCTTAGCGAGTGTGCATCAATACATGAGTTAAAAGCCAAGGATGGAATGAATGAAGATGCACAGAGAGGGACAAAAGCAAGGCAAAGAATGGTCAAAGCAACAATTTCCATGCTAATTCCAGGTTTGCTTGCTGGGGAGGTGTGGGTATCTTCCACCACCTCCCCAGCAATGGGGACTTGGGGGTGGTAAACACACCAGATGTTTCTTCAAGAGATTGAGGAAAGGGGAGAGGCAGATAATGTTGAAGAGGGAAAGAATAAACTGTGCTCAGATGATGGAATTAAGTAGTCAGAATTATGGAAGTAAACAGTTCCCAAGCTGCAGACCACGGAGACAGGGTAACTGGTCCTCAACATCCCTACCAACTTTGATAGGAACATGATGTGTTAAATTCTGCTGACTGCACAGTCACCTGTAGTCTGAAAACTTTCTGGAGAGCCATATACAAACCTTCTTCAAAGACATATATGTTCCAAAATAATTTTGAGTGGGATTTTCAAATCTGAAGTCACAAACTAACTCACACTGAAATCAGGAGAAATTTGACACCATCTGCAACAAAGTCTGGATTAGATCTCAACTGCCAGACAAATGCAGAAGGAAAATGTAGCAATGGCTTAAGGAGGCAGGCAGACAGGATGGGTAAATAAGAAGGGAAAGAAAG
Organism: Platyrinchus mystaceus; assembly: GCA_035041135.1. Lineage (NCBI taxonomy): Eukaryota > Metazoa > Chordata > Aves > Passeriformes > Tyrannidae > Platyrinchus > Platyrinchus mystaceus. The sequence goes on along the minus strand of JAWWLV010000121.1, from coordinate 13,522,693 downwards.
GCACTCGAGCACCACAGCATCAGGGTCAAATATTCTGAAGAAACTTTTCGGAGGACTGAGTTGTGTACATCACTTTCCATTATTACTGTTTTCATCAGTTCTTTACCCCAATTCATACATCCTAAAATGATACTCTGGAACAATTATCCCAGATGGAAAGAGATGGAAACACCTGCCTGAAGCCTCAAGTTCTCACAGGCAATGCAAGTGCCTGAGCATAGCACATCAGTAGATGAGACATTTCTAAACCTAAATTTAGGTCCCATATGTTTTCATCAGTTTGGGATCAAGACATAAAGAGGCAGAGCTGTGAGGGCTTGAAATACATGGCTGCTTATACTTTCACAAACAGTTCTTCAAAAATAAATGTACATCTACCTGTAAGAGTTACTTTCTATCACACCCTGCCCTCTGCTCCCAGAACACAACCAACCTTCTTTCTCCATACTTACTTTTGATGGGGAGGATTCAGCTGGGGCAGATTCTGGTCTTCTTCGTGGAGGAACTGGAGGAGGGACAGGAGCATCATCTGAATTTTTGGTAAAGTTTATGGACGACACAGAAGCAGATCCTAGTGGACATTAAAAAAAAAGTTGATAATGATGAACTTTTCTTTGATGCAATATATTTGCTATATTGCTGCCAATAAAGGTGTCAGAAATAATAAAGCATTTGCTCCTAAAAAGCATCACGAATCAAGGCGGTGTTAAAGACAACGAAACAAGCCTCTAACTTGCAGCTTCCGGACAAACTGCTTTTGTTGAGCTGCAAACATCTCTGTGGCCACCAGTTCCTGAACATTCTTAAGTAATCCTCGAGACCAAAACCACACCACAAACTCGTTCTTATACCACAGCAGCACTAAAGCAACATCCTGAACCTGCAGTCAATAAGCCAACCCAACAACGAAGGAACATCTTCTTCTGAAGAGCTATTCCAGAGACCTGGCTTGGAACTCAACAATGCCATTGCTCTGCTAAGCAACTTCTGCTTTTAGCAAGTCATTTCACCTCCTTGTGGCAACCAGCTGACCTTTGAAAGCCCCCATACATGAAAGGAGGCCATATCCGTTATTAATTACTGGGAGAACACCATAAAATATGAGCTTTCTTGTATGTGGGTGAAGACAGAAGAAAAACAGGTGTGGATAGGTCCCGATGGATTTAAAGCAAGGTAATACTTATTTTTAAGATCTGCAGGAAAACCATCCATGTACACTGAAACCAATCTGGAATGGCAGACAGCAGAATAAGGCACCCACAAAACATATGTTTTTTTACTCTCATTGTTCACAATCAGATACTCACCAAATTTATTCAACCCATACATATTTGGCAGCAAATCCCACAAGTTTGTTAGGGACATATATAGGCACTAGAGATAAACCTCTGCCTTCTGTTTTGACAGTTCCTCCAAAGCCTTGTAATAGTCTCTATCTAACACACCTAATTCTGTTCAGTTTCTCTCTTTATAACAGAAACTTACTAATGAAAAAAGGAATAAAAAACACTGGAAGTTTTTGCTGCTGCAAGGAGACAAAAGCAATTACTTCTACACTTCAGAAGACTAAACATGATTTCACCTGTCCAACATCACAAAATCCAGCAGGTCCATTGTTGGTGGACTGTCTATTAGCACCTACTTGTATGAAAAGGACTCGAAGGATCGGAGTCAAACACGCTGCAGGCGTCTGTGGTGCTTGAAGTGGCAGAGGCAGGGGGAGGGGTCAGAGGCGTCCGGGGGGAGTTTGGTGCAGATGCTGTAGCTTCAGTCTCGCTCTCTGGGATGCGGCTGTAACTGATTTTCCTTGGCTCTTGTTGCAGGGGTGTAGGATGTCTCATGGTACCTGGCCTTGGATTAGAAGGACGAACACCTGGGGACTTGAGAGGATAGCTGTATTTTTTGGGCTGAAAACGATAAAAAAAAAGACAGTATCAAACAAAATGAAAAGGCCACGAAAGGCCTCCTAAATGTAGCTTTGTATTTATGAAGTCAAAAATCTAAAATGACTTCTGTTACCTATGAAAGACAATTGTAAGCACTTTTTGAAAAAAAATTTACAAAAATTGAATACTAACAAATCTTGGAGGAGGCTTGACATTTCTTGGCTCTATCTCTAGTGACTTGTTGAACAGATAATCTGTAAATTCTGTCTCCATGCTGCTTCCCATTGGATTCAGGTTTTCGAAAAATCTCTGAAATATAAGAAGGTAGAAAACTTGTCAGCTAAACTGCTTCTTAGTACTGTTTGTTTCTACTGATCCCAACTGTTCAAGAGAAGAGAGAAAATGCTGGAGTCAGAAGGAACAACAGACTTTTGAGTTATTAAATCTATTTGTTGCCAGCCATTTGCTGGGCATTGATATGCTTGGCCTGAAAACGAGTTGTGCAAGTACCCTAAATAATTTCTGCAGTGCAAAATCAGACCAAGTTAGCTCCAACACTTTCAGAAGAAGCTGCATGTAGCCTATCGTTACACTGATGCAGGGAAGACTGCTCTCATGATGCAGTCAAAGCCTGAGGAGAACAAATAACAGAAGAAAATCTTGCAGAATCTCTTAAGATAGCCTGTCCTACTCTATGAAAGTATGTAGCTCAAAAGATAGTAAAAAAAAAATAAATAAAGGAAGAAAGGAAAGAAAACAGAGAGGATGCAGCCTAGAGAACACCTCAGACCAAGGAGAACAAGCACCAGGAGAAAGAAAAATGTGAGTATCACCACCATCAGATGCAAACACAGTGCTATCAGGTAAATCTGGAAACATAAGGCAGTGTAACACAGGAGGAAAAGACAACTGGGATTACTGGATAAATAATTTTAACTGAGTAAAGGACAGCGAGAATCCATTAGTTTCAGTTCCTGTTTAACACTGATCAATAAGATCTACCAGTGTCCCAGTAGCTGAGAAAAAAAATGAAATAAACCCCACCAAACTGCAAGCAATGAGCTTTCTGCCCTTTCTTACAGTGAGACCAAGAGAGATTTTATGACAGGCCTTCTGCTCATCTCTGATTCAGTCAGCTTGAATCTATGTGAATTCAGTCTATCCTTAGGGTCTGTCAGCTGACAGAATCATCACAAAAGTAGCTCAGTGCATGGACTCAAGGAAATCATGCCACTTACCCTGATGTCAAATTCCACTCTTAAACAATATGGCTGGTTCTGGTACTGCTGTATCTCTCCTGTTATTTCAGCTACCTTTCTTCTCTTGCTGAAGTTTATAAGTTCTTTCCCGTGTCTCTTCAGAAATTCAGGATTGCCTTCTTCTGTTTTCAAAATGTTAGTTAAGTAAATCCCTAAAGAGCACACAGAAGAGGTTCTCAACATGTAGTACAAAACAGGGAGGAAGTCACGACTGGAATACAAAGAATTCTTATAGAATTTAATTATTGCACTCTAATTATTTAGAAAACTTTGCTGTTACTGTCAATAAGAGAATCCCACCTAATTTTCAAATAAGGGCAACAATTTAGATATTTTAACACACCTTTTCCAGAAAGTTGCCTTTTTTTCATCAAAGTCCCAGTCTATGCATCTTTCTATTGTTAAGGAAGCTCACACAACTGAACACTACTAGCACTTTGCACTGAAAGAGTGCGCTGAACACAAGTGCTCTTAATGGTTCTACTCCACTAGACACCCCAACCTAACTCCAAAAAATTATTTTCAGGTTTTATCCTGGCTTCAAAATTGCACCAAATCATTTGAAGATTCGAAAGAAAAAAAGTGATCTCAGCTCCACAGATAATGTATCTGGAACTATAATTATGACTCTTCCAAGTATAACTTGACAGAAATAACTGAAGGTGTTCACATGTGATCCTGCTACCCTCTACCCATCTCTGAGGCAGGACAGAAGGTTTCTCAGTTGATCTTTCGTTCTCTATAGAGCTCTGGAGTACATCTTTCTCCAACTGGTAAAAGGCCAAAAAAGCCATCAACACTATTTTCTTTCAGTTTTGGCCTGAAGCTTATGCTGGACAAGTGCAATGTCCAGACTTGGAACTGACCTGCAGCAAACATTTAAGTAACTTGCTCAAGAACACGAATGCCATGTGCTTAACATCACAATTTGCTAAATGTGAGCAATCTACTTCAAAGAAGAACTGTTAAATCTGATGATAAAGAGGAGGCTTTCTTCCAAAACTCTGCTTTTACAGAAATTACACTTTTTAGTAGAAATGAGATTCTAGTTTTACTTCTTGAAGCTCTGGATGGGGGTCCTTCTTTCTCCACTAGTCAATGGCAATATTTCTTATGAGACTGCCTTCTATTGAAGGCATTTCTGGTCGTTTCAAACCACATTCAAAGTAAAGATGAGTAAATACGTAAATCAGATATTGCAGACATAGTTATTTTTACTGCACATAACATCTGCAACTAATAGTCACTTCAATTTTTCTTTCCCATATATGCAATTAATGTCTGGGCATCTGAAATTTCAACCCACCTGTCCTGTTACAACTGACTTCTCACTATTGTTCATACTCTGTTTAGTACCTTAGCTCAATACTTTCCAAATGTTTATGTATGATACAGCTCATTCAAACCAAACATACTTACCAAAAAAAGGCACACAAGGAGGATTAATGGACCTGAGTTTTGCCAAGTATTTTTTATAATGATCCTCACTCAGCTCATAAGCTTCTTCTAAAATCTTCCTCTGGCGACTTGGAATTTGCTTAAAAGAGAGATTAAACAGGTTGTTTGGAAAGGCAGGGCAGAGGTGTAGCCCAGCAACAATACTGAGACTAATGGTCTCCCACAGATACTTAAATCAGAGACCATGAGGACAGTGCCCCACCACCTTGAGGAGCCTTTCTTAAGCGAGCATGGATTTCTTGCTCCTGAAACCAAAGAAAAAACCCTCTCTATTACACCCTGATTGATTAATTTCCTGGGGAATTTACTTTCTTTGCTCCTTCTTTGAAGTACATGCTTACTGAAAAGACAGGCTTTCAGTGTAGCTGAGGTCCACTGCATTACACTTCCACACCAAAAATGGAAAACATTTCACTGTACCTCAAATGTGTGATCCAACCTATACACTGCTGCGGAGTTCATAGCACTGACAATCTCAAGGACACCGTTAAAGTTGTTCAGCTCTTGAAAAACTTGCAGGATCTCAATTATCCGGCTCACCACGATCACTCTTTCCTCTAGATTTTCTGTTTCTACAATGCATCTAAATACACAAGAACATTTGATGAGTTTTCCAAAATCAAATATTAAGTCATAACACAAACAAATACGAGTTTACCAAATTAATAGAGACAGTTCTGAACGTGTTTAGAGATTTGAAAATATTCTAAGAATAAAAAGCTGAGATCATTATGTTAAAATTCTCGCAGGGACCAGTTTTAGCATCTAAACACAACTCAAAACAGGAATTCTCCCAAAACAGGATTTTTCACAGTGTCCTTGTGAATGGACTGTGAATGTCCAGATATGGAGTAGGTGCAGATTCAGGAAAGTCACTTACTTTTCAAACCACAAAGTGAGGTTTGTTGTATGCCTTATCATTTTGAGAAGGTTGGGAGAATTAATTTCTTTATCTTCCTTTGTCCACACACTTCCAACAAGTTCCGAGGGCTGCACAGCTCTAGAAAAGCAGATGCATTATCAAAAAATGTAAAATTAAAATAATTAAAAGCAGGAAAAAAGACATTATTTTCCCAAACCTTCTTTATTTTCACTGAACTTGGAATTCACATTTAGAAATAAATTCTTAAGGTATCACTTCTCTTTTATAATGTTAGGCTCCCCTCATGACTAAATGACTGATATTTCTACACTTCTTTTTCAGATTGTATTTCTTAATCTATGTGACTCTCAACCACCTCTGTACATCTAAGTGAAGAATGAGCCTCTATCTCATTCACCATAATAAAATGCAAGTTTCCAATGCCTAAACGACCTCTCACAGACAGCTGATGAGATATGACATGGTCCATAATCTGCTTCAGAAACAATGATATGGAAAACCCTGATAGAATAACTGTTCATACGTCTCAAAGGTTGATCTACTCAGAAAATACCAAGAGAAAGCTGGAGCACAATACAATTAACAGTATGCAACAGTCTCACGCACTGCAAGTTAACCTGGGGAGGATAAAACAAATACTGTATTTCAGAGGTTTTTTTCTGCAAAAATAGTAATTAATATACAGCACTGGTAGAGCCCCTTGACCTACCGTGGGGCTTCACCCCCAGAAACAATTTCACGCCAGAGAACGTTTCGATTTGTGTCGTGTGTTTTCCAGCGGAGGGAAAGTTACCTGTAAAAATCTGACTCGAGCAAAGTGAGCTGCCGGGCAATTTCTATGGGGTGCAGAGTGAGCAAGTCAAAAGTCTCGGTGTGTCCTGGTTTGCTTATGTGCCATTCAATTGCTGGGGGGGGGCTCTCGAAAGTGATGTTGTGACTCGGCCCGATGGCTTGGGCCTGCTTTTTCCGGTTGATTATCTTTGTGATCGATTCAACCCATTTCTTCATGGCTTTGCCTGGCACACAGAGAAAATTACTATTTAGTTACTCTTAATACTGTTTTCCCTAAGAGGTCAGTAAAATTCAGAAATCTTTGGATTTAAACCCAAGACTACTAAATTAAAGCAATCATATATTCTTTAGAAGTCGTGTTCTCACACAAGTCTGAAAGAATTCAAATATATAAAAAACTCCTCAACAGCCAATGCTGAACATGAGTTTGCCAAGCACAAATCAGAACACCCAAACTAGGCTCCTGCTCTGATTTAGATGCTTTCCTTTCTTTTCTGAGTTTACAGGAACTAACCTTCTTTCACCCAAAATACACTTCTGCAAACACTCTCAACTTTATACTTCAGGCAAGAGTGCAGGTCCAAAATCACAGAAAATTAAAATAACAAACACAGAGAAGCTTCTCCCTGTACTGTATTTACCATCAAAGCTCAGAATAAAATCAAAAAGCCAAATGTCCTTTTAGCTCTACACCATAAGAATTTCACGCATAAGTTCATTGAAAACTTATCAGCAGACCCCAATAAACTAGCTGGCTCATCCTCCCCTCTTTTTAACTGCTTAATAACCATTAATTACTTCTCTGACAGCTCCTGTATCTGTCTTGCTTTTATCTTAAAAGAAACAAGAAAAATCTGTACAATCACAACTGCAAAGTATCCCACAGTTCTAATATGCACCGTGAAATAGCTGGAAACCCTTGTTTCAAAAAAATAGTGGTTTCCACCATCAAACTTTTATAAAAATTACCCCTGTGTAAAATTTAAGATGACAATCAAAGCAATCATTCTGTCCAGATCATTACTCAGTTCTTATTACTTTGCATTATTTCAGTCCCTTTAGTACAAAACCAGTGCTTATTCACATAAATAACAATCATTATTGTGAACAGGGACCAGATTTTGAATAACAATGTGTGTGTGGGGGGAGTGATAAAAGTTTATTTTATGCTTTTTATGAAGTATTTAATAAGCAGTCCTGTTTTCATCTGCTCAGTGAAAGGAAAAATTATTCCATTCCATACCTTTAAAAAGGGATGCTTTATGATAAATGCCACATTTAAGAAACTGTAAGTACCTCTTACTGTTCCAATGAACTCCTCCAAACGTTTCAGAAGATCAGCATCTCGTTCAAAGTCATAGAAGTGGTGTTCTACCCAGTGTCGACATACATTTAATACTCTGCAGAAGCAAAGAAAAAGAATAAATAACTCTACAATACAGTCATAGAATCATAGAATAGAATTATAGAATTAACTGGGTTGGAAGAGACCTCCGAGATCATCAAGTCCAACCCTTGATCCAACCCCACTGTGATTACTAG
>JAWWLV010000121.1:13476348-13514773 GCA_035041135.1 Platyrinchus mystaceus | reverse complement strand
ATATCCAACCTAAACCTCCCCTGGCAGAGCTTAAGCCCGTGCCCTCTTGTCCTACTGCTGATTGCCTGGGAAAAGAGGCCCACCTGGCTACAACCTCATGTCAGGGCGTTGTAGAGAGTTATGAAGTCTCCCCTGAGCCTCCTCTTCTCCAGGTTAAACAACCCCAGCTCCCTCAGCTCTCCTCATAGGACTTGTGCTCAAGTCCCTTCACCATCCTCGTTGCTCTTCTCTGGATCTGCTCCAGCACCTCAATATCTTTCTTAAACTGAGGGGCCCAGAACTGAACACAGTACTCCAGGTGTGCCTCACCAGCTGAGTACAGGGGCAGTAGCTCTCTTTCAGGCTCTTCTATAGCTCTCTCTAGCACCTGCTAACAAGCCTGTCCCACCCCTCTCTCACCTGAGTGGGTTCCCGAGGAGCAGCCAAGCCCAGGCAGGAATCCCCATCAAAGCATTTCCAAGAAAGGCTGCTGCTATGACCAAGACCCAGTGCATCCAAAAGATGGTACTTCAAAAGACTTGAAGGAATTTGGTTTGGCTCCCAAGGATGCCATACTCACCGTAGCTGCACAGGTTGAATGTACTCTTTCCTAAACCTTTTCAGCTCTGCACTAAGAGGTTGGTCTCCGTTCTCCATAGCAATACGATCGGCTTCCGTCGGCTCAGGCTCCGGGATTTCAAATCTAGCACGGAAGAAGGGTGTAAGCACGAGGCTCCTATTACACTAATCTTGGTCACAGCATGCAGGAATTAAAGACAGCTTGAAATTCAGATAATTTCCACATGTCAGAATCTTATGTCTTTGTAAGAACATAGGAAAATTTGCTAAATTCAATACCGGTACACATTTCAAAGACAAAACCATGGGATGCTGAAGTTACTGGAGCTACCTGAACAATAATAAAGCTTCTGAATATAAACTTGTACATTTTACTGGCAATCCTTGAATTTGACAACTTTTTAAAAAGTGTTTGAAGTGAATCAAAACCAACTGGAATGCCAGAATCTTACAAACTCCAAGTAAAAAATCAAAAAAAATAATAATTTTGCACTTCATAAGAACAGTATTTTTAACAGTGCCATACCTTTCTATTAGCAAACTCAGCAACTCTTGAGGTCTACAGAAGGATCTATATGTTGTGAGAAAAGTCCGAACAAAGTTGGGATCTAAGACAAAGAATAATTTTACACTTATGTCAGCAATTACCTGATTTTTTTCCTTTAAAATAAACTGTAACTATCCTTGAAAATTAAGGATGCTGCCTTATCAATTTACAGAGATGATGATGCAAACTTAAATGGCTTTGGTAACAGTTCAGAACCTCTTAAAATAGCAATTTAAAGCAGAATTTAAAACCAGGTTTTTTTCTGTTGAGAGTTCAGAAAAGTGACTTTCCCCCCTCTTCAATTATTAAAAGGATTCTTTTCCAATTACTTCAAAAATAATAAATAGAAGATATTATTTATGAGCCATCTAGTCAACAACTTTGATTTTGACAATGATTGGGACAAGATAACTCAAACAACACAGCAAGTAACTTTGCATTGGGTAGAAATGGCCTCTTCTAGAGGAGAATATTTTCCCTGAACTGCCACAACTCATCATGATTAAGGCAGACTAGACATTTTTTCAGCTGACTTGAGAGCTATACTTTCAGCTTATATTTCTTTCACTACAAGAAAATCAACTGCTTTCATTTAAATTGACTAATTACTTATCATTTATTTAAATTGACTAATTACTTATTCATTTAAAATATGAAAACGTTTTCTAAAAACAAGCAAGTATTCAAAACAGAAAACCAAAGTGTCTCCCATAATTACAAGAGCAAAACCATTTGTTTTCAAGTGTGAGGAAATGCAGTGACAGCACACTGGCACTGCACAGAGCTAACTTGAAACAAGGTTAACACTGTTATCACTGAACAAAATTAATGAGCAGATTGCAATGGCTTTACATATTAAATCCATATTCAGGTTTTAAAACCTAACCCCAACTGGTAATTGTTCTAACACAGAGTGGCACACAGGACTCGAAGCAGGAGTTCCTATAGGCTTTAACGTAGGAAAAAAAAGCTTGCTTTATTTGACATAATGCTATATTGGATTTGTTTCTTGGAACATGGATTTTTAAAAGCTGTTTTAAAATCCTCCTGAACTTTTTACCAGCATCTTGTCCATTTGAATGAACATTTTACTCTTATTAGATCCTACTAAGTTCTTCATTTAAGCAACAGTTTACTGTGATGTGTTACACAGGTTAACTGTGTATCGTGTAACACAGCATCTCCTTGCATTTCTGTTACACGATAATTCCCATTTCTTAAACAATTGGCTAGTCTGCTTTACCCATGTCCTTCATTACTCCATTTTTCTAATCATAACCCCTCTCCCATCGCTCTTGGAAACTGCACAGTCCAAAACTATTTTCAAAGGAAAAACCTCAATACTTTTTGCACAAAAAATGTCATCTGTGTCCCCATCATCCTCACTGTGAAAACACACACTTTTTGTTGTATTAAAGAAGTAGAGTAACTCATGCTTTTGCAGCTTGCATTCTGTACATAGCATCTACCCTAAAAAGATTTTGTCTGCATGAAAAAGAAAGCCTCCATAGCAATTAACATTTTCAGATCACAGCAAGCTCTGAGTCATAGCTATTGTTATTTACAGGTAGGGTCAGCAAACAAATCCACAATACATATTGAATTTTAAACGAAGTAGATCACAAAATCAAATCTAATTTTGTTATCTTACTAGCAAAGACTGTAACTCAAAATAGTGTACAACATATGAGCAAGTGTTAAAAAAATACAGACAACACTAGTTAGCCAGGATGTCTGTTCATGTGATAATTCTCTCTTCAATGCAGCCAATTTGAAAGCTAAAAAAGAACAATAACTTGTTCTACAAGGATTTATAAATAATCACCCTTGAATTCCTTAAGAAAGGAAACGGACACTATGATGACGCACAAGCACTCTTAACATATCAAAGCTTTAAAAATAGAAGAGCACTGCCCTATAGAGAAAAAAAAAATTGCCATGACTTTAAAATCCTGGTACCACCTAACCCAGCTGCTCTTAAACAAAAATCAGGCAATGAACGCAGAAGTACATTAAAACAAGTAAACCCCACCAGAATATGCAAATAGGGTCAGAACCTGAATTTCTAATAGAAGGGCAGTTTCTCTAGTATAAAAATATACGGAAAGTTGTTTTTGCAGAGGAGATTTCTCCCTGTTTTGCTGCTCCACCACAGGATAGTTTGGACAGTCTGCTGCACCTTGTGGCCAGGTGGCCATCAGGGCTGTCTCCCTGTTTGAGCTCTAGCAGTGGGTTGGATCCTTGTTCAGCAGCAATGTGCAGCATTGTTCCCTTAGAGCTGTCCCTGTTGCACAGTGTAACAGAGACATATTGTGGCTGATAAAATGGTTTGTTCATTGCCAGGGGGGTGAGGGAAGAAAAATAAAAGGTCCAACACCCATATCTACAAATGAGATGCATTGTGTGGATCTTCACAGATGACAAAAAAGTTGAGACCTGATTTGGCTGCTGGCTGAACACAGTCCACGTACTTCTCAACATGCAACTCACTAAACTGCTCTTCAGCTACCTGCAACAAATTCATACCACCTCTGCAACTGTATCTGTAATTATTCCTTATACCACTTGACCTACAAAGAAAAACATGTAAAGAAAAGTCACAGCTATGGTAAATACTGTCTTGAAACTCTCAGATCAAGGGCTGACATAACCAGTCATGCCATATTTGAAAAAAGCTGCCTCAGAAAAGTAAAGGCTTGCTATTGTGGTATAAGAATGTAGAGTCAATAAAATCTTTTAATATTACCATCACACAAACACAATCCTATGTGGGGCAAGAAAAGCATTTCTCCAGTCTGTAGCTGTTTGGTTACATATCACCAGAGTATTCATCTTCCCACATCTCCAAGCAAACAAGAAGCTTTGAGCTCAACTGATAAATGTATGAAAGAGCTAAAGTGTTACTATGGAAAGTTGTTGTCCTACTCCCTGCATCTCACAAGATGCAAGAAAACACTGAATGATTTACACTGAAAATGGACCAGGCTTCCTGTGCAACCCAGCATTTCTGGCTGAGTCATTATATCTCTTATTTATTTGTACCCTTGGAAAAGACTGCACAGAGTGATTAGAACAATGATGTTTTCCCTCATAGATAACCAATTATAAAGCAGAAGATATAGAAGATAAGAGTGTTGAGAAATGATGTGCAATCTAGCAATTCAGCATCACGTCCACGTAAGTTGCACTAAGATCTTTAAGGCTACAAAGACAAGCTAAATACATTACAAGACAACCATTTTTTATCCTTTTGGTCAAAGCCTTTCAGCCTGTCTCACAGTACCCATGTTGTCAGTGTTCTCATGCAATAGTTTGGTCAACGTCACCCATACCTACAACATTAGTCTTCAAGCAAACTACTTAAAGCTCTTTTAAACAGAGATTGTCACAAGCAAGGATTTCAATGACAGTGGACAAAATGGATCTAATCAACTGATCTGAATTCTTCATGTTCTATGTGCTAGAAAGGCCAAAGAAAAAGATGCAGAAGCAAAAAACCCCATACAAGAGACATATTTCAACAAGCTACACATGTCCCAAAAAGAGGCCTTCCTGTTTTATGGAACTGAAGGATGTAGTCTGTGGCTCCCTGGACAGACACAATGCCTGAAGAGCCCTGTCAGCTACAGCACTGAAGTCCCAGCACGCCTGAAAAAGGCAATTTTCAACGGTGTGCAAGTTAGCCAAAGCAAAGCAAATGTTCGTAGGGGCACTAATGAAGGACTATTTTTGCTAATTCCTTGGCAAAGACAATGCTAGCTTAAAAAAAAAAAAGTGTTTTCCGTTCCCTAAGACGAAATTGTTTGATTTTAACTTCCAAAACCATAAAACTATATAATAAATCATGCCTATAAAATTTGAAGCCAAGAGCTAGAAGTTTATAAAGTTACAAGAAAATGAAGACAGGCACAAGACTGCTCTGGTAAAAACTGCCAGCACAATATTGCATTTGGCTTTCTAGTAAATGTAAGAAAAATTCAAGGAACTGAGAAGAGGAGCAATAAAAGAGTGGAGTAAAGAGAAGCAATTACAAGTATTTAAAAAAGTAAACAAGTACTAAACTACCCAAATTATATTCTGCTTATAATTACATAGTTTTATATAATATATGTATTATATTCTTTCAAACAAATATTCCTGATTTATGGAGGGTACCAAGGACTGAGCTGCAGAAGAACAATCTACGATAATCAGAGTGTAAAGAGTAAAAAGAAAAAAAAAGAAACTGTTGAATATGAAAAGCACTAATACCAAGATGTGTGAAGTTTTAGAATAACTGACATACAGATAGAATCAGAAAAATTAGAAAAAAAAAAAATCCAAACCCCAAATGCAAGCCCATGCTTGGCAGCACAGCTTATGAAAATCCTGGGATGTTATCAAGAAAAACTCCACACATTGAGGTTAGCCTGGATGACCACATAAATGTTTTTAATGTGTCTTCAACACAAACAGAAACCCTAAGTCAAAAGTCCTTACATCAAATCCTCACTGAAGTTCTGATTAAGACAAAGTCCTGAAGCCAAATTATGCAAGTGACTGCTTCTACCAAGCTGATATTGGCATTTCCATTACACTCCAGCATAGGTGTGTAACAGGTAACACATGACAGAGCACAACCCTTAACTGAAAACACTGGGCCCATAATTTCTCCTGCAATGCTGGTGCTTCGTGTGCCACCAAGCTCTGGAAGTCTCCAGGGAAGGCAATTCTTGTAGCCTGGGGCATAAAGGAAAAAGTATTGTCTAGAGCTCAATTCCTGCAGGCCCCCATCCCCCCACACCCCTTGCACAATAATAACCTTCTGCACATGCATATATTCAGCCAAACAGGATTCACATTCTTAATAGCTACAGCAGGGAATACTTGGAGGTCAAAACTATAACCTCAGGAGCACACTAGAGTATGTTGCACTGCAAAGCACACTCACTTTCCACTCACTTTCTATATTTTGCTGCATGTATTTAACACAGGAAGAGAAGCATAAACGAGTCACCACCTTGAGTTTTGGCTATATAAACCGAGTGCCTCACCTGCATACATGTGGTAAGTCAGCCTCTCGATGAGCTTCACAACAGTTCCTGCCTTGATGATGGGGATTCCAGATTTGGGCTGCATGTTTTCTTCAAACACAATATTCTCTTCAGAGTCGGGTTCTGCGAATCTATAAAGCTCAGGATTTGGAAATCTCATCTGCTCCTCTTTTTCTTCCTGCAACATTGTTACATCCAACATCCTTTCCAGCGTGCTTCTATATTGCAAAGATATCAATGCTGCCATCCAGTTGTTTTTCTCTTCAGCTGATTTAGCAGCAAAAATAACACTGTTCTCATCTTTTAAGATGATTTCAAAAGCATGTCTGTACTCATTAGTGTCATCTTTATCATTGATTTGTACCTTTCGCATGAAGAACTTTTCCTTTAGTCGATATTCTGCATTGCTAGCACCAGGAAGTCTTGGCTGGCCATGATTTGACTTACAGCAAATCATCAAGCCATCAAATAGAAATATGTGTCTCTCGTGCTTTGCTCCTACACGTGTGAGTGTTCCTTCCATGATGAACTCGTTACAGCATTGTCCAATGTCTTTACCCTCCCAACCATCAATATTTTTCTGGATTTCATTCATTTTCTTAATTGCTAGCTGTTTCCCCTTCATCTGCTGAGTATAGAACCGGCATGCAGATTCACTTCAGTGAAGGATGGGAGAAAGGCAGCCCATTAGTATACATGTATTTGAAAAACACAACCACCTCTAACAGCAAAAACACCAGATCATCATTCTGAGTAGTGTGAATTCTACTGAGAACGCAATTTCAGCACTCAATATCAGCATTACTGTAAGCCTTGACTAATGTTTCTGTTAAGTATCTCATCTGATAAATTCTCCACTTATCTTCAGCAATAAATATTTTACCTAAACCCAGGCAACCAGGTGCAGGCAAGCTGTTAGTGCTTCTTAGCCTAAGAAACCACTCACTTTCATAACCAACAAAACCATTTTAGATTGCATTAATTTGAAATGATGCTCATTCAGAAAAAAGCATCTGTTAAATGCATTCATGTCCAAGCCTAAAGATTACCCTTTGCAGCACAAAACTTGTCTGGCAAAAAAAATATTGAAACAATTTTAAGAGCAAAAGCAAAGTTTTAACATGTTTAAATAATTACACAAACATTAGCATTAAAAGAAACAGCAGGTAGTATAATCCAAGAATTTGCTACAACAGTGCCACTAAGTACTAGTTAGCTATGCATCTATTTCTATTATCCAGTGATAATTTTAACTAACATTGCACAAAAAACTCTTCAGATTAAGTAGTTTCAAATTCAAGAACATTCCCTTCTAATCACACAGAAAGGTACTTTTACAATATTTTTAGGTGGATACTTATTATCTGAGCATAATTAACCCTCGAATGCCATAACTTTCTACTTACCAGTGAATTCTCAGAACGTCTCAACTACCAGTTTGCAAGGACACATAGAAATTAGAACTGTTTTCAAACAATAACAAATTATCTTGGCTTTGATGTCACTTCCTCTGAAAAAGCAGGCTTGTCACAAACTATTTTGTTCATTGTTTACTAAAAGAGGAAACTGGGAGCCCTGGATTTATAGCAAAGCATTAAGAGCAGAAAGCAGGAAAACCGGAAACGTTTACCTAAGCCTTCGTTTTGCAAGGCTTTTGGAGCATATCCGTTCCATACTGCTTTGAAGATTGAGTAGGGCAGTTATTGCTTGCTTTAAGCACTCTTTATCCTCTTCATCCTCACTTTTTTCCTCCAATTGCTGTGAACATTGAAAGCAAAAGACAGAGAGTGTTACAAGCATTTTGGAATGTGCAAATCCAGAAGTTTGACCCAGGAAGAAGAAATCTAACCATATGCTGATTTTACATGTTCCTGCTTGTTATTAAAGTTAATGAAATAACCAGGTGCCTTATTGACACAGGTGAGAGACAACAGTCTGCTAAGAACTTAATCTCAGTAAAAGGAAAGTAGCAGTCACTAAGGCCCCCCAGACACAACACATTTAAACAGGCATTATTTATCTCAAAGTGGTTTGATTTATCTTATATCTCCTTAAAGGAACCCATTAGAGATGTTAAATCTTAAGAGTAATAAGCGATGAAGGAGATCACCATATATTCCATTCTACAGCACAAGATCAAATCAATGGGATGTCTGTATGTTTTTAACACATATAGACACTCCTGGAACAGACAACCTGGACCCAAAGCTAAGCAGAACTCCTTCATCACATTTATAAACAGAAGATTACAAGGGCTCTCATCTCACTAGTAACAGTCTAATCAATAATTCAGGTTGAAGGGGACCTTGGAGATTACCTTATCCAACCTTCAGCTCAACTGCAGAGCCAACACAGATCAGATTGCCTAGAGCCATAGCAAGTTTTGAATCATTCTCAACACAGAGTAGTCAAAACCTTTCTGGACAATCAGTTCCAATGTCTGAAATCCCTTAAGGTAAAGGTTTGGTTTTTTTTCCAATAGCATATCAGGATTTCCCTTATTGACTTTTCAGAGTGGAATATGTGGAAGTACTATGCAGCTGTGAACAGTATTTCTCTGTCTTCCCCACCCCATCACACAAGTCAGACGGGAGCAAGGCTCCTTCTCCTCCTTAGCCTCCTTTTATTCAGAAGCTCCCCAAGCTTCATCACATGCTCCATGCACCAAGTCCTCTAGGCAAGTCCTTCCAGAGGGCTTGTTTCAATACACCAAAGTCAACAGGAAGCCCGAGCTCGATGTGGTTCTCCTGACATAGCCTTGTGAGCAGTGAACAGGTAGGCGCTGCTGTTTCCCTCAACTTGATGGCTACACAGTCATTGATCAGCAGTACAGGCCTCTGTTGCTAGGAGGGTGTTCATCTGCCTTCTGCACAGCTTATCCACCAGGACTAAGATTTTTTTCATGCAAAAAAGCAAAGGGTAAAAACAATAACCAGAGGGATGGTGGGTGGACATCGACAGCAGGGAGAAGTAACCGTTCCTCCTCCACGGAAGGGGTTGCTTGGCTGTTCATGGCCAGCTTGTAAAACCAGGTTTTGTAAGTCCCTATTGAGTACAAGCCACATTAATGCCTTCATATACTAACAACATATCTTAAAGGGCAAAAAATAGAATAAAATTCTAAACTAAAACGGTAGGAGAACAGTTAATACTAATATTTCATCTGTTACTATTGTTATGATGGGTTTTATAAAACAAGATCTGCCATGTTTAAGATTGATTAAGATTTTCATCTTCAATCTTCATTTAAGCATTAAAATGTTTCACGTTATAGTTAGTGAAAGAATTGGTGACTGCAGCTCTCGCTTAGACATAAAAATGAAATAGCATTTATAGGATTATTAAGAGACAAGCATTTTAGACCATTACACACCAAGATCTGGCTCTACTGAAAAGATTTGTTTTAACAAAGGTGGTAGAAGTGAAGCAATAGGCCAGCACAGACCAGAATAAGACACTCTTGGAAACAGTACAATCATGATGTTTGCTTTCAGTGTGAAATAGAAGTATTGTCCTCCAAAATCCAACTGAATACAACATATTCATGTGTTTGACATTTGAATGAGTCGGAGAACAGCATTACATTTTTCCCTAACCAGAGTTAATCATTCAATGCAATAGCTGTCAATGCCAAAGACTACTTTGTGTTTTCAGCCATAAGGATCACCACAAAGTTTATTCAAGGCAGCTTTAGTTCATGTAGAGCAATCTGTCATACTCTCAACCTAAGCAGCATTAGGTATGAGTGCTTACTCATGTAACAGCAGCTCACTATTTCAGCTCACTGAAATAGAGCTGACAATGCATTGCAATAAGCATTACTTCCCAAAAGGTCTTGGGGAGAATACATCACTCCAAGAAGGAACAGACTACCCTTGTCATATTCTTCTACTCTCTAGATTTAGAAGGGGTATCATCTTTCCTTTGCTTCAGTTTTGCAGATCACCTAGGTTTAGAGAGCATTTCAGACAAATGAGGCAGGTGCAGCACTGCTGGCAGAAGTCGTGAAAGAAAGCTAAGAAAAATCTGTAACTGTCTCTAAGATTTTGCATCTTTCCTACACAAGAGCTCCAAGAAAGCTCTTTGCCTTGTGCACTGCCTTTTTACAAACTTCCATCAAAATAGTCTGGCTGGATTTCCTATAATTTCTGGGTTGCTACCCTTCAACAATGGATGAGATTGTTTTAGCCCAGTCTCCTTGGAAATAAGCCTTATTAGGTCCTATGGTATTCTGTACATTCTCTTCAGAAAAAAACTGGTACAGATTAACACTCATTACTGCAAAGCATTCTGCTCCTATGTTGCTTATAAAATGCTTTTTACAGCCATCTCTCTCCAGTTGCAGAACTGTTGGTATTCATCACAGAATAGTCTGTGTCCCAAAGCAAAACACATATTTGTATCCAGTGCTGGAGAGAAAGCAGTTAACATTTCCCCATCAGGATCCACTGGGAGTAATGATAAATGGTATTTACCATTTCCAGTGGTAAACAGAAACTAAATCACAGTCCAGTGAGTGCAATTATGCTCCAGGTTTAACATTTGCAAAGCAGTGTGTAGAGGTATGTGTCTTCTCAAGACCAACATAAATGGCAAACCAGACAGTGCTGTGAACTCCTACAAAGACACTTCTCTGGACACAAAAGTTTGGAAGTTTATATGCCAGCATGGTATTGTATAATTACCAGTAACAGACTTACTCAGAACTGAGCTTAAACCACAGCAATGTTTTCATCTTACACTGCCCCCAGACAGTTTGAAAAGGTGAAGTGGCATCACTGCAAAGCATCTGCAAATCCCACTGATTCTTCTATGGCTGTGCAGTGCCCCCTAATGAACGAACCACGGAAATGCTGAGTAAGTGGTGGTTGGTTTTTGGGGTGGGTTTTTTACATTAAGTGCACTGTGAAGAATACTGTAATATTATGTGAAGGAAGTGCAGATTTCTAATTATCAGTAGTATTATAGATATTGTGGGCTTTAATTAATAATCTTATGAGAAAATATTGGTTTATAGCTCATGTGATTCACAATATTACAGGCGCAGTATCCTGATCGTTCAAGAAAAACAAACTTGGAATATAGATTGCTAGGGAAGTTTCTATTAAAAAAAAAGAAAACCAACCAATCTACATTCTAGGCCACGAGTTTTGAAGAAATATCAAGAAATGGAAGACAAGATATTCTGTTGTACCTGTTGCGTAGCACAAGGATTAGACATTTATAAACCCCAGAAATTTCAAACAGATAGAAAAGAAATCCTTCTCACGCAGTGCAAAATCAGACTATGGTAGTCATTCTTTAACACTGTCAGTGAAGCATCTATCTAGAAATACAATGATAGAAAACACGTATGAGAATATGCAATTACAACCACACTAGCAGGCATCACAGTGGATGTAAATTCTTGTACTTTTGGGCTTTTATCACATTCTAGAATTCTGTCTCCCTAGAAGATTATTCTAAATCTAACCACTAACATTTATGAACTGCAAGGTCCCCAGTTCATCTCGAGGTAAGATCACAAACCAGCTTCAATACACAGAAGAAAGAGCTGAATACAGGAGGCAGGGAAATCACAGTTGTGTCTGCTTAAGCTTAACTCAAGATTACTTGGTTGTAGATACTTACTGTTCCTCACAACATTAACTCAAGAAGTTTAGTGCATAAGTGGTCCAATGTTACAAGGGGAAGCTCCACACCACGGTACTCAGAACAACGAGCTCAAAACTAGTGCTGCTTCAGAGAAACCTGTTCAAAACCCACTGTGTAATTTCTCCAGAGATCCTGAAGCCCACAGCCCACAAAACACCTGCAAATCGAGCCTGGCCTGCAGCACGGCCCAGCTATCTGCTCCATAGGGAAATGCCACATAGGTAAACCATATATATATACATGGGAACCTGAAGTGCAATGACACCAGTTACTCCAGCTTTTGTTCCACTCCCTCACCATTTTCTGCAACATGTTTCTGAAAATGGGGTACCTATCAAAAGGCAATCCTGAAACAGACTATGTTATAATCATGAATAAAAAAAACAGGGTTTCTCCTCTGACAAGAACAGGCAGGTCTGCTGGCACTTTGCCACAAAACAATCATGGATTGCTTTCTCTGTAGCACTGAGATACCCAAGAGCACTCTCTTTTCGTAATTCCTACAAATAATAAAAAACTCAACCCAAAGCGGCAGTATATGGAGGAAAAAAAAGTGTTCTCATATCTAGAAACTTTAATTTTTAGAAAGCATCAGCAAATCATCTGGAACAGCAAATGGGGACATCTGCAGGGAATACTACACTTCTGGAAAATGCTAGTAATCTAAAAGGCACCTCACACTTGAACCTTGAAGGAAACTTCATGTGCCATATTTCTGAACGTACATAAACAGCTTTAATGCACTGAAATTTGAAGTCATTTTGTTTGCATATAAACTCAAACAATCTTGAGCACAGTGCAGCAAAAATATTCATACAGTTATCTGTTTATTTAGATTTATATCACAGCAGGAGTGTTAGTTGCATTGAGTGGAACGGAACTTAATATATTACTGAAGTAATGATAAAAGCCTTTTCTCCACTCAAAGTTGAACTATGCCTTCTCAGTTTAATTTTAAAAAGTTACACAAAATTGCATCATCTTACATACACATGTCAAATACCAAACCCCAGATATCAAATAATTAGTTACAAAAAGCCTTCAGCACTCTCTTGGAAGTACATCTTAAAGAACAAAGGAGCTAAAAAAGCCCTCATCTTTTATTTCACATTAAGTTTTAACTCATGGTATAAAATACGATCAGTCCATTGGGAAGCATGGAGAAGTAAAGCATTAAAATAGAGAAAAATAAGAAGCATTTCAACTTTAAGTACAAGATTACAGGTTCTTTTACATCTTTACTATGTGACTTACAATAGATCTTAAATATATGTTGAAAATTTAAGTACATCAGGTGTCATCTGAGCCCAAAAAAGTAAAAACATTTGGCTTAAGGAAATGAGTATGTTATTTGGGGAGGGGGGTGTGCATGAAATTAAAATACATCTGTTTCAGAATTAAATTACACTACTCTGTAAGTAAGTGCCATTTTTTTCAAATCAGGATGGACAACTGAGGAAAAGTCAGGAAGACCCATTCAGAAATATATACTACACAAGTCTGTTGGGTGATGTCTCACCAATTCAACAGTTCAAAGTTTACTGTAACAGGTTTCCTTTGTGGCCAATTTCCCCCTACCATTCCCATAAATGGGTACAGCCTGTCAGGAGACCATACTCCAGATTAGAGCTACTGCACCCTGCTATATTTCGCCTGGTGTCTGCTCAGCAAGAAGTGCAATTTTGATCTCAGCTTCTCCAACTGGAAAGGGATTTATGTATGTGATCAGTGTTAGCTTACACAATGAACAACTCCTTCATCAAGGAAGGGACAGAAGAAAAACAAAGCCTTTTTTTCAAATACATTCTTTGATGTTCTCATAAAACCATTTCCTAAACATTTGGACTTTTTGTAGGCTACCAGCTGCCATTTCTGCATTTTACATGCCAAGATTCCATTACTAGGGAAATGGCTACTAGGGAAATTTGCTTATAGGTGGCCTTGTCTTCTCAGAGTATGGAAAACCCATTTGCTCTGCATTCTTCAGAAATATGAGGATTTTTTTTTTTGCATATGCTGATGTCTCTTCCATGGCAGAATCATTACCTTTCTGCAACAAATGTACAAGTTCACACAGATCCTTCCAGAGCCTTCATGCTCTGAAACTCTTCTTTCTTACTGTCACTTTGGTTTGTCTCATCATTATTAGCAGACCTGCAGAATATATTAGAAATTTAAAACTCATAATTAAATTCATAACATTTAGTTAGATCAGTATTTGAAATATCACAAAATATTTACCTATGTGCTTCCACACTTGTAATTGAGGTCTTCCGTTTTCTTCCCCCAAATTTTCCATAGTAAAGACAATGCAATTTGAAAACATCTTCCCTTTCTCTTCTGTAACTCCAAAGTGGATTAAAATCCACTTTTTCTGCTTCAACACATTTCCAGTCTGATCTTTGCCAGACAAGGTTGAAAGGCTATAAGCAAAACTGGATGACACCTCTATGTTTGGATAGAAATATAGGATTTTTTGAACAGAAATGTATGAATTTTTGAACACTACATAAGGTGAATTCACAATTTCAAAGATCATTTTGGGAAGCAATAGCAGGACCCTGTTGATTTTAAGAGGAACCCTGTGATAATTAAAAAACGGCAAGTGAAATGAAGGAAGACAAGCAGAAACCCATCTGTAGGCTTGGTCTACAGAAAGCACAAAGGGAACTTGTTGTTTTACTTGTGTTTGTTATTTCCTACACATTTCTATCAGTTTCCACTGAGAGAAAACATAAATCTCCACTGCTACAACAGCAAACAGAAAAAGCAGGCTGGTAGTGAGACTAAATCCACAGCTCCACATCCAGAAGTATTTCCACTGAAGAAATCAAGCATATGAAAGTCTCAACCATAGCACTACCTCTCTCCAAGGATCTGTCTTTTGTACAGAATGTGGCAGGAGAAGAGGACAGGGAAATACACTGCTGTTACTGAAAGATTATACAGCAATACAAGTGTATCAGGGACTGTATCATGACTGCCACAGTCACAAAAACTAGGAGTTGAAAATCCCAGCTTCTTAACATTCAATCCTCGATGGACTGTGTCAAAACTTTTACTTAGTGGGAAAAAAAAGGAACAAAATTTGTCCAAGTTCCTGTAACACCCATCTATTTTCATGAGAGCTTGGCCTTGGGTGTTCAACATAAACTGCTGCCATGTAAGCAAACTAAAGAGCTGTCTACCATCAACAGCAATCACTGAAACCTGGAAACAGATCACCAGCCCCAGCAAACAGTCAGTTAAAACACAGCTCTTTGAACTCCCACTGTACCATGGACACTTTGCCATGCAGGTATTTCTAGAAAACTGATTGGAAAACGGGACTTTGGAACCCTACAGTGAAACACATGAGTGAAGCTGTAAGTTGGAATTCAGTCAGTTCTTCATTTGACTTCCCACAGACAACAGCATCACCTAGATTAAGAAGTCTGGCCATGAGATACCCTAATCCCTGCTTCAAGGGACCAAAGTACAGCTTTTGTTGGTCTGGCAGCAGATTGACAGTAACACAGCTCAAGCGTCACTGAGGACTGTAAGCAAAGTCAGGAGGAATTTTTTTTACTTTTACTTCTGTTAGATTTTATCCAGCTTTTGCAGAAAGGCAACTTTAGAGGGTAATAGAAAAAAAAAAATGTTCTCTGAGGTAGTTATTAGAAAATTTCCTAGAAAGAGACATCTGAATCTCAAAACCCCCAACACATTCTGTGTATAAGGAAAAAAGCTATAAAATAAAACATACAGCCCCATTACAGCTCCATAACAAATGACATAAATCACTGACAATGAAGTGGTACACGTGTACATATATTTATCTGGCACAAACACACAGGAAATACATCAACAACTGCCACAGCTAGAAAGAAAATTAAAGAGCTACATCAGAGAGACCAATTAGTTAGATGAACATTAACCATGTTTCTGGGAAAAGTGTGCACACGCACCCCCCATGTGACAAAGTTTTATTTTCCCCTATCAACTTCCCCTGTGGCTGACAAACACAGAACTGACTTAAAGCATAAACCCACCAGCATTTAAAGCAGAAAAGAAATAGAAATATTGTCAATGAAGGCTCACAGGCAAGAAATAAATAGAGAACCTCATTTACCTGGCTGTACCACATCCAACTTCTGCCATAAGACAACTCCTGAACCTTTACAACGTTCCCGTTGTAATACAAGTCTTCTTAGCTTAACCATATTGAAGAAGTTTCTTAAATTTTTCACCTACTGTCATACTCTAGGAAATCTCTTCTTAGGCTTCAGACCAAATTTTACACCACACCAGCTTTTTCTCCCAGGAAACCCCCAAATACTCTTTGTAGTCCTTATCACAGACTGCAACAGTTTGGTCAAGCTACACTTTGTCCAACAGATGGAGACCTAGAATTGCACATTATCTCCGGTGGATATGATACATCATCCACACCTGCAGTTACACATATAAATTATGTAAAACAGTAATACTTCTGATTTTTATTTATTTCAAACCTGTGCTGTGCATACAAGTTACTGTGTTTGGAAAGAAGCACTGAATCCAAAGTGACTTCAGAAAGTAAAATCTTTTGCTGACACTAAGTGAATACTTGCCTTAAATAATTCACAGCTAGTTCAAATCTGTGATTTTTTGGTTTTAATAGTAATTGAAGGATCCTTTAAGAATTGATTAAAGCAAGAGAACCTGTTACTCTCAGTGCCTGTACTAAAGGCAAGCAATCCAGACAGTGTTTTGAGACAATGATCTATAATTGCAGATATTGTAAAAGCTTTGCAGACTGCCAAAGTTCAACTAATTAAGACTCAGTCATTCTCCACCCTGGGCTGGGTTACACCACTTACAGATGTGACTGCAAACCAAATTCATTAAATTTGTTACACTCTGGAACATGATACTGGCTCAAACAAGGCTGAGAATGAAAGTGAAGTCAAAGCCCAAAATAGTTTGGGATGTGTTGCCCAACACCACCACACACAGCAAGAAAATTTAGGGATCAAACTAACTAGTCCTAAACTACCAACATTTTACCACCTTGTGCCTTCTTCAGCAACATGTAACAAATTTAATACCATCAGTAAAAAGACTGGCAAGTTATTTTTCATCTAAGAACAAAGTTTGAAAAAAAAAAATAAATAAAACACACTAGATGCTGGTGTGAAATGAAAGCATCCTGAGATTTTTAGATCATTATAGGTAGAATTCCAACTAAAAAATAGTATCACAGAGACAATAGGTTACCATTCATGAGTCATGGGAGTCAAGGCAGCATTTGGTCTACAAAAACCTCAACCTATGAAGCTCTCCTGTTTCCCAAGAACATACTGTTTTACCTAAGCAAAGTTTATATATGCTTTGCAGCATTCCTACTTGGAAAATAAAGAATTTTAAAGTAATCTTCTATTTATCCAGTGAAATGAAAGTGTATCATACATACATACATACAAATTTACAGCATTTGAAACAGTGCCAAATTAAATTTAAGGGTATTGTAAACTTCTTTCTTCAATTACTCAAGGTCATAAATAACTGCCCTGTTTGTACCCTCTTACCTTTCTCTTAAGAGTCCACACTTCTATTCACAGAATTCTATGATTCTGTGATTCAGAAAAGCCCATTCATATTATCTGAAAATCTGTAGAAAAGTGCAGTCTCCTATGAAATTGCTATTTTATATAATTGGTTTACTATGTAAAAGTTTGAGGACTTTTCAGGTTGGTTGAAGGAAAACATAGCCCTTAGTCCTATGCTAACTTTCCAACAATGCAGCTTTAGCTAAAACCGGAATATTTATTTGTGCATTCCTGGTGCCCTGCCCAACTTCAGAAGAGCTTTAGTTTCTATACAGGATAACCATTAGTGAATAGAAATTTACTTTTTTTTTAAATTTGCATAGTTAGAAGGTAACTGAAAGGCATTTTAGATACTTCAAAGTACGTAACATTCCACAACACAGCTCAAAGAAAAATGCTAACCTCTTTATCCTCAAGTATATGTACATTCAAGAGAAATAAAATGGTTTTTCCACATGCTGCTTTGCCAACATTTTGTGTCTTCATATCAAGAGATCTGTTTTCATAGCATTTTTAACTTGATTATTCATAGATATGGCTGCAATCACTAAATCAGGTGCCTTACCATACCAGAGAATTCAATACAACCTTGCATCAGTGGAACTGTCTGATGATATGGCTAAATAATTGCACCAATATCCTTCTGTAGCAGGCAACCTTCTCTTCTCTCAGGTGATTTTTAAGTATAATCAAGCTGGAATCTGTTTAAAGATTCCAGATACAAGAAAGAAAATGTAATTGCTAGCAGAGACTGCTTGAGGGAGGGATTCATATGCTGAATGTTCATTGACAGCTGAAGATGAAGCCAAGAGAGGTAACATCTTTCTCTTTGTGTGTGCCCATTATCCATCACTGCCTGTGACCTGTATGGCCACTCACAGACCACAGTGACAGGTGTCTCACTGAAATGTGAGATGAACAACGTGGTGGGAAGAGAACCTTGGAAGGTTATCACATACAGAATGAAATCCAACCCAACAATATCAGATTGACACAGAGTGGAAGGGCTGTGGGTAGAGCATGAACACAAAAAGACAAGAATTTTACATAAAGCAGAGATCATGGGTTGCAGCTAATCACCTTCTGGAGGTGGGCTTAGCTTAGACTCCAGTTTGCCCTAACAAAGGCAATCACAAGCTGCTCCCCATTACATAAGCACACATGCTCTCCTTCCCCTCTTAAAATTGCCAATGGAAGAAGCAACACAGGATACCTGTGTGTCAGATGACATTAATCCTTCATGCTTTGTCTATTACATATGACTATGCCATGTTCACGTGGAAGTATTCAAAGACACCAGGTACTGCATTTTGAGACTGTGTGATAGAAGCATGAGCAGAGAAACCTTATGTCTGTGCAGGACTTTATCACACAAAATGCAAACAAGCTGTATCATACCTCCCTTCCAATGGATTAAGGAAAATATT
Organism: Platyrinchus mystaceus; assembly: GCA_035041135.1. Taxonomy (NCBI): domain Eukaryota; kingdom Metazoa; phylum Chordata; class Aves; order Passeriformes; family Tyrannidae; genus Platyrinchus; species Platyrinchus mystaceus. Next base: position 13,495,983 of record JAWWLV010000121.1, on the reverse strand, counting down.
TAACATTTTAAAGATGTCTGAAAAGTCAGACCAAACCCATGAAGTAAACAAACAGATCAGGTATTCATCCCAAGTTTTTTCAAAAAGCATGTTATACAAGATGAGCTATGTGCCAAAGCTGTATATGTAGATCTAAATCAGTAAAAATGGTGTTAAAACTGTAGACATTTAGACTCAAAGAGGACCTAAGCACTGGGTTCTTCAAAGACAACCAAACAAACATTCAAGGAAACACATACAGATTTCTTCAAAACAGGAGAGATTTTCTTCTTTTTTTCCTCTTTTTTTTTTTTTAAAAAACTTCTGATCCAAATTTCCCTATGTATTTGTTTGGAACACTGTGTGCCTTATGAGTTCCCATTAAGTTCAAACGAAGATTCTGCTTGAAAGTTTTCCTCAAAATGCTTTACACTCCTTAAAGATCATTATCCAACATTGACAAATGCCCCAGAAAAACATTCTGTAGCTATTTTGCTTTACATGTGTATGATCCTGTTGCCTTATTGATGGGAGTCTCATTACAAAAACCCCAAGTAGTACATATATCAAACCAAACCTTCCCTTTCAAGGAAAGATATCCCCTTTACAAACCCGTGGGATGTGCACTGCAAGAACACTGAAGCTTTTATTACAACAAAATGAAGTCTGAAGGGAACTCTTGCTGTGATCTTAGATTTACAAAGTAACAGCTTGAGAAAGCCTTGGACATCTATAATACAGCCATTTGCCATTATCTCTTAACACTGTTGCAACTATCATTCCAAGAATATGAGTATCTAGATCTCTATTGCTTTCTAAATTAATAGTAGCTTGATTATTTGACAGAAATCATTAGCTGCTGTAAAATTCCATGAAATTACAAGCTGATATTCAGTTAATTATAGCACGCACCTGCAGAGCACATAACCTGCTTTTCTTTCAACACAGCAGTTTTATTATTCACATTCTAGTAAAAGATTTTACCTCTAACTGAGCATGCAAAGCTCTGGTACCTAACCCTGAGAATTATTAAAAAAAAACCAAAACACAAAACCAAACAGATCAGATTGACACAACATTCTTACTTTTAGCAGTTCAAAATAATGGAGACAGTGGTAAACAGGGGCAAGAAGCAGCCGGGGTAGAACATACTGGACAGCTTCTTTAAAGCCTTCACCTATTGACTAGAAACAAAATAAGTTTCAGTCTTAAAATAATAAATGTATTGAAGCAACTATGCAATGTAATTAAAAGAGTAATATCAATAATATGTCTTACTTAAAGGCAAGTTACCTGTAAATAAAATGCTGCTCCCGGCTTTGATAGTTGACTTAGAAAATGATCATGAAACCCAGGTCGCAAAATATCTTGTGCATACGATTCATATGGATCAAATGCTAGTTCCTAAGAAGAGATACAGAACAATTTCACAATCAGAGAATCAGAGAATGGCTTGGGTTGGAAGAGACCTTAAAAAGATCATGTAGTTCCAAACCCCTGCCATTGGCAGGAAAACCATCAGTTTACAAAACCGATTTAAAAGCTAAACTTCCATGTTTCTTAAAGAAGGTACATATGCTACATAGACTTTTCCAAAACACCTGTAGAGAAGAACCAACTTTTACATGCACAGACTCACAGAGTAAATCAGTCTAAAAGAGATCTTTGGAAGTCAACTGGTCCAATTCCCGGTTCAAAGCAGGACCTACCTCAGGGCCAAAGATAAATCCACCATCAAAGCTAGCTGAGCATTCTCAGGGTCTCATCCAACTGAGTTCTGATCAACTCCAAGTAGAGAGGCACCAAAACCTCCCTGGGCAGCCTACTCCAATGTTCAGTTGTTCTCACTGCAGATTTCCGCCCCTCCAGTATCTCATCAGGATTAATCCTTTTACCATTCATGCGCTCTCTCACTCATCTCACAGCTCTCAACTGTGAAGCCTCTATTGTCCTTATGCCTTCTCTTTGCCTAACTGAACACAACAGTAAGATCTCCTTCAGACTTCTCAAGGATAAATAAACCCAGCAATCTCAACGCTTTTTGGGCATCACAGGCCTCAGCTCCTTAACCATCACGGCAATCTTCATGTATAAGCACATCTTGTACCAGAAAGCCCAAAACTGGACACAGTATACCAGATGTGGTCTCAAGTCCTACACAGAAATGATCCCTCAACGTGCCAGCTACACATTCCCTAATATAACTCCGTAGGTAATCAGCCTTTACAGACAATTCCTGAGGATCTCCCAGTACTGCTCCTCAGCCAGGCAGCTGAAACGCTGCATGGGGTTGTTTGGTCCCAGGTGCACAATTCTGTATTTGTCTTTACTCAACTCTGTGAGGTTCCCATGGGCCTGTTTCTCCAGCCTGTCAGGTCCCCTAAGAAGTATCCCTGTCCTCCTGTGTGTCTCCCCACAATTTGGCATCACTCACCAACTAGATGAGGCAGACCTCCTTCCACAACACTAATCCAGACATTAAATAGTATCAAACCCTGAGGAATGCTGCTAACCATGGGCCTCCAGGTGGCCTTTGTACTGCTGATAACAGTCCTCCAAAAGTCTGACAGTTCAGCTATTTCCCACACGCTCTATAATTCAACTAACTGGCTGCATCTCACCAAGCTGACTATAAGGATACTGTGACAGACTGTGCTGAAGGCCTTGTTTAAGTTCAGATAAGAGATATTAACTGCTTTTCCCTCTGTCCATGGAGACAGCCATCTCTTAGAAAGTAGTCAAAGTGGTCAGGTGCACTTTGTCCTTTGGAAATCTGTGCTGGCTGTTGCCAGCCACCTTCTAGTCCTTCACATGGCTGGATGTGAATTCCACAAAGATTTGCTAATCCTCTGAGGGACTAAAGAGAGACTGACCAGCCTATAGTTTACAGGAACCTCAACCTCCTCGACAGTGTTTTTGAGACTGGGCATAACATTATCTCCAAAACTCACTTGAGGCCATTTCCTCTTGTCCTACCACTTGGTACTTGGGAGAAGAGACCAACATCCACCTTTTTACAAACTCCTTTCAGGTATCTGTAGAGAGTGATAAGGTCCCCCCTTGGCCTCCTTCTGTCCAGGCTAAACAAACCCAGCTCCCTCAGCTGCTCCGCACAGGACGTGTTCTCTAGACACTTCACCAGCTTTGTTCCTCTTCTTTGGACACACTCCAGCACCTCAGTATCTTTCTTGTAGTGAGGAGCCCAAGTTATGTTAACAAGGAACTGTGCATGTCCTTGCCTCCTACTGGACCAACCCTCTTTTCTCAGAGTCCGGGAATGCATATTCCATGTGCTCTGAACACACTGCCTCTCTCCCAAGAGAGCTAGAGCCTGTGATAAAGAGATGACTCCTACTTGTTCAGAGAAGGGTTGTGCCACTTGTCAACTGGGCGGACTTTGCAGGAGAAGCTTGACCACACCATGTCCTTTGGTAGCATCCTCCCCTGATTCTGATCCTTAAGCATTCATCCAGCTCACTCATTCCATACCAGAGCTCCATATATTTGAGCTGATATTTTGTAAAGTCTCCTGGCCTCATCCCCTCCCACCCCTGTCCTTCCAGAGCACCTGTTTTCGTTCATTCATGCCCTCCATCATGGCAGTCCTTCCTGCCACGCCGCTGATTACAGTCACACGACAGCTCTGCAGTTGTGCACAGACTTCCAGATCCTGTTGTCTGCGCACCAGCACGTGCACCCCGGGGAAACAGACGCTTCAGAGGAGCCTCTGGGCATCCCACCTTCTCAGGAGGAAGGTGCAAGAACCTTTGTCGCCCTGCTTTCTGTTAAGCTCATCCTCTTCTCAACTCTTCAATCTGCAAGCTTTGGTCTCCATCCACTAACGAGCCTAGTTCAAAAACCTTCCTCAGGTTAGCAAGCCTGTTGGCAAAGCAGCCCTTTGTCTTCCCACAGTAATCTTGATCTACAGATTTACAGGACACTTCCATTTCCATCAAAGTCTAGTCACAGTTTTTTTGTTCAAATTTTTCCACCTGTGCTCCTGAAAGTTGAAACAGCCACTCTAAAAGCTGAGGTTTAGAGACTAAAATAGTAAGAGCACTCTCAAAAATGGCCAGTTCCTTCATTATGGTGGGGCTGGAAGAAGAGATCTCAAACTCAACAAAGGCAGGTAGAACAGAGATGCACTTTACATCTAATTGCAAGTATTGAAATACACATGAATAGCAAAAAAACCCCAAACCAAACAAGTATTTTTTCTTACCTCTGCCATGTCTTCAAAACAGCTGCCTACTAGTGGGTGAGGGCTACCTTCATCTGTCATTTCAACAGTGTCTTCTATATGACCCAGTAACTTCACACTAAGTTCATGAATGTCTGATATACGGCTAAATATATTTTCCACATCCTGCCAAAAGCAACAGAACAGACAGAAAAGACAGAAATCAAATGTGCAAGGCTACTCTGTTATGATGTGGAAGTCAAGTACTTTCCTCAACAGAACAAGACTCTACAATTATTTTATAACATACTTTTCCTACAATTTATATAAGATGATTAAGTGTATTTTTAAAATAATGAATATCTATAAATATGTAAAAATTTACAGTTATTCAAATGTGGCAAAGAACAGTGACAAATCTTAAAATTACAAGCCTGTAAGTGAATACAGCAAATTGAGAGGTTTCTTCCACAGTCCTATAAAACCCATACTTCCTCACAAGTGCTCTTTTATTATTTCCATTTCAGAACTCAAGACAAATGCTTTCTCTACTACTGAAATGTTATACTGGACAACAGTTAAATTTCAGAAGTATTCATCTACATTTATAGATATTATAGAAGGTGCTTTTTTTGTTTGTGGTTTGCACAGTACTTACATGAGATGAAAATAGTTTGGAGTTGGAGGCATATGGCTCTCTAAAAACTCTGATAATGAGATTTAGTTCCCTTATGTATTGTCGAACTTCTGCCATAAATGACTTCACTAGGTCATAATAGGTTTGCTCCCCTGAGGTGGAGGGTTCTTCATCAGATAAAGTTAGTGCACTTAAATCTTCTACATCTTGATGGAACATATCCATTAATACCTGGGTAGCAAAGAGAGGGAAATCCATGAAGTCAGAACCTCTTTTCAAGATTGACCAGTATGTTACCAATAAAGGAAACCTATTATTCCCGTGAAATCAGACTGATCAGCAGTAAGATTTATGTATTATCTGTCTGCAATCAGTTGAGCACTACAGCAGCAACATCCACTGCTAGGAATTTGCAAGTCATTATGTGCAGCGGCAATCTCGGAAGGTTCTCAGTCATTTAGACCAATCCAGGCACCTCTCCAAGAATGTGGTCCTAAAATCAATTAAAATTTTAAAAGGTCTGTGAAGTACACAAAGACAATTAGCATTTAGCTGTATTGTATTACTCTGAATCTGCACAGTCTAAGTTTCTGAAGATGCTACACTATCTGAAGCCAAAAGGTGTGTACATTTTGGCTTTGCAGTTTTAGCTCTAACAGGAAGTCACACGTGATCATGCTCAGAATCCTGTGATCTCCCCACAAAGAACACTGGCCTGTTCACAGACTGTACATGGTCCAGTTTCTGTCCTTAACTGCTGCGTTCTCTTGTTAAAATGAACCCTTGAGGAAGGGCACCCACTTCACAAAGCAGTCACGTTGCAGAACTACATAGACAAAAGGACCTCTAAAAACTCTGACTACCAAGTAAGGCTTACCAAACACAAGCAATTAATAACTGAAATTTCTCAACAAAAGTGGATCACCGAACACTTCTTCCAAATGTGGTGTCTGAGCCAGGAGTCATTATGATGACTTAGGAAGTGGCAAGCAGATATCACACTCTGCGTTGTTTTCATCACACTCATCGTAATCTTAGAATGTCTTAAGGATAAAATAAGTAAGCTGACTGCAAATTAGTAAAAGGCATCCTTATCTGAAGTATCTTTAGCAGACAGAAAATCTAAAGAGGGTTCCCAAGCAATCCACAATGATGTAGCAAATAACAAGAAGCCAGCCTAAAATACAGTTCAACATAAAAGATTACTTTATCCTGGGATGGACAGATGGGACAGTATTTATGAACAAATCTGCTGCCCAGAGCTACACTCTTTCCAAGAAGTCATGAAATTTATCAAACAATGTATGTGAACTTTAAAATAAATGAGAACTTATTTACTGCTTGCCAGTCCCCATTCCAAACAGACGGAGGTGAAGCCACGGCAACCTGTGCCTGTTACTGCAGACTGACATGACTGCTGTCAGTTACTGGAAAGACTGAGGAAAAGAGTGAAGGATCAAAGTTGTAAATACTCCTTGGAGAGCCATAGGAGGGAATGCTAACACATTAAACATGAACTAGAGCTTTTAAAGTGGAAGAAAACAGAATGGAAAAGTGTTTTTTCAAAATAATTGTAAAATCGGAGATCAAGAATTAAAGTTCTGAATGAGCCACAATAACCACGACATTCAGCCTGGTGTTTACAGTAAAAGTCATCTTTCTTAAGAAATGTTATTTAATTAATTAGTACTATTAACAATTTTTTTAATATCAAGCATGTTACAGGCACTTATCCAGAGGATGTCAGTTAACCAAGCTGTTGATTAGCAGTCTTAGACCAATGAATTATTATGCAAGAGAATATCTGGGGATCCATAAGTTCAAGAGATGGTCTGGTAGGTTCATCAAACTTGAATACTGGAAGAAACACCTACCTAGGAGAAGTCATTCTTCACCCATGTCTTGTACTAACACTCCTCAAAAATATACAGGTCTAGTGAGGAGGGAAATGGACACACAGCAGGTTCTTTCTCCTAGTGAGTCAAAGTCCCTGATACACACCCTGGTCTTAAGCTTCTCTGAAAGCAGAACAATGGACATTTTGCATTAAGACTGACTTCTGAAGCTCTGAGAACAGAAGGTGGTTCATAGTTCAAAGTCAGTGAATGTACATGGAACTCAGGTTAAAAGGAGACTCCTAAGTAATTCTGGAGAATGGGACATTACAGCATTACTACTGTAGGAAATTACATGGAATAATGCAGGTATTTAAGGAGGCCCCAAGATTTCCAGATTTATTCCACAGATGTAGTTCTAGCACACAGCTGGGAGATTCCAAGCTGTATTCACAAGATGATGTCTCACTACCATGAAATCCACAGAAACAATTTAAAGTAACTACACCCCAGATATTAAACTCTGAGCAATCAGAAGCCCAAACACACAGTGGAAGAAAACTGGCTTGCATTTTAACAGAGTTTGTTTTTTTGCAGACAAGACAAAATTTTCCAGATGGATGGATGGCAAAAAAAGCAAGTGTAAAAGTGCTTGAGGAAAAGATGGCAAACAGGGCCAAGAAACTGTTCCAGTTGTTTTCTTTCAAAAAACAAAATCAAGCAGAAGACATCATTGGTACGATCATAATATACTATGAAGTTTCTCAATGCAACTCAAGAAAAACACCTTAACAGTACCTTCCACTGGGTTATTCTGCTCAGGCAGTAAACCAACAGGCCTGCTTTGGAGCCTTTCAGAAGTTTATTCTGAGCACATATCAGAGTTCCTACAGTGTAATATAACTGAAGTTCCTAAATCATATTTGTTACAGCTCCTCTGCTCATCACCTTTCCTATGATACCAAGAAGCATGCAGCAACAGCACTTGTTCCTGTAAGCATTCTATGACCAATATTCAAATATATACCTTCAAACACTGCCCTAATGACCCACACAGAAATGGCCAAGAGCAAGAGTGACCAAGACTACTGACTGAGAAGCATTTGACTCCTTAAGACCTCACCAGGTATCCTAAGAGAAAGTAAAGAAAGCTGAAGTAGGAAGAAGAAGAAGAAGAAAAAAAGAGGCACTCATTAAAGCAGAGATAATCTCAACCAAAGATATTAACACAGACCAAGACAAAACCACTGAAAAGAGGTGATAAATTGGAAAATCCCCCGACTTCAGCAAGAACCATATTTTATGGCACTAATTTCTTCTTTCAAAGGTACAAGATTTCACCAACTCACTAAGGAATAGACATTGTCCTGTCAAAATTCAACTACAATTTTCTGTTAATATGACAAATGAGGGTTAGGCTTACCTTATCAGCACACATTGCTACTTTAATATCTTGTTTTGTAATCTCATAATGTCTTATATTTCGCACGTAATTCCCAACCAATTTTAAGATGTCTGCAGAAATGTATTCTAATACTGCTACTATGTAAACAGACACTTGGTGGTCAATTTTGTAGCCCAGAACTTCCTGAAAGGGAGGAAAACAAAAAAGGCATTCCACTGTTACACATTTGATGAAACAGACACCCCAGGTTACAACTAAAACCAGTAAGTTTAAGACCCCACTCATTAAAGATACTCCACACATCCACAGCCTATTTTAAAAATAGAAACACAGTAGTTTGTAGTCCTAGAGAAGAAACAGTGCCATTGTGGATTTATTAGTTGTGGAAGTGTCAACAGCCAACCAGCTGTCACAAAAACTTCATTTTAACATCAGGTCTATTTCCACAAGTTTCTTGAGTGCTTTCTTAGTCATGCAAAATGAACAATCAAACTTATAGCAAATGAGTTTCTTGGCTTTGTCTGGAAGAGAATTAACTGATCTTTAACTGAAAAATAAATATTTTCCAATAACCTCACTGGAACACTTAAAACTATGTAACAAACACAGATATTCTTAATCCTTTTTGTCCACATTTCAGGCAGCATACAGACATTGCATGAAACAAAGGTGTCAACTTCTAATTGCATCCTAAAAGCAAGATTACATCACTGCTTACCTTTAACAAGGGATGGATTTTTTCTACCGGAAGAGATAATGGGTTTCTTCGTTTCCTCTTCTCAATAGCAGACTGGGCATCAGCTATTGCCCACTTATCAATAGGATGGGGAAAACTTTTTTGAACACGATCCTTAAAAAAAAACCCAACAGCATGACTAAAAGGTAAATGCACTGTCTGAGTGAGCTCAGCGATATTACTACATTATCAAATCACTTCCCATTACTTAAAGGAATGGTTGGTCATGTTTTCATTTCACCTATACAAGCTTAAAAAACATGTGTAAACTTTTGTCATTTTGGAAAAGGCTTCTCACTACATTCATAAGGCTGTATCAGAATACCATTATCAGAGGATTATCTAGTGCTCAGAATTCAGGAAATGCCAGAATTAAGCTGCCACTGAAGGCACAGTTTGCTCCCCCTGTGCACATTTCTGTTTTGCCTTTACTGATCAGCACATGGTCCATCCTGTATACATGCAAACTGCTCTGATGGGGACAATGAACATAACAGGAATACAAAATATACAACAGCACCCACATATTCTAGAACAGTTTCAGTCTACAGGTGGACCATATATGCCCCAATTTATTTACCCCTTCAATCAGTCAGTGCCTGAGGACACCTCCATTCTCCCATGCATTCAACAACACTCCTGCTGGAACTCTCACACGGGTCCTCTGGAGGTTCTAAAGTTTCACTGTTTTTGTAGCCCTGGTATTCAGATGCCAGAAATTTATTTTCTCAGATAACGTCACATTTTATTTTTTCAGACCACGGTTCCCACTGACTGTTTCAGTTGCAAGTGCTCACTTACGTAAATATGGCTCCTGTTTGAGCAACCATGAAATGAGGAAGATGAAGTTAATGACCATTTACAAAGAGCTGGTACAGGACAAAGTACACAAACAAGAACTTTCTGACAAAAAATGTGACAGAATACAACTCTATAAAGGTGACACCCAACTTTCCAAAGCGCAGGGTTTTCTTTTTCTACCCTCATAACACTTTGGCAAAAGGAAAGCAGAGGTCCTACCAAAAAAAAAAAAAAAAAGTCTCATTCACTATGTGAATACAAATTCACACCCCTAACACAGTCCAGTCTGCTAACTGAACAGTGAAGGTGTTCCAGGGGAAACAATGAATGTGTCTGACCATACAATTAAAGACAACATCACTGTGCAAAAACATAAATGGGGTCAACGGTGGTTGCTTGATCATTTCTAATTCTTGTATTTCTCCTATCTACACAGCCGTAAGATTCATAATAAAACACTTTGTGTCATGTTTTTTTGTTAGCATTGCTTAAAACAGCATTAAACAATCTTCCACAGACCTCTTGTCTCTTTTGCTGCCAGATCAGAATGATGCAGCAAAACAGGTCAGCCACAAAAGGGGACCCTGGAACACCATTAGAGGTGTCAGTGTTCAGAAGAGAAGAGGAAGGATGAAATTCATGACTCTTGAGCTCTAGGACAGTTACACTTTTAAGGATTTTTTGTTTGCAAGGGTTTTTTTGCCATTAGTCCATTTTCTTCAGGACGTGAGGAAGTCACTTGTTGGCACAGGCCCTGGAAGCAATTACTGGAAACCAACAGGCACACAGCACACAGAGCTGTAGCCTGGCACCAAAGTCTTCAAATCACGGTTAAGCACAAAGAGCTACCAAGATATCCTGGTCTTAGAAGCTTAAGTGATTTGTTCCTCAGATGGAAAAACTCAGATCATGCTCTCCTCTTAAAATCAAGCTGCTCTTCTGAGCAACAGAGGCTGTAGATCTTTGAAAAGGCAATTGTAAGAGAAGAGGTCTCTATGCAGAGGAAAGAAGTGTTCTTAAACTCATTCTGCAAAAGTAACCGAACTATTTTTGTTCCAATTTCTGGGGCAGCAGGGGGTATATCAGCCCAAATTGCCATGCTGAGAAAGCAGCATAGAGCCTCAGACTAAGCAGCTGTAGCTTGCATAGAGTATCAGTGGGGAAAAAAGGTCTTTTGAAATGAACCAGTCAGCTTTATATACAAAATTTACACTCATCATCTATTAAACAGTAATACAGCTCAGAGATAGCTTTACTGTGCATTGAACAATAAATTCAATTAATAGGAAAATCAGCTATTAGGGAACTCAGCAGGCTTTATGCAGAAGGTTCTGCTACATCAAGATGCATAATTACTGCTTTCCTTTTGGCATTGTGAAATGATTAATACAGTACCTTTCATGTAACAGTTCAAATTATTACAGATTTGTAATAAGTGTTCTTTGTACCTCTACATCCAGAAAACTTCTTGGTTGAGCTTGACACAACATATTTAACAACTGAAGAATTAACTCCTCCACGTACTGCAATGCATCTTCAGTAGAGGAAAGTTTAGGATGGACTTGCACCTGAACCTACAGGAAACAGAAGAATTCAAGCTTTGAGTTTTGCTCTTCCCCAAACCACATGCTTTACTTGAAAAAAAAGATGACAAAACCCGAGCCAAACAGCTCAGAACAATCCAACCCAAAACGCAGCTCTATTAAGGCCCACCAGGCAAACATGAGTGAAACATTCTCCAGCCCCTGACAGAAATACAAATCTCAAATGTTGTACATACTCAAATCACTGTAAGAGATGTTTAATGTCAAGAACACAGCAAACTAACACCTCTGCTTACCAGTGCAATCAGGAAAACTTTTAAAGCCCTTCCATATATTTATCTCTCTCCACTAGCTCTTAAACAGCTGTTTTTACAAGACATTTTAGAGGTGACGTTTCTCTCTCTAAAAGTCATTGTTGGTCACACAGTTTAACTTCTGAAACAAGCCTCCAGTACACTTTTCCTTTGCACTTCTGTAGTTCACAAAATAGCAGTTTTAACCAGCTTAAATTTCAGGCACACAAAGCTCAGTGCTTCAGAGCTTAAACAGACAGGTAGGTTAATCTCAACCCCACACCGATGGCAAATATTATGCCAGAGCAAGCTGACTGCCAACTTTCGCAATGCATCTTTCAAACCCCAATTTCATCATTTTACTGTTCCACTGCACACAACTCAAAATGCCTCCAGTCCTCTCAATCACTAACAGAAGAGCCTAACCACTCTGAACCAAAACCCAACGATCTGCCTCATCCAAATGTTAAACCCATGCCTATATTCAAATAATAGTGCCATAATGATTTAATTTCACACCTGAGTTTTAATTCCCGTTTGCAGTCATAGCAAGAACTAAATGTTCTGAAGTTCAAACACACAACAGCCTCAAATAGAAATCCACCTGCCTGCTAAGGCACTCATTAGTCTGAAAACTTCATGTCTGGGCATAGTCCTGGTGCTCACTTAACTGCTGCTGAGATTCAAAATACGCTAGATCACGTGTTTGGCTTCTTGCAGATTGCACACTCTTATTCAGCAGGTCTTAAAAAACATCTCCACAAGTTACTGCTTTTTTAACTTAAAAGCACTCTGGCAAAAATAGAACAGAAGAACTTCTCCCCATTTGACTAGCTAACACAACTATTTTGATTATGCCAACAGTTTCACTTTTCCTAAGAACTTCACCATGCGCAGCTACAGAGTGTGTTTGTGGAGGTACATGAATAACAGCAGGCTGAGCAGTCCCAAACATTATTTACAATTCAAACACTGGCATCTGAAATGCTGTACCAGCTTGGAACATCTTAACACCAGAAATTACAGACTTGCAAAAGCAATCTCTTAAAAAGCAGAGCTGATCCGAGCCGTCTGGAAGATGCTGCCTTTAATGTTTTTGGTTTGTTTTTTTTTTCTCTAAAGCAGAACTGAACAAATTTGTATTAGTCTCCCTACATTATACTCCAGCACTTTGTATTTCGTGAAGTGTTAAATTACCAAGTCAGTTCACCAGTAAAAACACAGAGCATGATAAACTGGAGTGATGAAGAGCAGGTCTATTTTCTCCTTTGCTCAGAAAACCGATCATACATTTAAACAGCCTCATCACAACTCTTTCAGTCTGTAACACAGAGTCTACAGGAATAAGAACAAACAAACAAAAACACCGCATGAGGCCATAACCCGAAACATTATGCACAGTCAGCCAAAACAGAGTCAATGATAACCTACTCCTAGTTTGGGAAATAAAAATTTCAAACATTTTCCCTAAGCATTTATGTTTGGGGGCAGTTACATGAGTCTTCTCAAAGGCCACTGTCTTCTGGCACTATCAAGCCCTACTTTAATAAAACATCCACCTCAGCAGAAGAAAATATTCCAAGTTGCCATTGGCTTGGCAGCATAGCTTATCTATGGTAGGTGGATAGTAAATAAACTTCACTGCTACGTGACATTTAGTATCACTTAGGGTTCAAAGTCATACAAGTGCACAAAGAAAACAACTAGACTAACAAGGAAAATTACAGGATAGTTTGGTGCACAATTATCACAGAAACATGTAATTTCAGTATCTGCACTACTGCAGTACCCAAAGGCTCAGACTGAAAATGGAACAGTGTTATTTGAGGGTACTCAGTGTAAGTCCCAAGAAGCCCATTATCTAAGACATGATGCAAGACCGGGTAAGATGCAAGATTTAGTAAGAGAAGACAAGAAATGGGAACATCTGTTAGCATACACCACCACGTGACTAGTTTAAAAAAAAGAAAGAAGATCAAATTACCAGGGGCTTTCCATCTTCTCATAAAGTCATCTCAGATGTTAAATTAAAAACCCTGGGCCACCCTGCCTTATCACCCTTGAAAAGGGGGAGCATGGCTTGAATCCCACCAGATCCTTCAGTCCTTTGTCAGGAACACACATGATAAAAACAGACCAACAACTTCTGAAGTGCGATGTTTAGATCAGATTCTTATCTAAACATTTAACCTCTCCCTTAAATAATGACAGAACCCATCCCTTCCCTCCTACACACACACCAAAATGTCTATCTTACGATAATGGAAATTACTAAAAAAACACTTTAAGAACTTTTAAAAACAGCTTCAATTCTTCAGAATATCCTGACAAATTCTAATGGGCAAATACAATCTACACCAGGTACAAATCCCTGCCACCATGGCTGTTTTCACTCAACTCATGTGCTCACTTTTTTGAATGCCACTCTTCTCAATCTTTCCTAATTCTCAAAAGAGAGATGACCAGGATTCTCTTTATTTAAAGTTAAGCAGAGCCAGAATTTCTTGAACAGCTTTTCAGAATCTGTTCAAGAACATAAGCAGAGCGAACAGTTCAATGAAAATCCTTAAGGAAAATCCTATTATATGACCACTTGCCTTTTTTTTTTTCCTGCTTTTTTTTGTCCTCTTCCTCTAAAACCAACGAAAGCAAAGAATTTCTATCAGGAATGGCAAGAGCTTAAAAATTAGGCAATCACAGAGCCATAGGAACCTCGACCACACTCTGAGTAAAGGACTGCAGACCAAACAGCTTCAAGTTACACAGAGGTTTGGTCTCCCACAGGTCCAACACAACTCCAAGGCTGGTCACAAGATGACCCAAATCCCAGTCTAGACTGACACTCAGCAGCTCGTTCTGCATTAGAAAGAGGTGGCTGATAACAGATAAGAAAGGTGGACACAGTGAATTTAACAATCCAATTGATACTAAACCACACATCCTTAGCAACCGTTTTCAGTCACCTCTTCCTCAGTGGCCATGAGAAAAAGCCTAACTTAGGTTGCTTGTAAACTGAAAAATTTCAATTCAGGATGAAAAAAACTCTCCAAAGACTTCTTAAAGCAACCTCACACCTTACACAAACACCAGCTTAATGCTCCTAAATCATCATTATCAATGAACACAATCAGGTTCGTGGTTCTCAGTTGTTGTGCTAAATCCAGAACACACCAGGCAAATCCTACTTGTGAAAGGCTTCGGAGAGAACAGCACTGAACTGAGTCCCATCAGGAGCAGCAGAAGCTCCAGCACCTTCGGGAAAGGGCATAACAAAAAGAAATAATTCTAAAGCTATGTAACCAACTGAAATAAAAATGAAGCATCTACCCATGGCTAGAGAGATTTTTTTCATAACTGGGCAAGACTACCCATCTACTGGCAAGAAATCCCAGTATGAACCAAGACACAACTCCTGCTAGAGAACAACTGTGCCTCCCTGCTGAGCTCTCTGCCAGTCTGCCCTGGTGGCAGCTGAAGTGCTCATAGAAAAAGTGTCTAAAAGGAAAAAAGCATCGTATTTACCACATCATACGGCCAATAAAATGGAAGAAGCTGTAATGAGATGACAAGCCATCTTCCAAAACATTATCAGAGAGGATGAAAATTTACTATTGATTTTAAGTATTTTTCTAAACTGTTCAATTAGTGGGTTATTAGTAGAAATGACTTGGCAACAGAGGAAGTTATTCTGGTGAGGAGGGAAGAATTTTCTTCAATTCAGTACCTTCAAAAGCCTTCACTAGTGCTGCAACTCTTAGTTTTACTCGACATATCTTTTGTTTATTTTCCCTCAATGACTAAAATACTATTGACAAGCAACTGCTTATCACTAAAACACTTCAGGATGAAGTATTTCACGTCCCCCTTGCCTGGATGAGTGCTCTTATAGCGCAAGCACTCCTTAAAAAGGTTTTTTCTTCTATTCTTATACATCTCTTGTGATATTTGGTAACCCTGAGTATGTTTTGTTACCTTGATCAACTAAAAAAATCCAGTAAATTAAATCAAATACAAACATCTTGGATGCACACTTCAGCAACGACTCACTGAGGATGCAGGAGTGGGATTTTTGCTAACATTTCTGCTGCTGTCTCAGAAAGGCAGCAGTATCACACTGCACCACTGAACATGTGAAAAAAAACATACAGTAAAGACTTGAACTGTAGCAAGCTCTTAACTTTATCCCCCATAGCCATCAGAAGAGATCAGAAATTATAAATGCTCTACATCTTCCAAGAAGCAATGCTCAGAATAAGAGGTGTCATCCTGAGTGGCAAGTGACAACTGGTTTGGCATCAATTTGAAGAGCTGGATAATTACATGTCAGGTAGAAATATCTTTGTCAGCAAGAGCTTCCTGAGAACTCCGCAGTCACTGAAGCAGCTTTTCTCGCGTCTTTTGCTCCGTGAAAGGCACAGACAACTGACTAGATGATACATGGAGGACCTGGGAGAACGCTGGTCTGAGACAGTTCCCTTAACTGAGGAAGCACATCCCCTGCAGTTGTCAAAGCCACATCAGTCCAATCATTTTGACCACAACAAATTCCAACAGGGCCCCTTGTTAATTGCTCAACTGATTCAAAACAACTTGAGGTTCGTAAACAGCAGAAGGTCCGTAGGGTGAGAGTGTTCTTTTGTTTTCCTCCATCATCACCTTGCTTACGGTATCAGCAAAGATGACACACTTTCTACTGCAGAAATCAGTGTATGAGGGAAGGAGAGCACCAGACACGTGCAGAGAAATTCTGACGCCATAAACAAGTTATACAAACAAGACGAAGCCACGAGGAACGGTGTTTAAGAAAAACTATCCAAAAGGTGATGACAGAATGAAGTGTATGAATTCACCAGGAAAGGAACACCAGTGTTGGAAGAGGCATCACTTTGCAGACGTCCCTTCTGAGTCCATTTTCCAAGGCGTATTAAAAGTTGTGTATCTCCATCTCCAGGCACCTGAGAGCTTTGGTGTTTCACGTGTCTTGAATCCTTCATCTTGAGCCCAAACATCTGACCTTCTGTCCATCTTTGCAACTACAGTTTCAGACACCTGCTGTTATTCTTTCTTCCTTTTCTTGTACCTCATCTCATAATCATGATTGCCGTCTTTTGCCAGCAAGCAAAGGTCTCTACAACACTCCTCTTTTGCAGCTTCAAAATAACAGTGACCAGGCAGAGAAGCATCTCAGTTGACATCATTTTCTTCCTAATTGAGTGCACTGGAGTCTGTCTTGACAGCATCTGAAGAAGAATCAGAAGAAAAGGAATTACATTACGATCTCAATGGTACAAGAGCTGCTTTTTGCAAATGCAGCAGTTCAGTGCAAAGAAAGCTCTGTTGTTAAGGTTCATGTCTAATGAAACACAAGGCATGGTCTCCTAAGAATTGTTTGATGTAAGAAAAGATTTATTCTTACTACATACTCTTGGGTTTGTTCCTTGATAAAAAATAGAATCAAAATAACTAACCGGGAAAAAGAAAGCTATTTGCAGTGATTCAACAAGACCTATTTTTTTAAGAAAGTGATCCTGAGGCTGTAGTTTGAGCTCTGCATTAGGAGCCAGCTCACAGTTACAAAAGGGCAATGGCATTTTAATGATTCAGTCCATGTGTGGCAGCTTTCCCCAAGAACTGCAAACATTCCATCCTAGTATATATAGTTTTACAACATTAACTTAAACACCATTCTCCTCATTGGAGCTATAAATTCAATGCAGGTCTTCCCAAACTATTACCTCTAATTTTCAGCTATGCAGGAAAATCATCACAGTCCTGCCTGTACATCAACCTGGTTTCAGGTGGAGTTCAGAAAGCAGCTTGCTGTCACTACCTGAGAAGGAGTGTCAGCATCTGGTCAGCTAAGTGGAGAAGCAAAGGAAAGGTTCTCCTCTGGTAACAAATGGATGTACAGGAGCTCCAGATAACCTGACTCCTACTGGTACAGCAGGCTCTGGCAATTCAGCAGTCAAAGTCACAAGGCACAAGTTTCCCTGCAGGACAGCTGTGCCCTTTGACCTCCCTGGCATACCCTGCCACCCTCTCTACTTTACTAATCCCACACACTGACCTGCAGGCAGAGCTCAGGTCTTTGGTGAACAACACAAGGAGTCAGTGACTGCAACACTGCAGTGCTGCACCTGTCTCATGAATGACCAGGGACGACTGTCAAAGCAAGTGCCCTGTGGTGTTCATGGCTTTACCTGCCACAGGTTCACTACTTTATGGGGTCTTTATCAGTGCAAAATGCCCCAGCTAAAACTATTTGTACCTACGTAAGTTAGGAAAATACATAATTTGGTTTCTGCATTAATGAAGAAGCCACTAAGATAATAATTTAACATTTTTCATTTCCCATTTAGTTTTTTTGTAACTCGAGTATTTGTCTCTTCAGTAAGGTTGGTGACAATGTGGGCAGACTCTTTACTTCCACCTTTACAGAAACAGCAGCAGTAAGCACCAGAAGACTGTGTTTCTGGACCACAGGGTTCAACAGCCCAACAGAAGATAAGAAACAGGTGGCGATCTCATGAAGAGCTGAGGTCAAAAGAGTTAACACCCACCAGACAGTTACAAGTTTCAGCGTGAAGCTTTCAGAACTATCTCTGACTGACTGCCTGATTCCTGCCACCCCTCTACCCACAGCAAGAAACAGAGCAGAGGACAACAAAACCAAGACAACTATACCTTGCAGGGCCAGTATGTCGTCCTTGGTATCCTGTCATCGTTGGCCTTCTCCATTGACCGCAGATTCCAGAATTCCTTTTCCCGACACAGAATATATCAAACTCCTTCAAAGAAGCATCTTTAATGCCAGGTGACTTCAAGAGTGACTTGTCCATTGGAAAGAAATCCCGCTCTTCAGATGTCACAAGTAATTCCAAAGTCCTGACGCCTGCTCGCTTCGAATGCTCACACTGCGTCCTCCAGTAGTGAGCGCCGAGCCTCATTCCAAATTTGACAAACATCTGCTACACCATGGAAGGAACCATTCTCCGAAGGGACGAGCTCTCTCTGGTTGAGACCTCGGGTAGCTCCAGTTTCCAAGCAGCCTTCAGCTGGATGGCTGTCCAAGGGCTTACAAGCACCACAGGCAGTAGTGAGCTGCATGGTTACTGCAGAAGTTTCAAGGGAGCGACTATCCATCGGGGATAAGGCATTAACAGTACATGCTACAGATGAGACAAGCAAAAACGACTTCCAAGAACTGGACAAAAACCACACAGTGCTGAAGATCTCAAAGAGCACGCCCAGAAAAGAGAGGCAATACATTGCAAGAGGAAATTAGGAAGAAATACTGAATATGTACGACTGCAACACTTGGGACTTCTCAACCAGCCCAAGGAGCAAGTCTTTTACGCAAAAGTTGCAGTTAATCAATGTAACTAGACAGACTCAGCTGTGCACAACTGAGCCATGTCAGGTTCTGCAATCTGAAGCCAGTTCAAGCAACAGTGTCAGAAAACTTTTGTTTCTTAAGCCTTCTACTTTCTGGACTCAGGCGGCACAAGTGGAAGAGGAGCCCTCACCATTTTTTCCTCTCTTCCCAATAAATTCTTTCCACACCACAGGCAAAAGCTTCACCATCCTGAGGGAGCAAGACTTGCTAGTTTGTCCTAATGAAGCCTTCTCAGCAAAAAGGTATTTAAGCTAAGAGAAGCCTAACTAAAAGCCATTAGACACGAACACTAATTAACTAAAATTCTCTCCGGAGTAGCTCATAACATCCCCCCCCCCCCTCACTCCAGCCGTGTCACTAAGGGAGACCAGCACAAACCCGCCGCAGCACTACTCGCTTCCCTCTGGGCGCAGGGGGCCCGGCGGACTGGGGTGTCCTTCGGCCACTTTTTATCTACACGGCCCCCGGTCTGTCAGAGCATCGCCCCGGTGCGGCCGCCGGGGCGCCCACCGAGCGCCGCCCGCCCCGCGGGGCGGCCCCGACCCACCCGCGGCGGCCCCGGGGACGATTCGGGAGCGCGGGGGGGGGGAGCCCAGGGCGGCCCCGCGCCGAGCCCGCGGGCGCCCCGCGGCCGCCCCTCACCTTCTTGAGGGCGGGCACCAGCAGCCCCCGCCACTTGGGCGCGTTCTCCTCGCTGAAGAAGTCGTAGAGCAGCGGCTGCGCCTGCATGGTGCCGCCGGGGCGCGGGGCCGGGAGCGGCGGCGGGAGGGCCCGGCGGGCGCTCAGCGGGAGCGCCGGCGCTGCCCCGCCGCCGGCGGGGGCGGCAGGC
>JAWWLV010000121.1:13461827-13476248 GCA_035041135.1 Platyrinchus mystaceus | reverse complement strand
TGAACAAGAAATTTTCTGAGCCCTCTGCAACTAAGGTGAGGTGTCATTCCAGGCTGAATGCAGTATGAAAGTTTTCCTAGCATGATCCTTATGATAATTACAGTTATTAGTCCACTGCTGATTCAGTCCCCAAACCACAGTCATCCAGCCAAAGTCAAATTTAGAAGAGAGAGGTGCAGAAGAGTGGTGCAGGTACACAGAGAACAACAATTCAAAGCACAAATCATCTCTTATTTAAAATTTATCCTCTAGGAAGAACACAATTTTCAGACAAGCATTGCATGATTATGTTTGTAGATAACTGAACAAGAAGCCTCCCCTTAATCCAAGAATTAAGTGTTAATAGGCTGTTAATAGAACCAAAGGTAGCAGAGAATCAAGTTTTCTATAATACCATTTCCTAACAAAACACCTGTTATATTAGAAAAAACAGTGTCTCACTATGCACTTTAAGAACCAAAGATTTTTCTGGAAACTAGATTAGTGCTACTACCTCCTCCTCTTGGGATTTGAATGGACTACCAAGGCTTGGCAGTGTCCTGGTTCCAGCCAGGGCAGGTTCAGTTTTGGCAGCAACCAGGAGGGGCATGGCTGGGACACAGAGATTATTCTATCCCACCTCAGGTTACTGCTGGGGGCAGGGGAAAGGGAGTCTCTTCCAAGGAAAAAAAAGATCCCTTCTGGATATTGTTTCTGAGTTGCTCTTTCTTGTACCCTCTGTCACTTGTATTGCTGCTGTTACTGTTCCTTCTTATCTCATTGCTGTTTCCAGTAAATTGTTCTTGTCTCAACCCATGATCTTTACCTTCTGTGCCTCCAATTCTCCTCTCCATCCCACTGCAGGGGACGGGGAGGGAAATCAGGGGAGGGACACTAAATTGGAGAATATCACTCCTAAACTGACAGGCAGTCAGCACTGTACCCAGTTTCTGGAATTTTGTACGCACTTGTTAGTAAATAAAGTTGGAGGGGAGGGACTGCACGCACAACACACTGTAGGTACCTAGAGGCAAAAGTATCTCCTACACTGGCCTGTGAAAAACAACCAGCCAATGATGAATGTTAAATCTATGCTCCACTTCTACTCTTCTCAGCTTTCAAAATAACCCGAGAGCCCATTCCTTCTGCATTACATATCCTCACACTTTTTTTAATGGAACTGAAAGATATTGCCTAGAGAACCTAATGTAAGATCATAATTTCTACATGCTTAAAATATTACAGGTACAATACTGACCACAGATTTTGTTTAGCACCAAGAACAAGCAGGATTTATCATATTAGACTGTAGCTGAAAAGAGGCTACGTGACAAGAAGGTAAGATGTACCAAAAGCCTAATAAAAGTATATTCACATCTTGTTTTCTGTAAATGTAAGGGTTAAATTAATGCACACATAATGATTAATGCACACATAAGTGCAACTTGCAAACAGAGCTCCACATTATTTGGTATTCCCAGAGTTTCACTAGCATATCCTGAACTCTCACAATTAAGATATTCTGATATATCCGATGAGGGGTACTTACCTGGGAAGTATTCGGTCAGGGAGTTTATGTGCTGGAATAGCAACAGGTAACTTTTGCATTTGTCTTGCATAATCAAAGAGTCCTGGTAAATTATGGGAATAAAGCTGAGAAGCTTTACCTGGAAATTAGAAAACAAACCACACTTCAAATACAAAACCAAATGTTTACCAGCACTACCATTCAGAGATATCACAGTAACTTACCAGATATTGATAACAAGCAGTTGTTCATGACATATAACCACGTACACCTTCGAGGAAATAGCTGATGAATGGAAGGAAAAACAAAGTAGTAGTATGCAATTTGATATATACAAGATATTCATCAATTAGTATCTGCAGAGATGACAGGACAAAGCTAATACTGACTTGCTTTTGGCAGCAGAAATTAGCTTAAGCCAAGTAATGTTTACCTGGATTCCAGAGTTAATTCAGAGTAAATCTTAGGCACACATGCGATATTTAACATATGCATTAACATTTAGACAATTAGCACATTTTATACTCATGTCTTCAAGTACACTACAGTTATTCCACAAGATGTCAATATAAAGATCAATCAATCCTTTTTCAAAAACTTTACAGACCACCACATTTTCTCCTTCAAAGAAGAAAAGCTTTACAACATAAACTTCAGTAAGTAAAGCATGGTCAACAAACCACAGCCACTCTAAAGCCTGTGATAGTCCAAATCTCTTGAAACAACTCAAACTGGCACTTTGAAGGGACTACTCTCCACCTGCATGATTACACATTTCACTTCAGTGATCAACAGATGCAACAAGTGGTCAAGGCAGAACTGTTACTTGTCAAATCCTGCAATTACTAAAAAGATGAGGATGAAAACAACAAGACATCCCTTAAAAAAACCCAAACAAAACCAAAACACAACTACTTTTTTTTCCCCCTCTCACCTAACTTCTGGAACTTATTGGCACAAGATGTCATGGAGGTGGAAAGTATTAACAGCCTAAACAAGGGATCAGACATACTTATGTTCAGCAGGTCCAAAAATGGACACAAAAAGCAAACAGGCAGGGATCCTCCAACATCTCTGATTCAATGACTGTAGTAGAGTCTGAGGAGAACAGACAGCAGACAGTGACCAAACTCATGGGCATTTCCACTGCCACTTTAGGAAACAGACTATTGGGCTAGACAGACCACTCAATGGCTGGACAATTCTTTTGCTCTTAAAAAAACCCCAAAACACTGAAGAAAACAAGAAACCAACTCCCCGTCAAAAAAGATTAACCTTGAAGGTATTCTAACTCCAGGAAACATATATTATTTCTGCTTTGTCCACTGGTGAAGTGGAATGTAGTGAGAAATAATCAAGGATACTGCTTTTACTTTTATACTGAGTTGTATCAGACTCAGAGGAAACAATGACATAAAACACAAAACTTGGAAATGCTATTAAGGCCCTATTGACTGTCATCGTAAATAATGATGTGATAAATGGTTAGCACAGAGGGTGCACTTCTATTCCTGAAGTCTTCTCATAATCTAAACACATTGTAGGAAACACCTACAGTAATAATCTACCAGCCTGCCTGTATTAAAATTTAATATGCAAGTTTGATTGACCTTCTGGAGGTGCACAGCATATTGTGATTTAGTAGGTTTGGATCTGAGGATTAAAGAAAAGCAATTCTTTAAATTAGCAGGTTAGTCGACCGTTCGCTCCATTCCTCTTGTTCCACAGTGGCTGTTTTAGCAAGCATCTCTCCTTGTCTCTCAGTGCTCATTCAAACACTTCCCTGAAAGCTCACTAGACCACACACTACTTGATTTTCCTTACACCTGTTCTCCTTCCTTGCCAGTTAAAAACCAAACCAAAACCAAACCCCAAAGAGCAAAGAAAAAAACCTAACAAATCTTTCCTTGGTCTACCTAGCCTACAAGCATTGTTGCATTAGTGATATTTCTCGGGGTGGGTTTTACAGCTGTAGTGCAGCAGCAGAGACATTCCTGAGCTAAGTTTAAACTAGGTAACTCAAGCACCAGAATGAATACGGGTTCCGTGGAGCTCAGTTCAAGCTAGCTAGGCCTCCCTCTCAACAAACAGACATATCTACAACCTCTGGACCCTGGAAGATGAACAAACACCAGTGCCTCCAGCTTACAGTATGAAGGCTGTCCTTGCAAAATCCTCCATCTTGATAGCAGATGCATAGCTCCCTAAGTTAGGGAGAAGGCAGGAAAGAAAACAAGTCTCTTAGAGAGTAACAAAAGAGCTGGAGAAGACACCATACAGAAAAGCCTGCAACTGGCATTTTCCCCCTCCCCGGTATCCCCTCAAAAAAATTACTTTTTATAAGACTCTGCAGAGACAGAGCTTTAGGTGGAATTCAGTAAGCTGAATCTCACCAGAAAAGCTGCTTTTAAGACCAAAAGAATGGAATCTAGTGTACAAAGGATCTCTTTGCTTCCTTGTAGCTGAAACACAATGTTTGTTGCAAAAATCCTGTATTGTACCAAAGCTTTAAGGAAAATGGAAACTTTCAACCAAAATATATCAGGGAAATTTCTTACTATTTACCTAATCATTTAACTGCAGACCAATGCACTATGGTGAAGTTCAAAACACTGATAGGTGAAGATCTCCTACTTGAACATGGTTCAGCCTACAGAACACTTAAACATGACTGCAAAGTATCCTCAATAGCAAACATTTAAGATAATTCTCAGTGTAGGTAGTGCCTGGATAAAGGTAGTAAAAACTACTTTTACAAGGATTATATGACATTAATCTGAGTTGTTTAAAAAAAAAGGGATGCATTTTTTTTCAAAAATACCAAACCAGAAATATACCTGCTCCATTGATGTTTCATGAAGCTCATTGAGGTTCAGTGTGTAAATACCTTCTTCTGCACCAAATATCAAGTACTGATCTGCAAACACAAACAAAAAAAGCTAGAAATCCTGATTTCAGGGAGGTGTGTGTGCAGCTCTTTAACCAAAAAAGGACTTAAAACAATTACACACATTGAAACAAACCAAACTATAATAGTTATGGTATTTGAAAACATGGAAAATTAATCCTGCTAAGGAAGCTTCAATTATGGATGGGGCTGTTTTAAGACATTAGGGAAGATCAGTCTTTCTTCTTTATGACTAACAACTGAAATTAAAAAAAGCTATTCAACCACAAGCAAGAATTCATGTGGATAATTTCCACATATCCTACTTAGATATTTCCATATATTATGTGAAACATTCATTGCCTTCTTTTGGAGTACCTTCTACAGCAGTATTGACTGGAACATTTTCTCAGTACTTTGTGGGTGCCTCACTTGAACATAATCCAAACCCTGGATTGCATCAGGCATGCAAACAAGAGAGACATCTCATACTGAGATGATGTCAACTGCAAAAGATTGACTTCCATAATTTCAGTTTCTAAAAAAAAGTGTTTTCTTGCTGACTAGCTCAGTAGCATGTCTGTACAGCTTATATGCAAAAGGTGTAATTGCAGACAAAGAGAGGACAATGTCACCAATTATCCCTTTCATCAGGCTAGATAATAAAGCACTAGAATGTATGCAAAAATAAACAGTGGCAGAATCCCATAGGACCAGAAAAACTAGGGAAAAAATCCCAAAAAAGTGAACGATAAAGAAATAAATCTCAACTAGGACCTCCAAAAGTCAGATTTTTAAAAAATAAATTAGGATTGGCATCCTTTGGACTAAAATGTTAAGAAGAGCCTTTAATTTTAATATTTAATTTATTCTTTTTAATCACAGCAAAGATCTGCATCAAATATATCTTCATTAAAAGAACACCATAACTTCAGGCAGTGTAATTAAAGAACTCCTGTTCATATGAATATATGTCTATTTTAAAAGGAATAGTCTTGCTCATCTAGGCAGTCTTGAAATCTAAGGAGAG
Source organism: Platyrinchus mystaceus (assembly GCA_035041135.1). NCBI lineage: Eukaryota > Metazoa > Chordata > Aves > Passeriformes > Tyrannidae > Platyrinchus > Platyrinchus mystaceus. The sequence goes on along the minus strand of JAWWLV010000121.1, from coordinate 13,470,824 downwards.
GACAAAATGTGTAAAATACTCATCATATAGTACCTCTTGTATCTGGATTTATCCATGAAGTTGCACAATGAATTTTTAATGGACAGCCATTGAAAACCTTTGAAAAGCAAGCACCCATCTGTAGAAGTGAAAACAATTAAATATTGAAAAATTAAAATGTTACATTTCCAGTAGGGTTATTTTTACTTCAAGTAGTAACAAAAGGTTAAGAGTTGCCATGTGGGAAATAACCTCATCCAGAAAACAGAGCACAACTACATAAATACATTGTCCAGCACACATGGAGGAGAGTGGTGAAGGCAGAAACAAATGGTCAAGAAACAGAAAGATTGGCCCTTCTGATCCCAGTGCTGGTTAAAAGCACAGTGACAAGTCTACACATATACTACATTAAAATTCTAGGTTGCTTTATTCTTCGAAGGTGCACATGGGTATCTGCACTTCCAGCCCTTAAGGCATCTATGAATCCCATCAAGTTTTGAACCCTAGAGCTGAATAACATAAACTTGGAGCTATCTGCAGCTCCTGGGAGAGATCAGCTCCTCAGACCACTACGTACCTCAGCACTAGTGTGATGTCAGTCATATAACTATCACTCACTTTTTTAAAGAAGCAAGCAAACAAAAGGCCTTCAAAATTCACCCCAATAGCACAAAATTAAGGGTGATTTCTAAAATACCATACAGTGGCTTAGCATTTCTAAGTGATATTGGATTTTATAATTAAAATACTACAAACATTCAAAAAATTTACTCTGTCAGTTTACTAAGAAAACACATCCTGCTTCCAACATGCATTGATATGACTCAGCAATACTCACATGTACTTTAGGTGTGGGAGGAAGGCCGTTACTAATTGGTTTCTAGAAAATAAAATTTAAAAGTATGTTTACACTCACATGCACACTAAGCATGAACATGCATATTGTCTCCCCATGTGACAGCATAACAAAAATAGAAGTAAAAAGTTTTTTTAGAATGCTGTCAAAAGTACAGGATAAATAATTAAGCATAATTACATTAAGAGAAAATAAAAAGCCAACACTTACATCTACATAAGAAATAGATACAGAACGCTCCCTGCAGATTTTTAAGACAATAGAGTTGTGCTACATATTTCTACACCACACTAATGGAAGGCACTGGGCACCTACTGAGAAATTCCACTGTGCCCAATGCCATTGGTACTTGACCTGAAAACCTTGGCTGAGCTTTGGCTACAGTCCCATTTGTAAGCACAAGGTTAGAGTAGAGACCTCCTTTCCAACTGACACTTCCATAGTTCTGTATGAGTTTGCCGACCACGTGTCTCTTATAACCACACACCACAAACTACTAGTAACATTTTCTTTCATTAACATCTTTACTGTGATTCCCTCCTCATGGAATGTTTGCATAACCTTATGCAGCATTTTCACATTATGGTGGTGCCTGTAAGAACACCATATACAGTACTATGGAGTTAAACAATATTGCAGCGACTGCTCAACTGTTCAGTATTACAGCATTAAATTTTACCAATCAGTACTATATGCATTTTCCTGTATCAGTATCAATTTCTCCTAGCAAAAAACATGCTTCTCAGGAAATGCATTTCACAGGTAACATGGTAAACTTCAAACACACAATTTCAAGTGATGAGTTCCAAGCCATTCAGGTAATCCTACATTCCAAAGTACTGCCAGTATTACTGACATTTCCTTAAAACAAAACAAAGACCTAGACAACGTTTCTGGTCTACTTCCTCTTCATTTCTCACCAAAAAAGTGACATTTCCAGCCTCACCTTTAGAAGAAGCCCCCAGAGAGGGCAGTTTTATGTTACATTTAATCTGTTCTAACTACAGATGTCCCATTCTCTCATCTCACATTCCCACTTTTGCATCATGGAGAGATCACTCTGGAAGCCATTTTCTGACTTGATGGAAAACCTCACTTGAAAAAGGAGAAAGGTATGCAGGAAAGGGACCCTTTCCTCAGCTCACAGCTGGTTCAGGTTACCCGTGGTGTAAGACTGCATTCTCCCCATGAGCACAACTTCATATGAGTACATGTAGTTCAAGTCTGATGCTAAACCCAAGCCACTAAACCCTGAAACCTGGAGCTGCAGAGGCCAGCAGGCAAATGGCTAGCCTATCTAGAATTCAATCTACACTTTCATCATCTTTTTCCCCCAAATACCAAAAAGCCTGTATGCCTACACCTAGGGTAAGATGAGGGCTCATTCGGGAACAACTCTAATTCAGCTCCTTTCCCAGGGCCAGCCAAACCTCCCAGCAAGCTGTCAGGAGGCAGCATATTCCATTCCCTCACTTCCTTGTTTGCTTTAATAGTCACTGCTCAGTAAAATGCATCACATCTCTCTCACAGGGTCTTGCTCTCATTGCACTTCTGAGGTCTGCAAAGGAGCAAGTAAATCACATATATCCATTGTAATGTTAGTTTCTAAGGAAATTTAAACACCAACTCAAGCTTCAGCTAAAGACTGTATCACAGCTAGACAATCTAAGAAACTGTGCTTTGATTCCAAGTAAACAAGATGCCATCCAGCATAATTTTAATACTAAAGAGCATGGCTGCTCCTTTTCCTTGCACATGTAAAACAGTCAATCAAGACAACTTTAAAAGAACACCTTAAATACCTACCAGCATTTCCTTCTTTTCTTTCCTTAAAAAATTAGTGTCTCTAGCTTCATTCTGTGGCGATTCCTCTCTTTCACCATTTAATTGTACAGAAGTGACTCCATTACCTAGAAAGATTAATTTTTTAAAATGTGTTCTTCCACCTTAACCTCAAACAGTAATCTAGCCTAAACACAATTTTAAAAGGCCAACATTTCCATTTAAGTCAGACCATGTGCTATATCCAATACAGTACACAATACCCTAATTTATTTCTGAAGCATGCATGTTTTTCCATGTGCACATATAACCGTCTATTGAGCCACATTCAACCTCAGTGTATGACTGAGGCAATGGGGGCATAGAAAGGGATGCAGTCACAGTTATGAGGAAAAATGTATTGAACACACCCAAAGACAAACTTGACAATAGCTAACACTTCAATTATTGATTCCTTACAAACAGCCCTGAAGCATTTCTTAGCGCTAGGTGTTTAAGCATTAGAGTCAAATCTTTAACACATCAACTGCAGTACTGAGTATGAAGCAAGGAAAAGCTGGCAAGGTATCAATTAAGAGTCAGACATTAAGCTTGCTTAAGAGAAGCCAGTCCAAGACAATTCTCAAAGCACTGGACTAACAAAAGCATAAAATGAGCGGCCTGAGCAGACAGTAAACAAACACAATTACCTCTTACACTACCCAACCCAGTTCATTACATACAAAAGCAAACTTCGAAGGCAGAATTCTGTTCTTGACATGTCAAATGACAACAGTTGACACACTGAACCTGAAACCTACACACACACTTTATTTAACAATCCTGATACTCTACATTATAAGCCTGTTGCTTAGGAAAGCAATCGTGTCACCAATGGCATCAGCAGGAATCATGTCAATGACTTTGGTAGAAGGTAAGTTTGACCCTCTTAGGAGGTAAAAAGCATGCTTTCTTCATGCATTTTGGCTTTCATGCACTTTCTGTTACTTGCCCACCACAGAAAAATTACCTCAGTATGTTTTAATGTGTGCACAGGGTGAGAATGCAGAAATAAAATCATGTTAGATTATTTAAGAAATACTTGTATACTTCTTGAGGTCACTCTTATTACCTAAAGGATTAGATTTCTGTGGAGGTAGTCGAGGAGGTGGTGGTCTGGGTGGAACGTGAGATGCAGATTTTGCTGGACTCTCCGATGTTGGGCATCTCTTGATTGTCCCTTGATTTTCGTTTTCAGAAGAATAAGTTTCTTGGGGGATAAAGATGGATTTAGGCTGAAAGAGACATTTATTATTACTACTAATAAAAACACAACAAAGATTCACAAGCATCCATGCTACTTTTCAGTGAGTAAAAAACCCCATATGCAATATTTGGATCCTGAAACTTTCACAAGTAAAGAGCTATCAATATAGTAATTTAAATATTCTGCATTTATTTGTTTATTTAAAGTGTCCTTTTCTTTTGGGCAATAAAATCCCCCTCACTTACCTTTGGTGGTAAAGGAGGTGGCACTTTAGGTTTCATAGTAGCACTATAAAGAGAAGAAACAAAACAGATTGCTACCCTCCTTGAACCTTGTCTTGCAGTCTGCAAGACGATACAGGGTTTTATAAATGCCATACAGATAAGCCCCATTAACTAATAAGCACCATTACATCCAAATGAACTGCATCACAAATACTTCCAAACATTTTGTTATACCACAGATACTATATGAAAAAAAGTGTCACAGATCTCCCACAGAGAGCACAGAGTGTCATGAACTGATTTGCTGAAGACGCACATACTTGTGCAGAACAAAGCAGGGAGATACAGAGCAGGGCTGCTATTTACTCTGCTGAGAGGAAAAAGATTTAGGGTATCAGTGAGCTTTTCTAAAGGGCCACCTGTAGATGTGCACGGCAAAGGGGACTTACAAGAAAACTGGTGAATACCACCCCCTGAATAATTTATACTGATGACTTAAACAGTCTGAAAATAAAATTCATCTGCAGTGGACAGCTTCCCTAGTGTCTGGGTTCTTTGTTTTTGTTTTTTTCCATGAGTTTCTTTTTTCACAGAAGTCTTGGGAAAGACAACTTGTTAACGCAAGAACAGTTCAACAGGTTGGCTCAACAGTACCAGATATCAGCAGAAAATAAGAAAGCTGAAGCATGAGGAGCATTCTTACTCTCCTGGTTCTGTAGCTTAAAAAATATGTTGCATTAAAAAAATAATAACTACATCCCTAAACTGTGTATGTTTTTAAAAGCTCTTATACTGTCCTGTTTCCTAATATTTTTGGAACTGAAAATTATTTCCATTAAATAAATTAGGAACACAGCTGTGAAAACTTGACATTCTTGCACAATGTTTTCCTTATTTTTAAATAATGTTTCAAAGTTTTGGAAAAATACCCAAGTAGTAAGATATCTGTTTGTATGTTTACAGGTCAACAAATTATCTGATTTGCTTCATTCTTTTCAGGAGTTTCTGTCCCGGCATCTCATCTGTTGCTTATATTTCAGAGAAGCTGGAAGGGGTCTTCTAACTTCAGCTGCTGTGGTGGTAGAAATTATCTCCACCATGGGACCAAGTTTAAGTCCTCAGTCATGTGTGTCCAAGCTCCATTTATATTTTCTTTCATATTCCTCCTGCATTTCAGACAGCCACTACAATGTTACTGGGCAGCCAAGCAAACAGAAAAGCCAACAATTTGGCATAAATGTGACAGATGTTTGCACAAAGGACCACATGTTCTTGTTTCAACAACAGGATTTAGGTGCAGTTTGTCACTGTTGATCATGCAGGGCAGTGCCCCAATAATTTCTGCTTTCCCAGTTTCCATAATCAGGAAATTCAAACATCAGCAGCCTTGCTGTGCATGAGAGAAAAAGAAATATCAAAAGAAACAAATGAAGAGAGATAACTTTATATTTTTCTGGGAAGCATGTGGATTCTCTGTTGCTGCAAATCACCCACTTTCGTCTGTTTGGACTGGAAGGTGTACAGTGGCCTCATCCTTTCTGTTCTGGATCTGAATGGAGAATTGACTGATGTCACATGTGCTCTTCAAGTGCAACTCCATCTCACAGAATACAAATCAAACAAAAGCCTTGAATCTTCAGTGGGTTCCAGAGAAAGATATCTGTGATCAAGCTGATGAATGAACAATTGCAGCAGAGCTCTGGGCTCAAGCAGATACCAAGAGAAAGGCACAGATGCAGAATCTGTCTGATCCGAGGTTGAGGCATTCAAGCTTTTACTCCTGTGCTTACACATTGTCAGGCCCTCTCTGAAGGCCAAGAGTACCTGGGAAGAAATATATGAAGAAACAAAAAACACCAGGACTGTTTTGGAAGACTACTGGTGACTACCCTTAGGGTCAGATGAATTGGAACCTCTCCAGAAGCTATCAGGTTCTTCCTTGCTCAACTTAAGAAAAAAATAAATCCACAGAAACATGACAGAGACATAAGCACCTAAAGTCAATGCTGTTTGAAAACTCTGATGGAGCTCATGTAATAAACAAGGGTTTTGAAGCACTGGACACTGCCAGCACTTCAAGACAGCAAAGATCAAAAAGTTCCAAGCCCTGGAACATTACTGAGGTCGATGACACTGACTGCAAACCACGCAAGAAGTCGGGGGAGGAAAGAAACACCAAACAAAAATGAACAGACACAAAGCTGTGCACAAAAAAACACCCAGATATTAGCATGGATGGAGTAACCAAGCTGAGCTGGCTCACAGCAGCACAGCTATCCAAAGCACCTTCACTGGAAGCCATCAGAGTGAGGCTGGCAGGATGGAGCTATGGGGGACTGTTACAGCCCGCACTGGAGGAAGCCTGAGTTGCCACTAGCAAGGTCCATCCAGCTATGAGCAAAGCAGGTTCTCAGCTTCACCCAAATGCTGGGGAGCAAATCATGAGTAGCATCATAAACTTCTTCCCCTCAAAGACAAGACACAAGAGCTTCCTATTATTGATGAATTATGTAATCAACCAGGTCTTTAAACAACTGCCTAATGATGAAATATGAAGAATTTCTTCAGGAACCAGCACGGGAATAAAGCCTACTAAAAACCAACTAATTGTTTTGTTTCTATAAATATTACTTGTGTCAAACAGCAAATATACTTGTGTTTTGAAAAACTGATTATTAAACAATGGAAATTTAATGTACTCATCACCAGACATCAGACACTATCAGTATCTTTACTGATCTTGAAGGGGGCTGTCCCACGTGATCAGTATGTGATAAAAACCACTGCTTTTGTTATAAAATAACAGCAGTAAAATAACTCAAGACAAAAAAAACAGAGAGTGTAATTTGGTTCTCTGTAAGAGACAGATGCCAGCAATAGATAACATATTTTAAAGGTTTCTGGTATGAAGCAACAGCTTTCAAAATTATCCATTAACAGAAAGCAAACAAAAATTCTGTCTCAATGCCACCTTTCTTTTTGGTCTTTAGACCAGATTTATTTAGGAATGTAAATCTACACACACTGGTTGTTCTTTTTAAATTGTTTCAGCTCTCATCTATAAATCAAATAGAGCCTGAGTGGAATTTAATATGAGCATAATTAATTTAACACATGCCTTTGCAGTCCCATAACCTTGCTCTCCCTCTGGTAAGGAAGTCAGTTCTATTCCAAAAATCAAGCACCCATACAAGCATCCTCCCAGCTGAAAACATGGACAGAACAAACTCAAACTAGAGAAGACTTATGGATACATTTCACATACTTTTCATGAGCCTTACAGAGTTATGGGTTCTAAAGAAGGCACCAGGACTGGGGTTGAATTATTGGCTCAACATAATGGTGATAAAGATTTTGTTCAATAATAGAGGGTAAAAGGACAACTGTATCAAGCAAGGAACAAGACTCCTCGGTCCCCCGATTTATAGTAAGTTTATCAGCAGAATAAGAAAACTTCTGATGATGTAATCGAGGAACAACATAAATGCCTATCTGTAAAAATGCCACAGAATAAAGAATCCTGAGCTATTATAGAACATGATTCAACTTGCTTTTTTTTTTAAATGCTCATCTATTCAATGATCTAATTATATTTATCTATTTATTTTTACAAGAAGGACTTACTGTTTAGAATCATCATCTGCATCATCATCATCTTCTAAATGTGCCACATGTCCCCTAAGAAAAATGAATAAAGTATTACGGTTGCATGAGTTGTATTAAAATTACCTTGACTGCTGTGAAAATTTCTGAGCTCAAGGACTACTACCTTTTTTACAGAATTTTACTCTCTTTTTTAAATTATTATTATTATTCCTTAGAGCACAGGAACAATCCAGACAACTAAGCTTCTCTCGTAACCTCTCAGCAAGTACAGGGACGAACAAGAATTAGTTGTGACAGACAAAGGAAAAAAATCAATGCACCAATTACTTTTGAAACACACAAGAGAGGAAAACAAAAAAAAGGATAGAATTACCGCTGATGCAGTTCTTCTTCAACTGATTTTAAGAGACTCCTTCAGCATTAAATAAGAATAAGAACATAGTTTAATTGTGGTACACAAATGCAATTATCAGAAGCCAGAACAAAAGCTCTTATGATTCTATCAATAAATTATCCAAAGCATGTCATTTCAGCTGGCATTCAGAACATACATTGAGCATCCATATACAAAAGAACATAGCTGCAATTTTTCTTTCATTTATTTGTAAACAACATGCCTTCATATGTGTCTATTAATGTATTGCTAATAAGTGCAGTGGTCTTTTTTCCTTGTACTGTAAACCACTCTCCCTGTACTGTAAAACTTAAGCTTGATCTAACTGAAAACAAATCCACACTCTCCAAGAAAATCATAATCTTAAAAAAAAAAAATAAATTAAGTAGACTCCCGAGGATTAAACTACTATTGGAATAAACTCATTCTTGCCCAGTTAATTTTTGTAACATTCTGAACTTCATTTTTGTGTCTTTGAAAAGACAGACAGGGAAGAATCACAGGCAAAACACAGGAATAAGAAACAGCAGGATTTTGGAAGGTATCAGTATTCATATTTTTCCCAATTAAAGACTGTGCAAAAATATCACGTTCTATGCTTAGATTTTCTGCATTTTTAACATGATTTAATTTGAAAATCAAAGCTAGGCATCCTGATTCTGACACGCATAAATGTAATTAAGAAATTGAGTGGAAAGGAAAAATTACACTGAAAATTATTTATTTCATATGATTAATATGTCACGATTATTAAATGTACAAACATAAAACTGAAGGGCTTGCTAAGAAAAATGCTTTTTTAAAGCATTTACAACTGCATGTTCCCAGTACCCTACAAGATGAAGAAGGGCATAAAGCAATGTCAAAGAAGAGCACTGGTAGTTCCCAGGTGGGGTAAAATTGTGGT
>JAWWLV010000121.1:13450489-13461727 GCA_035041135.1 Platyrinchus mystaceus | reverse complement strand
CCCTACAAGATGAAGAAGGGCATAAAGCAATGTCAAAGAAGAGCACTGGTAGTTCCCAGGTGGGGTAAAATTGTGGTCTATAGGACCTACCATGCAGAACATTTTGTAAACAAGCAGACCAAGATAACAGCTCTTAAATGGAATCTTACACCACCACAGAGACAACACAGCCTCAAATACTGAAAAATGCTGCAATTCTATATCATTAGAGTTACTACTATTGTAGAAATAAATAGTGATTTTGGAACTGTAATTGATAGAAACAAGCTTGACTTATTTTACTACATTTCAGCTAATGAGTAAACACACATTTGAGATTTTTATATTAAAATAGTCTTGAGTTAATTAAAGACAGAAAATGTTGTTGCTTACTCACTTATTTGCACCCAAGAAGTAGCCACACTGAGGACCATGACCATATTCTAGCTGTAGGTCCTAAAAACATAAGAGAACGAATCTTTAAGATGAACAGGTGAGCATCAAACACACCCCGAGTCACGCTGCTGTTATCCCCTCTGCCACACCTCAGGTACCAAACCAGCTCATTTCTCTGGCTTTCCTGACCCCTAACACCACTCTCAGGCCCTCTGCACTCAGAAATCTCTCTGCCAGTTTGCTGCATCTCTAACTTCTTTTAAAACTCTGAACTCAGCCTCTTCCTTGCGCACACAGATCCTTTGCTCAAATAAAGTCAGCTGCAGAAAAGGAAATAAAGTAACAAAAATAATACAAAAATGGAAAAAAAACACAGAAAAGAAGTACTAAGGACTTTGCTATCTACCAGACCCTGTAGAGAACCCTGCTACCTCTCACTGGCCCATTGTAGTAGTCATTTCAGATGGGGAGCCTAAAATCCCTTTAGCACACAGGGACATTAAAAAAATAAGCAGATGTTCTTATAGCTCTGGTTATAACAACACGTGGACGCTTTAAGAACACTTTTTGTATTGAAAAGGAAAATACAGTATTAATGAAGTCAAACACTCCAGCAACCATGGAGTATAAGCTACAAAGATGTGACAATAGGCTTCCAACACTGTCATTAAGTAAACACTATAATGTCACACAAATTTAATGCATTAATGGAATACAGGGACCCCGCTGAAACACGGTCAAACCTGCACCTGCCAGGAGGATACTGCTATAATTACAGGGTATTTTTCTTTTCAGGTGGATCACAACAGGAAAAACCTGAGCATAAATTTGCTCCCAAGATACTGAGTGTATTCACCAGGAGAAACAAGTTACCGATCACCTAAATTAGGGATAAACAGAGCTACACTGTTCCTTCCCAGAAAACATTTTAAAGATCTCCCAGCATCTTCTGTTGAACTGCAATTCATATCAAAATATGCCATCCCTCATCATGATGCCCAGATATTCAAGCTTTAAGAGCAATAAATTCAGATCAGATGGGGCTGATCTCTCAAAAGGGCATTTTTAAAAATCAGAGGAAAAGTCTCACACTAGGTTTTCCAGTGTTCCAAGCTGATGAAGCAGAAACCACCACAGCCCTCAGTTCCAGGCTGTAAGGCAACCACTTTAATGCAAAGCTATGGACATTGTTTTCTGCTTGGCAAGGAGTTTCAGGTTGTTTACTGCACTCTCGATTCTGCTCTGTAAAGGTAAGTAGTAGTTTCCACATGGATGTGTTTACCACAGCTGTCAGAAGCATTTGACTGCTGCAATAACTTTACATATTTTCCCCAAACAAGTGAGATATTGCAGGAAAACCACTATATAAATGACGATTGCTTGATGTAAAAGAATGTATAGATCAGAAGGTTGAATAAAAATTGCGAAGGCAAGCCTGATGCTGGCATTTCCTGAACCGTGGAGAGACTGACTTTTCAATCTCTGTATCAATTTTATTACACTTCTTTGTTCTAGAATTAAATGATCTCCCAAACCCATCAAACTCTATCCACTTCTATGGATCTGACTCAGAAGGGCAGCCCAACTTTCTCTCTAAACATCTGTCAGGGGATTTAGGAACACAGGCCTCACAAGTGGCCATGCCAATGGGGCAGAAGGTGTCAGGCCTCAGTCATGGGTATCTTTGATCCCTTTTGCTATCCCTATCTTCCTTCTCCACAGGTTGATCATCCTCCTATGCCTCGATTTTGATTCTTCCTGCTCCTTGCTCCGAACAAGTTCAGCAAGTCTCCTTCCCTCAACAGAGGCCATCCTAGGCCCTCCACAGTTTTAGTCTCTTCATCATGCCCAATATCTGTCTCCTTATGCCCAGGAAATTCCCTTTTGCTGCTCTTCACCACCAGTTGATGGACTACAATCCACCACAGAGAAACAGATTTAACTTCCTTTACTTTGAGTACTTATACTATTTCTTTGCAATCTCTAAACCTTCCCTCTGTAAGCACAGGTATTTTGAGGATTCGGGCTCTAGAGCAGAAAATAACAAGACTGGAAACATAAGATGTCACCAGACTCACAAGCAAGGAGGTTAAACAGGTTGTGTGAGCCTGTGTGAGAGGATACCAGAACAAAGACTGGGAAGCTGTTGAGAAAAATAACCCCAGATCAGTATAATGAAATCTGAGATTTTCACTTTGAAGAGACAAGCCTTCAATGTTGCAAAATCACGTTATTCAAAAGTCAGAAACAAAGATGTCATACTGGACAGAGCCAAAATGTCTGTCCACTTCAATTTACACACTGTGCAATGTATGGCTATGAATACATTGTACAGCAATGACAGAAAAATTAATAAAAGAAAATAAATAAACCACCTAAAACATAAGGAGACTTCCTCTGTCACCGGACTTCTTATGCATAACCGGAATTTTCTTTATCAAAAATGACATCTGCCAGAACTACTTATGTTTAAATGCTTTTAAAGGGCAAAAGCTTTGTTTTGATTCAGTTCACTGTTTTGAAAGATTTATTTGACTATGATTTTAATTGCATATGTAGAATTTTCCAAAGCCCTTTAAATATTGCTGGCTTTCACTCCAACTGTGGGGTGAAGTACACTATTGCTAGGGAAATTCCTTCTTTTGCACTCTTGACAGATAAATACTGAGAGCTAGAAAGCTTTTAAAAAGTTAAATACATTTTTCTTCTACCTTCTATTTCAAATATATCCATAAGTTACAATTTTATAAACTTTCCAGCTACATATTTGATATGAAAACATTGATAAATGCTGCATGTATCCTGCAAAGCCCCCAGTGAGCTGTTACACTTAATCACCCAATATAACTGCAGTTTTTTAAAGCCACACATAAAATATGAAATATGAAATCTTATCAGTTGTGGATTCCCACTGGGAAGAACAGATTAGCATTAATTCCTAAATGATGCAAAGTTACCCAAAAACTTTATCAATCTACATTACTATTTTCATTTAACATACATACAATGCTGATTAGTTAATTAAATTCTTTTTAGATCAGACAACATTGACACAGAATAAATCTGGGTGACTAGACAGATACACTCCAATAGAATCTTGAGATTAACAGCTGGCAGAAATTAGGTCAATAATCTGGGTGCTAAATCAAAGATGCAACTCCAGATTATTCTGCACTCAGCCTCAGGTTACCAACAATTCATTCCCGAAACAACTCAGATCACGGAATATTCTGAGTTGGAAGGGACCCACAGGGATCACTGAGCCCAACCCTTAAGTGAATGGCCCCTCTGGGGATTAAACCCAAAGCCTTTGTGTTTTTAGCACCATGCTCTAACCAGCTGAGCTACTCTCAGGGTCTCATCTGTGCACAAGGCAAGTGTTCTATTTGCTGGCAGTAACTGCTTTGGAAAAAAAGTAACACAGGGAATAATTACCAGTTCTTCTCAACAGCTTAAGTAACACTAAAGGAAGCTGTCATATAGAAAGACAAATCAGGTAAATTACATGTGCAAAGTAATCAATGACTAAAAATAGTATACAGATTTCCTCAAAGCAAAGATAAAGCAAATTCTATGAAACAAATTCCCCAGGAGAGCTCAAACCTGCAAAACCTTCTGCAGCTTAAATTTTAAAAACCTGCTATATTTTCTTCAGAATTTCATGGTAAGTTGTTACTGCACCTTTAACATTTCTGTTCCTACTTTGTTCTGTAGAGCTGAGCTGTACTGGAAACCTATTTTTGGGTGTTCATTCCTTCATAAACAAAACTGAATGTATACAGCCATCCAGCAATTCACAGTTACTTCCCACATTTGCTATTCTTGAAATCTAGTGAGAAACGACCATGTGAAGTGACAAAATTAAGACTTTAAATCTACAAAATGCTGGGGAAGTAACTCTGAATTTCAAAGAATACAAATCACCTTCCGACTACTAACATGTCAAATGAGAAGGCACAGACACATCCCTTTCTCAGTAAAATGATTAAGCAATTCCTATCACATTGCTTCATCAAAGAGGAAGTTAATTTTTAAAAGAGCCTAGCATTACCTAATGCATATGCTATATTTTTAATGCCTTTATTTCAATAAAAAGTGCATTCTTGAATATTTTTGGTTATCTCAACACCTCAGAAACAGCAAGTTGTATGTATATTTTTTTAAACACACTAAATATAATTCTTTCCTGGTTACTGACTGAGGTTTTACTGTGCATTACTGCTACACAACCACTGTTCCCCTCTTCCCTGATATTTCAGTTCTCCATGCATTGTGTCTATGAATGTCCCCTTGGCACAAACAACACTATTTCATACCTGTGGAATGGACCAGCACTATCTTAACTCACTATGGTATCTCCTTCATGCAACAGGCACTTGCACACAACATTTTTAAGCTGCCTCCTAGCAATAAAATCGAGCATCTCATTTTCTCAATTACTTTTGCCAAGGCAGAAAATACCCAAAACATACAGGAAAGGAAAAGAAAGAGCAAAAACCACTGGTACTTTTCTCCCCATTTCCACTTATTTTCTTCTGATCCTAAGGACCACGTGCCATTTCATTACCTAAAGCCAAACAAAATACGAAGAGACTCTCCGGAATTCCACACTGATATCTGCAATATGTTTTTACAGCTACATTAGCTAACTAGGATAGGAGTTTTCATGGCTTGTACAAAAGAAAAAGCAAATCTATGCATGTGTAAGAAGAAAAATTACTTAAATTGAAGAAACATGGTCCTGGGCAAAGTTCTCTATTACCTATGTCAATCTGTTTAATTCAATTTTTTCCTACCAATATTTTAGTTTTTCTGCCACAAATAATTAAAAAACAGAGAATACCTATGCTGAAACATTGCATTCCTAAAAGTCCTATCAAAAACTGTCACAAATTATTAAACCTAAAGTATATTTAAAAGCCAAAAGAAAACAAAACCCAACCTAGTTATTCGAATAGGACCAACCAACCTAGTTATTTAAATAGGACCAAATGTATTAATGCATCCAGCAAGTACAACAATGCAGATTGCATGGGAGCTGCAAACCTCTTACTGAATTCATTGCTCAAGAAGTCCAGAATGAATGTTAAGTTTGTAACAACTGAAAACAACTGTAGGTTGGAACCTGGTCAAATGCAAGTTTTGTTCAACTGCTCTGCCACTTTCTAAAACAGCAGAATTCAGCTGTGTGCTTTGGTAGTAGAATTTTCACTGTGTGTTGTATATTCCAGGCTAAATTAAATATTTAATTTTTCCTATAATAGAAAGAAAAAAATAAGTCACTGTCTATAGTGTTACAAATCAGTCAGTATGATGATGCAGACTCGGGCCAGGTGCTGAGGTAGTTGTCCAATGTTATATTTATTATGAAACCACTCTCTAAAACAAAAAAGAGTGGGCTGCTCATTAGAAGAACTTTGACAAGCTGGAGAAGTAGGCAACAAAGCATCCTGGGATTTAACACAGACAACTGAAAAGTCCTGGAAGTAGGACAGATCCACCACAGATCCAAGAAGAGGCTGAGGATAAGCTGGCTGGGGGCAGGAAGGGCAACTCTGGACTGAAAAGCATTTGGTAGTCCCAGCAGCCAAGGAGGGAACTACACATCAGCAGCACACACTTGTGGTATATGTGGCCAACCACAGCAAAGCCAGAGGGCCCAAAGTAATCTCTGAATCTAGCTTGGAAGCTGCCCCTATTTTAAGCAGGAGTAAGCTAGAGATCACCAGGGGTCCCTTCCCATCCCCCTTTTTTGGGGGATTCTCTGATGGTTTTTCTAAATTAACAAGATATGCAGCTCAGTCTACTGCATATGAACCGGAATTATTTTTCAGCTCGCTATGAGTGGGAAGAAAAACATTTTGCCACAGTATTTCACTGCAGACCAGGATAACCTAAATAAAAATATTTTCATTTCGTCAATGTGACCTTCTCATTTGTTTCTCAGAAATGGGGCTTTTGGGACCAGAGGCCAAATTCTCATATAGATTCCCCTTGACAGACTCCAACAATGGTAAGGACAACATGTCACCTCCAAGAAGTGGAGGCAATTCCACGTACAGCAACAGATCTGCAGAAACTGAGTTAAACAGTCCTTACTCTCAGCCTCCCTCTATCCCATGCACCTCCCTCCAGCAGGCTGACACAGCCATTTGCAGTGCCACACAGGGAATCCAATGGGCAACTGATCTAGTGAAAAAAAAAAATAACCTGAAAGAAGTTGCATTTTTCCTCAGGATGGCATACACTCAGACAACTTCTGAAAATCTGCTTAATTATAGCAAAAACATTTCAAATCGCAGAAATTCAGTCCTACTATGTCAACTCACATAAATTCCTGAGACTGGCACTGTGGTGGCTACTGCAGTACAAGATGAACAGCCATACATTTAGTCAGCCACTGGATTTTCTGGTACTTTTCCCAGGATCAATAGCATAAAAAACTTAAAAAATGCCCTAGAATAAAGGAGTATATATTTTTAGAGATGACTGAATTTAAACCATTTCCTGAGCTCACTGCAAATGCAATGCTCAGCTCTCCTACTTATTTAAGCCTGTATCCAAACAACTGCTTTTAAAATACACAGAAAACAGTGAAAAGGTCTACCTTATGTAAAGTCAAATGTGCACATAAGACAAAGATGACAAAACAGGAACATGAAGAACTCTGAATGACAGGAAGCAGCATGTGCAAAAAAATTTCAAATGATGGAAGGTACCCCAGTAACTTCCTGAGAAACCTTTTATCTAGCTGCAGAAAAATGAAAAAATATCTATCATGAGAGACAGAAGAGCCTTGCACCTAGAGCAAAACAGTCTGTTACATAGTTAGCTATGAATCAAAAGGGTATATTTGTAGAAGGTCAAAGAGAAGTACTATCTTGTCCTTTCTGTTTGCAATTTGCATTAAGGGATGCTGATCCTGGGGTTTGGACATGGAATTTTCCCTGCAGAAGAGACCTTTACTGAATTTGTCCATCCACGTTACTATTTCAGAACTGCACAGGGAAAGAAGGAGGAGAAGAAAAAGAGGGGAATGATTTTTAAGGGTAACCACATCACAGGCAAATGTTTGAAAGTTAATGTGCATAGTGACTGCATAAACTGCCATATGATCAGTCCAGCTGTTTAAAACACTAGGTGACAGGTAAAAATACTGTCACTCGCTCCTCAAATTTGTTTCAACCTCAACTGTGTATAGTCCAAAGTATGCCTTGATTTTTTTTTTTTATTTTATTTTTTTTTTTAGGATCTGAAGAGACAGATAGCCCTGCAAAGGAGTTACTGTTCGTAAGGTATTTTATAAAACCAGCATGGGAAAGAGCCCCAACAGTAGTAGGTGATATATTGTGCTTATGGAGAAGTAAGATCTTTTCCTCTTGATGACATTTGAAAAATCCACATATCATTTCACAACAAACGTATCTGAATGCAATACTGTCAGAGTAGGAGTGGGGAGTTGGGGAAGAAGAGAGAGAGAGAATGTCTGATTGGTGTGTCCTGGTCCACAACAGAAGAATGAACCAACTGGTACTTCTTTCCTCTGAGGTTTAGGTCTTACTGGAAGAATCTCACAAACAGGATGCATTTACCAACAACTCAGAATTCTCCTCTTTGACTCACAATGAACACAGGAGGTGTGAAGAAAGCAGTGAAACACAAAGTGCTGTTGAATTACTCTAAAAACCCACTCACGACTGTGACAACAACGGTACTTTAAAAGTTTCATCATGGTTGTAATTTTTGAAGAGTATTCTGAACAGCATGGGGTAAAAGGAGGGTGGGAAACGACAGTCCAGCTAGAAGATGTTCTCATTCAGCTCTTAGACCCCCAGAAACTAAGATAGCAAGATATGCAACAACACAAAGTAACCTTAGACAGACAGATTTTAAAAAGTGATAAACCGGAAAGAGGAAACCAGAATCAAACCAAACTGAAAAACCAAAACCACACTTCCAAAAACAGAGGAACTGCACAGGATGGAGGTGTTCCCACCAGGTAGAGAAATCTAAGCTACTGATCTCAAACCAGTGTATGAAACATTCTTATAATGAAGCAACACAGACATTTCCTTTTAAGAAAAGGGAAGACAGTCTAAGCTTTCAGTAACTACATTTTTGGCAGATTCAAGTTACACCAAGCCAACTGATGTCAAAAGAAACAAACAAACAAACAAAATGCAAGGACAGAAATACCACATAAAAAAGACATTCCCAAATACCCCAGTTTTCCATCTTCCTCTCAGTAGACTTCTATTAAATATCTCACAAATCTCAGAAAGTTAGCAGAGTAATGCTCTTCATTTAGCACAGAATGTGAAGACATCCAAGACTTAAATGCTTTACTCATTTAACTACACAAAGAGCAGAGAAGTAATTTCTGGAGTAGGCAGAGAAGTAAATTTCTGGAGTAATTGCTACACTGCAATGCCAACAACCAAATCGTTTAGCAGTGCAGTAGGAGAAAATTCAGAAAATGTATCAGACTATAATCAATGCCAAATGCCATTGAAAACAGCTATGATCCCACTTTCTGTTATTTCTATTAAGTGTACATTCATTCTTGTAACATAATTACCATCTGGAGAATTCAGAGACTTACACTTATATAACTTTAGTCTTTTGTGAGACCATTTAAAGGAACTACCAGACAAAAATACAAAGAGTATGTTTTTTCTGTTTTCAATCACCTTCCAAAAAATTAACAAGTTATGCATAATATGGTAGTTAAAGAAACTAGAATGAATGTAAAATACTGAGTCCCTTCTATAAAAGTGATTCAACTAAACACGAATACATAGAAAAACAAATACTGTCAGTGCTGCACATACTAAGTTAAGAATGTCTTGTACATTATAGAAATACACACATAGATTAATTTTTATATTGAATGGCTTTTAAACAGATGAAAACACCAGTACAACAACAGGACAAAACATGAGTTTTGAAAAAGGAAAATAAGGACAAAACTAACACTGACAAAGAAAGGCATAAGATGAAAAATACCAGGTTAGATCTTGCAGTGTAGTATACTTCTTCTGAATTGTCCAAAAAATCGCTACTGTCAGGCTGTTCATTAGATAGAGAGCAAGAAACTCAAATTATTTATATTGTGACTGAAAGCCAGGTATACATGTAAATGTAAACTTTCTTGCTAAAAAAAAAAAAAAGAGATATTGTTAGTTGAAATTCAAACCATGTTAAGACAGTTCTCGGGATGGGGGTAGAACATAGCTAAGGACATGGTCACATTACCAAACACTACTGAATCACACCAAAATGATGAATTATTTATTGTTCAGCACCTGAGCTCTGGTAATGTGTGACAAACTGTCCCAGTAAGAGGCAAGTATGGCCAGTTCAGCATCTCAGTGCACCACTGACAATAACTCCTCATGCTGCAGTGGTCCAGTCCTTTGTGCGCTCATACCCACAAGTAACTGAGTGTAAGTTTAAGCATGCTTTAGTGAGACACAGGCAAAAGCATCAGAACTGCTTTAATGAAAATGGATCCACAGTTTTATTGCTGGAGGAAGAGACAGGCCCCTCTTGCTCCCACTTCCATTTCAAAGACTTTCGCTCCCAGAGTATATAAATTGTTACAAACTTCTCCCACAGACTGGATTGTGCTGAGGCTCTTTGCTAAAGCATCCATTTTTTGAACAGGCTCCTTGTTTGCAATTGATATGCCAATTTAAATTGTCCATTGGTTCTATAGCTAATCCGTACCTGTATGTTTTTTCTTTGGTCTCTGGACCCAAAATCATTATTTTTAAAATGATAGTTCTGTTTAATCTAGAAAGAACATATCAGGTCTGCACGCTTCATATTCTGCTATAAGCCATGGAAGAGTTAATTTTCCTCTTCAGAAAGATCCAAACAGTTACAGACAGGGAGATGAGACAAGTTCTTTGGACAGCTTTCAAATATGCAATGTCTGACCACAACAGACAATATTAAGATATTTTCTTATCAACAGAATTAATTTGGACTGTTCATGTCCCTCCTCCGAGAAGCAAGAGCTTCCGAGATTCCAAAGTGCAAAGGTCCTGACTGCTGACACACAGTGTAGGAAAAGGCTCAATTCCTCCCTTTCAGCAACAGCCAAAAGAGTGCTCTGAAAAACTGCTTTAATCCCTGCAGAAAATCTCTCTCCACAGTTTAGCAACTCAGGTTCCTAAGGTGCAATAAAAACACCACTGCCCCTTGGAGTTGTCCACCAACTGGTTTGTAGTCAATGACTGATAAAAAGAAAGAAATGGGAAAAGTATTTTCAAAACTTCAGCTGCTCCACTAACATCTTTTTGCAATTACGATTCTATGTGTGTATATGTGTGCTCTTAATGAGCAAAAGCATTATAATTTGAACTATACATTGCTACCAAGTGTATTTTCTTTACAATCCAGACCATCCAACAGGGAAGCAAAGACAGGATAACTTGGAATCAGTTCAAAAATAATTTTGAGTTAACTGGTAAGTTTATGATAGAAGCACTGACTGTATTATCATATTTAATAAAATATAATGAAAATATATAAAAGATATTTAAAAGCCTTACATAACCAGGGCTCCTAAATGATGCTGTTATGCAGTTATGTCAAGGCCTAAGTAACACATCTGAAATATTTGTTTAAATCCTATGTGTGGTTTGTTAAGCTATTCTCCTCTGTCTCAAACAGGCACCAGAAACTGTCCAGCCAGTTCTGAGGACAAGCAAGATTATATACAACCTCAGACATCCAGAGCCAGCTGAGCCACCAGCAATGGAAGGAGATTTTAGTACAACTACAGAGCAAAACAAGGAAATCTGCGTCAGAAATCCAACTCACATGTGGTTTGTAGACTACAGAAGTACATTCCTA
>JAWWLV010000121.1:13428676-13439958 GCA_035041135.1 Platyrinchus mystaceus | reverse complement strand
TGAGTTGAGTGAAGGCTTGAGCTGGCTAAACACAGCTCCAAATGTCAGACTGCCCATCAACTAGATGGAAAGGCAACAGAGACAAGCCTCCCAAAACATGTTTTTACAGATTATGGCTTTTCACAGAGAAGGAAAAGTCAGGCCTGCAGTTAAACGCAACTAACTCGGCACATGTTGCACAAGTACAGTTAATGAGCCTTATAGATGGAGCTTGGTAAACAGTGTGACAGCCCAGTTTACATGCTCTTGACCTTGTTAACCTTTCAAGACCAACAGAACAGGTACTCTAAATAAGTAACTTAGCTACTGAGGGAAGCAAACACAATTCAACAGTCAGGAGATCTGCAGATGAAGACAGTACTTTTCCATGCTCATGAGAATAGCTTTTTTTAAAAGAAAAGCTCTCTAAGCATTTGTTATCGGCACAGTTCTGCTCAGAAAAGTATCTGTGCACTGTATACTTACAAGCATAATTTTGCATTCTATAAAGTATAATGGAAAATATTTAATTTTGGTGTTCAAAGTAATCTTTCATTCAGAAATTATTTTTATGATTGCTCAAACCCCAAATACTCTTCTGCAGCCAATGAGAACAACTTGGAATCAGGCTGCATGACGGCAATCTCAGTTGAAGCTGCTATATACATTGAATTCCTCGTCTGGAAAAAAAACAAACCAAACCCAAAAAAACCAACAGCATCCAACAACACAAAGGAATTTAATGTCAGATTTCCAGGAGGAAGCTTGCCAGGTTTAAGCTGCAGTCTGAGCAAGGAAGAGTATGGAAAGACCAGGCAGTAAAACTCCTGGAACAAAAAGTCAACAGGCAGCACCAGAAGGAAACTATAAAAGAGGGGAAAAGTCTGAACAAGCTGCTTTTGATATAGCTTTGCTGAGGTGAAGATTTAAATAAGTCAGTGCTAATAGCCTGATTTGCAGCACCTTCTCTATTTTTAGCATGCGAAGGAGGGGACAGAAGCAGCCTCCTAGAACCACATGTAATAGCAGCCACTGCCCTGCAATCTGCTCACCAAGAAAAGAAGCAAGAAGCCAAAGTAACAGCTCTGCTCACCAGCTGGTTCAAAAAGAAGGGCGTGTTGTGCTTCTTGGAAAAGCTATGGGAGAGAGCAAACCTTTCTTTTGCACAGAGCACACCCTCACAGCCACCTGAACACACTGCTCTGGACACCAGCTGATGTCTAAATTGTACAGCACTAAGGAAGCGTGGCTCCAATGAAAAGAACAAACTGTTTCCATGCACGTATTTTAAAGAAAGTTTTTTCCCCCCTCCCTTGGGAAAAAACCCCCTACATATTCAAAAGTATACACAAAATTGATACATAACAGTAAAGACCACTGGAGGTGATGTAGCCTATTTTAAAAGCACAAAAATTCCTTTTAGTTTTTACTTACCTTTATATCTCTGTGCATTTTTCCTTTACTGTGAAGGTAATACAGTCCCTGCATAAAATATTTAGATAATAATTTAGTCCGACATTTTTCATTTTATGTACATTTCTCAATTACCAGATATATTTAGGATCCAATTCAATCATCCAAATGACTCACTGACTGAAGAACATTTTTATATTTCAGCGTATCCTGCTGCAAATTTGCAAATTCAAAATATGTAGTAGCATATCTAAATATCTTTCTTTAAAGATATTTAGATATTAGATATTTACCTAGTATCTAAAATACAGCATAGTTGGAAATAATACCAGTCACCACATCTGTTGGAAGAAGAGTATTCCCCAACCAAGTTTTCCTCTGGACATGGTAACTGTCACCTCTTCAGACCAAGCCAATTACTGTTAAATTGCCTAAGAGTCTTCTATTCAGCAGTCAGATCCCAGGATAACTGGTGAAGTTCTCTCCTATACCATTACACACTTCAATCAAGCCTAGAAACACTCCAGCAGGCAGTGCTTTGGGTCTAACACTGGAGTTCAACTCTACCTCATGGATTTCTGCAGAAGCATTAGGCTGTCTTTCTGGGTCTCAATGACAGTACCAAAACACTTTTAAGACTCAACACAAGTTAGAAACTAAGTTTAAATTCTGGAAAAATTCTATAAAACCGAATCCCTGCATGATAAATCACAGACCATGTCATCACTTTTGACACTCCAGGCTTATCTCTAAAATTCTCTTCCAGGGGTAAATCGACACATAAACATCTTACTTGCTCTGTGACACTGAACCTCCATGAGGCTCTGTGTTCACAAGAGAGCTCTGTGTCAAGACAGAAATTTTTTTGCCAGTTCATGCGAGACACCATGGAGTTGACTGCAAAAACAAATAAGGATTGTTTTCAATTATTAGCTTTTTCACAGAGGGTATGAGGAAACACATGACTTGTTTCTGGAGATTTCAAGTGAACAGCATTGTACAGAAAGACAACAGTACCCCTGAAGATACAGTTTTTGGGGAAATTTTTGGCAGTTCATTAAAAGCTCTATGCAATGTAGCTGATGTGCTAATCAGTGATGAAATTAAATTCCTTAAACTAAAGAAGCAAAAAGCTCCACTCACAGATGCTTTAGCCCGTTTCTCTGGGGGACATGACCAGCAATACCCAGTTGGTCCAATGTTTTTTTGGAGTCCTCCCTGCAGGCATGCATGCAGGCCCAAAAACTGCACTTGATTTGCTTTTTGCACAAGTGTAATTAATCAAATCATCTACCAGACCGTTGCAAGAACTGGCATTAGCTAGAAGAGTCCCATTTACACTCCTTCCATCTCTGGAGGCTACTGGAAGTCCATCAACTCACACACTTTTACTACTGCCTTGAAAGAATTTGAGGTCACTGTTTTCAAAACTGAATGCCTGGAGAGAGATACTTTAAAGGTCATATTTAAAAAGACCTGTATTTTCAAAAGCAATCTCACTGATTCCAACTAAAATTGATAGCGAGTGCTTTTTGAAAATGGATGATTCAATGGGCTTCTAAATATGAAGGCTGCATGGTAACTTTAGGCATCCAAGTGAAACTCTGGATTCATAGAAACTGGTAAAACTGGCAAAATTAATGCTGGACAAATTACTTTTATAGGAAAAGTGATGTTGCATTGTAAGCTACAATAGGATATCAGAAACTATATACATTATATTTGGTTAGAGTACTAGAACATGTATTTACAGGCAAATTAAAACATACAAAATTCAGTCCAGAAATAACACTTTAAAAAATACATACAAAATAGCAAGTTTCTTTTCCACACACAATTTATACATATTAAGATATCTTCCCAAACAATAAATGATTTCATAAATTGCATTCTAGACTACTGAAACACTCCTCCATATGCTGAGAAGATGACAGGTTTGATTGATGGCCTATCTTGTGGATAAGGAATTGGCCAGATGATTGTATCCAGAGAGTAGTGGTCAACAGCATAATGATGAGTGACAAGTGGTGTCCCTTGGGAGTCCTTACTAGACTGTTGAATATTCTCCCCCTCTACTCTGCGCTGGTAAGACCCCAACCGGAATGCTGCATTCAGCTCTGGAGTCCTCACCATGGGAAAGACATGGACCTGTGAGAGAGTCCAGAGGAGGGCCATGAAAATGATCAGAGGGCTGGAGCACCTGTCCTGTGAGGAAAGGCTGAAAGACTTGGGGTTGATCAGCCTGGAGAAGAGAAGGCTCCAGAGAGACCTTATATTGTGGTCTTTCATTTTCTAATGGGGTCTTATGGGAAAGATGGGCACCAACTTTTTAGTAGGGCCTCCTGGAATAAGACAGAGGGTAATGGTTTTGAACTAAAAGACAGTAGATCATATAAGATACATATAAGGAAGAATTCTTTTATAATGAGGGTGACGAACCACTGGAACAGATTGCACAGAGAGGGGGTAGATGCCCCATCCCTGCAAACATTCAAGGTAAGGCTGGACGGTGCTCTGAGCAACCTGATCTAGTTAAAGACGTCCCTGCTCATTGCAGAGGGGTCTTTAAAGATCCCTTCCAACCCAAACCATTCTATAACTCTATAAGAACAAAAGGGTTTAAAGGTTCAAAAACCTTCACACTCCCAGATGCCACATAAGCCTTCACTGTAAGGAGAAAAAAAGACATGTCCTGTAAGTCAGAAGTCTGCAATCTGTAGCACAGGACAGGGAGATGGTAAGTGGCAACCAAGGGAGATGGCCCAGAGCTATCTTCAAAGTGTTTTGAGAGGCAGCAGCTCTCAACTGATGGCATTCAACAGGTTTGCATTCACTAAAAGTCAAGAACTACTCTCTCACATGGAAGCAAGACATCCATCAAAAAAGCACTTCCTGATTTTTACAGGAGTACTGAACCTGTAATTTAGGAAAGAAAAATGAAAGCTAGCATACCCACAGAGAGAGGTTGGTGACCTTAACTTCAACATCTCAAGTATGTAGGCAATTTTTCTCTTATTAGCACAGATTAACTATTAGATATGCAAACTGAGTGCTTGAATTTTCCTTCAAATCTACAATAACTAATTTATATTGCAAATATGGATTAAGAAAATATGCTGCTTCCCCCCTTTTTAAAACAAACATAAAATTAACAGCAGAAGGATGACAAGACTTTTCTTCAAATGATCCAGGCAATTGAGGTTATGCAATTATACAAGTTTCTAGGCTATAATATGGGACCTCCTCAAAAGTCTGAGAAAAATGCTATGCCATCCAATTACCCTATTTCCATGGCATCACATGTCATCTGTAGCTTTCACTTTTAGCCCTTAATAGTTTTACATTAAAAGTCAAAAACAAGAAGACACAAACCTGTAGTGTTTCTCTGCTAACATAGGCAATTTGCTGTTCTGACAGTGGTCCAGTCACTGAAACGAAAGGGAAAAAGAAAAAAATCTCAAAATTAGGTAAGATACTGCCCATTCCAAATTCATACCTCAATTACTTCCATTCACAGGGATAGGATCTTACACTGCAAGTCTCTAAGTAAATGTGCTTAGTTTTTACCTTAGACCAACCATCCCAAAGACCACCAAACACTTTTTAAACTCAAAAACGTCCGCTCCCATTGGAATAGAAAGTACTAATTCCTTCCATATACAAAACTCATCATAATTAAGAGGAAAAAGAAACAGAAGCAATGATGTAAGCACAACTCTTTCCCCTGCAGAAACCCATTGTGTCCTTCTGAGAAAGGCTGGACTTCCAACTCAGTGACTCAGATCTGCAGCAAACTTTGCTCAGTTCCCTTTGAGCCCTGAGTAGTTCTTTGTACCATCTGTGACCTGCTCTCTCCTTCCATTCTTCCCACTGCCACACGACCTGTTCCCTCCAGCTTCTCAACCCTCTTCTGAAATGAGCTATCAGCACTGGTGCTCCTGGGCCTGTCACATCAAGCACCTTCTCTAACTCTCCCTGTGAGCAGGTTCAGCAGTTTCCCAAGGGAAAGAGGAGTTTTCCTCTCCCTCCAGGGTCCAACTTTGTTCAAGTCTCTTAAAGGAAAACAAATTCTCAAGAAATACGCAAACCAAACAGTGAACAGCAAGCAAGTAACGGTCTGTTTGCCCCCAGTCACTGGACTTTGATCCTGAAATTAAAGGGGTTTAAGACCAGGAAACACAGTCCCCACTGTAAGCTTCTCACATTTTGCAGAGAAAACAAATAGAGAAGTTGGATGAAGTCTCTCAAAGGCTGCTGAAGGAGTAAGGAGTTAAGAATTAATCTAGATTAAAGAATCTAACTGTTAAGCTTCTACAAAACCATAACATTAGTGTCATGCAACATATATCTTCAAAACAAGTCTAAATCCAACTTCCCTTTTCTGAATGAAAAGCTCCAAATCCACACAATATGTATTGGCACCCAGAGTATGTATATCTAGGCATCTATGTTATTTTGAGAAATTAAATTCTGATTACCTTAAATGACATAAGATTACAGAGGCCTATAGTTCAGTTGGAATAAGTCTTTAGAACACAATAAAGATCGGAAAAGAACCTTCCATTCTAACTACCAGCAGAGAAGCCAGAAATCAGCTGGAAGGGAAACCACTCCTGTATGACATCTGTTCAGGCATTTATGTGGCATGAGCTCATTTCCTACTCTACAGGTGTTCCACATAACAAAGCCTATTAAACACGACACTTTTCCCAAAATTAGCAAAGATGTAAAGGCTCAACAAGGCCACATTCAAATGACTATGCCATGAGCGTTGTGTTAACTTGTGAAATGGTGCTTATTTTAGTTGCACCCAAGTTATATATGTAAAAAGCTCTTTAAGCACAAGAGAAGATTCTCACATGTAAAATCTTCACAATTCCTCTCTGAAAAACATCACCTGGGAACCACAAAGCCACTACTCACAGCAGACTCCTTTCCTATGCAAGTCTTAATTCCAGGGCAATAAAATCCCTCAAGACTGACTGTCTCTTGAAAACTAGCAATCAATTTACTAACCCCCCCATTATCAAACAGATTCACACACAGCCCTTGTTTCTTTGACCACTCACTGCAGCCAAAGCCTAAAGCAAATATATAGGCCACCTTTGCTTTTCACATGTCACAAAGCCAGCATAAAAAAACTGGTAATAAAAAAGACTCTAGTGGAAGTACCGCTGTACAAACATACTGTTTACAAAGGACATGAGCATCCACGGTAATCAATCCACTTACCAAGGTTTCTGTAGGCAGTGGTACAGATCATACTAAAACAAAGTTCAAAAGCTCAGAAACAAAATGGCTATGAAATAAGACAACACATCAAGACATCGATTTTTTTTATTCTTACAGTGTAGTATTGTCCAATTTTACAGTCTTTAAAAAGCAGTGATGGGTATATGAGCTACTGAAAGACAGAAATAGCTTCCGCTGCTACAAAAAACCCCATCATAGCTGTAATCTTGTTTATGAAAACCAAGCCTAACCAATTAAGTAAAAACATAAGCTAAAAGTGACCTTCAATGAATTATTATGGATACTAATTTTAGGATTCCTCCTCTCTAATTCTAAAACAATGCAATCATTTCAATTTTTGAAAATAAGATTTACTTATTTAAGGAATTAGTCTTGACATACCATGATAAATATCCTGTAGAGAGCCACCTCCACAAAACTCCATGCAAATCCATAGCTTGTCTCGTCTAAAAAGTGAATAAAACCATTCATTAGCTGTCAGATCTGAGAACAGCACCTGTAAAGGAAAAGTCAGAGGACTATAACGTTGTAAAGCACAACATAACAAGCTCTGTATTATGAAAAGTACAAGTAAAATGAGTATGATTTGATCTTCATGTGAACTTCACTGTCCCAACAGTAACTAATAAAATATCCAAAGATATTCTACTTTAATGAAGTAATAAAAACAGTATTAGTGAAACATTCACACTAATTTTTTGTTGAAATACTTTTTTCTGAGAGCAGAAAGGAAACAGATGTGGGTTCTTATTTCTTCCTCATTTTCACTTCTCCACTTTTTTCAGAGCCCAGGAGTTAAACAAACAAGAAACAAATGCAAAACAAAACATCCTGGGGGTATCTCACAACTTCTTCCACAATTAAGTGAAAATAATGCTTTAGTCAATGCTAGGCAGAGTGGAGTCCATGCTGTGGGTAAATGCCTGCTCAGATGAAGTCTTTTCCTTAAAAAATACCTACTTGTCAGAGGGAAGTTAGTTAGTTGTTCTTCCCTTACTAAGGGAATCAATTCAGTTTGAGTCGCTATACCTCCACAAAAGGTGTTTTCCAAGAGTAGACAACGGGCTGAAGGATTCAAAGGTCTCTTCTATTATGGCCAGTAATTCTATTTTCACTTAGTAATTTTCACTGGTAAGATGGTCACAAAATGGCATTTTGGAAAGCAGAAGATCTGGGACTTGGCTGGTCATTCCTGGCCATCAAAATACTCAGAGGGGGGAAAAAAAAAAATCACATAAAACCACCTTAGAGCAGTCTGTAACACAGGCCAACCAAAGGAATGGCTGATGGTTGTTTTTCAGCTTCCTTATGAACCCTGATCT
This sequence comes from Platyrinchus mystaceus, assembly GCA_035041135.1. Lineage (NCBI taxonomy): Eukaryota > Metazoa > Chordata > Aves > Passeriformes > Tyrannidae > Platyrinchus > Platyrinchus mystaceus. Next base: position 13,431,991 of record JAWWLV010000121.1, on the reverse strand, counting down.
TGGGTTTCTTGCATTCATAAGGCTCTGTTAGAAGAGCTGAGACATTTGTGGAAGTGTTTTGCAAAGCAACGATGTAAAGTGCTGAGCTTTTCTCCTGAGCTGCAAATTGCAAGAACTTCTCACCAGCAGGTAACAGAATAGCTGCTGTTCCAAGGGAGAACTGTCCTTCTTGGATGTCACCCCCATTCATACCCACAGTCTGCAGGGCCCTCAAAGCTACACCCCATCTGCTTCCTCTAGGGGTGACAAAGGTACTGTTCAAACATTACAGAAGTTTTAAGCAAGAGAATTCCCTGGCTGTTAACTCCATACATTTCTAGGGGTTAATTAAAGCATTGCTTGAAATAATATTAAGGGTTTCCACTGAAAGAACTGATGAAAGTCAGACACAGAAGCAATGTGACTACCTGTGAAAGAAAACAGAATTAGCAGGGAACAGGAGTGAGAAAGAAGCACTGAAGAGACAAACACCTCCAAGTCCCTCATTTGTTTCCCACAGTGATGCAGGACTCAAACAGGGATGCTTTGGGGGGCACTGAGTTCATGAAAGCCACTCTTTCCCATGTGGCTGCATCCTGTTTGATGCCAACAGCAGCAGTAGTGTGGAAGTGGGAAGGAGCCAGAACAATCTCAGCAGCCTTGGGACAGCAGCAGAGCACACACAAAGTAAGAGACAGGAAGCAGATAAGTGTGGTAAATTCACACTTTTGCTTACTGGGCACTGACTTCCCAGTGTGCAAAAGCCCTACCGAAAAGAAAAAAAAATAATGTAAGAGGATCAGAAGAGATGACTTCATTTCTAATTCACTCTCTAGCCTTTTATTACTGTGCCTAAGCACTCTGGGACAGGTGAAGATCCATGGAACATCCAACATTAACACTGTACACAGTTGTCTGTTTCTGCAGAGCGTATGGCAAGAGCAGCAAACAAAGCAGACAGGACCAACAGTACTGCTTAGTGTCTGCAACTTAACACCCAGGCTGACAGGAACACAGAAATCCCACTGTCTGAAAAATCCTGATGTAAACAGAAGAAATCCATGGAGAACAATACGCTGGCAAGTGGCAAGTAAAGGATGATGGTACTTTTCTATTGTTCTTAGCATTGAAATATGCTTGGAAAACAAAAGGTCAGACACAAAAAGGTCTCTAAGACAGTGATGCAATTGCCCAGACAAAAGAGAAGCACTCTACCAATGAAAGAGGAGGGAACCAAGCAGGAGAAGAAGAGTGTAACAAAACACACCATGTATTTACCAAAATTTAATTCTGGGTCTACAAAGGTGTATTTTGGTACTCTGAGACAAGAGGGAAACTTTTTTTTAAAGGAAAAAACACCCTCACCCTGAATACATCACCAGGAGAAGAGGCACCGTTTCAATATAAAAATGGTAAAGAAAGTTGAACGCAATAATAACATTTTTTCACAATCTGTTTTCACATGACATTTTAGAAAACCATCAGAAACAGCTTTTCATTAGTTATACTCAGCAACCCGTTCCCACTGTGACTAGTTAAAAGAAGCAGTTGTAAGACAACCAGATACATCTGTCAGTGTTTCTACAATGCAAATAATTTCACCTCCAGAAACAAACATAAACGGAACCATCACATTCTGGTCAGAAGTTCATGTGTTAGACAAACAAGACATTCTACTGAAAAAGATTTAAAAGATACTATATACACAGACTCTTCATACTTGTCATACTTCTCCTTAATTCTGCACTTACATATTATAGGTGTCAACACATTTGCAAGGAAACATGACTACGTGATCACTGGATGATTTTGCTAAGAGAAAAATTATTTATAGAGAGACATTGTAATAAACAGATTTTAAGGTAAATGAAAAAAAAAATGAAATTGGATAATACTTATTTGGTAAATTGTGTTTTGCCTAAGTCACCTTTTAGACCTGTCCTTTACAAGGAGAGAGGCACACATTTTTAAGTGAGCAAAAGAAACAAACTGTACCTGAGATAGCTGCCAAAATAAGCAACAATGTTTGGATGTTTACAGTCTTTCATCATAATGATTTCCTGCTGCACAACAGCAAAATCTTCCCCTGAAAAGCAGAAGGACAAGTATTTTCATTGGCCTCGGTTATAGTCACATCTTAACTCAATTTTCAGCACATGTTTATAAAACAAACATTCTGAGTAATTAAGACCAATTATCTGCAAGTTTCACAGATCTATAAATTAGCTGTAAATCAGTATTTACTAGCAAGGGCTTAGCAATAAGTAACTATATTCTCCTGGGACAGATGGACCTCGTGTCTGCTGACACCTGTTATAACATTGGCCATGGCTCTTTCTGAAGTCCTTATTCTCCCTGAGATCCCCCTGTGTGCATCTGCACATGCCCTGCCAATGGCCCGGGTTCTTAAAAACACAACGAGACTTTGCTATTTTTGGCCACATGCCCAATACCCATTAGCTCATCTTCCTGAGCAAAAAAACCCAGTCACTAGTAGGCTGTTGCTGCTGCTGCTGCAACTTTTCAGCAGACTCAGCAAGAATGTAAATTTATGGCCTGTGTGTAACTTCTGTCCAGATAAAACACTGACACAGGTGTGGCATTTACCTGAGTGTCAGTATTCGGTATCATGGTTGTCCTGGTCTTTCTATAAAAGGTTCTTACTGGATGTGTACACTGAGAAAATCATGTATGAAACTGAAAACACAACTGAGGCCTTTTTATTTTGGTAGTGTTATTTTGTATGTAAGTTAAAGAAGGCAAGAAAAACATCAAAAGAGAATGATGGTAACAGATATTTGACGGCCTTCTTAATTTTTTATTTTTTTAAATAAATGCATGTCATGTGTTCTTTGTAGTTCAGTCTCTTACACCGGGACTCCTCTGAAATTTCTTTAGCCATAAGGGCAAATTAGAGGTAGTCTTGTATGTTATTTTGAAATAAGTTCTTCTGAAGTTACTTTAGTTAGACACATATAGTACACAAAAAACAATTCATTTTTATGAGCCTCAAGGCCTTTACTGGTGAAACAAGCCTGAAGGCCTGAAATAACCATTTAACTCTATGAATAACTTGAGACACTTAAGTTGAAAAAACAGGAACATTCAAAGTCTGTCACAATTCTCCTTTTAGCACTCTGCTGTAGTGCCCCTGAGCATAACTTATACTGCAAACCTTGCCTAAAAACCTGAATACAGACACTAAGCTCCTATGTACTGTCACAGTCCAAAAATCAATTCTCAAATATGACTGTTAATAAATTTCAAAAGAAAAACAATACATTCCAACAGAACTGGCCAAGCTATTACCTAAGAAAAATATGTTTTAAGTTTCTC
>JAWWLV010000121.1:13401776-13419908 GCA_035041135.1 Platyrinchus mystaceus | reverse complement strand
CTTCACAAATCCAATTTAACTTAACAGGTTTCAGATACACATTCAGATACATATTGCATATGTAAGTGTATTCCAGACTCTATGGTTAGAGGTAACGTCCTTAAAATTAAAGCATAAAGACTTGGTTAATTTATATCCATCAAAATCACGTACAGAGCACTAAAAAAATCTGATTGATAAGGTATCAACAGAGTCAATATCCCAGTTAAAAACTGCACAGAAAGAGACAAGCACATAGAGGCACATCGAAGAACAGTCTGCAGGAAAACAAAAACCCAGAGCACAAGGCAAGTAGGCTTGGACAAGTTAAAACATCAGCATAGTACACAAACTCGCCAAGAAAGCTGGCAAGGTTGGGGAAGCAACACAAATGCCCCTTTCAATTAAACAATTAATAAAGCAGGGTGTTAGGAGACAGAATGCAGTAACAAGAGGATTTAGGTCTGAAACTTCCATAACGTTTAAGCGAGATGAGATTAAACGAAAATCACCCCAACCCAAACAAGACTTCATTCTAGGCACATTCACTTGGAGTGAAAGGCAGCACCAGTCTGTGCACCTCAAATTGTGGAATGGCTCTACATGTTTCCCTACAGTCCTGCCTACCAGCACAAGTTTCCTTAGACACATGTGCACACCCAGTGATGACAAAAACAGGACAGAAGATGCTGGGAAAGCACACGGGTCAAGCAATGCTTCCACCAGGCTGCACGTGACAAACTTCAGTTCTTCCCTCTGCTCCAAGACCAACCAGGAGCAGGTAACAACCAGGGTCATCCTACTCCAGGGAGAGGCTGTCACATCCTAACAGGCAAGGGTTCAACTGGATACACAAATAAGAACACACACTGCAAAGCAGGGAAAAATGTCAAAGTATGTTATAAAGTCCCCCAAAACCCTAACTTATGTTCATCTGCTTTTGCCTTAGCTTTGATTTTCCTGCACTTGCTTAAGTTGGGACAGAACCCTGAAAGACAGAACCCCTAACCACAACCAGTTTGCCCTCCGACCGCCCAGCCTCCGTTTCACACCGACACAAGCACAACACACCGGTATCGCACCCGAGACAGCGGCGGGAGCAGCAGCCGGGACGGAGAGCCCTCTTCGCCTTCAGGCACACAACTTCAAGGGGCATTTGGGGCCACTCGGAACCGAGCGAGCAAGCTCCCTACAGCCCCCTGGAAGGGACCAGAGCCCCAAGCTCCGCCCGAGCCGGCGGCAGCAGCAGCGGCGGCGGCCGGGGCCGGCTCACAGGAGCAGCGGCCAGAGCGGCTGCGGGGCGGCTCCAGGGCCGCCGGAACAGCGCCAGTCCCGCACACACCCCGCACACACCCGCATCTGTCCGGCCGGGACGCGGCCGAGCGGCGGGCAGACCCCGCCGGAGGGGGGGCGGCCTCGCTGCCCTGGGGAGGGCCGGGGCACGTCGCTGGGCGACGGACGCCCCTCCTCTCCCCCCCCCACCCCAGATTTTGGAGGAGGAGGCCGGCCAGGCTGCGTGACAGCGGAACCCGCCGCAGCGGGGACAGAGGGGGAACAGAGCCGACCCCCCCCGCCGGGCCGCGCCGCTGCGCCCACCTTGTAGACGTCGCCGTAGGTGCCGCTGCCGATGCGCTGGATGAGCTCGAAGTCCTCCTGAGGGTTGCGCCGGGACAGGTCGCACACCCTCCCGCCCCCGCCGCCGCTCATGGTGCCGGCGGACGCCCCGCTCGGGCCGCGACCCCCCCGGGCCCCGGGCCGGGGCAGGAGGAGGCGCGGAGCGAACGCGGCGACACCGAGCGCTCTCACCGCCCCCCCGCCGCCCGCCCCGACAACATGGCGCCCGCCGCCGCCGCACCGCGCACGCGCGGGACAGCGCCCGCCCCCTCCCCTCTTCCCCGGAGACACCGCCGCGCCTGCGCGCCGGGAGCAGGGCCGGGCGGGGCGTTCTGCGCGTGCGCGGGACCCGCAGTGGCATCGCCCGCGGGAGGGACGGAGGGAGGCAGAAGGGCCGCGGGTTCGGATCCGGCCGGCGCTGACCCCGTCCCGAGGAACCCGGACGTCCTCTCCCAGGGCAGCGGCGGCTCCCCCTGCAGCCGCGGTCCGCCTGCGGAGCCCCCCAATTCCCCAGACCCCGTACCCGCAGTCGGAGCCCGGGGACTCCCCGGTGTTCCCCCCGTGCACCAGGGACCGACCGCCTCTCCCGGCCCCGGTGTCCATCCCCCGGCTCTCCCGGCTTGGAACGGGGCGTTTGCCCGCGCCGGGGTGCGCGGGATCCCGCCCAGCGCTCCCCATCCCGGTGCACAAGACTGGGAAGCCACTTGTAAGGTACAGCACGCAGGTGGTACCCCAGAAATGCCGGGCAGTGTAAGGATTACAGGAAAATGTATTTCCAAAGTCGGGAACACTGGACTTAAACGAACGTTAATCCTATTCAAACACGGGGCCTGAGGAAAGATGCGCCCCCTGCTCTTCTCAGGGCTTGTATAATTTCTGGCCCTCCCTCCACGGGGCTTCGACGTGTCTGCAGACTTACCTTTTTCTCATGTGAAGTGGCATTTCTCTGAATGCAGGAGGGGAAAACATCTAAAACTCTCTCTGGGGAAAGGCGCGTCTTTTAGACAGGAAAACTTTCTTAAGCGAAAAGCCCTAATCCTCGAAGTAAAATCTTCTTGAGAGGGAATTACACCACAGTAATCCTAGCATTGTCCAGTTGCCCGCAGCCTCCAGTGGTGGATCCTGCGGGAGATCCTGGGGCCCTTGCTGGCTCCTGGGAGGTGTCTTCCTTTCCCCAGCAGGACATGGGAAGCACAGTTATGCACCACTGGCACAGCCTCTACACAGCCATCCAATCCACTCTGGTTGGGCAACATCTTCCTCTCATCTGTGGGACAGCTTCCTCTTATTTTGTGACTTTTTTGGAGCCCTGTGCACACCCCCATGAGATGCAGTATGTGCCTTCTCTCCTCTTACACTAATGCATCCCATCTTGCACACAGGTTTCCAGCACGGGGGAGGCGTGTGGGTTCCTTCTCCATCCCTGTCTGTGCTCCCCACGTACTCTGTGCAGGGAACAAGCACCAAGACAGCTGTGGGAACCCTTCTTCCCAGATGTGCAGCCCCTGAAGTTGTATGGTGAGTGGGTCCTGGAGCACTTCTTGGGCTCTGTGCCAATGAACCAGGCACAGCTTCTGCTGCCACTGACTTATGGGTGAGGGGGGAGCTTTGGAGATAAAAATGCACCATCTGCTTGCTGCCCCTGCCTGCCTTGCCAAAGATGTTGTTGTGGGGTCTTTCCCCTCTGCTGAGAAGGTACATTGGGACAGGGGGCTGGGCATGGCCCCATTTCAATGTGTGATTATCAGAGCAGAAAAGCAGTTGAGGAGCTTGAGCTCTGGCAGAGAATGCCTGTAAAATTGCATGCTGTCGGTCAGTGTGTTTGTCCTTCCAGCCACCCTGGGCCGTGCATTCCTGTCCTTGGCTTTGTTTTTATGACCTTTGCTCTCACAAGCAAAATGGTCTCAAACCTGCCAGATTCAGATTGAGATTCAGGTGTCAGTCATTTTTCCTGGCACGTGACTGAGGTTTTTGGGGCACACTTTGCTGCTTTCTGCTGTGGAAGCACCAGGACAGGCAACAGGCATAGATTAGCTGGACAGAGCTGCTACAGATGCTCCAAGAGCCAATCCAGGGGGACTGGGCTCTGTGACAAGTTTAGGAGTAGCAGCAGCTCTGAGTGAGTTACAGAAGGAAATGCCAGAGAATTAGAGCTGTCCGGAAATGCTAACAGACATCCTGCTGGGGAGAGCTGATAACCTTGTCACCCTCCTGCTCTTGCCTCTTCATTTCTATCTCATTAGAGGGGAACTGGGTTATAGTTGTTCCCATGTTATGTTCTTGCCAAGTTCTGCTTTGGTAGAAATGGTTATGAATGAAGCAAGCAGGATTGTTTTCCCCCTTAAATCTTGCTTTCTATCCATGGCAGCTGCCCACTCTTCCTCTGCTCTTCTAAAAACACCCTGGAAACGTCTGTGTCCCTTCTCTTTGGTAAGGAGAAACAGATGGAGCTGAGAGCTGTGCCTTCCACTACCTTCAGAACCAGGTCAGATCAAATTAGTGTCAGGCATAATTTGCTTTCCCAAAGCCTTGAGAAGACTTCTCTTGCTTTCTTTTTTTCCTCCTATTACTTATCTGTGGCTATGGTAGGACGGTCAAGCCATATGCTGCAAAGGGGCAGACTGGACTACTCTTCAACACTGCCCAGGAAGGCCAAATTAATTCAATAAAACTGCATTTGGGTGTTAAACCTTACTGTAAGTGTTCAGTCGATGCCAGTTACTTTAAGAGTTCTGGTTCCTTCAGGGATCACAAGCCCCAGCTGCAGTCAGTGGTACCCCACAAGCACAAAATATATCCTGCTGAGGCTGGACGCCTTGTTGTTTCCAGCTGTGCTTATGCCATCCCGTTGCTGGGGCTCCTGCTGCTGCTACTTAGAACCAAAATGCCGCTTTGTGCTCTACAGCCCTAAATCCCGTCCACTGCTTGAAGTGGGAGCTCTGGCTCTTCAGCCACCATGTGTTGGCAGACTACACCTGGTTCCAAGTGACACCAATGCAATCTGTCACAGTTGGAGACCTCTTCCCACCTCTCTGGCATCTTTTCATGCCAGACTAAAGGGTGAGATGCTGCATATGCCAGCGCTGTGGAGAGAGGGTGGCCTGTCCCTTTCACTTATGGGACTGGAGCTGCTGTGAGAGGGAAGGTGTCCTTACAGGGGCCTGTTTGAGCCAGGTGGGATCAGACATGGAGGCAGGCAAGTTCTTTGTGGAATGCTGAATGCTGCCTTGGTCAGGGTAAGGGCTGCACTTTTTGTCAGTCCCAGGGCAGGTTGGTTGTGCCCCAAAAGAAGTGTGTGGAGGAAAGTAAAATCTTAGAGGGCCCAGATGTGGGAGGTCCACGTACACAAGCCCCATAGTGGTATACCCCTGTTGCAGTCACTGCTGATATCCAGAGGGAAGAGCTAAGCCTCACACTTTCAAGGGTGACTAAGACTGTAATAAAGCAACAGTACAGCCTGGACATTTTTCCCCTCCCCTCAAACACGAGGCTTTTAGGTTGTACTTCACAGAAAAAAAGAAAATAAAATTTTCCAGCGTGGTGTCAACAGTCTGAAAACTTGGCTTCTTCTATGCTCTCTTCCTCTTTCAACAGTTCCCCAGAGCAGGTGTCTGTTCCCCAGCCCCTCCTGACCTCAGACAGCATCTCCTCGGTACCACTTCCTTGCAGCATCTCATGTTTCCTCCTGTCTGTTCTGGAACGCTGTTTGTTCTTTGCTTCCTATTCCGCTGAGCAAGCTCAGCTCCACCTTCCAAAGCACCCAGCACCCTTGCTCAAGGAGGGACAGCCACGCAGGATGAGACCCTTTGCACTGTATGCCTGGTTTATTTGTAAGCAGCTGCACAGCCTTTTAAAAGCCTTTTAGAAGAGCCACCTCTCTGGTGTCACGCTGAAGAGCAAGGTGCCAGCAGTGACAGCTCATGCTGGCATTTGCTCTGCAAAGAACACAGAAGGCAAAAATGGCTTTTTTTAGCTAACTGGTGCCCCAGGGCAGCAATGGCTGCAGGGGAGAGGGAGGGCACATCTCCATGGCATTTGCCAGATGGTGGCCCTTTGGGGATACCAGTTGGTGGTGCAGCATGTGGCAACTGGAATCCAGCCAGATCCCTGCACCACTTTTTCCTTTCTTTATTAACCCCACTCCCCTCTTGCAAAAACAAAGCGTGTGTGAGGTCCAGCCTGACTCCTGCGTCCTTCCCTCTCTGCTGCAAGTTCCATGTTTCAGCCAGCATTGCCACTGGCCAGCACGGGCTGCATGAGGGAAGTTAGCAATAGCCAGTTCCCAGCAGATAGAATTCCTGCCCCATGATTTTGCATTAGTCAGAGCATTGTTTCTCCTGCTTCAGCACAGGCCTTTTCTAGGAAGGATTTTCTTCCAGGAGAAGCATGACAAGCAACACACAGATAGTCTGCTCAGCAGCCCAGTAGTAACCATTTCCCTGTTTTTACATCTCTGTGGAAATACTCATATGTGTCTTTCAGAGAGAAGCAGTATCCTTTTGGAAGGGGCAAGGGGGAAGAAATCAGGCTCCCATGTAATAGATAATGTTTTATGAGTGCTGCTGGCCACTGGTGCATTCTTCCAGTACTCATGTCCTGAGCAGATGGTAGAAGGACGGGGACCAGGAGGGCAGGTGACAGGGACTGGCTGCAAGGGGTAATTCCTAGCACTGGGAGGGAAGACTGGTGCTGGGTTTGGTTACATGGTGTGGGAGCGCCTCTTCCTCTCCACCTGGTGTTGCTCAGAGATGCACTGCTGGAAAGTACCACTTTTCCCAGCCAGTACACTTGCACAACCATCCCTTCAGCCTGATGAAGATGATGATCCACCAGAATGAATGGTGTCTGCTTCTGTCTCACTTTAATGAGAATGAAATGTTCGCTAAGGGGAATGAGTTATGAGGAAGACCAAGCTCCTCCCTTTAATAAAGGGCTGGCTGTTATCTTTTTCTTTCTCCATACGTCCTCAGTTGGAGCCTCTTAATTTTGGATTTACAATTTCTTAGAGAGAGGAGCTTGGTCTTCCTCATAACTCATCCTCCTTAGCAAAACACTTTAGTCTCATTAAACTGAGAGAGTCCAGAGCATTGTGAGCATAAGACTGGGAAGAGAAGGGAGATGTAAGAGGGAAGTTGGTTGAAGGACAAAGGTATGGGAGAAGAAAGAGGGGGAGGTGAGAGTCAAGGGCGGTGGAACACAAGAGTATTGCCTTAAAGCAATAACCATCAATTAAAAGACAGCAGGAGAAGTCAGTGCTAAATTAGGCTAAGAAGCACAACCGTACCAAGCAGACTAAAAACCAAAAGATCAATTAATTGATCTGGGAACAATCAAGATGCCAGCAAGTAATGGTAGGAGAAACCAGCATCAGCACTAAGCACAGCTTTGTGGCCAGCCTTCCCTGTGTTTCTGTGCTTCACTTTGCCACTGAGCACAGAGCAGTGTTTTTCAGCAAACAGTAGGTCCTGTTGGATTCATCTCATACCTGTTTATGTGCTTGTCTTGTCATGCACAGATCAACACAGAAATACTCCCTCCAGATAGTTTATACATCTAATACAACACCAAGAAGTTTTACCTTGTTCTACCTTGGGTGAAGGGCACACACAGCCACAGGTGACACTAAACTGGGAGGGTGGCTACCCTAAGGAATGGCAGAGCTTCTGCCCAGAGGGGCCCCAGTCAACTTGAGAAGTAGCACCTTGTGGTGTTCAAGGAGGAGATGAGCAGAGCTCTGCACAAGGGGTGACACAACTCTGCTCGTTCAGCCAGGCTGGAAGATTCAAGCACCGGGCCAACCATTATCCTGAAGTATGTTACTATCACAGACAAGATAAACGGGCTGCACTGGAAGCCACACCAGAGCCATAAGAGTGATTTCTACACACTCTGTTCAGAGCTGGTGAGGCCTTACCAAGATTCATCTCCAGTGTTATGTCAGGAGGGATGTGGCAAAACAGGAGAGGAGCCAGCTGAGACTAGAAATGGTTAGGGGCCTGGAGCACAGAGCCTCTGAGGCAAGGGAGCTGGGCTTGGGTAGTCTGGTGAAAAGGAGGCAGAGGGAGCATCTACCAGGAGCCTGTGACTGCTGGGAAGGCAGTGATAGACATGATTAAAAAACTCCTGCAGCATCAGGCAATGCAATGAGGGACGACACAACCACAGATTGCAGCTTGAGTGGCTCACACGGGAGGAAAGCTTCTCCCCCAGGAAGGTGGTGTCCCCTGGGACATGTACCCAGAGAAGCAGGGATCTTCATCCTTGGTGGTTTCTTGCACAGTGCTCCTAATTCCCAGCAACAGAGATCTTCTGTGTTTGTATATGAAAGCCCCAGTGGATGTGATGTAGCAATGGCAATAGGCCTGCTCCAACAGGGAGGCTGGGAGCCACAACAAGCCCCTTCCCACAGGCATGACAGCTGCATTGGAAAGAGACCTCAGTATTGTATAATGTTGTGGAAGGTCCACAATTAGTTCTCAACAATTTCAAGTTTTAGTCTCTTGAAATACAATTAGCCTTAAGATCAAAGTCTCTTCCCTTGCCCAATCAAAGCACCTTGCCAGAATCAAGAAAAAAAAAACGAAACAAAAGGAAGAAACAACCCCCCCCAAACAGTCCAAACCCTGAACACACTACTAATTGTATTTCCATACTAATCACAGCAGAGGAACACAATGCACTAATCCATCTGAGCTTGCCAAGTTGCAGATGCTTGTCCAAAATAGCATCTGAAAGAAATCTGCAGTCATTTTCTATAAAAATACTTCACTGTCAACAGCAATGGGAAAGCCTTGAATTAGACTGCCCCACCTCTTAGCCCACAAATACCTTTTGTATAGACTAAAAGAACTGCTAAGAGCCCTCTCTTTTTGGTAGAATTTTTCCATATGTTTCTTTGCAGGTAGACATGATCCTAAATTGTTCATCCACTGGGCAAGTTTTTCTGTTTTCCAATTGTGCCCTTGGAGTAACATTACCAAGTGAGGAAAAAATATTATTTTAGTGAGAAATAAGTCTCTTCACCTGAAAAACCTAAAGCACATGCAAATGCTGCAAAGAATTAATACAGAAAATAGTTTATTTTTCACCCCAGGAGATCTCATTAACGACATTTCAAACTCTTCAGAAATAGGCTTTAAAGTAATGCTGCAAGGCACATAAGAAAAAATACATCCAGATCTCAAAAGGAGCTGGAAACTTCTTCAGACAAAATATGCTTCTAAAAATATTGCTGAAGGTGAAAATCCATTTACATTTAAGACTACCACGTTCATTTTTGCAGTTAGAAACATAGAATCATTTAGGTTGGAAGGGAGCTATAAGATCATCCAGCCCAATCATTAATCTAACACTTCTAAGTCCACCACTGAAACACATCCCTGAGTGCCTCATCTACACATCTTTTAAAAATCTCCATGGGTGGTGATGCAATGACTTCCCTGGGCTGCTTGTTTCAGTGCTTGACAAGCCTTTTGATGGAGTCTTTCTCTCCCAAAGAAACTCCTCTCAATACCAGCAGCCTCTGACTAAACAAGGATTTGAGAACTTTTGTCCCAACTCGTGTCTTGTCATTACAATATTTTACAATAAAAAGATCTGAAACACTAATAGGCATCTTCCACCTCTCCTAAAAAATAGGGAGAGAAAAGCATTACCTTACGACATCCAAAGAGAGGTGAGCTAACAAATGGTGTAGGATTTTTTCTGGATCACTGCCAGACTGCTTTTCAAGTGTATCAGGATTTAAATTCACTTCAGCACAGTGCAAGAAAGCCACCAATCCCCAGCAGTGGAGATCTTCCTGCAGTTGTATATGAAAGCATCCATCTTTTCAGAGACGCCATCTGGCACCAGAGACTCAAAATGTGTCTGTCTGCCTCTGAGAAAGGATTCTTCAACACCATTCTCCAGGAAGGAAGAATTCCCCTCAACATTCAGGGTTTTGCAGTGGCAGTTTCACCTGTGCCATCAGAAATGGCATTAAGGAGAGTGATTTTCAGCACACTTGGTAATGCCATCTGTGCACTTAGGGAGATCTTGGCTCAGCAACAATACAATAGTCCCTCCAACACGAATTGTCTGGCAACTGCACAAAAAAATAAAGGTAAGGTGTTCATCCTGCTTGGCATTCATTTTTCTGTGCAGAACTCAACACCGCTGACACTTCAGATGCCAGTTGCAATTAATAAAGCACTTAAACATGTCAAGCATCATGGCTCAACTCAGTAACCTATATCTCCAAATGGAATTTAAATTCCCTAACTTCATAACTTCCTAAATGGGTTAACTGGGCCCTAACCTGATTCCCAAACATTTCTAACCTTCAGGAGTTCTTTTCATTGGGTTAGCAAAGAATATGGATCCAGTTTTTTCTCGGTATTCTTCCAAGTATTGAAGGCAATATCACCTTCAAACTCCATTTTTGGTTTGCATGAACCTCCCACCAGTCTGCAAAGGAACAGATTCCCAGGGCAGAAAGAACTTCTCAGGCTGAAAAGGCAATTTTGAAGCTAGCTTTTCCCTTCAGAAACTTTAAAAGGTCTGTCCTTTCCCCATTTCACTGATCTTTAACGGCTTTCAAACTCAGGAAAGAGAGGAAAATTAACTATTGTTTGTAATCCATTTTTCCAGGAAAGAGAGGAAAATTAACCATTGTTTGCAATCCATTTTTCTTGGTATATGAGGAAGCATTACACATGGCTTTGGCTTTGAAAGAGAGGGAAAAAAAGACTACCGTGGCTGAGTTTGCAGCAAGTGGATTGAAGAGTCTTACTGGTGGTGCTCTCATGGTAATGTTCCCTTCCTCGGCTCTACCTGCCCAACAGAGCAAATAGGACCAGAAGACAAGGACAGCCAAAGGGAGGGATGGTCAGTGTAAACTGATGTAAGATTCTCCTGCTGTTCTGTGGAGCTACCTCACCGTCATCACATTCCCACCACATTCCTGCATCGGGTGAGTGAGATCAACACTCGCTGAAGACCAATCCTACAGAAAGGGCTTGTTTTCAGCCAAGAAATCTAATAAAAGAGCAGATGGTTTGAACTGCCCATTTGAAGCGGCCTGGTATTAGCTTGGCTCAACTCTGCCACAAAATGGCAGGATGAGAGCTGAAAGGAAACATCTAAAAGCAGACCAACATACACTAACAGAAAGGAAAATGCATAGCATCATTTTCTGGTCTGAGATCCTTCCCACCACGGCAGGCTGGTGAAAGCTTGGTGGTGAATCTGAAAGGAAGGTCTGTGATTTTAGACAAGTAGACCTCAACCGAGATAGTTTATTGCTTTATTTGCCTGGCCATGCTTTAAGCTTGTCTAGGTCTTGCTCTCCTCCTTCTATTTTCTATCACTATCATGCCTTGTAAGGAACATTTTGATTGTGGCCCGCACAACAAGCCTATTCTTTGTCAGGTTGTGCTGCATCAGCACTTCCACAGCTTACAAGCCACAACAACCTTTAAGGAACAAGTAAAGGACTCAGACTTCTGACCACTGACAGAGACACCAACTATTTGTCTCATATTAGAAAAGCTTGACATCAAAGCAACTTCCATTATCCTAGAAGCCAAGGCAAATCACACCTTTTAAGTAAGAAATAAAGCTATTATATTGTTATTAATAAGAAATAATATTTCTTACCATTCCTGTAAAAAATAAATATTGCAAGGTAACAAAAAATGATGTATACTTCATCACCCATGTACAGGGGAAAACACCCAGCTTTTGTCTGTCATGAATTTCCTGTAGGACTAATTTAGACTCAGGCTTTGAGTTCCAGAATAAGGTCATAAAATTATTAACTTCTCCCCAGACTAGCTCATGAACTAAGAGCAAACAGATTCCCTCTCCCAGGAAAAATACATTGTCATTTAAAATACTCCTACTCCAACATAGCAACAATTCAACACTGAGCTTTATGAGCTCATTGGGCACATTTGAGTTACAAGCAACGTTTTATCTGGATTTCCCTTGGCTGTGTTCTCATTAGACAGAAAAAAACCTCTCGCGTGGCATATACTATTTGTATTTTATTATTTACATGCTGAGTTTTATGTGAATTTGATTTCGAAGCAACTGATTTTAATGCAAACAAGCCTATGAACTAAAATAAAGATTTTGCTTGAAATTAAGTAGTGGTTTTATTTTTTCCAATTTATGGTGGTGTCTGATAAAAAATGACATTGATTTATCTTATTAAGGACAGATGCAAGTTTGCTGAAGTTCCTTTTGTATCGGTCGTTGTGGGTTGAGTGTTACAAGCTCGTGTATGGTGCTTCTCTTAGTTTGCCTGGGAATTTCAAGGAAAGGAGGTCTCTCCATTTCTCCCTTCTCTTTGGCTTCTCTTTACGCAAAAGTTGACAGATCCACCCTCAGCCTGTTCTTTGCTCTGCCTTATGAGAGCTCCTTTGCTCTTATGTCCAGCAAGATGGGCAAGGCTAATGCATTACCTCTTTTTGTGCCTGCATTCTGGGACTGGAAAAATAAACATTGATTTTAACTGCAAAAATACAGAATTAACACTTGATTTGCCTATATTTTATAGCATTTTCCTCCAAAGCTTCTATTAGAAGTCAATGCCAAACAAAAATTTAGTGTAACCCTGGGATACAGCCAATGGGGTACTGCACAGGAAATAAATGTGTTAATTTGACCTAATGTGAACAAGACTCTAGTGGAAATGGGATCCATGACTAAAGTAACAGTAGTGATAATTTTGCTTACAGAATGTTATTTACCACGGATAATAAAAATGTTTGCTTAAATTACATTTGACATAGCTCACAAAAACTCTTTTAGAAGCACACTTTTTGCCTCTTGTGGAGTGAAAGCTGTTTTGGGTTTAAAACCTTTCCAATGTGTGGATGGAGAACACACTGCACTGTCTGTACATAACTGTTTTCTGCTGGGGAAATTCCCCAATATTAGAAGGAAATACTTTGAGAGTGCTTTTACGTTTTTAATATTTCAGAAAATCTTAACCAGTGGTTTTTTAGGTCTCAAAAGCTTTTTAAAAAAGCACCTGTTCTTTTTGTATATAAAAATGTAAGCAATAACAATTATGAGAAAAATATGTCATGTCATGCCCCATCATGGGAATGGGGATACCTTTTGAAGAGAAAATGGAAGTTGCCAAACTGGATCGATACTCCAGCTGTTTTTTTTTTGGGGGGGGATATGTGTAGTTGTCATATTCCCATTATGTCACCATACCATCCATCTTTCTCATCAGAACACCGTTCAGTGACGTAGTCAAATGTTTCTGGTAATTTTCCTTTTGTACCTCGAGGGAGTTTGTTCCTCTGCATCTGAGTAGGGATAGGGAAAGACACAATCCCTTTGTGGTCACAGGCAGAGTGTCTTTTCCACGTTTGCATATCAAATTGCAGATGCTTGGTGGAGCAGGTTATTTACAGGCCAGTTGTTACTGCATACTGTCGGCTCTATGTGTTTACAAGGAACAGCTCGCCTTGCTGTTGGAAAAGCACATTTTTCCACTGCAACCATTTCTTGCTTTGCTTGCCCTCTGCATAGAGGATTGCAAGAGGGCAGTGGTTCAGGGAGGCTACGTACTCTTCAGCTGAAGAAAGGAAAGCTACCCATGCAGCTTTAAAAAGGCACTGAAAGAGAGTAGGTTTACATTAGGTATTAGGGAAAAAATTCTTTACTCTGACAGTGGTGAGGCACTGGAAAAGGTTGCCCAGAGAACTTGTGGATGCTTCCCTCATCCCTGGAAGTGTTCAAGGCAAGGTGAATGGAGCTCTGAGCAACCTGTTTTAGTGAAAGGTGTCCCTGCCTATGGCAGGGGGATTGGAACTAGATAATCTTTACGGTCCCTTCCAACCCAAACCATTCCATGATTCCACGATTCTATAAGGGCAGTTGCTCTCTGTGGCCGGCAAGGGGCGCTGTTGGGCCGTGGGGGAACCGGGCGGGCACCGCCACCGGGAGGGGAAAGGAGGAGGGAGGTGATTCCTCCTGCGGACTCTCGCTGTCAAAGGCTCTGCCTAGAACTCCCTTTCCTTGTCAGTGGGTGCAAGCTGCCGCCGACACGGAGAAGGAGGAAGCGAGGGGAAGAACGGCCTTTCCCCTCAAAAGTTCCTCTGCAGATGGTACCGGCTTCTCCCATGAAATCCGAGGCAAGTCCGGGCCGTGGGCAGAACAGGGCGTGAGGGAACGGAGGCGAACCGGGACCAAAGGCAGCCAGATGACTTGGCTGAAAAGAAAATAAACCTCGGAGCTCTCTCTCTACACACACCCCCTCCCCGAGTAAGAGCAAAAGTAAAGTGCCGTCTCCCGAAGGAAAAAAAAAAAAAAAATCTCACCTCCCACTACAGTCTTCTGAAGACATTAGCTTGGAATGTAGGACTATCAGCCAGTCCTTCTGTGTGTGTGTGTGTCTCATTCTGGCCATCTCCTCCCCCCTCCCTCGCTCAACACCTCTCTTTCACAGTGGTAAAAGGAAAAAACTCCAACCAGAGGGGTTTTTTTTCTTTAAAACAAGAAAACCTATGACAACTGTCTAAACAGAGGATGAAAAGAGATGCTTTAGTGACACGATTTATATTTTCTACTTCAAAATCGAACACTCCATTCGTGTAAACTCTCCCGCAGCTGTCAGTGAATTCTTCCCAGTGAAATGCTTCATCTCACCCAATGAAGAAAGAAACCCTGGCTCCGGCCAGGGCTGGTGCAGCGGCACCGTCTTTTGGCTCCGCCTGGCACGGGTCCTGGCCCGGCCCCGGCTGCGGCTCCTCCCGGAGTCCTCCCGCGGCCCCGCCCGGTGTCGCTCCGTCGCTGCCGCCGCCCCGCTCCCGCCGCCTCCTTTGCGGGCTCCCCGGCCCGAGCTCCGCCGCTTGGCAGCTCGGCCGCCGGCCCCAAACCGCCCGTGCCCGGCGCAGCAGGTCGGGAAGCAGAGCCCGGGAAGGTTGGGGGCCCCGGTCGGAATGCGGACAGCCCGGTGTCGCCCGCACGGCCGGAGAAGCATCCCCTGGAGCAGCCTTACCGGGAGAGCTGCCGGGGAGCGGCGGCTGCGGCAGCGCTTACTCGGGGACACGGCTCTCGGCCCGGTAAGAGGCGGGGACGGGTCGGAGGAGGGCAGCGGGCGGCGAGCTCAGCTCGGCGCTCCTTGGCTTTCAGGTGGCCATCAAACGCGTGTCTCGGGATCGCATCTGGGAGGCGGTCAGGCTGGTGAGTGAGTGGGGCCAGCAGAAGCTGGGGCGTGCCAGACGAGGATGCAGCGAGTCCCGGGAGGGTGGAAGCCGGGACGCTGCTGGGATCAGCGGGAGCCGCGGAGCATCCCGAGCTGGGGAGTGTCCAGCAGCGGTGGAGCCGGGCAGGAGGCCAGCGGGGCATCGCCTGGGCGGGGGATAGCGGACCCCGGCGAGGTATTAGCCTTGCTGACTGTATCGTGGTCCCCTCCGCAGCCCGAGGGCGCCTGTGTGCCCCTGGAGCTGGTGCTGCTCCTCAGGATGTCCTCCGGTGGCTTCCGCGGCATCGTGCAGCTCCTGGACTGGTTCGAGCTCCCCGACAGCTTCGCGCTGGTGATGGAACGTCCGGAGCGCTCTCAGGACCTCTGGGAGTTCGGGGACGAGCGGGAGTTCCTGACGGAGGAGATGGCGCGGGGACTGTTTCAGATTAGCAAAGCAAAGCAAAACAAATGAGTCACAAAAGGTGCTGGAGGCTGTGCGGCACTGCACCAGCCGCGGCTGCACCACGACATCAAGGGCAAGAACATCATCCTAGACGTGGCCACTGGCGAGACGAAGCTGATCGACTTTGGTTGTGCCACGTTCCTAAAGGGCAGGGGTCGCCAAAACTACGGCCCACGGGTGTCCCTTATCTGGCCCGCTCCCACCCCTGCCATTGGTGCAAGCCCTGCATTCCCAGGGATGCCTGGGTGAGGGTCTGGGAGTGGGCAGCATCCACCTGATGAGCTCCACTTGTGTCCTGTAGGAACACCAGAGTACAGCCCACCAGAGTGGATCCTCTTCCACTGCTACCATGGCCATTCAGCAACAATCTGGTCCCTGGGCATCCTGCTCTGTGAGGTGGTCTGCAAGGACCTTCCTTTCTACGATGATGAGGACATTGTCCAGGGCCAGCTCTTCTTCCCATCTACGTGTCTCATGGCATTAAGAAGCCAAGAAAAGCAGACTGTTTCCCTGTGACCGTAGCAGAGTAGAGATGGCAGCTGATGAGATGCTTCCACCGGTGCTGGGGGAAATTGTGGAGGAAGTGGCTGAGCGCTCTCCATCGTATTTGAGAAGCCTTGGCAGTCTGGTGAAGTTCCCACAGACTGGAAAAGGGGAAACATCCCCCTTGCAGCTTAATGGCATCGTGGTCCTCCTGCAAACTGGGGCACAACTGTGGTGTCCTGGAGCATGACATCAAGCTGGAGAACATCATCCTGGCATATGGGCACTGGTGGGGCAAAGCTGATTGGCTTTGGTTGCAGCACCTTCCTTGAGGACACACTCTGCACCCAGATGAAAAAATATGAGTCCACACCTGGTGGGGGCTGGGGGATGCTCCCAGTCCCAGGGATTGAGGGCTCAGCCTGGCTGGGCACCAGGGGTTCCCTGCTTTGGTGGGGTTGAAGAGGGTGGGATTAATTTTTCAGCCATCTGCTGAGTAGCTTTTTGGTGGGGGAGAGGGTGGATGTTACGGAATGGGAACCAAGCCGGCTCCTGGCTTTGCTGACAGCCTCCGCCAGCCACCCTGGCCCAGGCTGGGGAAGGCAGCCCAACAAAACCATGGTGGGGGTGGCAGAGGACAGAGTTCTGCACCCATGTGCCGGCCATTTTCATTTGCAGGCCCTTGAGGAAGGGCTGGGGCTGGGAAAGTCGGGGTATTTCCCCGCCTATGGGGAGGTTTATTCCTTGCCGAGTAGCCAAACCTTCCCTAGGCTTGTGATACATTGATAACATTTTACGTTATTTTTGTTTCCAGGTTTTGGTTTTAATTTACTTTCAGGCAATTGTTGTTTTTCAAAGGAAAATTCTACCACGTGCCTGGACCAGACTGGGAAGTGCTGGGACTGCAGAGTGGATCCACTGCCAGTGCTCCCCTGGCCATGACCCTTCAAGATGGACAAGGACATCATCTGGGATCAGCTTCTCTTCCAGCAGTGGGTCTCTTGCGGTGGGTACCCAGCTTTATGGCATGGGTGGCAGAATGGGTTTGGGAAGATGGCAGCAGGCACACAAGCATTCTGCTCTTGCATAATCAACTGAGGAGGCTGATTTCCCGTGATTAGCTGGAGAAGGTGGGTGGCACATGTCCTGCCATCCTGCTCTCTTCCAAAACAGAGAATGGACTGGGAGGTTTAGGCTCTGAGCACACCCAGCAGCATGGCCTGGGCACTGCAGATGGTGGGACAGAGTGGACAGGAGCCTTCTCCTACTGTCCGTGGGGTTCTGGTTTCTCTCCCTAGGGGCCCAGCACCTCATCACATTAAAACAGCATCATCGGCCTGTGAATTTGGGGGGCAGGGGGGTGTTTATCTGCTGTCAAAAATAAATCTTTTTTTTTGTAATCATAGTGTTTCATCCTTTTCCAAGCTTTTGGTCCCCTGGGTAATCTTTTTCATCCTTATTCACTTGCTTTCTTGCTGTTGGGAGGGCGTTAAGCAACCCGAAATATGAAACAGCAGCTCCTGTTTGAAACTGCAGCAGCCACTTGAGTGACCCGGAACTGCCAGCCAGGTGCTCCCAGGCGCTTGTGCATTCAAGAGGTGAGTGGCTTGGAGGGATGGAGTTCTTGCCCCACTGCAAAGGCTGCGAGGAAAGCAGAAGCAGCCAAATGCCATTTCTGCTCAAGCCCTGCCCAAAACTGTTTCATCTTCCTCCACCCCCAGAATGGGCAGGCAGAGCTGGGCTTCTGCAAGGTTCGAGAACTTTGTGCTCCTTGTGCTTCCTGACTGGAATAGGGCTGCTGGAGGAGGGAAGGGAATCTCGGGAGATAGGAGAGTCTCTTCTCCCCTCCCCTTTCTCTCCTCAGGAGCCCCTCTGAAAGGTACATGCCATCACTGGGTTTATGTCTGACCCCTTCCCACCCATGCCTTCAGTGGTCGGGATGGATTTTGTGGAACAGGATCAGGCTGGGACTGGTGCTGGGGAAGTCAGCCCGACAAAACCACCTGTGGAGGGTAGCAGAGAGGGGGGTTGCTGCCAATTCCTCAAGTTTTCCTTCAAAACTACTTTTTACTACTTTTACTATTTCAGCACTTTCTGTAGGTCCCTTTGGGTGAGTAATGGTCACAAACCCTCTTCCTCAAACCCTTCAGGCACTACCAAAGCAGAACTTTTTAACGTTCTTTTCTCCTTGTGATTTTATAATCTTGCCAAGACTCTGAAAGCAAACTGATGCTGTGGGCAAAAGATGGACACTGGAATCATACAGCAATTTCATTATGTGTTTGTATCTGCTCAGGGGACTCCTGGTGGCCTAGCGGTTAAGATGTTGCGCTC
Source organism: Platyrinchus mystaceus (assembly GCA_035041135.1). Taxonomy (NCBI): domain Eukaryota; kingdom Metazoa; phylum Chordata; class Aves; order Passeriformes; family Tyrannidae; genus Platyrinchus; species Platyrinchus mystaceus. The sequence goes on along the minus strand of JAWWLV010000121.1, from coordinate 13,401,846 downwards.
TCAGCGCCGAGGTCGCAGGTTCGATTCCCGGTCCTGCTTCAGGGACAATCCCCCGGGTAGATGGAGCTCG
>JAWWLV010000121.1:13354050-13401676 GCA_035041135.1 Platyrinchus mystaceus | reverse complement strand
GCAGCTGGAGGGTGAAAGTTTTGGCCTCCATTACTATCATTTTCTGTAATGACAAGAAAGATAAATACATTTTTTCATTGCATACTTGAGTACCGAGGAAACCAAGAGGAAGGGATAACCATCTGTCAAGAGTGACAAGCCATTCACTTTGACTTTGGGGGACTGATTTGAATGCTCCGAGTATAGACAGATATGGCAAATATCCTCTACAGCTGCAGAAACTACCAGGGTGTCTCTTTCTTGTGGTTTTTCTGACACATGCTACCTGCTGGAGCTGCAGCTGTTTTACTAGGGCTGTCACAGCAAGGCTATTCCCCATCAGGTAACGAAGAGCTGAGAAACACAGCCCTTGTGATTCCACACCAGATTAGCATTTGAGCAATGGAGAGAGAAATCAAGGAGCCTGTGACCTGAAATTACATTAAAGACAGGTCCTCTAAGAACGTGAACCTTGCCATAGATCATTTCTTGTGTCAGCAGTTCCACGGATGGTAAAAGCGTACAGCTACAATGGAGGACTTACCCAGGGATCACTACCTAACACAGCTTATTCTTTAGAAATCCTGGTTAAGCAGCACAGCAAGGCTAAAGCTGAGCTGTACTTCTTGCACACTCTCAAAGGTTTCTGCACCCCTTTACACGAAGAAGCTTGAGTGAGGGTACAGTCAGACCCCCTTTCCAACTTCCCAAGGAGAGAAGAGGGGATCTCCCCTCCAGTAGCCACAAATCGTGTCTTGAGCATCCAAATGGACACCAGTCTGCCCAATGCAGCCAATTATATGACTGAAGACAAGGTTTGTTCCTTACAAGTGCAGTAAAAAGAAAACAGCAAAATTAAACATGTGCAATGCTTCAGGTCTTTATTGTTGCTGTACAGTAACTGGTACATGGTTAAAACATTCTAATAATATTATCAGTGAAATCTGAAAACTAAGGCTTTCTGTAGGTTTATAGTATCCTGGTGTTTCCTTTCACACAGTGCACATATAAAATCAAGTTATAAAAACACGGATCTTTTTTAAACAACATCAATTTATGCAATGCACAAAACTAAGAACTACATTTCATATGATCCAGACAACACCTTACAGACCAGCTTTGGGCCTTGCAGCTTCGAAGTCAAGAGACTTGGTCTGACATCCTGCTACCCAGATGAGCTTGATGACACATACAGATGGCAGAATTTCAACCTTCTGTTCTGAGCAGAGGGAAAGAAACCCCCCCGATGCTGAAGAGGAAACATTTGATTGAGCAAACGGGACCAGCATCCTTAAAGCACATCACTGATTTCAAATAATGTAAACAAGACCTACCCAGACCTGTAGGTCTCGTAGACAGAGCAGTGGCTGCTCAGCAGTGCAGCTGCTGGGACTACAGGAGAAGGTGAGCTGTGACAAACCTGCCAATGAGTGAGACGAGTCTCGGTGCCTACACGTGTCCCATGAAAGAGGAGTGGGTGATTCCTGGAGTACTAGCACCTTTAATCTACCAGCATTGAAAACATTTCAAAGTGATTTATACCCAGCACAGAATCACAGAATAATTTAGATGAGAAAAGACCTTTAAGACCCTTGAGTCCAACAATAAACCCAGAACTGCTAAGACTGATGCTAAACCATGTCTCTAAGTGCCATCTTAGTGTTCTTCAAATAGAAAAACAGGGTAGGAACAAAGAAGCCTCCAAGAGATCTGTATATTAGAATATTTTCAGTAAAAAGCCACATTTTGACCAAAGTGAAAAAAAAACACTGACAGAAATATCTTCCCTCAGTTTCTTAACCACTTTTTAAACAAAGAAGCTTCTATATCCACAAAGCTTTTAGTTTTCATTCAGTTTTTCCCTGTCTTGCATTTCTAATTGAGCTGAAAAATGATGCACGTAATGTGAAAATTTACATCAGACACAAAGCCAACACCCTCCCCTGGGAGAGGAGGATTCTTCACTGACCACTTACTCCACATCGTGGAGATGGGCATTGCAAAAGTGAGATTAGTAGCTGACAAGAATATTATTCTTTCTCTTTGATCCAAACACATGAGAGAGGAGGATGAATTGCAGATTTTCAGGATGTTTTTACCACATTACAGTAGGTTACGTGTTTGGCTCCAGCTGGGAGAAAACCCCTTGTAAGGGTCGATGATGGGTTGCATTTGACTTCACTTTCAGAGCCCAACTTTAATCACACACAGATGTAAATCCTTTACTGATCCATGACCAAGACCCACACTGATGCTTCTGATACATTTGATGACACCACGAAGTTCTCTGAATGACTGAGAAAAGCATAGCTGGTATTTATGTCACCAACACATAGAATCTGTTCTCTGAGTTCACTCCTGAAGATGATGTTAAGGCTATTGGAGTAGGCTGGCCATGGTTACTCCTGGTATGAAAGCACAGCCGTGGCTTAGGACAGACTAGAAGAAGCCTTTTAGATCTCCTCTGCATTAACCACAGATGAGGTTTTTAGGTTTTCCCTTGCAGTGGATTACCTGGATGTGCAGGGAACTGCACCAAAGCAGAGCATTAGGTGCAGAAAAACCAGGCTATGTAGATTTAAGCTGCAATCATGCCTGTGATACTACAGAATTGTGTTAAAAAAAGACCTCGAGGTGCAGAAATTACCTCCTTCCACTCATGACAATGAAACACCAGTTGTCAGTCGTCAGGTACTCAAATACAAATATGAAAAAATCATTAAGAAACATAACCCTAAATATAAACCTAGTTTTATTTATTTATTTTTAAGAAAAAAGGGATTAAAAAAATTGGAGTAAACCAGATGGCTTCAAGTACTTTCCGCATAATAAACAATTAATTATTATAAGCATAGATTAAAAAAGATTTGTCACCTTGCAAGGGACAGTTGAATAGAGGCTGGTGATTTGTTAAAAAAATGGTTTTTGAAACAAACACATAAGACAACATGCTTAGTGTCGTAATTTAAAAGCAAACAGGTGTGTCCACCATGCCAACCCAATGCTTGAGACACCCAGCACAGTACAAAATACATTTTGCACTCCGTACTTTCACATTTCATGGCAATGCCACTTACCACAGGGAGCCAGGCCATCTCAGTCTAGCTCAAACAAGCCCTCACGCAATAAACAACAAATATTTAGTAAGTCAGGAAGGTTTTGCAGCAATAGAATTGATCAAACTGTCTAAAATTTTTGAGATTGCAGAACAATCTAACCTGAAGACCTGAAGTGTCTCCTAAGTGCTGGCAATGCTTTCATCTTTTTTCTATGTGAATATAACATTACTTTTACTTATTCCTTATGACAAGGAATACACTTGAAAGTGCCTTGTCTAAGCTTAAGCCTTCAGATTTTCTGAATGTCATGAGAAAAAGTGAACGGGTTATAGTGGGAGACCCAAGAGAACCCCCCAAAAATTGTGAAGGAGGTTAAAAAAGTAACGATGTCATCAAGAAATCAAAGCCAATACAGCAAAGGGAAGATGTAGCTCTTCCCTGTGCTAAGTCTAAAACCCAAACCCATCTCTTGTACCAATAAGGAGACAACCACTGCATCACATGCATTTCATCAAGTCTGTCTGACATGCATGGAACAAGCAGTCTTCCTGCTTATCTATATGGACACGTGAAATGCCAAAGGAAACAATGTGAAAACCAAAATTAATGCTTAAAAAAAGATATCTTGCCTACTCTGAAAATTATATAAAATGTTTTCAATCAAAGAATGTCTACAAGGAAACTGTTTTGAAAAACATTTTCCAGCTATTTGGAGACAGACACTTACTTTTGTCTCTGTGAGAAAAAAACACCACTAAACCAACAAAAAAACCCAGTTCCCCTATCCCACAGCTCTGCATACTACAGTAGGAACAACTCTCCCACAGCTAACAGGGAGACTGAAACAGTATGAAACAGTGAGAAACCAAAACTTAGCTGCACAGGTCTATTAAATAATCAGCAAAGACTTAAATGGAGGCAGAGCCAGCACTGTTTTCTGTACTATGACACAAGACTGCAAGGCTTAAAAAATCCTCTGAGTGACCAAGACAGAATGGCTGAACAGCGGTAGGTTCAGTAGTGTTTGAAAAAGCTTATGCAAAAATATTATTTTAAAATAAGTTTGAGTATTTGAAATATAAAAAAGAAACAGAAAAACTTCTTCTCCAACTTCCACCTACCATCAAAACATCACTAAACTTACCAGCTTTCCAAATCCAATGCTTACTTCACAACAATGTGTTTATACAGAAATCATACATCTGTCTCTCTTAGCTGAACAGTTTGGGTTTCTACATGAAAGTCCAGTGCATGTCACATTTATTAACGTCCTTATGATTGTTCAATAATCCAGCAATTTGTTTCTTAATGACAGCAGAATGCAGTTGCTAGCTGCTTGCAAGAGCAATGTTGAAATTACATTCAGAGATTAAAAAACTACCATTTTCACATGTAGGAATAACTAACATTTTTCCTTCTCTTCACAGAATCATGTGCAAGTGTCTAACAATGGCGATAGTAAAAGACAATTCTCATGCAAAAATTGTTCCCTGTGCATAAAATTCGCAGGGCATCTCAAACCCACCCTTTCTCTACGCCAGAACTAATTGCTTTTTGTTTTCGTGTCGTGAAATTTCTGTTGCTTCTTAAAATATCGATGACAAGCCAGTTCAATTAGTTCCAGCCCACCAAATATCTTTTGCTGCACAACGAAAAAGACGACCATGGCTGCAAAATACCACTGTGCAAAGCTGTACAGGTACAGCAGCGCGAGCGCACCCAGCGGGAACACCGTCCAGTACAGGAGCGAGATGCACTTCACCGCGAGGACCCTGAGCTCGGATTTACAGGGGGGAACGATGCCTTGCCCTGCTGCACTGAAGCATTTTCCACCTTCATAGAAGTGTCGGAGTCTCTCCTCTTTCTCTTCCCAACGCTTCCGGCACCAAAGCTGGAGCTCCTCCTTTGAAGTGGGCACTGTCTCTATCGGATATCTCTGGACATGGAAGTGAATCTCCTTTGGGAAGTTTCCATTCAAAAGGTGCTTCTCTGTCTGAGGAATGTTTTGGGGGTATGCCACAGTTATGTCATGGATAGCATCGAGATTGTCACCTAGAAGAAAAGTTAGGGGGAAAAAAAGATCAATACAGATCATGCAATGGTCAGAACATTAATTTGCTTCCAGGTGTGATTGAAAACTGTCCAAATTGTGGCAGAAATTCCAGAGGTACCTTAGCTATGCAGAGGATGTTTAATTTGCTAGAATCTTTAACGGCTGAAAGGTCAAACTTTTCCCAATCATTATCTTTTCAGAATCTGAGCAAAAAACTTTGTGAACAAGGTTATACACAGTACAAACTAATGCAGAATAACAACAGTGAGTAAGAGGTTAAAGTCAAATTTAAAGGAGAGAAGGCGCACATCTGGTCTTGGATAAAGAGCACAGTATGTGACTCTAATATTCAGTTATTCCTAGCTGTGCTGCATGCTGAAATTTCTTTTCACTAATGAAATACAACTTAGTCTTTGTTCCTGGGAACACTGAAATAGATTCAGGTTGCTCTGGAGCAAGCAGCATACACAATCCTAATTCACTGAAGACTGAGAAAACATAAGTGAAACATATACCAGCTAAATATCAAGCAGTCATTAAATCTAGGGTATCTCACAAAGGATGAGGAGTAGCTCTGCAGCTCAGCCAGCTTTGCAGAGCACTCTGGTTAACACAGTTTCTTGATACCTGAGTAGCCAGTACTGTAAGGAGGTGAGCTGCTGTTCACTGCACTCCAGATCTGAGAAAGACAAAGTGCAGCCTAAGTGGGGGTTGAAGCCCAGTGTTAAGTGAACCAGTTGGCTATTTGGGTAAAGTGAGTGTAGTTAACCATTTGAAAGGCCATTGCAGATTAGAAATTCAGAGGAATATTGATGAACCCCCCCTCCACTCTTCATTAGCATGTCTGATTGAGCCAATGCTCTTGAAAGGATATCAGTATTGCCAAAGTGGGGCTTGCAAGTGCATCTCTGTACTACGTGTTTTTATATTTTGCACTTCCTAAATACCTTCTTTATCCCCCGGTCCCTAACCAGACATTCTTTTTAGATTTCATAAAGTAAATTCTGCTAGTGTAAAACTGATCTAAAAATAGGCATGTGGTGCACTGGACGTTGCATAACTGTTAAGTTCTGCCAGCAGTGATTTATGTCGCTGTTTTTATTTGGCTGGCTGGCTGAGGACAAAATAGAATTGGAGACTAAAAGCTGTCTCCACTTGCAGCAATTGAAGACTTTTGTTCTCACAGATGATGCCACTTCTTGCAAAGATGATCAAAACCTACTCTTTAGCCCCATTCCTTGTTTTTATTTCCTCCCCTTCCCTGGCATTTTGGCTCTCCTTTACAACTCTAAAAATGACATGGCAAGAATAGAAAGTTACTTTAAAAGGCTAAGTTCAAAATGATGTATCTAAAGTTCAATTCCAAATATCACAAGAGGGGGAAAAACCCTATTCAGTCTTTCAGAGTATTTTATAACTGTGCTGCTTTATAACAATCTCTCTTAGGCAGCAGCAGATTATTTGGGTTTTTAAAGAGCTATATATGGCTCCTAGGAGGTCTATCAGAGCAAAACTCAATATTACATCTTTTCTCTAGCTACTGGATCACATCCTGTATAAGCAGAGAATCCCTGTACAGGTAAAACTTTTCAGATCTCCTACCAAGAGATACCAAAATTGAACATGACTTAGAAACCCAGCCCTTACAAAGGGAAATGACAGCCAGCCTGCTGCATCTGATCACAAAACATTTTCATTTTGGGAACAGCTCACTTTTCCCCCTACCACTATTCCAAATATTTCTGCCATCAGAAGGAATTACAGTCATCCTGCAAGACAGATATCCCCCAGTTCCTGGCCCAGCCAAGGGAACGGCTGCTACACATACCTCCAAGAGATGTCCATCTCCTACAATGTGTCTTCCTCCTGATCCTCCATAGCTCCCAAGGTCCTGGTGACACACAAAACCTGCACACTTTACCCCAAGAGGGAGGACAGAAAAGTTCAGCCTTCCTGAGATCCTTGCATGAAAAAAGCCTTTTATAAAAAAAGGTTTTGGCTAGATGAGTTTCTCACCCACTTTTTGGTCACTTGTGTCTTTGCAGCTAAACAGTCTGCCATTACATGCAAGTGTTCTTGAAAAATCAAGGCTTTACAGGACCACAGGCAATTACAGACTACAGGTAACAAATCATCAGATTTCTTGACTCTATGCAGGTCAAGTAGGACTGGCAGGACTCTCTGCACTCACACAGCTGGTCTGACCTCTCCAGCATGCAAGTATATTTCTCCCCATGAATTCCTGATCAGAAATAGGGAAGCCTTGACTCCTTACCTATGGATCTGTGGCATCCCTAGACAAGAAACCTTCCAGCAGGGCTTCCTACCAGACTGTAGAAGGTCTACACTACATTATGGTTTCAAAATTAGTTACCCAGAACCAAGCTCAAAGAGCTGCATACAGGAGGATGGACGTTACTCTTTCAGCATTACACGATTACATGACCTGCTCTGAGTGTCCCGCTTGAACCAGTATCTCCTAATTCCAGCTGCAAGCTTCACCTATTAAAATGTATTTTACACAAGGAGAAATGAAACTTCAAGGGTTGCTTTAGCATATCTGAAAGAACAGAAATATCAGAAAGAGAGAAGACCAGAATATCTGGTTTCATATGCAAGAGGATTAGAGCCTTTCTCAACAGGCCCCTAGTTTGGGTCATACATATTTAAGAACTCCACACAAATGGCAGCCTGAAGCTTTAATTCCCTGGCAAGGCAAGCATGTGGAAAGGACCAGCTCTAATCAGTGTTCTACAGCTGCTGAAAGAAGCATGCCCTGCTAGTGTGACATGCAGTAGAGCTGCTGGATCCACATTGCACACCTGAACAAAAAGCTTCTGCATCTTCTATGCTGATTTATCAATGGAATCTTTAGATATGGACAAGGTCACTGCATCACTATCAAACATGCTACTGGAGAATCTGCTAAAAAGAAGAAAAGTTACAGCAACAGATAAAGGTAGACCATCCATGAGCAGGGACAAAATCCCTTTAGGCTAGGTTTATTCAGGCAGTTCTGAACCTGCATTCTTGTCTAGAGCCATTTTTACTGTCTCCCTCTGAAGTTAAGCTCGTTGTCTCTGCAATCTGGAAACATCTAACAGTATGTGTTCCAAGGTGCCAGAAAAAGAAAGTGATCCTAAGTGAAAATGCAGGGCAGTCACTGACTTTAAAGATCTTTTTTCCACCTGAATTTAAAGACTAGCTTCAAAAACCTGTTTCTGCACATTTTAAGAAGAAATTGCACTAAGGGAAACCACATCATTGTACTTCTCTAGTGGGTTAGCTCAGAGAAGCTGTTAGTGGACAAAACACTTCTTTAAATGTTTTTAGTATCCACGTCCCACTGGGGAAGGAATGAAGGACAGAGGAAATCAAATAATGTTCATGGATTTGCATCTGAAATCTAATTAAGCTAAGAAACTGCCATTAAGACTAAAACATCAGGCAGGTAGCCCAGCTCTTCAGGACAAAGAGACACCAGTTTCAGTAGCTTTACAGTCTCACAACTTTCTTCCTGCAGTAGTAGAACTATGTATCCTTCTTAACCATGAATAATATTCTGTCCTATGCTTTATAAAAGCACCTCAGAAAAGGAAAGCTTACTGCAGTGCTCAGGAGTGAATATAAAGTTTATTTCTAATCATTGTTAAGTGGCTGTAAACTGCATGACATGCAGACAATGATTAATCCATGTGGTGGTCTTCATTTTGGGATGACGAAATGCCTCAAAAGCAGAACTTTTTTACTTACTAAATTTTCTGTGCTTCAATCAAAGTTATTTATATTTCAGGCTCCGTTGATACATGACATTACTTCGAGCTATTACATTGCACAGCGGGTTGCTTTGGGCACTGTACTCAGAGATGGCACAGGGAGAACTTAACCAGGCTCATGACCAAAATATTAGCATCAGAGAAAGATACTGCCTTTTAAAAAACATTTTTAAGCAAAAATGAAGACATTTTCTTTCATGACAGTAGTTGGTCCATCCGAATTTTTATTCTTTGTTAGAACTTGCAGCATGGGGTAGTCCAGGACAGCTCAGTTTTTGCAACTCCCTGCCCCAGCTAGAGGCAAGCCTGAGCATGTATTCCCAATATGCTCACGCACAAATACACATGTACTATACGTAGGCACAGACAGACAGACAGACATGGATCAACAGGGACAGAAAACAGCACTCAGGCAAACAAAATGGCCTCATGGCCTGTCTCTCCAGTTGCTGGTACTTGCATCTCTGTATGCACACTCACAGACCCCCTCACTCAGGAAAACAGAAATAAGGTTTATTGAGAAGATGGGGCAGACTGGGCTGATGAGGTGCAAGGCACAGCCAGCCAAGTATACTGACCAGCCCCATTTACCCTCTGTTTTCCAAAACTGGTTTCCTCCAAAGCACCTTGAAGCATCCCTTTCCTCACTTTTGGTTCCTCCCCAAAACATCCCATAATAAGCCTTGTCCCTCCAAAAGCTCATTCTTTGGCATCCTGTAATGACACTCCTAGAGCCCTGCCAGCAGTATCGCCCCTCAGTCTGCAAGGTGATGGACAGGATCCTCTCCCATGGACTCACTGATGGGTGTCACTCCTGGCCCACAAGCGATGGCTCCCCCATGACAATCCTTGGAGGAGCTGTGGTAGAGGCTTTGTTCCTCCATCTGGGATTTGGGGCTTTGCCTGCCTGCCCTTCTGCCCCTGTGCTCCTCTGCGTGGGTACAGACGAACCTTTTATCTCATCCCTTATTATAAAACCTTACAACTTGAACATCACTTTTAATTGTGTGTTCAATAATACCATGCCAGCACAGTATTTTAATTCTAGGGGGAAAAAAACCCCAGCCTGAACACAAAAGGCAGGATTAAACTATTTTTCAGCTTCTTTCAAACACACTCACAAAGAGAATACTGCGATGCAGATGCAATTGGAGACAACTGTCAGAAGTGATGCTCAGCCCCACAGCACCGTCCCACATAAGGGGGCTGGTTGGATGGACCCATCCCCTCTGCCATAAGCATCACTTGGGAGCTCAAGCACAGCCCATTCCTCAGTTATGATTCACACAAATGACAAGGACACTTCCTTGCTCGTACCCGGGACTGAGCAATGCTGAGCAAGCTCCCTGCGAGACAAAAGGATCTGTACAAACAGTGACTTCAGGGCCAAAATGATGATTCAGAACAGGAGCTCTGAAAGCCAAAATGACCATCAGTGAGCCAAATATGAGGATGGTCCCAGGCAAATCCATGCAATGAACAGCTCAGACTGTCTGCAGCCTAGAAGGTGAACAGGCAGCTGAGTCTCCTTGGCGTTAACCCATTTCCATCCCTAGCAAGGATCTCAGCAGCTGTAATTTGTCCTACTTTAGTTATCATTGACATTACTTTAAATCTTACAAAGATTATACAGTCTCTCTCCCTGCATTGATCCAGCAGAGAAGATGCTATTCTTAACCACGGTACATCACAGAACAGCACGCTGATGAGCTGTTGAGCCGCAATGGGGAGAGGCATACTGAGATGCTCTCACAACAGAATATTCATGATCACCTTAAATTAAGCAGGCCTGTTAAAAGTGGGACCAATACATGAGGCCCTTGTCCATTCCACCTCTCATCTCAGTATAACTGCTTTCTCCAGTGAAGTGACCTATCTGTCTCTTTATTGCAAAGCTCCAGATATTTCATACATTTTCAGGCTTCCATAAAACACTGGCTGTAGCTCATCCACCTATGCCCTAATATCCTCAACCCTACACACATTTCCTTAGGAAACCCGAAAGAACGAGGTTTAGCATTTCTGTAAATAAACTGATCAACAACATAATTAAAGCAGAGATGGAAACAAGTATAACAAACTTGTCAGGTTTTACACTATGTGTGCTAGCTTTGAAACAAAGAAACATTTTTGGACACTAAAACAAAAGCCATCTAAAACTGCTTACTGGGTAATACCACTGCCTTGGCTCATGAGATTCGTGTGATTTTTCTTTGAGAACACAGTATCAGGAGGGAGCAGCTTCAAGGATTTACAGACCCTCCTGGGAAGGATCATGCTTGTGAGGATTTAAAACTTCAGGCAGCCCTCTTTAAAACAGCAGTGTCAGCTGGGGTTAATCTAAATCACTTTCAACTCAGTAGTTATTGGAAATCTTTTTTAGGTAAGTGTAGCAATCAAATAAGCAAACAAAAAAAGACAGAATGATAATACTAGCCTTGATTAACAGAGAAGACTGATCTTGCATACCAATTCTTTCTATGCCTATCTGCTTTTCTGCTGGCATTGTGATGCAAGGAGAGAGGAAGACCTTCCACCTGCTGACACAAAGGAGTTAAGGACACTGCACCTCTAGTCCCTGAGTGTGGGAGCCTGGGGAAGGGACAACCCTGGCTGCTTTCTGCTTCCCAGCAGGAAGGAAATGTGCTCTGGGTGCTGCATACTGGAGTAGAGGACTATTGGGATTGGATACCATGTTCCTCTGGTCTGGCTGGTACAAAGACCAAGGAGATATAAGGATATTCTCATAGCTATCAGCAGTCATTACCTGTGCTTAATTCTTTAGCTAAATACATTTACATGACATAGTTTTGCAGCCTGATGCTACATCTCATTAATGTATAAACAATACCACTAACTGAAGTTGTTGTGAGGTTGGTGGTGGGGAGGGAGATCCGCTTTGACTTTGAAATCTCTGTAAATACCTTATTTAATTATTTTAAGACCAGACCTAATGTTATCATCATCATCTAATCTGATCTCCGGAATGACAGAGGAGCTTATGCAGAATGTTTTCGGTTTTGCCATGGGATGTGGTAAGACAGACATCCCACATTGCTTTAAAGCTTTTAACATGAGACAAGCAATTCCTCTAATTAATCAGGGGGGCATGTGTTTGTGTCTGTGCACATTACTTTTGTACCTTTACTTCCCAACCATATAACTTGGCGAAGTTAGTGAGCTGTCTGTGCTCATATAGGTAAGTGGTTGTATGATCTGTCAACCTATTAAGTTGCTCCCGAACAAACCACACCTACTTAAGTTTCTGAAATCTCAATATGCAGCAAGTTTTTAAAGCTCAAATTCCTTTAGTAGCTCTCTGAATCTCTTCTAATATTTCAACATACTTTTCAAAGCGTGGGTGCTGGAACCAAGGTAGAGTTTTCCAAAATGGCCTCATTAAGTCCATACACAGGCATCTGGTCCTAACATTCCTATTTGCTTTTTATTTTTATGCCTCCAAAGACTACATCCTTTCTTGTAGCTACAGCACCGCTGCAAGAGCTGATATTCAGCCCTGTTTATTAAGCATTATAAAGCTCTTCACCATATCCTGGAAGGCAACAGAGTCAGTAAGCTATGGTGAGCCTGCCAGGATGACACTTGGGTAGGTTTTGAAGTGACGTGCAACAGGGCTGAAATGCAAACCCCACTGTTCCCCAATGCAAAGTCCTTTGAGATGCCACAGCTGAACTGGGCATCCAATTCCAGTGGAGTCAAGACATTGCTGAATTGGTAAGGTGGAGCTAGCAAATACCACTCCCTGTTTTTTTGGGAAATCTTTTCCAGGCAACAAGAATACAGACTGGCACATCATCTGTGAAAAGATGCTGATCCCCAGTTGCGTCAGGGCACACAAACAAGCTATGGAAGAGTTTTTTCCACTCTTACCTGTGACAGAGCCTCAGATTCTCCCACCCCAGGCTGGTATTTGATAATCACCTTCACCAACTGTACCTTGGGCTGCAGTTTGAGAGGAGGATTCTCCCCCTCTACTCCGCTGTCATGAGACCCCACCTGCAGTGCTGCCTCCAGCTCTGGGGTCCCCAACATACAAAAGATGTGGACTTGTTGGAGCAAGTCCAGAGGACACCACAAACACGATCAGAAGGATGGAGCACCTCTTCTAAGAAGACAGGCTGAGAGAGCTGGGGCTGTTCAGCCTGGAGAAGAGAAAAGCTCTGTGGAGAACTTAGAGTACTTTCCAGTGCCTAAAGGGGGTTGCAAGAAAACTGATGAGGGACTTTTTACAAGGGCCTGTAGTGATATGACAAAGGGGAATGGCTTTAAAGTGAAAGAGGGTAGGATTAGATATTAGGAAGAAATTCTTTACTCTGAGGATGGTGAGGCACTGCCCCAGGTTGCCCAGAGAAGTTGTGGATCCTAGCCCCATCACTAGAAGAATTCAAGACCAGGTTGGATGGGGCTTTGAGCAACCCAGTCTAGTGGAAGGTGTACCTGCCCAAGGCAGGGGGGTTGGAACCAAATGATCTTTAAGGTCCCTTCCAAATCAAACCATTCTATGATGTTAGGATTCACGTTTATTGCTTTAACACGTCTCTCCCCTTGTCCTCTCCGTAAGTCAAAATATAAGGAGGACTGCAGTTAAGCCAGCCAGCTCCCTTCCTCCTCTCCAAACCAAATCAGAGCTAATACACTGTAGTTCAGTTACGGTATGAGAAGTCAGTACTGTGGGAAACTTAAGAGTGGATCAAGAAGCATCTTATCCTGATCTGCAAGTTAAGATACATCAAGTGATAACTGACTCTTTGTTTGTGGATTAAACTGTACAAAAATACTTGGGCACTTGTTGAGCTGAAGGAAAATACAGAAGATTTAGCTCATAATTATTGCAGGCATTGTTTACACAGTTGTGCTTTACAGGATAAATACAAGTATGGGTTTTGGATTTCATGCATTTCAGAGCAGCTTACAACCTCCACTAAGGTTTTACAGATAGAACTCTACTTGCCACCTCCCTGGACATGGGCCCTCTGACCCCGCTGCTATGAAAGTCACAGCCAGCTGGTCTGAAACATCACGTGTGGCTCCTGGGTACTGCTGTCAACATAAACCCTCTGACGACTTCAGGAACTGAGGTTGCTTGTTTAAAAGAGGGATCTCTGAACAGATGAGGGAAGGATGTGCAGGGGAAAGGGGGGACCCAGCCACTGCAACAGGGAAAGCACTGACCCAGGGGCTCCATCCACAAGACTGCCCGGGGGGCTGTTGCTCTTTGGTCTTTCCTCCCCAGCTCTGAAGGGTTATTTTACAAATTGCAAAGCAAAAGCTCATCGAGCTATAAATAAAACATGAAAATATGTGGGGAGGAGGGAATGAAGGGATAAAAGGGTTGAAATAACAAGTTATTTTCAGTCACTAGAGATGACCAGGCAAAACTGACTCACCACTCTTTACTCTATCATTCCCAAACTACATTTATCAAATCCAGATAACAAAAATGCCACATTTATTCCCCTGCCTGCATATCTACTCTCTCCTGGTCTCCCAAACCACAAGTCTGCTCTACTTACACATATGGGATGTGGTTTTCACAGGTATGTTACATGTTAGGTAGAAGAAGCCATGTTGTTTCTAGGCTTATAGGACACCACTAGTTTTCCACAGAGAAAAATTTTATTTTATATAAGGGAGACACTGATGCACTGGAATGCAACTTTCCAACTCCACTGAGCTCTAACATGAATTTCCTGGCAAACAACCAACAAACTCAAACTAGAATCACAATTACGCTTGAAATGAAGATAATTTTTAAAAAGCATCATATGTACTCTACCTTGTCATGATAAGATGCCTTGCTAGACAGGCAAATGTACCTAAATTAGGAAATGGATGATTTATTTTTATTTTTCAAAAGAATGCTAAACTAGTCATCGAAGTATTTCTGAAAAGCTGAGTATAATTACAATTAAGCAAAAACAAGACATTAAATACCCTTAAAATAAATCATACACAAACACACAGAGCTTATTCTAATCTTTAATATAACAGACAATCGACCCAATTCTTCTGTTACTCATAGGGCATTTTAAATCACTGGGAATCTGACAAAGAAGTAATCCACCCCAGCACATTTCCTTGCCCTCTGCTTGGATGAACAATCTCCCTCCAATGCAGATGGAATAAAGCATCAAACTCTACAGCACAAAACACATCCCTATTCTAGGTAATCCAGTTTTGCCAGAATTCAGCTTTGCATCTGCAATTTCTACTGCCATTTCTGACTGGCCCCACTGAGTTAACAGTAAAGCAAAATACTCTGGAACAATTTACATACACAACTGTCATACCAATGATGCTCAACATTGCAGGATGTTACTGCTAGGTAAACAATGGAGCTGGCTTAAACCCTGGAATTTTAGGAGAAGAAAAGTGGTAATTTTTAGAGATGTAAGCAGTAGCAGTATGTATGAACTGCCATGTTGAAGCACAACAGCATATGTTAGCTTTCAGGATCCCAATGAAAATGCAAGCATTAAAGAAGTTATCCTTCCCGATCTCTGTGGTCATTTTATTACATGTTATTTATTTCCCCCAATTCTTCCCCAACCATTGCTAACACTCTTTTCAAATACATCTATCTTTTTTCTATAGTTCTAGGGTTTGCCAGGATGTAGGATAGGAATTTCCCCAGCATTTTCTCATCATTTTTAATCACTTTCACATTGTCTTAGGTAAACACTAGTCAATCTACTGACTGACCATGCTACTTATTTTGAGTTTTGTCCTTTGTAAAGTCACTACAAAACTACTGTGAGTCACTGTTAGTAGAGGAAAACAATTCACCGCAGATATTCAGAAGAAAGCAGTCCTGGCAATTCTTGCTCAGTAATCAACAGATCAAAGTGCACCCTATCTCCTCAGAAATGCCATGGATTCTCGCTTTCCATCAGCCCTCATTTCAGGCCAGTGGAAGGATGGTGCTATGAATAGCATAACACCATCCAGCACTGCATTGCAACAGTAGCAATAAGTAAACAAACTATGACTATTAGAGAAAAAACCCCATTTCATTCTTGGATTCTAGTGCATTACATTTATTCTTTTCTATAGTTCAGATACAAAGTTCAGCTTCCCTTCCTCACCTTACTCTACTTTTCTTTGCCTTTTCAGCAGTGACAGATGAGTACCCTTCAGTTAATTCAGTGCACTTTGCTATCTGTCCTTATCACTACCAAAGTCAACCACTAGAGAGTCCCCTTCAGCTGCGCAGTGACCTGACACTGTTTACAACCTTGTCTGCTTCAAACTGTCCCAGGCATCACTCATGGGCAGAGCAGCCTTCAGCAGCCCAAGGAAGAGCAATCTGGAATTAGGGGGCAACTCTGATTCCATGCGATGCAAAGCACTGGCTAGATGATATACCCGGTACCATTGTATTTGGGATACACAAGAAGACCCCAAAAACACATTAAAACTTTTGAGAGATTCAATAATACAAATATGGCTCGTCCCACACCAAAACACTAGATGAAAATGTATCCTGCACCAAAAATAGAGTATGAACTGGATATTGAAAAAACACCTGCTAGCTGCCACCTCAAATATTTGGATGGAGTGCTTCTGTAGACGTCCTGAGCCGATCTCTTGCATTTCAAGCCTCACCGATTTGTGCTATTGCCATTATTGGTCACAGTGCTTTGTTTTCATTTCTGTGCACAAAACAAGAGGAATGCAGAACAGCACGAGCAGCCCCACAAGAAGGCATAATTTCAGCACACAGAAATTGTGATGCTTATAACTTTTCTCTGATGCATATATATACTAGAGCCATATCATGCTTTTGTTTCACCTTGATTTTTAAACCCAGAACAAGGATTTTGCTCTGAAAACATTTCATTCCCTGCTGTTACAAGAACTTCTGTCAGGAGCATCTGCTTTATTATCTGAATTTGCAGTGGAGGCATATTTACATAGAAATGAGCTTATCTGTACATCTCAGAGAGTGAAAACAGTTAGGGGTAGAAAAGCACTCAGGTTTCAGTTGAACAGCAAAGGCCTAGCCATGAAAGAGTCAACAAAACAGAGCCTCTAACATACTTTAATCTTCCCTTCTTTACTGTAACCCTCTAGATGTAACAGCCCTTTGATATTCAATTCTACCACTAATTCAATTTCCATGGGTTTTTTCCACCACTGACTGACCACACAAACCATAGTCCCCCAAAACAAGCATGTACAGCACTGGGCAAACCAGGCATTTAGAACCATGGCTGCCTGCACCGAGATATGAACTTATTGCTCCCAATCCCCTGGTGCTAAAACAGTTTCCACCAGACCATGACACACACAAGTGAGCAAATCTTATTAAATTTAATCAGGCCAGTACTTGGGGGAGCCATCTTAATCAGAAAGGGATTTAATGAAAAGCCACAACGCCAATGAATACTCTTTAATTACGACTGACTAATATTTATCCACAAAGAGGAATTTGTTTCAGGATTAGTCTGAGACCTGGAAGAAGCCAAAGACATCAATTTAATAATGGAATGCCTAATTAAAGTATAATGGAAACCTAATTGTGATATACTGCTTTGTAGTGCACATGATTTATTTAGAACAATTGCTTTTCACTGGGCTCATTAGGGAAAGTTAAACAAAACACAATAGTAAAAAAGAGAGAGGGAAAAACAGACACACTGAAACTTCCAAGATGATTATAATCAGCTGATGAAAGACAGTGACATATTTGTCAGATAAAGCACTGCCATCCCTCCACAGGCTGTGATTAAAATTTCTAAAAAGGACAATGATTATATAGTTCCTTCACTCCATAACGATGCAGGATCAGACCCAAACCCTAGTGCAGCTACTTGGTGGAGCTACTCTGATGGAAAGGATCCATAAAGCTGAAGGGTCTGATGGCCTTTGGATCTTGCCCACGCCCAGAAACCTCACATAACACATGCACTCTCCCAACAACTATGGAAGGAGAGAGGAAAACCAGTGCAGACCCCTCCAGCCCTTCCTACCTGCAGCCTGCAGGTACGACTGACTGCTCTTGATCAGGATGCACTTCTTTAAGAAGGGGTAGTCCTACAGGTATCCATGGCACATAAGTGAACCTCTCCTATTTTTTTTTTTCCTAAATCAAAAACAAAAATCTGCTTAACCCATTCTTATTGTAAAACCAAACATCTTTCTGATTGCATCCTGATGGCACTGGCATGGTGGTCCCCCCAGGACACTGGGCTAGCTGCTACCCTCTCATTCACTCAAGCCAAGGTGAAGGACATGCACTGTTTATCCTGCATCACATTTCTAGAGTGTCATTGCAAGCAGTGTTTCCTCTCTTCCCTTGTAAAATGCTAGGAAAGATGAAGGAGGTGCTCGTTTGTCCTGCTGTGCCCTGCAGGAAATAGACACAGGGAGGTCCAGGAGAAGATGAGCTTCCTCTGACAGTGACTGCTGCAACCACTGAACAATGCCCGTAGCTCCAGCTCAGTTATATTTAATTGGTGATGTGAGAATGGCTGTACCAACAGAAGCTGTCATGACAGTGCCACAGAGAAGACAAAGGGATGCTACATGCCATGGGATCTGTGAAAACAGAGCACCATGGCCGTAAAGGTGAATGAGGGATTGCAGCAATTTTAAATGCACAGCAACAAAAAGGTCTGTCTCTAGAGATAAAATGATTTGCTAATTTTTTTTGCAACTATTGCTGTTCATAGTCATGCTTAGAAAAATTATACTAAAGTCAATCCCTTGAACAAAAATGAGCAAAGACTGCTGAGAGTGCCTGGACAGTCATTTCTGTGCCCAGCCAGAAGCTGAATTCTGGGCACCCATCTTGTATTTGCACTTGTGTGATGCTTATCCGTCTGCCAGCCTGAGAAGCAAAAACTGAATTCCTACTGCAAGGACAGCAAAAGAGTCAGACACAGGCCAGCAGTTCATCCTCAGATCTGGTCTCAGTACTAAAAGAACAGGGCTGAGAAAGAGCCAGTATGCAGTGGCCCAGCACTGAGCCCAATGTGCTGCTCTGCTCAAGGCAAAGACAACCAGGTTTGGGGTTATACTCTAAGCTTTGTACCTTCACATTAAAGACATGTGCAGCAGTGGTCTGCTCGCTTTTATACCGACAGAAGGCAATCTCATGCTGGGAGCTGAAATCACAGATGAGAAATGTTGTAAATCCTTGTTGTACAGGCATCTTTGAACAGAAGTCTAAAACTGGTTTCCTAAAAACATCTGCTATAAACTTCCATCTCTGAACTCCAGTGGAACATTTAACTCCACTGGCACTGCATGCTAGAAAGCTCTGAAAGCATTATTACTAATGTTTTTAACACTGTTTTTTGACACAAATATGAATATGTACATAACTAAACCACAATGAATAGAATCAACTTAGGCAGTTCAGTTTATTTCATAGGAATTACAGAAACAAATGGCCTGCAATTTAAAAACCCCATTGTTGTCAGCACACAATTGTTTTCTCTAAATATTTTAACTTGAGGAAAAATTAAGCCCCCTAAATTTCACACAGTGCATTGAGAGGACAATGGCTAATTAAGGGGAGAAACTATGTGTCACAGCAGAAAATCCTTCTGAGCTATGTTTTCCACAAATACACTTTGCTACCTCTAACATATTTGAGTTCAGAAACACTTTCCCTCAAGATGGTCTGAACAATATATCTGCATATTGCTCCCCTGAGGCTTCTCACTGAAAGCACAAGAGACATTACATAGTCCTCACTCCACAGCTTCTTCCACTGGAGGATCCCAAGGTGAATCGGAACAGCAAACAGATCGGAAACACACAAGTTGGGAAAACATACCAGAAAGCTCCATGTTCCTTGGAAGACCTTCGCTATTTTCCCTCAAGTACTTGTGTACATAACACTGGTCACTACAATCAACATCCAGCCTCGCTATTCTCCACACTCTGTCTCAATGGCCATGAACAAGCTACACACCAGCTGCACAGACTTCAGGTGAAGACTGCTATTCTCACTCATATTCGGTCTATGGACACGAAGAACTGTGGAGAGTTTCAGCCAAGACAGAAAGGACAAGAGCCCTTCTGAACACCAGTAAACACACCAACACCTCTGCTCTGAATGAACGAAAATCAATGAAGAGACCTGGCCCAGGGCTGGTGGAAAACTCTGAACTGCCTGCAGTAAGGCTTTGCCATGGTACAGTACTATATCTCCATCAGACAGGAGCAACTGGATGTCTCCCATGTTCCATCCCACTGGGAAGGAAAAAGGGCATCCTTACAAATGGGAACAAAGAAGTTGCCACTGGTTCACAGGGCAGGTCAACAAAGGAGGTGAGAGAGTTCAAATTTATCTGAAGAGCATAATCTCTCCTCTGGAGAACAGTTAAAGTTAGACTTTTCAAGAGCTGCTGAATGATGAACTACCACTTGGTCTTTAAAAAATAAACAACGGGGTGATGAAAAATCCAGTGTAGCAAAGACAATTTAGCTCTAAGAGGTAATTCTGGCCAAAACCTTTCTCTCTGTGGGCAAACACATGCCAAGGAGACCTTCAGTAGCTTTGATTTACTTTTTGAAACATGGAACACGTGGAATATTGAAACCAAAAGTCCACCACTCAGTGTATTTTCTGCCTAAGCAATGATGGCACAAACTAACTCCCACAAACTCTTCCATCTGTCCTGCTTCAAAGAGCATTAAAAAAAGTAAACTCACCAAACAATAAGCAATTATAGCATGAATATCTGTGGAACTACACATAATTAGCGACTGAAGCAAAAGAAATGCAAACCAAAAAGTAAGATCTATTTTTATTCTCCCAAAGCCATGTCAACGTAGTCATAAGTCCATTAAGTGGTGACAGCAACTTTAACTATGTTGCTCTATCATTGAAATGGCCTTTCAAATGTCCAGGCTATAACAGAATTCATTTGACAAACTAACGACAATTGTCCAAACACGTGCAGTAACTTGTGTTTAAGTGGCCTGCACACCAAAGTGACAAATTCTTTGATTAGTTTATAAGATATATTGTAAGTCAAATCAAAACACAGTGTTAGAAGAGTGAATATGCTGCTGCAATAACAACTAACGTCTCAGGTTACAAATGGAATATTTTTCTAGATCAGTCTGTGATCTGAGAAGTCGTCATAGTATCACTCCACTCACCAACTGCAGACGTGAATGAATAATTCTATCCATAGAGTAAAACCCTGGCACACTTTGGCATTTCAAATTAACTAGTACATTGAGTTATGGTACTGCCTGTGATGAAATAACATTGTAGGCAAGAGCCCCAATATGGAAATGAATTGGCTACTGTCCATCTCTGTTCACTGACTTTCAAAAAACCTCTCCCTCGACACCAAGAGTGAAAAATAAGGTATGAACATGTTTTTAGACTCATTGGTAAATTATCTTACCTAATCTGAAATAGGAAACTTATGGAGGTCTGGAATGCTGTCAAACTTTACTGTATTCACACCTTTTAAGCTATTTTGGCTACTTCTCAGTTACAATTACAGGGCACATTTCTATACTGCTCCCTGTAGTATACATGTTCAAGAGAACCAGCAGAGATGTACACAGGAGTAGACTGATACAGCTACATCTACGCTGCTCTACTGGCAGTCTCAGGGCAGGCATGAGGCCAAACTCATTATCTGTTCCTAGTTACTTACCAAGAGCATCCTCCTTGGGCTAGCTGCAGAGAAGTCCTGCTGGGATTCCCAGAAGGAAAACTTCAGATGTGTCCAGTGCTTAGGAAAAAAACCCTCCTTTATTTGTTGGATTGGGACTTGGTGGTCTCTGTCATCTCCAGCCAGGTTAACGTCAGCAAGGGTACATACATTACCCAAGGTCCTTCACAGAAAGGCCTTGGTACCACCTGCACGTGGGGGCTCAGTGGGATTTGTTCAGTGCCTCAGGTGATAGTGTCTGCCAGGGTAGAACAGGAAGACTGTACTGCTGAGTGCTGTCACTTGCCCAGACACAAGTGTGTCATCAGAGCCCTCTAGCTGAGCACAGCACTCCTGAGTCAGGCAGCTCCATCAGCAGTGGGTACGGAAAAGTCCAGATCCTGTACTTTGGGTTTACCATCTGCAATAGAAGTAAACAGCCCATCCATCTATAGATACCACAGGCACACTAAAACATAATTAGAGTCTATATAGCTCTTTGAAAAACATACAAGAGTGCTAGGACTCTTAAAAAAGAATTATATAAAATAAAAGGGAAAAAGACAGATGAACAATCACCTTCTCTTGTTTTCAAGAGAAAATAAGTGTGGCAGAAGACACACTTCTACTGCCGATGGTTGAACTAAAAATATGACGTACAATTTTGAAGTATGCTATAAAACAAGAAATGTATCCCCTAAAGCAAGATGAAGATGACTAAATGCTGAGGAAGTGCATATCATCAAGGAAGGATTCCAAAACTGAGAAGTCCCTCATTTTGTCCTGACATCAGCAGGACCCCAACTAAAAATGTTGATCAGCTACAGCTGACCTATGCAGATGCTTCTGATTTACTACACATTGCTTTCCCTTCATGATCTATCATCTGAAAATGTTAGCCAGTAACAATACCTCTCTCATTTTTAAATACTGAAAAAGGAACCAGCAGACCAAAATACCAGTAAATGCATGATGCCCTGAATTCCTGACTCTTAAGTATACATTCTCAAAGGGCTGTTTTAAGAAAATATTTACTCTTTGGTTGTTATGGTGATCATCTTTTCACAGCAGTTTATAAAAATAGGAATGGCTAAAAATAAAAATCCAAAAGAACCTAAGGCACTAAAAAGGAATATGGCATGCAGATTTGTCTGCTTCAGAATAAATCTGCATATAGTGTCCTGCAGCAGCACGTTTTACAAAGGGAATTAAAGCCATGAAATTAACATTTTAATGAAGTAGAGAGACCATTGACGTCAGGACTACTCACTGATTGTTGCTTCCAGGTGGCCTAATGAGATGAAAATGAAGTTTATATCTTCAGCTAGTCTAAGCCAGGCTTGTTTTGTGACTGTGATTGAATTTAAATGAGAAGATACTGCTGTGTGCAAACATGTCTAGGCTGGTAAGTAGCCTTATCAAATCTAGGCATAATAAATGCTTGATTTTAAATATTTTATGTTAAGAAAAAGGATTTCAGTCTTCCTTTCACAATTCAACATAAATGCAAAGCCAAAGTCTATAATTAATTGTATAGCATGCCACAGCTTTTGTACTGGTTGCTCCAGGAATTCCCATATAAAATTTTTACTTCAAGATGTGCTCGTTTATCTATCCAGACACAAAAAGCATTCTGCTTATGAATGTGAAATAGGAAACTGTAAATCCAACATAGCCTGTGGATAACCCACAGTGTGATGTTTTGGCACCAGAGGCATGTCAGACATTAAGGTACAGTGATGGAAATACGAGACCATCATGTATTGTGAAACACAATAAACACAATAAAAAAGGAACTGCAGCACATCATAAATTCTGTGTTCCTAAATGCCACTGAGAGCACTGCATTTCATTTTCTGTCTTCGCTATACATAGTGAATAGCCATGTATAAATGTTTTTCATTATTTTTTATTAGAGGAATGAATCGATACTGGTTTTGCATTAAATACCATATTTCTACTTAGAGAACAAGACAACCATCCTGCTGGGGACATACCCTCACAATTCCTGGGAAATCCTGTGCATAGTTTAGTAAAATTTCACTTTCTACCCCTTGATATAATATCAAAAAATAAATAAAAAACCTAACCCAAAGCCAGACTCAGTTTGCAGGACTATGTGTATTCTTTAGGTCCAATTCTCACTTCATTCCTGAGTTCACACATCTGTGAAGTAGTCTTCAACAGTCCTAATTTCTCACTTCCTAAGATGTCCTGACATGCAATCTGCTACTGCTGTTATAATTGATCAGCAGTAGAGACTGGAGCAGGGCTAGAGAAACACTGAAAATAACCTGACTGACCCTCCAACTCAGCTCTTCTCCTGAGTCTGTTACCTAGAGATAAAGAATAGCTATGAGGGTATTTATTTTAGGTATTCTCTATTTTGTCCATTATAAAATACATAGTTAGGTTCATAGCAAGAAAAAAGGTAGCCCATCAACAGCTCTTTGCTCTTTTTAAAATCTAAAAACTTCACAGGAAACCACTACTATGGAAAACCCCTTGTTTCTCTGCAAGAGGAGGCTACTAATGTTTACTACTTTTAGCAGATTGCTTGTAAGCCTTTTATAGACATCAGCTTCCCAGGCAAGATGCATCTCTGGATACATTATGTATATTTACATTCCTATTTTTTTCCTTCCTTTTTTTCCTTGTCCCCATGGGAACAAGGACTGTTGCACATGGATTACGTTTAAGGATTCAGCAACTAGGTTCAAAGAATGGCCCCTCTAATAATTTAACAGTCATACCATGCCTTAGCTACCCCTGATCCCTACACAGCATGGCCAAACAATCTTTGTGGCTGTCGAGGTGGAGATTTTCCTGTTTGAGATCTTGAGAAAGCTGGGGAAGGGCTTTCTACAAGGGCACATAGTGACAGGACAAGGAGCAATGGCTTTAAACCAAAAGAGGGCAGGTTTAGATTAGATATTAGGAAGAAATTCTTTACTGAGAGGGTAGTGAGGCACTGGCACGAGTTCCCTGGAGAAGCTGTGGCTGCTCCACCCCTGGAAGTGTCCAAGGCCAGGTTGGATGGGGCTTTGAGGAATCTGGTGTAGTGAAAAGTGTCCCTGCCCAAGGCAAGGAGGTTGGAACTAGACAAACTTTAAGGTCCCTTCAACCCAGACCGTTCCATGTTTCTTTGATCTTACCAGGTATGAGGCACAGAGAGACTGTTTGGAAGGACTTCATCAAATGTGCTCCATGCCCTGCTTTAGGAGCTCATATGCAGGGAAAGGGACTGCTTGAAACAGGAGGTACAGCTGGCAGACACATATTTGAGATACTCTTGCATCATCAGCAAAATAACCCATGTTCTCACAGGCAAATAAACACATCTGAGCTCAGGACCGCTCTCTGGCCCCTGGGAATACCTTGAATATGGAACCTTCCGATCCAGTGCTTGTGCTACTTTAATTGTTGAGACAACTGTCCTGGACAGAGGGATAGACATAAACGTGAGTGTTTAGTATGCTACCAAACCAGATGAGTAGCCTGTTCAGTGTGATAGTAAACACCTTCTTCTACAAAAGGAGGTTTTAAGCCACTTTTATTCTTGGGATGCAGGTGATACAGCAAAACCAATCCAATAACAACCCACTTCTGAAAGGATTTATCTTGCTGTCTCCTGACCCACACTGGATGATCCCTTTGCTCCCCTTGATGCTGCAGTGAGTCTCTTCAGCACATGGAGCCAGCAGAAGCTAACTGTGCCAAAGAGCTGTATTGGGGCTGCTGGAGAATCTGGACCCCTCACTATCCATGGAAATGGGACACAGGTATTCCCACTGTTAGCCCGAGGAGTCAGGAGAGCTCATCAGGCTGGACTGGACACTATACACACAGTATGTTTTCTGATTAGAAACCTTTTCCTTCATCCACCAAAGAGGATAAGCACTCTCCATTTCCCCTACCCATCCCAGATGTGGGTGCAGGCTTGTCTTCTTGAGGCAGAAGACCCAACCTGCAGCTCACATCTGTTGTGCCGGTAAGATGCAAAAGCAAGATTACACAGAACACAGTGTCCTCCTGCAATTCATATGAATTCCAGGCCAAAGGTTGGAACATTTTTTCTTCATTATTCTACCACTGCCTAGAGTAGCACTTTCCTCTGTTAGTTGCTATTGCCTAGAATAGCATCTGGAACAACTTAGGTAGCCAGAGGAGAGTAACAGACATGAGCTCAGTGTGTTCCCAGGACCTGATTTTCAGAGATACAACACACCTGCAGCTTTCAGCAAATCCATTACAGAGCTAAAGAACTCAAAGCTATCTGAAAAAATCAAGCCCATGCTGCTTAAACCCTCTCAGGATGTATGCCACTGCTTTCTACACACCAGCTAAATGCTCCAGAGACTTACAAACATTTGCTCCAAGTATGGATTCAGCCTGGGAGGTGACAAAGACATGAATAATCTCAGCAAGAGCCACATCCGAGAAGGATGTTCACAAATTCCTGGCTAGGAACAGATGGAAAAAACAAAGGCATGGAATCACAGCTGTTCCTTTTCTGAAATGGTGAAGGACCCAAGAGGACCTCCAAGCTACAAACTCCACCAGAAGTGAGCGGCACACCCTCCCTCCTCCCTCCAGAGGTGTAGGCACTCACTCCACCCCTGCAGACAAACACACTCTGCCCAGCAGGTACACACGTCACTGCCACTCAGACCCAAATTTCTGCACCGCTGACAAAACACAAAAGAGTTTTGATTACAGAATAGGTACATGCCTTACACACTTTATCACAAACATCCCCAAACTAGCTAAGAAGAAAATAGCAATGATGTACTCATGATGTGATAAAATTGTGGAGTTTAACACTTTTTAATCCCTCCCCCAATACTGTTATGCATTTGTTCATCTAGAACAGCAACAGTTCCAGCATATTCCTGAAGTTAAAAACTTCCAGGGAAGTCCATATTAAACATCACCCTGTGCCATCAGCTCTGACACCTTCACACACACAAAAAGCTTCCTGTCGTCAATAGGAGATATTCAAAAGAGGGTGCAGTGTCTCAAGGGAAAAGCAGAAATAAGACTGGGCTAGGCCACCATCTCCAGATGTGCATAGTTCTAAAGTCTTGGATTTTTGAATTTTACAGATTCCATCTTAAAAGCAAAACAAAAGCCCAAGCAGAAAAAACAAGTGGAATAGTTTTTTATTCCCTTTGACTAGCAGAAAAACGCCAGAACTGACTTGAATTTCTAATTTTGGGTTTGGAGGTTCTTTGGTTTTGGGGTTTTTTGTGGGTTGTTGTTGGGTTTTTTCCCCCCCTAAACCGAGGGTCTGTGTTTCAATACAACAATTTCTACATGGTGTTTCCTGCCTCTCATCAGTTCCCCAACTCTTGATCTTGAGTGATGGGGAACTGAAAAGACACGTATATTCCTTATTACACTGCAAGATGCTTAAAGCTCTGTCTATGGCATATTGAACTGATATTGTCTTAGTAAACGACACACTTCTGGCTTTCGCTGCTTTTCAATTTCAAAAATAGGGATTCCTACTGAAGGCTTAATACATACATTTGTAAACTGACAGATCAAACAGTGCTAACACTTGATGCATCATAATTATTTCTGTTACAGACAGCATTGCTGAAGACGAGTAAGCATGTTTTCTTTTTTTTTTTTTTTTTAAAGAGAAAAAACAACCCCTGCTTTGCCTAGTCCTTCAATCTTGCTTCCTTGACTTTATACTGTTTTGACAAAGTGCTTGACCAAAGAATTAACTGCAGAAACAGTAACCAAATCCCACCTCAGGTCACTCATAAGAAATTATGTAAGGCGTGTATGTATTCAGTAATAAAACTCTGCGTAAGCAACCCTGCAGAAAATTGGTTCAGACAAAGAAAAAGAGATTTGCCATCAAAGGGGCATGAAAAAGACAAGCCTCAACTAGACATAGCCACTCTTCTCCATGGCTTTTGTTACAGCTAAGAAAAAGTAGTTACAAAACAATGTTTAACACATTTTCTCAAAACCAGATTGTAGTCTGTGCACTTAACATTTGGAATTTGCAGTATTTTAGGAGACAGGAGTATTTTCTCCACCCACAATGTGTACAAAAAATATGCATGCTTAAGCCTAATTATATTTTCTGCCTTTATGAAATGCAACTAGAGTTCCCATCCTAAATTACACCCAGGATTCTTTATTATAAATGTCGTGACTCACCCCTGTATTTGCAATCTGCCAAGAACTGCTTACTGCAGTCAAGTGCATGGCAGGCACATTACTGGCAACACTGCACGTGAATTACCTCAGTCCCTCCTCTCCCACCCACCACCCTAATCTCTGAAGTGTTAAAGTTCAAAGATACTTCATGCTGCCTTTTGGGATTGCTTCCACCACGCGCCAAATAAGCCAAGTTTTGTATGGAAACAATTTTCTTTCAGGGAGGATTCATATCTTTTTGTGTGCTTATCATGTATTCACTGGGCTTGGCAGACATGAGTCAAATGTTTGAGTCCTGGTTGGAACATGCAGTAGGTTATTATAATGCAATTCATTACAACAACTTTCAGCTTTAAGGATGAATCTCAAAACAATCCAGTGGGTTCCAGGAGGCTCTTCCTAGGACAGAAGACATGATTTATCTTTAAAAATACCCTGACCAATTGCTGAAATGTTTGGTTCGAGTTTTTTAAGTAGTTTCTGTGATGTTTCACTTCCTGCTTCTGGAAATTAGCTTGTAAGTGTAGGAGACCCACGTTTTTTCTGTTGCTTAACTGAAGTACTCAACAGTTTAAGGACTCAAACACAACTTGAGTTTGTAATTTTCCATTTCTCAAGTGGAAACAAGATCACACAACTATATGGTATGTTCAGTTCTTGTTTCATGCACAGAATTGCAATTAAATGTTAATCTCATACATTTAGAGAGATCAACCAAGGTTTCAGAAAAGCTTTTTTTTTTAAATTCCACTCCAAAACAGAAAGGAAAGGGGCTATTTGGAAAAAAAAATGCAGCCATTCTCAATTGAAAATTATTGTGTTGCATTTGGTGAGGTCAAAACCTGCATTCCTTAACCACATTATAGCACTGGATGTCCTGTGTGTGAAAAAGACGCCAACTCAGGGACTACACAAAAAGATGGCTGATTTTGGTTTAGAGAGAAAGGCAAAGACAAATATAAAATCTTTGGCAGTGTGGAGTTATATTTTCCATATACCAAAACCCACTAAATTAGCCTAAAAAAGAATGTAACTAGAGTTTTAAAAATCTACTATTAAAAATATCGACTGCTGATCTGGAAAACTACATATGTCTATATATATGTGTGTGTTTTATATCTATTATATATATATATATATAGCTGTATCTGTTTATCTACATGTCTTAAAAATGCAACTTGAAGGTTTTTATTCCTGTGGTTTTAGAGTGAAAAATTATTCAAATTGAACAGAAAGTGACTACTGACAGCATTTTATTAAATGTGCAAAATACATTTGGAGGAAAAACACAATAAAACAGGAATGAGGCTTTTTTTTTTAGTTGACAGGGTAACTAATAAAATATATTGTGTTTCAACATGTTTGAAAGAAAGAAGATGCCTGCAGAAGATGAATTACATAAAGAATGCTGTTTAGGTTTCATACAAATTGCTTTATTTTTATTTTCAGAAACCTAATGTACTAACAGTCCTGAAATCAGATGTGCATAACTTGCCCTGTGTATTTGTGCAGTCCCTGGACCACAAATGAAATTGCTAGATTAGGATCTCAGATTTAAAGAACCTCCTTTAACCTCTCGTACCTGTTTATTCACACGCACAGTCACCGGTGCCTTGAACAGTTTACAACCCCTCTGTGTACGCTTATTAATTTTCCCTGTGCCAGCTATATCTTTCATTTCTCCTTCTTTCCTGCAATCCACAAACCACACTCTGTGCGAGCAGAGGAAGCCATGGAGGGGCCAAATGTGATTGCTGAGGCAGTAAGTGCATAAGAGAAGCCCCGCATGACACAGCAGAGCATTGTATAACGTGGTACTCTCTCCTCACATATATTTGATTTTCTTGGACAACACATGAGGAATGAGGAATACAGATCCCATGCCACTGGTTGTTTGCACATGCAGTTGCTGTACCAGGACACAGGTCAGGTGAGTGCACACACAGACATTTTGGAAACCACATCTGCATACTCCGACCTACAGAGTTTGCTGTAAGCCCAACTATCTTTAGTGCTATAATTTTTAAAACCAGCACTAAAGGTTATTTTGATAGATTTGACTTAGCTTATGATTAAAAGTATTACCTCTAACATTTACCAAAAAAGACTCCTAAATCTTTGTTTTTTAAAATCTGCCAGTGAAGCAAGGAAAGCCTTAGCTTTTTTTACAGTTCTGAATTGAAAAGATTTAAAAAAAGATAATACTTTTAAAGTTGCGTCTCACAGACCCTTAGTCCTCACTAGAAAATGTTTATATAACATTTCCAAGTTATTCTATGTTGATATATAGACCCTGAATTTTATTAACAGAATTTGGCGTGATCAAAATCCCAGTAGGGTATGCTGACACTGCTCTCCCTCCAGCTGCTCCTCTCCATCTGAAACATTCTCCAGTCCATAAACAGGAAAAACTACTAAGAAGCCGACAGCATCATATGCTGCAGACACATGTATCCCTGCAAACGTGCAGTTTACAATATCAACAGCTGCATGGAAAAAAACACCCAGAAAACAAAGAGGAACATTTCATAACAAGACTAAAAAACCCCGAAACCTTAACAATTAAACAGTTTTTCATTGAAGAACTGAAGCTTATTACAAATATCCTGTCTAAAAGTATCAGATTGTCCAGATGCAGAAACAAAGATAATATACAAAGACAGATGTCACTCTGAAGATGGTGCTGCATGCAAAAATGTCCATTTTCTCATCTACTAAAACACAACAAGGGGTGTGCAGGAGGTGGAACCTTTCTGCCAAATGGACAGAGCAGAAAAAGAATTTCAATATGGGATCTGTCCAGAGATAGAGGTCAGAGAGAAGAGAAGGGAGAAAAGGTCACATTCAAGCTTTTAATAGGCAATAACATTTTTTGGAGGATATAATTCCAAAACTATTTGGCAAAACTTCAGGACATCCATCAGCACAAGCAAAATGAGGGTCAGTTGGCTATTCTGTGAAATATTGAGCATTTTGTGAGTCATAAATTTAATAAAATGTGGATGTGCTAAATTTACTCCACTCCCAAGTCACACCCTTTTTTGGTAACCTCTGTCCATGATATTCTTCAATGCATCAATAATGGGAACCCTCCAAAAAAACTAAACTCAAAGGAATTAGGACTGAATAAAACCAGACAATACATGCATACTTAAGTCCCATTTAAGGTTACAAAAGAATAGGGTAAAAACTTCAGACACACACAAAAAAAAGGCCCGATATGTTGTTTTTGCTATAGGGTTGTAATTAGTGATGGGAGAACCAACATTTCACAAGGCTCCCATAGTTAAAGGATCAGAAGCTCACGAATAGTTTTGCTAGCCTCTGACAGACATTTTGTAGCTATTTTATTGAAAATCTCATTTTTAAACTAGGCCCTTTCCCCACATACCTGGTACATGACACCACAGTGCTGCAGAACGTGTCCCTTCAGTCTGTCTGTCCGCGATCTCACTGCTCCAGCTCACAAAGTAAATTTTGCTAGACACAGATTCATAACATGGACAAATCCATGTTCCTATCTGTAGCAAACCAGTAATGACCTAAGCAGACTCAGAGCATTTACACCTTTAGGTGATAGGCTGATCATTCCACAATATCTTTGGTTCTTGTATCTCTCCCTGAAGCAGCTGCTGAAGGTGTTTGGATACTAGTGATTTTACTTTCCTTTAAAAGAATACATCTTCAGTGGACAGTGCTCTGCTTCCTGAAGCCTTCAAAGGGAGCATGGGAGACTTGCTGCTACCCCATCCCTTGGCAATATTCTGCCTGAAGCCTCTTGTCTTTTTATTTTGATTGCAAGTTCTTTGGTTCAGCATTCAAAATTACAGTGGAATGGAGGAAGAACTATTGCTATATAAAAAATCACAGAGCAATCTGCCCCAAACGGGCCAGACTTCACAAGTTACTAAGAAGTGGAGACTCAGCCACAATTTGCAAAGGGCCTCATGGATATGCACCACTGCAGTTTTAAACCATGCCTGTAATAAAGTCAGTAGTGGCAAAGGGACAATCTGTGGATCCCAATACATTCACTACCTACAAACTAGCATGAGTCATGAAGAAAACACTGGGTGGAGTGGGAAGGCAGGGGAAGCAAGACCTAATTCAAGAAACCACCAAACAGAAGCTTTAACTCAACCAACACTTACATGCTCCCTTTTCAGGAAAACGAGAGAAAAAAGAGGACAGGAGGCTAAATAGAACTGAAACTGGCAAAAAGTCAGGTTCCCAAATAAATCTTCATGTAAGAAACTGTATCAAAACCAGGAATGGATTAATGGACCTTTAAAGACATTGTTTTAAGGAAACCCTTCCCTGGCTGAAGCTGAATTTCAAATTCCAGCCAAGAAAGAAAACAAGAAAGTGTCTCTTTTTCTTGGAAATTCAGAGGAGAAAATAGGTTATCACTGTTTTACAAGGATGATTTAGCCTGTCTTTTGTTGTCTTTCGTTGTCTTTCAAAAAACACATTTGTTTTTATATTCACTTATTACAACTGACTGCATATTTCCTCAGGAGTTTTAATTCATCAGATGTTCTCAGAGAAGCTACAGCAGTCAGTACAAAATGAACTGATTTCTTAAATTGCCAGAACAACAGTCATCACAGGTGACAGGATTTGTATCACAGATACACATTAATTACTCTTCAAATCTTCAAAGCAATCTTCTGAAAATACTCCTGCTTAAACTCTTGGGATGGTCAAGAAAAAAGGCACTTGCTCCTAAGACAGTGCCTGCAGACAGGTAGGCTCCCATTGTTTCCCTGAATTTGGCTGCACCCAGAGGTTCAGCCTTTACAGCTCCTTTTAAAATACTCGTGTTAAATTACACAATCTCTTGCACAAACATCACTAAAATTGCAACTGCTGGTAAGGCTACCAAACAATCTCATTACAGTTTAAAAAGTTCTTTTGTTTCCATCTAAGGGCTTTTGTTTGTTTGTCTTGGGAGAGGAGGATATTTGATTAGTTTAGAATGATCCTGCCTCACATGAAGTACAGCAGGCCATGTCGTGATTTTATCAAAGCCATTTCTTTATTATTGTCATTCCAACACACAAGCCACTGCTGCCTTATTAATTTCAAGCTAAGTAGTTTTAAATACAGGATAATAGCCACATTTAGTGGAACACTTAAGTTTCTTTTCTTATGATTCCTGTTGTTTAAAAAGCAAAATAGGAATTAAATCAAACTATATCCATAATATTTGTATATGAAAGAGCACATATAAAACAAAAACAAGTGATGAAGCTCCATAAATTCTCCATAAATCCATAAAAGATACATAAGTATCTTATTTCTAACACATTCATTTTCAAAGAGAGACTAATCTGGAAATGGAGACTATCAGTATTTTACCGAACTTATTTTATATCAAGCAGGGTGGTTTTGTTAAGCTTATAAAAAAACCCTTGGAAAAAAAAAAAAAAACCAACACCCACCCAACCTAAAATATACCATACAAAAGAAAAGTGTTTACCTGTTCCTTGTTAAATATTTATAAGGAATTGCATTGCCAGGTTGGATGGGGCTTTGAGCAACCTGGTCTAGTGGAAAGTGTCCCTGCCCATGGCAGGGGGATGAAACTAAATGATCTTTAAGGTCCCTTCCAACCCAAACCTTTCTATGTGTCTACAATTCAATACTTTTTGGCACCCAATACGGGGCTCCAAGAGTTTGAGACAGTAACAGACTGACCAGAGAGTATAAGAAGGCATTTATACTCGTTAACAGCTGTGGGTCAGGATATTGATTCATCTGTATCAACAAGACATAAGCAATTTAAAAAAGCAATGTTGACACCTAATATTCAAGCTGACTTCTAATGAATTCATGTTTTTTCCTCAATCAATACTAATAAACCATTAAATTCTCAGCAACCTCTGCCTGTATACAGAGGCAGACAGCAAATACTAAATTTCATGAGATGATGGTCTACTGGAGAAAGAAAGAACAGTATCCCAGAAAATGGTGAGTGTGCTAGGTTTACCAATTTATTCTGTAGCCCAATGAATGTATGAGTGCAAGGAGAAGGTTTGCAGAGATCTGGACTCTTCATGTGCCTACCTCCCACAAAAGTAAAAATGTTCACTACCCCGAGGTCTTCCCAGATGCATCAAACTGAGTCAGGCACCTATTCATATATGTAAGAATCAATTATTTTCTTTTGCCCACTGGTCAGATTACCCTGCTGCTTTAGGGTCAAGCTGCAGCACTTGAGCCAGCATTCTCCACTGTCATCAAAATGAAACAGCTTCATCCACCTCCCTCACTTTCTGGCTCTGGCATTCCAGGTTTGCTCCTTCCCCCTACGACCAGTGCTACGACACCAGGATTTGCAGGCCAGATGGTGAATCACATAAGAAAAATTATCCTGTTGTAAAACAATCCTTTTCCTGTATTTTTCCCTGGTGGCAGTCACTGGTTTACATGCACATAAAACTACACAGTTGATTACAAAGCTTTTGGGTGGACTAATAATCCTCCCCCCATCCCCTCCACCCCAGTTGTGTAACCTGTTGAGAAGCAAAGCAACTTAAGATCAGCTTCCTGGCTTAGTTTTACTAAAGTTCAGATGGGAAATAAAAACCTGAGCTTCCAAGTGCAAATCCAAATATTCTAGTTAAAAGAAGTGCAAATACTTGACTGGATGGACAGCGCCAAATCTGCATGGATTTCAACAGAGCTAAACTAATTTACCCGAGCTAAAGACTCCTCTGCCTTTGCAAGAGCAGGCAGGCAGAGAAGCAGCAGATCTGCACTGAAGTCGGCAAGGGCTACATTCATCTTGGAAGGCAGCAAAATAACTTTACCCATAAACGGTAAGATGGTATTAGTAACAAAATTCTTCACATTCTTTTCACAAAAAGCCGTTTCATATTGCAAGACTATATCCTAACAAACCAGCCTTAGATGGCTGGATTGAGTCTGCACAGTGGCAATGCCAATATATCACACGTTCTCCTGATCAAGCAAAAAATCAAAGTAGGACAAGTTGACCAGTCCAGATTGGGCTATTTAGTCTAAAAATAAAGTTCCTGAACACCAGTTTTAGGCTAGTATGAAACAACTCAGACAACAACAGCCAATTTCTTTTACTATAAAGCAGGCTTAGTACGTCCACGTTACAATTTCCCACTCTTTCATTACAAGCCCCTACTGTAATTGCTATGTACAAAGTCAAGTTTAAACCACTTGCACTGAAGTGGTTTAAATTTCCAGGCTCTTTCAGACTCAGATTCTTTTTCTTTTCTTTTTTTTTTTTCTTTTTTGAAGGGAAGAAGGAGTGCCACAATCTCAGCTAAAGCAATTCAGCTATATCAAAGACTGAGGCTATGGAAAAAATGTTTTTGTTACTTAAAAAGTCACAAAAAAATTTCAGATGGTTTGTTCTTTGGAAAGGAATAACATCCCCAAGCCTTGGAACTGGGACTTGAAGTTTGGCAGGAGATGGTATTTGTGTCAGTAACATGCCTTTTGCCAACTTTCAAGAAAACATCCCAAATTTGGCTAACAACTACGAGCCTTTGAAGAATCTTAATTTTGCACATGCTCAGCAAACATTTTATACAGTTTACAGCTGAAATTTAAGAAGAATCTGTCCTTATTGAGTATTCCCAACTTCTAGCCTTCAGTGCATGCATCATTCCCTCTGAGTAAACGACCATGCTACATCCCCTCGTGGCTCCTGCCTGTGACCACCCATGCAGCACGGGGAAGGAAGTAATCTGATTCAAATGCAAAGAGGACAATTATTTAACAGCTCTGGAAGCGAATTTGGAAACCAAAGCAGAGACTCAGCCTGTGCAGGGATGGTGGCAGTAAATGTTACTTGATCGGCTGTTGATTTAGTGTTTAAAAACATTTAGAATAACAAAATACATGAGTAGTAAAGAACATTAGGTTGTAAAGTTCAATACTCAGATCTAGGGAAATGCAGATCTGAAGTTGCCTCTGCCTATATAATGGATATTATCTTTAGTTCTGTGATGATATACTACTTTGCCCCAGGACCTGAACTTGCAGTGAATCAGGGTTGTGTAACAACTGAATGCAAGAGCTTTGCTTCATTTGCTGCAGCACCAGGAAGGTCTACAACAAACAAAACACAGGGAGCGGAGGGGAAACAGGACTAGTTCAACTTTAGGCAGCTGAGTCTCGAAGCAATCTTCATGCTAAATAAAACCCAAGAGAACTGCATGTTATTTCTGCCTTTTTTCATAAGCAGACTTTAATTCCTCATCTTCTGGTTTGACTCACTGGAAGTTTCTAGGGTCAGTTTTACAGTGCTGCTGAGCACCCTCAGCTGCAAGCTGCATGGAAAGCACTACGACTGGAAAGTAAGCCCACAGGTGTCTTACACCAGGCAGGAGACCTGACCTTAGTCCTGCTGCACTTCAATTTCCCACACACATCAGATAAATAGAGGCATAGTGAAAATAAATTCTTTCAAAATCAGGAAGCATTCTAGTGCTAGAGCAGCAAGCAGCAGAGAGAGATGCTTATATGGAAAAACTGTTTTCAGAGAGGAGTTTGAATAGTGCAGCACATAAACCCTGGGGCCACACACTGAAGATGAAGAGAAAACAAAATATTTAGAAGTTGCTCCTTCAGCGAGTGCTCAATGAGGCAGAGGACGTGTGTGTGGGGAGACTGGCATGCAATCATTTAGCTAAAGACCAGATCATCTCATATATACAAGTAAGAAAGCCAAATTAAGATTCCACAAACAGCTTTGTGATGTTTGCTGACTTCTGAGTGTCAAATTTTCCAAACATTGTAATTTTTTCCCTCTCTTTTTAATTTTGCTTTCGTTGTTGGTTTTATCCAAATAAAATTACCAGCCCTCCAACTAAAATAGTCCTGTAAGATTTAATGACATTGGATACTGAAATGTGATAGAGAAATCTGGCCTCAGCCTTAAAGAATACATTAGACCTTTAAATACTCAGTTTTGCATCAGCTTTTAAATTCAAAGCCCAAACCTGATCTGTGAAGGGAGAAGCAAATTTTGCAATGTTAACGATCAAGTCTTAGCGCTTTCCATATATAAAACCAGTACTTGTCAGTAACTAAAGATAATTCACTATGATTTTTCTGATTCTGTTTCTCAGAAATTATTTTAGACTTCAACTCCAAGTGAAAGTTGCAGATTTGGAAACAAGCTAAGGAAAAAAAATAGAATTTTGTCATTTTGTTTTTCAGCTCAATTGTTAAAAACTCATCTACAAATTTTGCACATGTAAAATGTTTGCAATAAGAGCATATTTTTATTTTGTCCATTGTAATATGAACTCAGTTGATGCTTCTAATTTTTCTTAATTATCCTTAGTACAAAACACTCCTCAGCACTTCCAAAGCTATTCAAACCATTGTAATACAGAGCACTGTATAATACAGAGGTAAAAGACTGTGTCCTGTATACTTCTGGCAGTTTATTTACCATTGATTAAGGACACCTGTCTTACAAGAAGCTGAGTGGTGGCTCAACTAATCAAATTCAACAGTAGATTAGAAAGAAGGAATAGCACTGAATTTGCAGCTCCAAGCTCAACTCTCCATCATGACAAAGTATTTGACAGGAACTGATCTAAATGCTCTGGGATTTGTACTGCAAACTTGAATAGCCATATGCTTACCACTGAAACGTGCCAAAGGCATCTGTTTTTCCACAGTTTTTGAAGTTTGTTTACCAGTGCTTATTAACATACATTTAATAATTGCTTTAATACCTTCCTCCCTCACCCTCAATGACTAACAGCTCCAAGAGAGTTCTAAGAGGTATATACATCTACATTTGAACTCTTTATGCATCCACAGATGATTCTGGAATGAAGCAATATGAGCAGCATAAATAAACCATTGCATAAAGTAATGATAAGCACTGCCATCTATCAAGCAATCTGCAGCAGAGGGCTAAAGACATGTGCACCTTCTTTTCGAACTTCTTCCTTCTCCCCAGTCCTCCTCAGTTCTTATTGTACGCTTAGTCACTACAGGTGAGTTTTCTGTCTTCCACTTAACAGGCTGCTGCCTCTCATCTGAATTCATGCTGGAGCTGTTCCCCCAAGGATGCAGCCTGGTGCAGCTAAACCTGCCCTTGGAGCGTCACCTCTGCCAGACCGGTCTACACTCAACATACTCTCTTGGTACAGAGCACCCCTTTTCATTACTTCCACAAAGTTTTGGAAATAAGCTAGTCCTTCCACGATCTTGGCATTAGCTATGCCTTCTTATCACACTGATTCAACACTCGTCCCTTTAATCATTAAGAGATAACACAGACAGGAAACCCACCAAAGAATTAAATTAGCTTTTAAAAGGCTAAATTGTCTGATTGTTTCCATACAAGATGATACCTATGAAGACTGCGTTTTTACTATGAATAAAGCATACATTAAAATATCTATCCAGGAAAAGACAGTTTAAGAAGAAAGGCTCTATTTCAAGCGTGAATTTGCTGCTTTGTTCTATTCAAATGCAAAACAGTGTTGTTGCTTATTGCCACTTTCAATGTTGCTTAATTTACATAAAAATTAACTAGATTCTTCTTTTGCATGCATCAAGTATTCATGGTTAGCTATCTATGTATATTTAATATATTTCCATGTCATCATCCATTGCTAGGTAATTAGTTCCTGGAACTCTTACTGTGTTTCAAACGGTGAAACATAAGAAGATCTTATTTAACATCAAGTTTCCATTCAACAGATGAGTAGCAATTTCCCACTCATCTTCACCTCTTCTGTGTTGTGATTCTTTTTTCTGATGTTTCACAGTTAAAGGGGATGTACACTGCAGTTTCACTCAACTGAGTTGAGTGAGCATTCAAACTCACACATCTAAGCTGACTTTCTCTCACCTCCTTTATACTGCCTTTTCTCAAAGCCATACTACCTATCCCAACATACTGACATACAAGACAGCTATGCAGAGGAAGCCTCACTGACACAGAATAAACACATCAATATCTATTTGACACACCAGGATTTTAAACATTGCTGTACATAGACATTATACAGTTTTTTGTCGTGTAAGAACACATGCAACCATCTTTCCAGTACAGTCAGTATGAAATCTTCGACCAACTTCAACAAGTGAGGGATTCTGCAAGGATGTGGTAGCCAAAACAGAACACTTTAAGTTATCTTAACACAATCTTGAACTAAAAGCCACTGAAATTCCTGCAAAGGAATTTCTACCTTATGACTAAAGACAGAACTGCTATACTTTAAAAAAACCCCAAAACATTAAAGATGTTTGTATTCTTGCAGTAGACTACGGTTGAGCAATACTGAGGTATTGCAATAGCTGGGGCACAGGTTTGATAAAAACAACTTTTCCATTTCTCTCCCTGTTAAGATACTTAGAGCAGTTTGCAGTTCTGAGATCAAGTTCCACTCACATCTGCTATTCTTGGGCTGGACACTTTGGACCAGATTTCACCTATGCTTAACAAGGTGACTACCTGCTCTTTGTTTGCTAACAGAGGCTTAATAGCTTTTCCTTTCCAGACTTGATGTTACAGCCAGTTCTTTTAAAGCCCAGTCAAAAATTCATGAAAAAGTTACAGCTGGACACCTCACCCCAAGTCTCTGCCTTCTGCCCAGCGTGCCATTTGAGGTTCTGGAACAGACCTTCCTGTCACTCGTGGAGTTATATACACACATTCACTGGGAGTTTTTCTCAACATGGATCTGCTTTCAAATCTGATCAGTAAGATCATTCAAACACATCACTCACTTGTAGCAAATTCCTTTGAGAGTGACCAGCTGGCCAGCTGTCACCTAAAACACAAGTTTTGCAGGGGGCCCCTATTATTCACAACTTTATAGAGAGTGCAGCAACCTAAAGCTTCTCCTACTGTGTAACCTCCACAAGCCTCTTCTGCCAAACAGAGGGAAACTACAGAACTCAACCTACTCTACTTATATCCCTGCTAATTGAATTTCACTCAAAATGTCATCCATGAGGTTCATTATTTATACTGAACAAAAAAAAGGAACCAAATATATCTCAGCAATGTTGAGTTGGAAATTTTACTATCACAAGTGTCTGTTGTGTGGCAAGAAATTTGGTCTCTCGTACACTGGATTAAAACATTATTGTACTGGGCAACTGCCAGGCATCAGCACAACCAGGGCTGCCTTAGATGGAGGTGTCCAGAGCAGAAGTCTCAGAGAGGCTACAGAAGGTTCCTTCTGACGAGTACCTGATCTGGAGCGACTTTGTTGAAGAAAGTCAACAAAGCATCATGTTTTTCATGCTTGAGAGAGGGGCCCATCAAATTCTGGCTTCTTTCAAGAGAAGAATAAGTTAAGCATAACACACAGAAATTACTAGCAATTAATTGCGCTGTAGTGAGTGCCAGAGCAGGAATGTGGTGATGAGCGCAGAGAGAGTAGAAAGCAGAAATGTCCAGTAGACAAAATCAGGAAGGCTTGAGATTTCTTAGTTCTCTTGAACTTCAGAGTTTCCTCCCTCTGCTCTCAGATGAAGACAGAAAAAAGGGCATAGTGGCATAAGAGAGAAGGAACACTGAGAATGAACTGTCTCCTGCAGAACTGGTGATACCACTTAGGTCACTCTTTCAGGCCAATCTGCAGAGGACAGTCCCACAATAACTTAGTGAAGAAGGACTACATGAAAGTGTATTTGGACTGTTTAAAGCAGGGAAGTGTAGGAAGGGATCCTCCACAAAAATCCTGATAGTGTTCTAACCAAGTATGTGGAAAAGACTAACAATTTGGATGTTCCTGAGCTATTGTTTAATAGTATGCACTGTAATTCACCTAAAAGATCTTACTGGCTGATGAAGATGTAGCTGGGCATGAGGCTAAAATCTAAGCACATAATTCAGGATGGGGTACACTGGCGAAGGCAGCAAATTCCAAAGCTACTGTAGGCTGCCAGATGGTCAGCTCCATTTTAGCAAAATCACATACTCTGCTATGAAGGCTGGACTAATTTGACCATTCTGTCAAACACAAGTGCCCTGTGGTCTGTGGTGATAACAGCTCCGAAAAAGCTCTGCTTCCTCATCTACCCTATCATCGTTAGCAACTTGCATTTGATGGCTTCCAATTAGTCTCATTCAGTGCCAAGGTTCTGCTGATAAGCATCTGCTCCTTGGACTGCATTGCTTCAATCTCATTTTACCTCAGCTGGTAAATCAGAACATTTGTGATCTTCATGTAAATTTGCCCACAAATATGCAAATATCTTAGTTACTGCTCTTTGGTTTTGACCAAAGTAGACTATTACAGGAAAACAACAGAAAGAATAATTTATTGCATCTATGTCAGTATTTTGTTTCTCTTGTAACTTTAAGTAACTCCTTTGGTTTATTCCAATTTAACCAGGCTCCCTAGTGTATTTATCTGGTTCTGAACATTCTTTGGTATAATAAACACTGCTGAAAATAACATCTTATGAATTACAATAACAGCCTGAGAAAGACACTTTATCCTTACACTATACTAAAAACAGTTTTTGAGAATAATCATATTTAGATACGCTGCAAAACTCACCAAACATTTTCAAACATGAAAATTTGCTTCCCCAAACCTTTTTTCCAGTGAGTAAGAATACCTAGTTCTCAGAGTTCATTGTAATGCTAATGAAAACCTTTTTTCATACTGACTTAGTTGAAGGATATCCTGTCCTTCTGCTGCATTATTAATACAGCCAAACCACTGGAAAACTAATTGCAAATGCCAATTCACTTAGTGCTATCATTCAGCTCTACAGAATTTTCCATTTTAGCTACAGTGTGTGTTAAGTAGCAGACAAAATATATTTTACATGCAGGTCTCAATAGTCTTTGTTTATTTTGTGACAAAAGCCTGACCAGAATATTGCTCATGTTCTTATTTGTTTAAAATTGGTTTCTTAGTGTGTTTATTTTTTTTTCAGAGAACAATTTTTGTGAAGTGTCATACTTCTGGGATTAAAACTACGCTGGTGCTCCTTTTCAAGATAACTCTTGATTTTTTTCCACATCAAGTATACATAGCAAATTCCAGGGAGGAAAAAGCAACATGACATTTCTGCTCCATAAAGCAGAACTAAGATCTAGTAACAAAAGCCAATGAAGAAACTTATCACTCGAAAAAACTTTTGTGTGTTCTTTTGTTTGCTTGTTTGTTTGGGGGAGTTTTGTCCTTTTTTTTTTTTTCCTAAGAGAACAAAATCTGAAAGCTAGAAGATTCTTATTATGTAACCATGCGCAAATATCCCATTTGACATACACTGTTTCCTAAAGTGTAGTCTGGATTACTCATAGGTATAAAACATATTACTGTATTTATAAGATGTGGAAGCATACTCTGCTGTCAGGCTATACATCTTCAAGCCTCTCATTTCTTTCATCTATCTCCACTACTTCCATCCTTTTGTATTTGCCACAACTCTTCTACTAAAATAAAAAAAAGTATCCTAGGAATCTGTTTCTGGATAGCAATATACTTTGAGAAAATAATGTTGAATTAACAGCTGTTAAAGAGTTACTATAGAAGTTTTCAAAATGGAGGCAAGATTTCTGGAGATATAACCAGATATTCCCAAATTCCACCTTTCTCCTAAGAAAAAACTGTTTATTTCCTCAGGTTCACCCCTCTTGGGCTCCTCCAGAGACCATACACACTTGCTTTATTTTTTCATAGCTTATCACACAGCAGATCAACCTCAAAGCCCTGCCAGTAAAACCTCTCCATTCTGACTTATTTTACCATCATCTGAAATGAAAAAGCGTGAAATACATTGTTAGAAGTTTGTCATTCTAAGCAAAGAAAATACCAAACTGGTAAAGCACATTAGTTCTCTTGCTCCAAAGCATACACCACAAGAGGGCTGCATTCAATCTCCCTTTCTGAAATTCCCATTTCTCAGTATTTAGTTATGCAATCTGAATGCCTGACACTTTCCTCCTGTTTTACTTTGAAAGGATGCAGCGTCTTATGAGGCCATTTCACCTGTAGATCAAGACAGAGCATCCTGGGAGCAGATCCTTGAAAGATTTCAAAGAGATGTGTAGTTACTCACTTGAGTTCCTCTTCTCACCCAGCTAAGAGG
Source organism: Platyrinchus mystaceus (assembly GCA_035041135.1). Taxonomy (NCBI): domain Eukaryota; kingdom Metazoa; phylum Chordata; class Aves; order Passeriformes; family Tyrannidae; genus Platyrinchus; species Platyrinchus mystaceus. The sequence goes on along the minus strand of JAWWLV010000121.1, from coordinate 13,358,904 downwards.
TGGCAATGGACCTTCAGCAAGAGGCCAGTGAAACTCATTCTGAACAACACTGCTACCCTGGCTGGGGGATGCCTCACAATATTTTGCAGACTGAGTGACCTTGGTTTGCTCACAGGCTTGAGTAGTTGAAACCCACATAGCCACAGCTTTGTAACCACAGTTCTTCAGTTTGGGTATAAAACAGCAGCCCCCTTGTCTGGACACAGCGCTTCCAGACAGCTTAGAGGGAGTGGCAAAGTAAAATAATTTTGCTTATAAAAAATCAGGGGACATATATCCTTACTGCAAAAATTCACAAAGGCTTAAGATTTGTTTTATGTAACTGTATTAATTAGGTTTTAGAATATGATCCTCATCCTAGACAGTTTGCCAGGACAGCAATCATTCACCAAAACTCCTCTAGATACACGCATTTCTGTAGGTACACAACATACCAGACCTTACAGGAAAAAAACCCCACCATTTGAGTCACATTCTATCGGCATTTTGGCTGTTCAGTTTTAATGAATTCTGTGCTATCCACTGCTATCCAAACAAGAAGACATGAGAAAGAATATGCTGCCGGTTGATTACAACATGTGCCAGAATACAGAAAAACGCAAGACTGAAAGTCAGGATCATTTATACCTTCAAGGAGGAGAATAATCCTTTGAAAATGTTCTATCCTAATGTATGACACTGCTATTATAAATCAGAAATTATGCATGTATTTTAGCACTGAGTGCATGCTTACGTGTGTGTCTCAGTGTGTAATGTCAACTGAGTTTGTCAGCACCACAGGTAGCATAAATCCTGATGAATCTCCATAGCCGCTCAGTGTGGTTTGGAATGTATTATTAACAGGTTTATTAAATATTTGCAATGCTGTGAACATGCAGAGTGCACTATTTGAGACAGCTGCAGCTTAACTGCTACCTGCTTCAAAAAGGCTAATATATCAGTGAGATGGGTGTTTCAGAGGTACCAAACTGAAATACCTGCCTCAAAAAGACATGGGCCTCACAGATAGTGTGTGAACAATGGGGAGAAAAACAGGAGCCACATAGCTGCTGAGTATATGTTTCATTTAATTCTCTGCTACATGCCACAAGAGCAGCAAAGAAAAGAGCTGACAGAGGAAGCCAGGGAGCTTTCAGATCTTTTGGAAGGAATGCTTTTTGGATAAGTGAAGGCAGAAGTCAACTGGTTAAATCACAATGGTGCTGTTGACAGGATGAACCTGGAGAGCACTTAAGGAAAGAATCCTTTTGAGCGATGATTTTTCAAAAGCATCCAAGCAGATATAAAAGAACACTAATTCTTATAGGATTTTAAATGGGACTTATGTCCCTAAGGTCTGCCCTGTGTGTGTTTGGCTTTTAAACATCAGTACCCATAGCAACTTCCAGGCAACGCAAACGTGCCATTGCTCACAAATTCCAAAGTCTCTGAAGCATTTTGAAAATGTCTCTCTTCTTTTTATTTATTGTGCGTGCTATGCTTTTCTCCTAATAGACATCGTTACTGTCTATGCCATGCCAGAATCCATCAGGTCAGGTTGGCTCCTTTCAGAGCAGTGCAGTGTAGGACCGGTGATCAGAAGGTTGCTCGGATCCCTGCTCCTGGTATTATTTTAAAATCATCACGAGCACCTACTTTTACTGTTATGCTGCAAGGTCAACAATGACAACCAGCACAAAGTGACAGTTTTGCGTAAGTCTAAATACAGGCGATACGCATTTCAGAGATGCTTATTTTAAGATATTATTAGTTTTTAATGGTATGAAATAAGGTTAGGGAGAGACACTACCAACCTGAATGCATATTGAAGTAGTTCTCAAATTCTTAACTGGTAGCCATTCCACAAATAAACAAATTTATGGGAAAATATATTCAAACCCTGTAACTGTGATATACTTCGTTGTAACAGTTAATTCACATTGTACAGCACTTCAAATAACTGGCATGGCACATAGGCAGCAAAGGGAAACCCTTCATAAATCCTACCAATGTTTAGTGAGAACATAGAGAGCCAAGACCTTATTTTCTGCCCTCCAGAATGCTGCAGTTCAGAAAAAGGTTGTCAAAATAAGCCCCAAAGACAGCAATATTTCAGATTACATATATAGTGATGAATGAGGTGTAGAGTTGAATTTATGCTGAAGTTCATGTTTTGATAAAAATCTATTTTAAAAAGCATTTATGCTCTACTACAATTTTTCCCAAGCTCCTCTGCCCTCTTATGTTTTTCGTTTTTCAGTATCAGTCCCATAGCAACATGCAGGATTCATGAATGTGGCAGTGCTCTCAACATCTCCGGTGCAGAGCCTTGCAAATGATTGCTAAACTCAGGGATCTGAGTCAGCTCGGAAAAGTATGATGCTGGTCTAATTTTTTTATGTCCTGAAAATAATGGCAGGGGACTGGGAGGAGGGCAAAAGGAAGGAGAGCTGAAGCTGCAAGAGCAGAAAGGAATGAAAGAAACAAGCTATTTAAGGTTTAATGATACATAAGCAGCATGTTTTGCAAGTAGATGAGATTGGAAGTTTTATTACTGTCTTACAGATTTGGGGGCTATATCTGAACAGTTTGAGGATTCCAACATTTCCAGTAAGTGAAATGATACTCCGTGGACCTTCTCCCCTGCCAGCAATTACTCATATAGAAAAATGATATCAGGAATACACAAAACACATTTGCAGCAACCTTAATGCAGCTGGAAAGGAAAACAGCTAGCATCTGCAAAAAGTGGAAGAGTGAAGAATCTAACAAATATGACTGAGAATCTCCTCTACAATGAGACTCTTGATTTGGGATTAGTCTATTCAGCCTGTAGATGCTGCTATTTTTCTAATAAAACACATCAGGAAACATCATCTCCTAACGGAAACTAATGCAGTTAAAAAAAAAAAAAAGAGAGTATGGAAAAAGTATGTTTAAGTTCCTCTCTCAAGACTTGCTGAAGCAATTATCTGCCTTACTAATAAACAGAGCAGAGAAACGGGTATGCTGTGTAAAGCATCTGGAAATAGCATGTGAAATAAATAGATGTCAGTACTATTCCTTTGTTTATAGGAATTAATTTCAACTTCAGCAATAATTAAATATGCTACCAATCCAACCAACATCACCTGCAAATTCTTGGACCACTGAATGACAAAAATGAGCAGTAATTAATAAACTTGTGCTTTACCTGAGGCTCACCTATTGTTTGTCGCGAAGCCATAAGTCTTTAAAAACAACCATAACTCTCAGTACTCTGACACAAAAACCCAAATCCCCTTGACAATTCTCACAGTATTCAGTATACTTTATCAGTATCAAGCCTATCTCAAGGATGTAGGGAAGAAGCCCACAGGATGGACTGTTTGATGTTTTGTGCAGGCTTGGGGGGAACACAGAGGGTATTGCAAGACTCTGTGCTAAGCTTACTGTGCTGCTGCAAGTTACAAATCCAAACCAGATAAATATTCCAATCAGATGAATGACCTTTCAAAATGCATACCCAGAGAGATGTTGCCCCAGTCTAGCCCAGCAGACACACCTTGTTACACACACTCTTAGTCCACCATCTAGATAAAGTACGTTAACTACCAGAAAAACCTTTCTTAAAAGTATTTTCAAAAGGAGATAAACGTTTAGATTAAAAACAAAAAGCAGGAACATCTTCTTATTTCTGAAGAAAACAATTCTAGTTTTTCCTGAGCAATCATTTTTCCTGAACTCCTCTGTGGCCAAGCCTCACTTTTACATATGCAATCTGATGAGCTAACATCGTTCCAGGCCTCCAGTTGAAGCAATTAAAAAAGTCCACACTCGCCAAACATTACCACATCGTTACCACAGATACTGTGTATTCTGAGTTAAGGGAAAACAGTGGAAACCTCTAATACCACTGTGGGGTAACTGCTGGCAAATAATAAGTTTTTAGCATAGTTACCACTCCGACTATTAATTTCCTGTGAGGAGGTAAATGGAAAATTATCCACTGCATGGTATATCTGCTTGTCACAAGCCATGACTCACACGTAAGAGACTGTAAGGGAATTATTTCAGTAGGAGGATCTTGATAGGCTCAAGAACGTAAAACCTGAAATATTTCTAATGAGTACAACAGATGTGTGGTGACACAAACAAACCCATGTCAACCTGCAAACACTAAAGGGGGTAGCGATTCTTACACCATAAACCCTCCAATGAAAGGCTGTGCTCCCTTCTCAAAAGCAGTGGAGGATGGAGAGAGGAAAGGATAGGGGGCTGAGAGAAAAGAGTAATGAGGAAAAAGCAAATACTTCCCAGGAGGACTAAACAATGGACTGTTTGCCACAGAGGTGGGGCCAGCAGTGCAGACTGCTGCTCTAGTAAGTCATGAAAGAAGAGAAACAGAAACTTCAGTGTGTTCCAAAGGCCAGAATATATCTAACAGAAAGCTGGTGTTCATTCTGAGAAGTACATCGCAGCCAACACGTGCAGATGTTTGCGAGATATGGTAATCATCAACGGTTAACAGGAGTCTGGAAAAAGTCGAGCTGCCCTTTCCCATGTTCCAGCATCCAGAGACAACTGTCAGCATTCACAATAAAGCACAACAGCCTGCACCTGATCTTCTGCATTGCTGAATTTCACAGACACGCCCGGCGATAAAAGCGTGCTTTTGAACAAGGTCTCCTCTTTTTTTTAAAAATAACTAATGTTATGAATTTTTTACTGACACACAAAAGACATAAAAAGCATGCAAGCTTCAATTTACATACTGATATTTCTATATCAAAGGCTATACTATTTAATGCACAGGATCCAATTCTCATAAAAGCACAAGTTCAATTACAACAGCCCGTGAAGCTCTAATACTGCATTTTAAGCTAAAAACTTGCT
>JAWWLV010000121.1:13328338-13342091 GCA_035041135.1 Platyrinchus mystaceus | reverse complement strand
ATTAAAGGGTGGGCTCAGTTCAGCGCAGGCTGTGTCTCACCTAAAAAAAAAAAATCCATTGCGCAGGCTTGAAAGGTCAAAACACCTTTCCCAGATCTTCGTTCGCGAAGACTGGCCATTTACATTTACATGTTAGATCAACCCCTACCAGTGCTTTTAAATGGTATTTTTTGTACTACAAATTTACTAGGAAAGTTAAAAATCCAACTACAGTTATTGTTACCTTGTGTCATTCACATGACAACATTCCTGCCAAATGTGAGCTCTAGCTAGCTTTCCTCCATGTTTTTCAGCTGTTCCTCAAGGAAAAAAGGTCTGTGCAATCACGCTCTGTCCACCTGTTTGTTCCCCTTAACTTTTGAAGCTGTTGCCACTTGCAAACAAAGTTTATCAGGGACAAGAAATTCAAAGATGATTAAGCCCAGGAGAAGTTTTAGAAAAAAAAAAAAGTGAAGGGGAATCTTCTGAGAGTAGAGATCTGAACAATGGAAAAAGCCAGGGAAGGCTCCATGGATACTCAATCTGTCAGGGCTTTCAGCACAGCATGCAGCAGTCCATCGGGTAACACGAGTACAGCACACGATGCCTCTTGCCAAGACAGTGGAAAGAGCTTTGTGGAGGAAGTGTCACACAGAAGGAAACAGAAGGAAAAAGGAGAAGCTGGAGTGAAAAAGAGACCACGTACAGGGATGCAGACACAAATCCATAGGAAATGAGGCTTTACCAGGCACAGAGCAACACAGCAACCTTTTTTTTTTTTCTGTCATTGCTTTCTGAAGAATTACTACAAACAAGTCTTATAAGGAACACCGAGAAAAACAAAAGAATAGGCAATATGGTGGGTTGTATTCCAGCTTTCCAGAAGCAGGAGACTTATGGTTGCTTTATTTTCTTTAGGGCTTCAGAAAGTCTGGCTATATGTTTATCTGCTGAGGGCTTCTTTTGAAGCAATTACAATAAAATACCTTTGATGCACTTAGCTTTAACCTTCAAGTACTCCAGAGTGAAAAGATGGCCAACCTATCAGAAATAAGCATATAATTATATAATTATTACCCTATACATCCAGTCTGCAAGTCTACAATGTTGAGGGTTCATGACTTTACTATTTCTAAAATTAATTCATGTGGCACCTTCCACCGCAAAGTACTTCACCAACATGGAGTCAGGCTTTGGCCCATGCATAAATACAGTCATACTTTACATTTCTTTGAAATCTTTCATTCTTGAATACCTGAAAATATTATCCAAATTCTTGTAAAGAAGAGTAAATCAATCATTGCCATGTGGTCACTGAGAGGATAAAACAATGACAGCAGCACAGAGCTGCACATCAGTTCTGCTATTCAGTGAAATGCATGTAGAACGTCATTTTTCATTTTAAGAACCAGAAGAATTCTGTTTTCAGAAGTAAGTAGCAGATTTGGAATTTGGTCAGAAAACAAAAGTCATTGCCTCTATTTTTGCAAAATGTTCCTTAGAATTTCGAGCCACTTCTGTTCAGAACTAAACCCCAGTTTATTTCCTATTCTAACGGATGGAACACAAGGTTGCAATAGGTCCTAACAGGTCAATAACATAAGTTTTCTGCAAATCACTTTTTCAAAATGTTACATAAAATAGATTATTATGTTCTAGCATTCTCATATGGCATAAATTTATTGCTTGGTCAGGATTAGCTTGTCAAGGGATTTTTTCCCCGTCCCTTATAATATTTTTAAATATATGAGGTAATGTTTCCTGTGAAGACAATTAGATAGGGAGAGCTACTTACTTCCACAGAAAAAAATCCCAGGGTTTTGCCTAGACATGTTTGTCTCTAGACATGTTTTTATGCACAAATCTAATATCAAGGTGGCATTCATTACTTGATGGCAAGTTAAGACTGCTAAATGCAGGACAGTTTAATGTGTCAGAAGCCAGCACAGCAGTGCCCTGTTGTCTCCTCTGTCTATCGCTCCATCTTTCCCACTGCACTGCTTCCTCCCTGGGCTGCCCAACCACCTATCAGCACAAGTGGCTGTCTCAGTCCTCAGCTAAAACTTCTTCTTTAAAGCTGCAGTATGAAACTTTCTCAGTTCTTTAAAAATCTGTTGTCTCTGAGGAATATTGGGAGAGATTAGAAGGAATTCCAATTGTATTAGAATAGACAATCCAATTCTTTCAGTAATCTTGAGGTGGAAGCACCTGTTCAGAGAGTGTGAGCGCTCTAAGGAGGAGTCTTCTGATTCCATGAATAAGATAAAGATTGCACCTCATAATTTAGAGCTAAGAGGAGACAGTTCTTCATTAATTCAATGAAAAAAAGACAATTTTGTAGAATCACAGAATGGTCGGAGTTGGAAGGGACCTTAAAGATCACCCAGTTCCAACTCTCCTGCAATGGGCAGGGACACTTTCCACTATACCACGTTGCTCAAAGCCCAATTCAGCCTGGCCTTGAACCCTTCCAGGCATGGGACATGCACAACTTCTTTAGAAAACCTGTTCCAGTGCCTCAACACTCTCCTAGTGAAGAAAATTCCATCCTTCTTTCTAACTTTAGATACAAAACAACCAACTCAACAAAAGTTATCATGTGAAGGAGTCCAAGAATGTTCAGTGAATGTACCCTCTTTCTGGAAGGCTGATCAAGTGATGACAATTCCCTACAGTGTGATAGCACCTGGATACTATACATATCAATTTTAAGGATATTTGGAATACAGAAGAAAAAATAGCAGTGTATGTTACTCATTTTTATATCATGTCTAGTACTTACTGATCTGGCTTTGCCATAAAATATGACTTGAGAATATCTGCAATGCAAAGTATAGCAAAAATCTTCTCAATGAGCTTAAAGCTAGAAGCTTAATTGTAATTGATTTTCTATTTAAAGATAATGCTTATCATATCATGCTGCAGGCATGAACCACCACAGAACATTCATAAAATGCTTTCTTTAAATGGCACTTGAGTCATCTTTACTGGTTAAGAGCTTGCTACTGATGCCATAAGATACCTGTATAAAGGTAGGTATTTGGTTAAAAAGTAATACTACAGCTTCAAACTCATTAAACTTATTCCTGTGATAATCTTAATATTTGTTTTACAGAGATATTTCTCTTGTAGAGGCAGATACAGACTGCTTACGTGGCCTAAAGAACGAGAATCTCCATGTTCTCTACTTAAAACATCAGGCAAGAAATCAAACAGAATTGTTAGTCCTTTTCATAGATATGAAATGATTTTGCCACAGTAATACAGGAAATGGGAACATGCAAGTAATACATTCCAAGTCTTTAAACCTACTCTTGCTAATGCAGTGTATATACAGTACTGACCAACAAGAAATTATTTCAATCATCAGATGCTCTGAAACGTACTTCAGAAAGTAACTTTGAAAAGTTACTTCAGGAAGATTGGCCAAGTCTCTCAGTGGAAGTATGTTTGTGCCTCTCAAATGAGTCAGCACATCATTTGATTATTTACTATAATTTCTACTGTCCATGCAAACAAAGTCTCGCTCCTGCCTTGGACTTTTTTAAACTCTTTCCATAAACAACAAAGAATTTCCACATTAAACATTCCATGAGAAGATGACAAATGCAGCCTACCTGTGAGATCAGTTCCTTCTGGAAAGATGAGGAGTTGCAGTGGCTCACGAATGTCACAGAAATAATCCAGCATTTTTTCAAAGTGACTCTTGTCATCTTCCCACTTTCTCTGAATGAAAACAAAGGCAGCAACCTGCATTGCCCAGCCTAAAGTTTAAAAAAATAAACACTTAGTAACATTTCACTCTGATACTTCCACAGAGCCTGTTATTCCAAAATATTTTATAAATTGTGTTAGACACCACATTTTATTTGCTGCCCACCTGTCCTCACCTGAATAAGAGCACTTAGTGACCTTGTAAAAGGAGTTTTGGACAGGAAGAAAAAGAATGCATAAATGTATTTAAAATGCAAAACTCAAGTTATCAGAGTCAGAAAAGTTTTCCAGAGTGCAAGAACAGGGTTCATGCTGTCATGAAAGGGGTTGTAGTGAGGTGGGGGTCAATCTCTTCTCCCAAGAAACAAGGAACAGGACAAGCAAAATGGCTTCAAGTTGCAACAAAGGAGGTTTAGATTGGATATTAGGAAAAATTTCCTCACCAAAAAGGTTGTCCATCTACCCCTAGGAACAGGCTACCCAGAGAAGTGTTTGAGTCACCATTCCTGGGGGTATTTAAAAGCCACGTAAATGTGATGCTTAGGGACCTGGTTTCATGGTGGGCTTGCAGTCCTGGGTTAATGGCTGGACTCAATGATGTTGAAAGTCTTTTTCAACCTAAACAATTATGTGATTCTCTGAGGTGAAGCATTTAGAACCATTGCCCTCACTATAATATTTTGAATCCCTGCAACTCTGATTTGCTCAGGTGATGGACATCACTACAGCAATGCATTGCAGCATAATAGCTGCATTATGCAGAGATCCCTGCCCGCTAACCATGGGCAGCGTGCAGAAAATATCTGTTACTTTGGGGGTTTTATTACGTATACCTTCCTATAATTTTCATTACTCATAGAAGAAGATACCAAGATTTTCTTTACAGTTAATTGTAGAAAAAAATTATGTGTATCCATTTATTTGTATTAATATACAAGAAGATTTACAACCTGACATCAAACTGACAATGTAATGCAGTTAAGTAAGTGAAACTGCTGCTGAGCCTGCAGTTCAGGGGTCATACACCATTATCTTCAATAAGTATTCTTGTTTCTTTTTTTGGCACAAGTATATAGTATACATAATATTAGAGGTTCTGTCCACTAGTTCAGACAGCAGGATGAGAAATCAGGATTCCAGTCCCACCACATGCCAGTGATGCTCCCTTCTTAAACAGGGCTCAGAAGAGCATGACACTGCCTTACCACTGTACTTGGGTAGCTTGTATCTCACCAGAAAGCCTGCAGATAGATCCTCCACATCAAACAGAAAACATCACAGCTTCCCATTCTTCCCTTTGCTCACCACAGTTCTCAAAGCTTGTTTTTCCTTTGCTGGTGACTTACAACATGTTATTCTTGCACTTTATTTCAGCTCCTCTTTACAGGGATTCCTTTCTATTCTGTTCATAGCAGTATCTCACAAGAAGCATATGCTAGAAAACCACTTATTAAAGTCACTCATTTTTAAATCAACTTCATAAGTCACTCAGCCTAGATAATGCATTAAACGAGCTGCATAATCCCTCTGTGCTGGTTAGAAACATAAATTGTATTGTTAAAGATTTGTGACCTGTATCATGGGGTAAATACTTTTGATTTTTAAATCAGCTGAACAGATAGAACATGCATAACTAGCATGCCTTCTGCAATCTGGACCTAATGCACCTCAGATATCCAGATAATCAATGATATCCAGACAACTGAATACTGGAAGTGGTTATATGAATTAAGAAATGCCCAGAATGCAGTCTCAGCAAATCTTTTCAAATTTGCACGCTATACTTGTGAAAAACTCTTTGCAAAGAAAACTAAACTTTGCCCACAACATTTTATGTGTATTTATGCACATATCCCATTCCCACATCTGCAGTGTCAAGAAGTATCAGTACAGCTTTATTAACAGACATTAACCATGTTTAAACAAATCATCTGAAGCAAAAAAAACAGAGGTAAGTTTTAAAGTAACTTTAAAATAACTTATGTAATTTAACAATGCTATCTTCTGGCATGCACTCATCTCCTAGTGCTATAATACATGGCACTAAAATGCTACAAAACCAGTATTTTAAATTGAACTAATCAGGGCTTCATATATAGAGATTAGGAAAATTCTGCCATGGTTTTGGGATTTTCCAGTCATTCTTACCTCTCTGCCCAGACCTTTTGTATGTTTTATGTACCTAGGACACTATGCCTAAAGTAGAATATGGAAAATCTGTACTGTGATAAACCATTTTATTGCGTGGTATCACACATCAGGCCCAAATTATTCAGTCCTTGTGTTTCCATTGCAACAGAGCCCATAGGTCAAATGAAGGGAAACAAGAAGCTGATACTTTCGCAGGTCAGAAGCTCCTTAGGAAGACTGACTGTGGCCCACAGCAGAGGGAGTATGGAAAAAACCTCACTGCCAGATACCACCCTCTCCTCTACCTTTCTTCACGCAGCACAAGGCTTTAAATTATATGGAAACTTGCACATAAACTCTACCTATCATTCAACAGCACTGTGAACATCAAATTATAAATACCCTTAACTACTACAAAAGATGCTGCTTGGGTGACTTGCACTTTACCTGACCAAACTGCATAAAGAAGAGGATATAGCACAGTAGTTTCCCATTCCTGCTCTAAGAGGTAGCGTTATATATGGGCTATGAATAATTAAACTAAGCCAGTAATGTAATGACAGTAGGATGTCAGGGAGGAGGAAGAAAGAAACAGTAGGAAAGGAGTTGGGAGGTATCCAATTTTTAAGGTAAACAATAGGTTTGATTTTCTAACCTTTCCCATAGATAACATTCAGTGTTCTGGAAGAATTTGTCTAGCTTTAAGTGTGTATCTAATTAGATAAAACAGTCCTGACTGTTGATTTAAGAACATATTATCTAACAGATGGATGACTAATAGTAAAGGATCCAGGTTTCCTCCTGACTTACCCCAGCACAGCACACTGCACCAAGCTACTTCACCATCTCTGAAAGTGGAAGAATCTTCCACATTTGCTCATGCTTTTAGGCCTCCAATGAAAGGCAACAAAAAAATGAAATCCTGGCTTCTACCAAAACCCTGGTCCATGCACCAGTTGGGGAGAGTGCCTGCTGTACATGTGTCTCACCATCCCAACAGATTCAAGCAGGAAAGAAAACCCCACAAAGGCTTGCAGACGCCTGCTTTTGAACAAAGCAAAAGCAGCTCTTGCTTTGATCTCCATTCCACAGTGTGTCTGCATTGTGCTGCTAGAAAAACATGTAACCAGTCCAAGGCATGACGTGGGAGCCAAATGGGAATGCACAGAGAAATGGGAGGAATTCAGTAAATCAATGGGCAGGATGAAAGGTTTTGCTAATCAGCAAGATTTATAAGCAGCAGAAGGTAGTACCTTCTCATGTGCAGCCTGCAGTGAGACATGCTGTTCAGTTAATTACTTTTAAGTTTAGGTCAACACATTGTTCAACAAAAGTAAATATATTTTGCTCTTTTTGCTCAGTATTTTTGGTTGTCTAAGAGCTCCTGGGCAACAGGAATTTTCCTAGGAAAGGTAGCGTTTTCTTGACTGCAGAAAAATGGTTGCCTTTTGGTTTGCAGATTGTTGAGAAATCATTGATTACAAGAACACCGCAGAGAAAGAGTGAAGCTAAAGAAACCATAACAATGCAACTCCATCTCTTTGCTAAAATAATCTCCTTATAGCAAATGGCATTTTGGATAAGTAACACTGCTTGGAAAGGTATACAAACACTGAACAGTTCTTGTTCAAAACTGCAAAACAGCAGTGCAAAAACCTACTAGACAGAATAGCTAGCCACACTGACCTTTAAATCAACTTTTCAGAGCTGAAAAAATAAACAAGGAAGCTTAAAATCTCTAGTAACACATACACAGTAATGATATGTATTCTATCAGGACATAACTCTACACAGAAAAAAAGATGTGCTTACACAAAAAGGAAAGCCTGCTATTGAACTAGAGAAATGTGCTCTACATAAGAATTTCCTTACTGCCTTGGGGATAAAGCAAATTATAGCTTATGCAGGTCAAGAATTTGCAGCATTGCATTAAAAACGCTAGCTCCAAGTCTAAAGCTTTTTAAATTCTAAGACCCTGCACTTCTATTCTCCTCACCCCAAAATCCTTTAGAAGAAAATAACACTTGAAGCTGAAATTCCTTGAGTGTATTTTCATTGCAAAGGTAGTTCGGAAGTAAGTAGATACCAAGGATGGAGGTGGCAATGAACAAAAGAGAGAAAGAGGTGAGTTGTGACAAAAAAAAAAAAAAAAGTCTGATATTGAAAGCAAACGTACACGCACACACATCAAGAAAATGGTATCTATGTATTTCCTGTAGCAATGTAAGAGAAGACCTAAACCCTCCCCCAAACAAATTCATTAAATGATTCAAAGCTTTAGAAGCAAGTAGGAAATAAAAGGCCTAACTATGGGATTTTGTTATTATATTAATTCATCTTCTCTCTTTTCTTTCAATGCATTATTCACTGTTTTTTCACAGCGTTATCTTGGTCAAAAATAAAAGCCTTATTCAGTATGCCTGTATTCAACAGGGGTCTGGTCCTGATCAGGGCTTTTGAGGCATCAGGGAACCAGACATCTAGGCTTAATAAGGGAAATCACTCGGAAGCTCATGGTCCCATTGTATACAAATAATTGGGTCCATTAACAGTTTGTTATCCCAAATGTTTTGCTGCATAAAATTACCACAAGCCAACAAGCACACAATTCTGAATGTTCCCTATTTCAAAGACCTGTAGGTATTGAAAAGATGTTGGCACACAGAAAATCAGGCAGGAAGTCAGGGTGTAAAGTTACTCTGTATACACACTGTTGAGCTGTCACCAGTATAGACTGATTAGCACCTTTCTGCAAATTCAATTAGAAGTGGCCATTTTACTATTGTTGTTTCGTTTTCCTGGGTAGTTTTATATCTAAACCCCAAAGCAAAATATTTTTTTTTTAAATTTAATGTAATCATCTGAGTGCACAAATTAGAAAAAATGAAGAAAAAAATGCTTCCTGAAACAATCTTGTGAAGTACAATCTCTGCTCCTGGCAAGTTTTCTTTACCCGTGCTCATTTCCAATAATGTAGTTAAATAGGAGTATAATGAATTGAACAATTACCATCTGATTGGGTGAATTCTTTAAGCAAATTACAAAACTACAGATAAACTAAGAGATAAAATTCACAAATATAAATTCACAGTAGTGCTCCTAATCTTATAGTGAAACATCTGATTCAGTCTATTTGTTAATTCGATTTAATCTATTTGCAAGGTGTCTATTTAAAAACCACTGTGCTTTTGCTATTGCCTTGCCCTATCAGACTCTGACCATTACTTTAACCAACACCAGTTTTACAATTATTTTTATGGTCATGTCCAGTTTATGTCCAGACTATTCATTTCATATATGTTTATGCCATGTAGACTACTAAGTATTCTACAGAATATCATTTCTTCCAATGTGTGTGAAGCCTAAACCTTTTCCTCTTACTAAAACTGAAGTTAAGAAACAGCAATGTGAGAAACATAGATTTTTAAGGTAACTGAAAAAGGGAAAAATATTCTGGTTTTGCTCTGATCACTTAGTTTTACCTTTGACTTCCCCATAGTTCTCATGCATTTGTTTCAGTATGAAATTATTCTAAATTTTATGTTCATTTAAATCACTTTCAAAAATTAATGCTTTCTGTATTTCCTTTGCTCTGCTTCATTCTCCTGGGGGACAATACAGGATGTGCCAGTACAAATCTCAAACGAGGTTTACAATACAAGATTTCGTTATCAGGGCAAGAACAACGCTGTCAACAAGCTAGTCAGGTACAGTGGCCTACATCTTTGGTGTGAAAATTCATCTGTGGAACCTTCTAGAAAGGATATTCCATAGAAGTACTGGTGTCTCTCAGTTCAGGCACACACAGAGAATGTGTGAAAGTACGTGGGAAAAATTCACTACAGTAGTAGCAGGATATGCATGTACATAAAGCACCCAGACAGAGATGTATAATCTTCTTGGAAAGTATTGTTTCAATATTCAATCCCTTAATCACGGTTCAGAAGAATGCTGTTTGGACACTTCACACTTGAATATTCATTCTGTTTCCTAAATTATGCCATTTTTATAGAATATGGACAATTAGATGATTAACTCTACCATTGTGTAAGTGCTACTTACAAAATGCTATAAATGTCATAAAGAACTATTAAAACTATTCAGTTACAGTATTCATCTTAAAATAACACTTCAAATTCAATTTGATTTGATGCGGTGTGTAAAATCAGAATAATATAACATTATTCAAAAATAAAGCAAACTAAAGTGAAGGCTTTAACCTCTGGGATGGCAGGAAAGTTGTTTTATCTAATGCATTTTAAAAATACATCAATACAGTGAAAAGGCACATGAAAGCCTAAGCATTAAAAAAAGATGAGTTTTGCCCAATATGTACCTGCAGAAAAGCCCCATGTCATTCCAAAATCTCCAAATACATAAAGAAAAGAACCTCTAGTTCTTAGATTGTGAGGAAAAACACCCAGGACCTACCAAACAGTGTGGAACTCTCCCAAGGATGTGTCATCTTAACTGCAAGTCAGGAACAGCAAGAGATTCTACAATGAAATATCTCTTCCATAGGCCTACATCCTCTTCAGACACTCCATCTCCTCCATGGAGGACCATAAAAGTAAGTCAGCCTGATGTGCTGAGCCATACAAATGCTTCAAAAAAATGAATGTAATTTGGGAAAACATGCCATCCTAATTCTGCTGTTACCTGTTTCGTGAGCTTGGACAAAATAACTACTCTCCATCACTTGTAGGTTACAAAATAGGGAGAATGAGAGGTTAGCATCTGACCTCACTCTTTTGATGTGTATTTTGGAGAGGCAAAGGGGTGTAGAGAAAATGAAGCCCTTATAATATAGAAAGGATAAGGAAAGTTTAATGGAACATAGGCTAGTTGAGTTTTGGCTGTATTTATTTTTTTCCCCCTGACAGAGTTGGGAGAAACCTATTATGCCTTTTCTAGAAGAGACAAGCAGGGAAATAGACACCTAAGTCTTTTCTTCCCTCTGAAAAAAAAGAAAAAGGCCTGTAAAGTTACAGCTAAGTTTAGCTGCATTTCTGCTTCAAAGTAGTAATCGTTCCTTCACACTTAAAACTTCTTCTAGAGAGTCTTCAAAAGAGTCTTCACCAGAAATAACTGATAGAACAACAATTTTGTTTTCCATTAGAGAACATATTTTTACAACTTCTACTTTGAAAATCACTCAGGATAACAACTCTATGGCAATTAAGTCTGGCAGCTCACAATTAAATTGCTAGAAGACATCACAGCTTCTCAAACTCTCATTTCAGCCTGTTTTAATGTAATACACTTGACACCTTCAGTAGGTTACAGCTTTAATTTTTTAAACCAATATCCTCTACTGGTAAGAATTCGAATGTAAATCCAACCATATCGTGAACAAAGATGCTTTATGCTGAAGCATTTCTATTCCTACCTGTGGAAGTAGCTGTGACAGCACAAACACTTCCATGCCAATATAAATGTGTACAGATTCTCTGCAGCATGCTGCTTTAGCTATACTCCAATTGAGTTAAGTGTTAAAATTTTCTAGGCTTACTGACAACAATATTTTGCTTCATGGTAGCTGATCCATCATAGCTGTCGGTGTGCATGCTCTTAGCCCGTGGCAAAGGCAGGATAATTTGAGTTGTTTTGCCCTGCTTCATTGAAAACTAAGATGACTCAAATTACTTTGAGCTTGCTTCAGGGGAAGCTCAGACACTTGGACAGCTACAATGGATCAACTGACGTGTAGTAAAAGATTGGTGGGGCTAAACCCAGTGCTGAAATAGAACAAAAACCCTTTTTTCTTTCCCCCCCCCGGCACTTAATACAAGGGCCAAACCTAACTCGAGCCTTTGAGAGCTACAACACACGAGTGAACAGATGAATGAAAAACAACAACTAAAAAGCTCCTACATCTTGTAGCCTTCTTTGAGAGCAATGTTAGCCACAGAGTAACTTGAATACAGAGATGAAGATCTGGACAGAGTTACTCAGTTATCTCTGCTTCTAACTACTCTGGGTTTGTCAGCTTTGCTTATTCTCCTCTTCTTCCTTCATCACTTTGTCCTTTCCTTTCCTGTTCCCGTCCCAGTCTGCTTCAACTACAATTCCCTGCTTTAGTAGTCTCAGTGAGCCTTTTCAAAACAGGTCAGTCTTCAAGATATGTCCATCAATGGTGCCTGTAGCACCTGCATACTTTACATTTGTACACTGAATTATGATGGTATTTCTCTTTTCCATCTGCATTAAGCAAAACTAGGATTACTGTTACCTCATGCACTGACACTAATCCCTTACCCTATTTCAGTTTTCTCTCAGTTATTCCGAGAGTGCTCAATTTAAACCCAAATTTTGATTTATTTTTCACATACATGTTGAGGCACTTTTAACCACTATAATCCAAATATTACTGTAAGCCCACCCAACATATTCAAATTGTCCATCATTAAAATATACACCTATTTCCAGTGAAGTCTTGTTGGTTATCACAACAAGACTTTCATAAATGAAAATATTAAGAAAAGAATTAAAAGTATCTTTTAGTCAGTAGATGTCATCTTACATTACTGTGTATGTCCCTTGGTACCTACTTGAACAGTATGTACTCCATGGCACATTCTGAACACAACTGCACCATAATCTGTATCACTTCCAATATTACTCCTATTAAACTGAGAACAGACGAGAATATTAATTGTTCGTATCTATTACAAGTACTGTAGAGAAGTCCTATCATGTCAGACTAGGCAGGAAACTGTCAATGCCATTAGAAATTCTCCTTGAAAACTGATACCGCAGAATGTGTCAGTACTTTCTGATGATGTCAGATGAGAAACTGCAGCAACAGCTAAGAGCAGAGTAGTGCTCCCTCGAGACGCCAGCTTTGGCAAGATGTACTGAAATGCTGCAAGAATGTTTCTGAAATTGAGATTACTGAAATGTAATATCTCTTTTTGAAAACTTTACTGCACACAATTCATCAAGCCAAAGCTCCAGTTCCAGGAAGAACAGACCATCTGTTTTTCTTTGCACTTCTTTTTTTAAAGCTCACCTTTAATCAATTTTAAGTTTTTTTTCATACACTGGAATGCAAAGACTTAATAACTTAAGAACTGGATAAATGACTCAATGCGTCTCCTTGAAATACTGAATCCACTGATTTTAATTATAATTAACTAGAAAATAACTGCCTACTTGTAATACAGACTGATTAAATCTGATATCTTTAAACTTTTAACCCACAAAGGGGGCAACAAGAACTCTGGATCTATTTCCATTACCAGCTTTGCCCTTCACCTACCTTATATGCCACTTGAAGGATCCTAACCTCTCATAGACCTATTTTTACACCCTAAATAGGAAACTACTTATGACAACAAAAGTGCTATGCTGAATACTGTCAAGGTTTTCAGAAACATGGAAACAGAAGGGTTGCAATATAAACCTTATCTTAGACACAACTTTAAATTAAATTCTTGTTTAAAAATGATCAGAATCTTGTTTGAAAGATCAGAAAAAAATGCACTGAAAGCAATACAGTATATTCATTCAAATATGTCTCAAACTCAAAGCAAAATTACCATTAGGTTAAGATTTATTAAAAGTTATGTTTAGCCAATGTATCAACGTTCCCTAATCCTGTACTTTTAACTATGTACAACTAATCCATATAAATACATGAAAAGGTAAGACTGAAAATAGCAGGTTGAATTTCCACTGATATTACGTCTTAAGTGATCAACATCTAAAAGTATTGATTACACATGCAATGCACTGAAACTGTATGGTTGATTTCCAAGTGATCTCGCTTTTACAAGCTCATAAAATAAAATTTCTAGGTAAAAACCACAGGACACAATCTAAAAACCAAACCCTGACAAACACTTATTAGTAAGTAAGTGGCCAGTCTTCGCGAACGAAGATCTGGGAAAGGTGTTTTTACCTTTCAAGCCTGCACAATGGATTTTTT
>JAWWLV010000121.1:13264208-13328238 GCA_035041135.1 Platyrinchus mystaceus | reverse complement strand
CTTAGATGGATGGCCTTAGGGGCTGACGAGCTCCATCTGCCCGGGGGACCCTGAAGCAGGACCGGGATTCGAACCTGAGGCCTTGGCGCTGAGAGACCAGCATCTTAACCGCTAGGCCACCAGGTATATCACATAATACAGCAGAGCTGAGAGTGGTAAGAGAAATTCTACTGTTACTGCTGAGATGCAGGGTTGTCCTCTTTAGACACCATTTCCTGCAGTGATACTGTCCCAACAAACTTCATACAGATTCATCTTTTTCCATCAACCTTCAGTTAATCCAAGAGTCTCACTTCCCAATGGTCCCCTAATTATGTGGCTATACGGAATATTTTATTTTTGCAAGGAATCGCCACTCAAAACAGCCTGACTGAACACAGAGACCTGTATTTCTAAGTCCTCCTTTTAGATACAGTATGATAAAACAGAAGCTTATCTTCCATAATTTTACAGCATCCAATCATGGCATGAGTGAAGGATGTAAGTTTAGCTGAATTCCCTTCCTGTGATTAAAAACACAACATTAACAGTTTACTGAAAGATAAGTTTTAATTCACGACATTACAACCAAAGTCCTCAAAGCCTATCTACTGCAGAGACTGCTTGGGGATCTGGCATTAAAAGGAGTGGGTTACAGCACTACAGATCCAGACATCCACTCTACTTTATCACCAGAAATTTTCATCCTGTAATGGAAACAACAGGAGCAAATGTCTGCCTGTGCCACGTCTACATTACAGCCCACAAAGCACAGTATGAGCCGAGAATTTTGTTAGTGGCTTAAGCTACCACATCACGAACAAAGTGCTTGTGGCACACTGAGTGATGCTTGTGATAGTGTCTTTACAGCCAATGCACATTAACTGCTGCTAAAATGTAGTGATGGTCAGTGAGGGGAGATGGGGCAGCAGCTTCTGCTAACTCAGATGATGGTCTGCTAATATTGACCTGCCACAGATCCATCTGCCTGAGCCTACTCATCAAATCTATTAGATGTGCTCAGTGTATGCAGAGAAATGAGAATGGAATTTGGAAAAAAGTTTAAAAAAAAAAGAAAATCAACCTCTAAAAATTCCTAACACGCTTTCAGGAATAAAATTTTGCCAAGCATAACTTAGCATCCAGGCTATTGGAGCTAACCTTACAATTTTATTAAAGGTATTAACAAGCATACATACAAATGTTTTGTTAATAACAAAATACATGCTGTTTTTGAAGAGGTAAATCTATGAATCTTCTATACTGTACTCCTGATTTCATCTTCCATTATTGCTTTAAAAAGTTGCATACTCAGCTGATTCCAAGATTTCAAAACATCTCTGCTGCGTTACAAAGATAAAACATTTATCTAAATACGTATTTTCCCATTTCCTGTCACGTTAAAAGAGACGTCTTTTGTCAAGTAAAATTGACCTTAATGTTTGGCCGCTAGGGAGAAAAACAAAAAATCATTACCTAGTTGCAGCTCTTACTAAAGGCCCAGCAAGTGAACACAATACAGTGCAACAGTATGAGAGTTCCTCAGTATGGAATCCTGCCAGAATTACTCGTTCAGATAAATGGCCTGACAAAAGGGAACCATAAATAAGGTTACTCTTTCGGCATCATAAAGTTGACGCATATCCTGCCCAAGCTAGTTTTGTATAAAACAGCAAATAAATCCAAGAGATAAATAAAATGCAGAGATGTTTTTATTTCAGATAAGTCTGCCTATTTATTCAGAAATTTTTGGCCTATCTGAAACGCTTTCTCTGAGTACGTGCAACTCATGTGTGTTTCCAGCCTACATCACTATAAATCCTGGTTATTTCATATCCTGTACAGCATATTTTGCATAGCCAAGTTCAATTTAAAACTAGTTATTAAAATCAACCAGCAACTTTGTAATTGCCTACAGAGCTTTTTTTGTTAATCTTCACAATAGTATACACTGGATAATGAAGAAAGAAGCTTGATGAGAGCATGTGCAACGTGGGGTGAAACAGCACGGAAAACGCAGTGTTGAAAGAGACTTTGTAAAGACTGAAAATCATTTTTCATCATTTTGAAAAATGCTTTCAGTACTTAAAGCAGAAATATTTTTACCTACAAGCAACAACAGAAGCACATGCAGTATCTTAAAAAAGAAAAGCTTAAGTATGTAGTCCAAGTGTCCTCCGGAGATTTAAGGTTTAATCGCTCAACATGCCACATATTTTACACAAGTGTTTTTTAAAATACTGAAACAGAATTTAAACCTACGTCATTTAACAGGTTATGAACAGTGCTGGGCATCATTTAAACATATCTTCCTTTCAAATTAAAGGGTTTAGTGACATACCAAATCCCGGAATGCTTTTGAGACTGGATTTGAGACAGATTTTTTCAAGTCTGAGGTAGCTGTATCGCAGCAGGCAGTTCCACAGGAACATCCAGTCCATTCGCGTGCGATGGTTCATGATAATGACACTCCTTTCTCCAGGAACAAATCCGTCTCCAGTGACAACCACCTTGGCACCAAACACCATTTCCAGCAGGGCCTAGAAATATTATCTCCGTATTATGGCTTTACTCACAGAAGAAAAGCATCAGCCCATTAGCAATAAAAATTAATTTGAATTGTGTAATTTTACTTATTCACTCATATCATCACTGGTAAACAAAATTCTGACTGTTTACTAATAAAGCAGCCAGCTTTCCCACAGTAATAGCTGTTTAATGGAAGAGGAATAGCATTTCTTAAAAAGCACTCCATTACAATCACTGCATTAAACTTACCGTTCCCTGTTTTTCCAAGAATCCTATCACATAAGAATATAAGTGAGTCAGTAGGGATTATAACTTGGTAGGTAATCTAAGGAGAGACTGGCTGCACAAATAATCTATTGCTCAATATTGTCAGGGTTGGGAAGGCACCAGAAGCTGCCTTGCTTTCTGCTTGGGACCAAATGGTCAACATGTTTCACTCCCAAAGCACAAACTTGGAAGGACACAGACATGAGCCTGGACAAACATCTGTCTAAACAGCCAGTGATGCCAGAAGGTCATGTAAAAAGCATGTTTCTTGCTTTACCTGCTATATATGGCTGTGAAGGGTTAAGTTATAAAGCATAGGTCAGTGGTTTATCAGAAGGAAAGAGCAGGCAAGAGCTACACAGTAAGTTTAACATGGCCTGGTTTCATAACCTGGACAGTCAGACCATAAGCACATAACTAGACTAGTTGTAGTAACTACAACTGTAGAGCCCAACAGCATGCTCTGGCCACATCCACACCACACCCAAATTGCCTACTGAAGATGGTTTCTGACCCACAACCATTCTCAAATCCTGCAGGGAAGTGTATGGGGGAGTGCTGGTTGGTTACAGCAAAAGACGAGGACTAGGCAAAGAATTAAAAAATATGGATGACTGAACCTGCAACCTTTTAATGCCCAGTGGAGACACAGTGGAAACGTACAAAATCCCAAGAAACAGATGCAGACAACAGACATTACCTAGAGGTTTGACTTGAGTCCCCTAAGGTCAGGGTCACTGACAGGACACTGTCCAACCCAGTTAGCACAGAAAAAGAAACCAGCAAAACACAATTGGACATCTAGAGGAACAAACTTACCCTTTAGCCCTAACATAAAAAGCACTTCAAATTACCTCCTTACCTTATCTTCCCCATTCTTCCTCTAAAAAGTATAGAAAAAGAACAAAGACTGGGGATTTAAACAGAGCTCTGTAAAGTAAAACAACTCTCTGTTCTGTTCATATTTCTGCTAACTCCATGCCAAAGAACACAAGTTTCCCAGGCTAAGTCACCTGTAAAACCAGAATGACATTCTCACAATCACAAATGGCTTGAGATCTTACAATGAAAAGCATTATATTTGCCAAGTATTAATACTATTAATAAGTCAGCTCACTATAATTCCAGAATAGCTGTTGCTATCAAGAGTTACTATGGGCCACTACAAGAGTGGTACAGGCAGTGTAGCTCAAAATGGCAAAGATACCTTCTTTTCAGAAGGAAGAAAAGCAGCCTTTTTTGGGTAGTTTCTTATTAATAAGAATCATATTACATATTTAATATCTAGTTAAACATGAAAATGAATGGGTGCCCCCCTCTACATACTCTAACCCTAATATAAGCCAAACTAAACTGAAACAGTTAAGACCCACCTCACTCTCCTGTCCTGCTGACTCTCCTAGAAAGGAGACAAAATGGGATAGCGGAGTGAAAAAGGTGGAAATTTCTTACATCATAGAGATCAGTGTCAGAGTTTCCCTGCTGGAGTCCAACTGGTACAACAGCACTTTATTGTTTGGAGACGCAAACCAAGAACCTGCTTTTCCTGACCAAGAATGGAGTACGTGTAAGGACAGAAAACTAAAGCAGACAAGGTCGGAGGCTCAAAAAGGTTGGGTGCAAAATCTTTTTGAGACTCCTTTTCCGATATGTAATAAAGATAAAACTTCTTTTATGCCACAAGATACATACTTCTGCATACCAATATGGCATTTTACTTCAGAAAGTGAAACAAATCTTCAGTGGTCTAGAGAAACAAAGTGCCTTGGCTTTTAGAGAACAGAGGAAGAAAGATCCTCTCCCATTCACACCGCCTTTCCTCTGGAACAATTCAGGGAAGAGCTATGTTATTGATTTCCAAACTCATATAAAGTTAATAAAGGTGAAGCTCTTCTTTTTCACTTGAAATCATTTATCTTTAATTCAACTACAAGGACTAAATTCTAAGCAAATTAAGTAACAGAACTGTGAAGGTTGGCAACAGTGTACAAGACAGTCGATAATTTTCCTAATGAGATAATTGGAGTAAAGTCCAAAGAAAGAGTTTACAAGACTACTCACTTAGGAAGTTTGCAATTAAAAAAAAAACCCTTCTTTTTACTAGTATTTCACCTACTCTTCTCTGCATCTGAGTGACACTGGATGAAGATGTCACAAAAAGGCCTTTTCAAGCATAAAATTAAGCATTAGCTTACATATAATTTAAACTGTGGAAGAAGAGAGGGACTGTAAACAGGCACACACTTTGCAACACTGAGCTAAACCCCAAGTTTCCACAGATAGTAAGAGTGTCAGGGCCTGTTTCAACAAAAGCATGAATAACTTTAAAAAAAAATAAAATCAGAAGTGTTAGTGGGAAAATTGAATTGTGGGATTACAGATGGTTGCCCAGAACTTTGCTCAAATTGCAACTTACCACTGGGAGCGTGAGCCAAGTGGCCACAATGCAGTCGGTGATCCAGCGATACCAGGCCGGTGAGATGAACATCAAAGGTAGAAAAGGACCGAGCATGAATATACTCCCAAAGAAACTTCCCAAGAATAGTGCAAGTACGAAGTATATCCCTTTCCATGACACCATGGCTCTGAAAAAGACAGTTGGCATTATGTTAGAGAGACAAACTGAAATGACATGATTCTTCAAGTCTGTAAGTCCAGTTTGAGGTAATATTTCCCCTTTTTTTCCACAGCTAACAACACATGATGACAGTAAACACAATCAAAATGTTCTACTTCACAGGCAGCAGTAAGGAAAGGACTTCATAAGCACAGTGATTTGTAAGGTGAATTGGGATATTAAAGGGGCCATAAAAGTATCAGCTACATCATAATTTTGTCCACTTATTACAATATGTAGTTACACTCAAAAATTCTCAGTAAGCTATTTTTATTATCCAAAGGTACAAAAGAGCTATGTAAGAGAACACCAGCTACATTAAACTTTTCAGCCATTATAGTTGTCATTGATGAAGTACTAATGTTACCATTTTCCAAAGACAGGAAACTTTGCTAAACATAGCGTTGCAGAAATTCATCTTCCCCACCTAACAAGAGTCTATGTGCAACCTCCATCACAAACCACTCAAACCTGATGAGCCTGACCAGCCATTTCAAATGCCAGTTCCCTTTTCATCCCAACAGGGCAGGCAAGCAGTGGCTGAAGCCTCCCAATCCAGCCTGGCTTAGAGAAGTCATCACTTTTTGAAGTCTGACGTACTTCAACTGTCCTTATCAGTTATTTTCCAACTTACTGCACCAAAAAGCCAACAGCCTTTGGTTTTCAAGGCAGTAGTCTAGACTTGAAATATTTCAGTGTCTGTGCTATCAGCTACATCCCTTATTATAAATTGAAATGTACAGTACACTGAGCTTCTTAATGCATTACGGCAGAACACTCAGCAATCCTCCAAGCATTTGTAATAGCTACAAGCTTTCACAATTTAGCAACTACTACCAGCTATGACAAAGCAAATGTGGAAATTTCAATTCTCTAAATTAGGGCCCAAAAATAGACTGTTTTCATCTATTTAGGACTCAGCCAATTGTTTATAGAAATCAAAGGTTAAGTAGAAGTCACTTTTTAGTCACTTTACTGAATTCCTTTTTTGACAGGCTACTTTAGAAATTACAAGAGCTCAGTTAGACAGGACTTCAGGACAAGACAAACAGGAAGCTGGTGGTTTTAATTTTAAAATGAGCAATGGAAAAGTAGTCCATTAAGCCTTATGTACTGTAACATACATGATTTATCTCAAGCATGGTTTTGTACTATGTCTGTAGTAATAATGTTTGCACAGCAAAGTATTTGAAAGTCAAGAAATGGCAACGCTAGTGTTGCTAGCACACAGACTTGCTTTTGCTACTTCATGTTGACAAGTAACAAGAAAGTAGCTCTATTTTGAGATAATTTTAGGTTTAAACAATTTCCTAAACTGTAGGATATTTGGAGAAAGGCCGAGAGAAGAGGCCATGCAAATTTGTTAATGCAAGAAGGATATGGGAAGCTGTATTTAACTTTACTTTTGCAGCATAGTAAAACAAATATCATTAAATACAAATGTTTGCTGACAGCTATATCAGAAAGATTTTAACACAATGAAATTTGAATTCAAACAAATACATATTATTTACATTGTGGACTGCAGAGCCCTTGCTTTTCTACCACAAGCAGGAACTAAATAACCACATGTCTGCACATATGCACAAGTAGAACCAATTCTGACACATCAAGGGACGCTTGAAGAGCAACGCACTTAAATAACAACATTCCAACTGCCTTCTTGTATTTGTTATTGCAAACCTCTGTAGGGAAAGTTCAAAATAAAGGCAGAAGAGGATAAAAAACCCCCCAAAACACAAACTCAAAGAAAAACAGAAACAGCAGAAAGGGAATAATATCCCCAAACATTAGTTGCAGCAAGATCAGAAGAAAAAGCCTTCTCCTGACATCAAGATTTGAGACCTACTGCAAAAGGCACCAGAGAGGTTTAAAATTCAATTGTGCTTGACCTAATCAGGCATTTTTTGAGGAACACACCGGAAAACAACTGGAAACATGTAGGCACAGTTTCTCTCAGGCACATGGTGTGATTCTTGGGGTGTCCTGTGCAGGGCCAGGAACTGGACTCAATGACCCCGATAGGTCCCTTCCAACTCAGGATATTCTATGATTCTATGAAAGACCACTGGCAGACAGAGAACATGAATTTTTTAAGCTTTAGCCACCTACTCTGGTCCTCTGTGAGGCTGCTCAGAGCCTCCGGTCATCAGTCAGATGCAATGACCCTCCCCAGGCACATCCCGGCTCCGACAGGCCACGGACAACGCAGAGATGATGCTCCAGTCCCAAATACCTGAGTACTGCACACAGGTAACCACAGAGCTAATGAGATGTCTCTCTGTCATCCTTCTAGACTCCTAGGAAAGCAATGTGGGTCCTTTATTTACAGGTTGTCCTTTTCACAGTTTAAACTGGTCTTTTCCTCAAAGTATTGCACAGAGCCAAAGATTTAAGGAAAAATATCTTTATTTCTTTTTATTTTATGTGAAAGACTGTCTCATAAATATTTTCTTTGTTTGTCTGTTTTAGTTGAAGGTATCTGAGCTATGGAAAAGACCTGATGAAGTTCTGAATTTTCTCTTCTTCAACCAGCACTCCAGCAGTACTTTCTTTATCATTACAGTATATACATATGTGAGTTATACTGCATTCCAGCGGGCTGAACACTGTGGTGTTTATTTCTAGACACAAAAGATACCATGTGTGTTTTCAATTGATGCCATTTATCACTCTTGAAGCCAAATTTTTAGTGTGATATATACCACATTTCACTTATTCCTTCTATATAACACATTATAGATCTTTACACATGTACCTATGCATTTATCTAGAATAATGGGTAGACTTTGCCTCTGAATTACCCCCACCACACAATAAAGCACCTACCACGCTAAGAGGTATGAGAACAGAAAAACAATTCCCTCTGAATGAATTTGAGCAAAACTGTGAGCTGAGAAGCCTGTGATAATGTGAAGAACTTACAGCAAAGAGCAACCATCCAGCTGGCTTTCTGAAAACAGTAGAGCAAGCTCATTTCAGTAAAAAGGTCAAATTGTTAATACACTCAACCCATTTGTTTTCATTTGTGGGTTCACGTGGTGGAGTTACAGCCTGGACAATGGTTTACATGATTTAAAATACATCTGCCTACACATGTCAGTTGAGAAACATTTACATATACACTAATTTTAGCCAAGAGTCGAGAATGGATAGTCATCACCCAAGGTGCTGCTGGGCACCTTGGCTGCCAAGACCACATGCCCTGGGCTGGCCAGCACCAGTGTTGTTGTGCCCAGGGAGGGCTGAGACGAGGCTGAAGCCCCAGGATGGATTTGACACCCCCACCAGACCAGGTGCACTGCTGAAGCCACGTGCACTCTCTAATTTAAGTGATGCACAGAGACAAAGCAGCTCCTTGGCTGGGAGTATAGTGCACAAGTTCATAAACCGTGCAGAGCCAGCTTTGGGCAGACAGAAGAGTTAGTCACAACTTTGTGTCCTACCAAAGCTTCAGTACAAGTTTGGGAATTGCCCCATCTGAAGCAGTACAGTCATGTTCACGCAGCGCTGCAACTTGCCTAACAAACTCTCCCCTGCCTGTCTCAGCTCTGTATCCTCACCTTTTTCTCTTTCCAATAGCAACCCTTCTCCCAGCTCTGCATTCTACATCTCCCATCCTAACAGTAAAATACCCCTCCCACAGACCCCCTCCAATCCTGTTTGGGCAGGTGAAGAGCAGCAGGCTCCAAGGGGCCCTCCTGGAAAGGGAAGCCACAGTGCTGAGGACTGCAGGGTTGGCAAGTGGGCTCAGCTGTTGGGTCCTGCTTGGCCAGGCCATGCTCTGCACACCCCCTTCAGCTTGTGTTGGCACTGCAAGGGCTGTTTACCATTCCAGAAACCTACCACCAAAAACAACAGGGAACTGACTCTATTATCATCCTTTAGCATCCGTCAGCCCCTTAAATACCTACCTTAGAAACAAACTGCCTCTAAGATATGTCAGCCATCCCAAATCTAACATCTGCAGTCAACAAGAGAAGTAAAAGCTACAAATCAATGCAAAATACACGGCTGCAACTTCAAAACATGATTAAAAAACAGCCAAATAATCTCAAAGCAGAAGGAGTACTTAATGAGGACTTGTAAAATGATCTAAAACAAATGTGAAAAATCTCAAAACAAAGAAAATTGGAGCTGACTCATGTCAGAGATGAGACACCCAAGAAATGAATTAAAGGATTCAACAGGAAGTCTGAACAGAACCCAAGCATTTTTTAAGTACAGAAGTATTCTGTTACTGCTGCTGGCAACTATCTCTTTCTAATCCAGCAATCACTCTCAACACTGGATTTAGCACGTATGATGGCCTTTATGTATCTTTAAAGCCACTTTCCATTTGCTGTGTGGATCAGAAGTGTGGAGAAACACTCAAAATTATTTTACAATTCAGACTGAAAGCTGCAAACAGTGAGAAAGACATCACCCTCATACTGGGCTTGTAGTTCTTCATCTATTTCATGGCAGAACTCCAAGTTATTGGGGTACTGTACTTCACATGTTCTTGTTGCCATAGCAAAAGGAAAACATGCTCTGTCTCCAGGTAACTAGAAACAATAATTCTTAAAATACAAATTCTGCTGCCTATTTCAGTTAATTTTAAAAATTCTTGGCTGCAAGGGGACAAATTACTTTCCCAAACAGTTTTTGTAAACTTCATATTTATTAGACCATTTACTTAAAATTATTTCAATATTCTACACAAACAGAATGTTTGCACAGTAACATAAAGCAAATGCACCTTCCTGTGATCAGATTTTGGCTTATTTTGCTTAACATCTAAATACTTTTATTGAAGGTACAGCTGGAACAACAGACAAACCACAGTTTTTTGTGATGAAGATTTCAAAAGGTTTTAAACAACCTGTTCTCTACAGTAAAACTTTTTTTTTCACAACTGCTTCTACGGCTTGTAAGTGGGCAAAGAATGCAAAATAAGTTTATCTGCTGAGAAACAAAAGAGTTCTAAACTTAAAGGTCTATAAATTTCAGAGGAGTCAGGACTCACCACAGGATTCACGTTTCCTTAACAGCTCCTGGCTAATTCAAAGTTCTTGTACAAACAGGTTAATTTGTCTTCCAGGTTCAATGTAAAACAAGGTTTTAACCTCAGCATGGCATTAAGCAATACTACCTGACAAACAGAGCCAGCTGCCTGATAACTAGAGAGATTTTTAAGAGCTTAGGACTATGAAGTGAGCAAATCAGGTTTTATTACCCCACTGAAAAAATAAGAAATGCTCTTCAGTGCCAATAAAACAAGAGTGTATTATTACTGGTCAGCATGTTTCCATTCAATCAGCACAAGCAATAAAACTGTTAATTAGCCTTCAAAAACTGAATGGGGACTTCCAAGCACTGGATTTAATGCTTCTTTCAGTCAATTACCAATGGAAAAGGTAAATGTTATCTTCAATTAAAATCAAGCTGAAACTCACACAGACAAACAATTATGACTTTTCTCTAACAGTTCTGCAAAGAAAGCAACCAGTTAACTGACTTCACTTACTTCTGCATTTCTTCTAAGCACAGTAAGTGAAAGAGGTGAGCTGGAAATTCTAACCCCCATATTCAACTTTGCATTCTGAAACATAATTCCCAAATCAGAAGACACAATTTTTAAAACCTTTGATCAGAGTGAAGTGAATTGAACTTCAAGGAGTTAGGCAAGAGGGGAAAAGAACCTGCCAACTTCCCAGGTGTCTGTTAAACAAACCATCAAATGAATTACTCAAAGTTTTACTTGTTCACTGTTTTTTAAGGTTCCTAAGCAAAATCATCTAGACAGGAGAGTGAGCAGGCAGAGGGACAGCCCTTCCCAGCTTGTGAGGCAAATAAGAAGGGGTCTCAGCAACAACTGAGCAGGTGACCAAGTGACAAAACATCAGCCAGGCAGACAAAATTCCAATGGAAATGACACATCCAAGCAGAACGTCTCAAGTTCAACAAAATCATCACACTCTTCTATTTGAGCATTTTATGCTGTTCTTCCATATCAGCATTTAAAAGGAAATTTTTACCAATTCACTCACAGCAAGAAACTAGTTTCTATGTAGTACCATATTTAAAATGAAATTTGTTCACAGCAAGCTTTTGTAGACTAATTCCACTGTATTTCCAGATCTAAAACTTACCCCATCACTTCTCACTTGTGCCTCAGTTAAAAGAGCTGCAGAAATAGCAGAGGTTATAGGGGAAGCAATGACAGGAGAAAGCTGAATTATTAATTCCAGAGATATCCACTCTAATCAGTAGCCCACGCAATACAGACAAGAAGCTTCATCCATCTCAACAGACCTCTCTATGAACTACATTTTACTTCTGATCCTTCTCTTGGGCACTTCAGTATTTTAAGGAACATACAAATACGGCACAGATCACTATCAGAGAAAAAAATATGAGAAGAAACAGTCACTTGACCATTAAAACCACTTCCTTTTTATTTAGTTCTTGTATTTAAAAACCTTAAAAGATAAATGTATCATAAAACAATACAGGATAGGGCAATAAGAGGTAATAATCATGACAAACCACACCCCTGACCCTATCTAACAGTATAGCAGATATTAGCTTACATATGCCCAAAATAAAAAGTACAATACTTAATGAGCAATTTCCGTAAATATTACCAATAAAATAAGATTATTGCTGCATCTTACAACTTATTTTCTCTTTTATTTGCCAAGACTTAATCTGACTATTATAATTCAATAAAAAATTTAACAGAATATTGAATTTGCTCTTCCAAGTAATTGTGTCTTTCCAAATGCAAAAACCCTGGCTGAGATCCTTTGCAGTACAGCCTTTAGATACTGTAAAGCAGGTAATTCAGTCAGGGTACAAACATCAAATCAGTCTGATGCTTTTTCACCCTCGTTTACCTCTACTCTTTCCACTGTTGCTCCAGACAACCATTAGACCAATAAAGCTTGAATGAGAGCATGAGCTAAGGTATTTGAAACCATTTGTAACAGGGTATCATGCAATAGCTACAGCTGCTTCCTCAAAAAAACCCAATGATTTATGGAAAAGTATACTATAATCAGAAAATCTAAATGAATTGACAAATTTGAGCTGCTGTAGGAAGAACTGCACAGGAGCTTTTTCTACCAAAAGCTCTCTCACTTTCTTATTATTCTTATTGCATACACACAAATAATTTTGAATTAATTCTTCAGACCTTTCCAAGCATACAGTTGTTCTCTGCAGTATCCATCAAGTTACTGAGACCTCACAAGCCTGTACTGAACAGCAACCGAGATGAAAAGAATGCTCTGGTTGACAAGTCATCAAAAATAGGTTTGGCAAAGAACAGCTATTTTATTCCCCCCATCCCCTGCCTTTAAAGAAACAAAAAAACCTCCATAACCTTGCGACAGACATGGAACAGTGGTCAGTTTGGGGGTTTTATTAGATACTTTAGGTAAAACCTGCAGGTCAGCTCCAGGCCCAGTCTATTTTTCAAAAAAGTTACATGTGATCAACAGCTGGCAAATCTAAGTCCTCTGGTTTTCAAAGTCTACAGCAGACCAAAAAGCTGACCAATCCTGACGGATAACAAATCCAAGTGAAAATTATGAAAAACAGATAAAATGTTCTACTTTGTAATTTGAGATGTTACAAACAAACCAATAAACAAATTTATTTTTCCCCTGCATAAGAGCACCCCAACATCTTAGTTCAGAGCTGTTCTTCACGGGGAGGGTTGGCACTTAAAACTTCAGAAGTACCTATTTCACAATAAAATCCTCAGCTGGGGAACAGAAATAAAGGACTCCAATGCTGAAGAACAGTTACGCAAATACAAAACTAGTAGTGTTCAGTGGAGTATCTTTAAATCTCTGCCCCTGGCACTGAACCAAAATCACACTCAGGGAAGGATACATCCATGAAACTTCTAATGGCTTTTCTACCCTCATCTTGACAGAATTTTCTCATCAACTTAACTCAAAAGAAATGCCGGAGAGGTGTATGAACAAAACTCATACAGCCTGTTCAACAAGCTATAAAAACCACTGACCATCACTAACAGCATGACAGAAAACTTATGCTGACTCATATTATTCAGAGAGTGCAATTACGAAAACACAGAGGGGTGATGTAAAAGCAGAATTCCAGAAGCCCTAAGCAAGCTACTCAACTTGGAAAAGGTTTCACTGAAAGCTTTGTATTTGTGACCATCCTTTACAAAAAGCTCTCGTTTCTAGAACAGATTATATTAATCCCAACAATTAATCCATTTCCAGTTATAATGTGTGGTACAAATGAATTTGATTTTGGGTAATACTACAGCATGGTTGGGGTTTTTTAACCAACACAGCCTTTTTCTTTTAGTATCTTTTATACTATGAGAGGCATCACCTGTAAAGCAAAAGCAGTTGCTAAACTGCTTTATACCCTTTCTCAGTAACACATTACATGCTGTAACATTCCAGCAGGTCCCCAACAGCAAAGTTACTGAAGTCTGTGAGTCTCCACTTGGAATCAATTGCAAGATCAGATTATGAATTTTATCTACTCTCAGAATTGGTAAAAGGCTGAAAAGAAAGACTAGACATGTATTTTCATTTCCCTACCATGTAAATAATTCTGGTTCAACAGTACTTGGATGAGAAATAGAGAACACTATTCACATACAAATTTGTGTTACTGTATTTTTTTTTATAATAATGAAGATAAATTGCTATTATCAATGACACACAACTCAGCCAAGCCTCTGAGCCTATGCAACTGCCTCAGGCTTTGTAAAATGCATTTCCAAAACAAATATCAAAGAAAAAAAGCATTTGCAAATAACATTAAAAATGTTCTAGCCATTTAATTGGAAAATTCCATTTGAGAACTTGAAATTTTGCAGGGCTGCCTTTGTGTCAGGAGTACACAGCACTGAGGCATACTTACACATCAGCAAGTATCACAAGTTCATAACAACTTTAAAAGCCACATAAATTGTAGTTTTCTACAAGTTGTGCTTACAGGCTGGCTGCTTTCCAAGGTAAGCACAGAAGAAACAATAGATCAGTTACCTGGGAGGCTCTGAAGCAAAAGAAGAAAAATGCAGTAGTTTTGCAGAAAATTGACAAACGTTTGATTCCCACTGGAAGTAGCAAAACCAGTTTATTTGCATTTGCTCCATTTCCGGACATGAAATCCTGTTTTGAATCTATTATGCTTTGATGTACATCAACGTCCAAAGCGTTACAGTCAAAAACCACATGTTGCCAAACAACTGTCCCACTCTTAACTAATAAAATTTCTACCTCAAGACCTTACAGCAAGAGAGGAAGTTCTGCTGTGCTTTTCAGAGTGTTCTAGACAACAGCCTTCAGACCTCATTTGCCAAGCTCACCAGTAGGATCAGTCACCAGCGTATCTGGGTATTTCTAAGGTTACATTACAAACCACTGCTAAGAAGTGTAGCTTTAACCCCATCTTCAGCTCTGTAATTCTTTCTTTCCACCAGCCACAATGGGAAGCTTCTCTCCTCTGACAGGACACCAAAGGGACGTCCCCAGAGCTTTAAGTGGATCCAGGTCTCCAGGTCTTCAAAGCCATTTCCAACAGAGCACTGCATTTCACGGTGTAAACCGTCTGTATGGTGGTGTGCATAGTTTCAAGCTTTGCCAGGGAAGATGCAGAACTGAGTCTGTCCATCTGTA
Organism: Platyrinchus mystaceus; assembly: GCA_035041135.1. NCBI lineage: Eukaryota > Metazoa > Chordata > Aves > Passeriformes > Tyrannidae > Platyrinchus > Platyrinchus mystaceus. Next base: position 13,313,187 of record JAWWLV010000121.1, on the reverse strand, counting down.
CTTGAGTAAATAAAGCTCTGTGTCTCAGCATGAAGTCTCAGCCTGTGCACAGCAGCAGGATGATACAGACACGGTTCTTCTTGTGCCAGGACTATTGAATCTGATTCTACAAAACCCAAAACATTTTTCTTCGAATTTACCAATATAGTATAATAAAGCAACTCATGTTTCATGTTAAAGCTGAATGGCTTTGGTCCCTCAGACACCTAGAAAGATGAGTGACCATTTAGTTCTTACTAATAAATTTTTTTGCATTTACCTGCAAAGGATCCAGTGTTACAGACAAATGAATAACAAAATATTTTGCATGAACATTTATCAAGGTAATTTTAGCCTATAACAAATTAACAGTATAAGCAGCTAAATAAAGTAATTCAATGTTGAGGCAACCAGGAAGTTATCTGCCAGCGCTTATGCAATACTTTACTAAGCTGTCAGACAAACTGAAAAAAGCAACATCTAAGACCAAGATTTTAGTTTTTTATTATGTAAAATAGTAGCGCATTTGAAACAGAAACTCAGTTTCTAATAAAGTTTGCCAGAACTGAAAGAAGCTTATAAAAATAATTAAAAGTGGCTTAATAGGTGTATTTCTCATCACCAAGACCAAGTGAATGTCACAGTAAGAATGAGTTTCGAGTCATCTGCAAATACATTTGGCAGTTGCAGATTCATTAGACAGACATGCTGTGGCAGACACATAGATGCAAGGCAATCCAAGAACAAAGTATCCATGAAATAATTACAGAACAGCAAGTGAACTAGTCAGGGAAATGACCTATTATAGCTATTCAGGGACTACTAGATTTTACACATGTGAGCAATCCTCTGGCTTAACAAGAACAGGGAGGAAAGAAGGAAATCCTCACAAGAACTAAAGATAAAGAGCCTCCCAACACACACCAGGGGCATTGTTACAGACCAACTGACCCCGTCCAGTCTCTTACTCAGTACCACTGATATTGCTACAAAAGTGCCTTAAAAGCTGCAAAGTGATAGGGGAAAGAACAAAAAGACAGAACAACTTTTAAAAGACCGTGATCGTTGAAGCAAAAAATTGTTTGGATCATTCAGAAAACTACATTGCTCACATCTAGAGATGGAGAGGCCAAAAAAATAAAACCTCGACCTACACCAAAACTGTCACGTGGAAGATAAAGAAGACAGGTGACAAGGTAGAAATAGTCTCAAGAACACTATTTATTGGTATCCAGTCTTCCCCTTAAAATAAATAACAATGAAGAACTCTAAGAGGAAATGCAATGAAGAAGATATTATCCAGAAATATCCAAATTGTGAATCTTCATGTTCAGCATCAGCTGTATCTAGATTTTTCTTCAGGGCCAGAAAGATTTAGAGTTAATGACCTAGCAATTCATTGTAAGGAATTTTTTTTCCCCCCTCTTGCTACAAGAACCTCTCTTCCAAGATCTAGCATTCTTTCAGTTATTTCCAAGTGGGAACACACCCTGTCATGTGTTTCCCCTTTTACCAAGTGCCCTGACCTTTCAGGAAAAGATTATACAAAAACACGGAATTCCTGGAAAGAATCTGCTCTTTCTGATTAGCATAATAGTATCACAGACACAGAAGCAAGAAAGTTTACCTTCAAGGTATAAAATATACTCATTAATAAGTGAAGTAACTGGCCAACTGGCTAAGGATATATATGAGAAAGCACGTACATCCTTCTAGCTGCATTTGTAGAAGAATTCTCAAATGCAATCACAGCTCTTGAAATGCATTTAATGAGTTCATTGCAATGGGCACTGTGGAGGTGATATTTTTATTGGGGAAATTATAAATCATGGACTGGTCAAAAATAGATGCTTATGACATTCCACTTTCCTTTCTTCCTCATCACCTTGAGGATTCTCTCCCTGTGTTTTCTGGAAGTAAACACACTGCTGAAACTCAGTGTGATTCCAAATAACCAAAGGACGGTATGCTCTTACTTACTGGGACTGTTGGCATTCAAACACTACAGCCTCCAGAAAATGAGTCCAACTCTGGTATGACTGCAAGGCTGAAGTTTATTAAAAACACCACAAAGTTGAACATGGAAGCACCAGCATTAAAATAACAGCACTGACAATGAAATATTCTTTTGTTCCAGAGCTACGTGACATTTTCATCTGAGCAAGGAAAAGACAACTATCTTATTTCGGTGCTGAACATCTCAGTATAGGATTTTATTGTGGCCAGCATGACCATCAAGCAAACAGCTGGGCAAGCTCTTGATAAGAGGAAGAGTAGCGACAGGAAGTGATACAACACAAGAACCAAAGACCTGATATTACACAGTCTCACTTGGAGCCTATTAAAACCATTTTTTTTTGTATTATAAGTAAAACTAACAAAAACATGGAAACTATTTAGAGAAACTGTAGTAACATAATCTTCATCAAACAAGGGAGAGTAAAATTGTTCCAATCCTTTAATAAAATGTTATGAATTAACTGGCAGTTGGGTCAACTTCCCATTTTTCCCAGAGGTATAAAACCAAGACGACTTGCAGGGATGCTGCTTTCCAAGCTCACAGGCAGAATTTATTGTATGGGAATTGCTATTCTAGCAGAGGCACCAAATCAAGATGCACTCACTCCTGTATGTCTTAACTCATACTGGGTGTTAAACCTAATTCTCTACAACAGCACTGAAATAAGAACTACAGTAACAAATAAGGCCCTGCCCTTCACAGTTCTGGTTTCTCCCTTCAGCAGGTCCACCCTGAACAACAACTGAGGCAGTAACACCTCTGAATAAGTTAGCTGCGATTATTAAGTTAGAAACTCCAACTCCCACAGGGGAACATATGTGGACACTTCCTTTAGTGCTTCCACTCATAAGGCTAACATACTAAGTATGTGCTTTGATATGAATTTTTGTAAGAGCACTGGCTCTTAATACGCAGTTGGCCCTAAAAGCTCTCCACAGAAACACACAAAGCATTACATTGCTTAATTTATAGAGTAATAATACATTTGTCATAGCTTAAATAGAAGATAAAAGTTTGCAACTTCTACTATGATATCTACAAATACACTGTGAGAAAAATCCCTGGCTGCTATAGTACCAGTTATACACTTGGATTAACATAATTTAGAATAAGCCCATTTTTTATTCAAGGCTAAAACATATAATTCTTAATTTTAAATAAAGTTGCTTAACATTCAAAATTTTCTTCTCATACAAATAATTTTCACCTGCTCCTGCTGTTGTTGCAGCCTGAGAGGAAGAACAGAAAGAACCAAAACAACACAGCTTTGGGAATAAAGGAACACAGTGTCAAAGAAGAAGCCTAGAGCTATTGGAAAGCCCTGTATTCCAGTTAAGCAAGGCAAAACAACGTGTCTTCTAACAAAGACAATTTGAAACAAATTACAACCCAGAAGATTAATGCACTGACTCAGGCATAGATGAGCCTGAATTTTCCACCGCCCATCTTTCCCAAGAATCCTTGTCTAACTAGCGGAAAGAAGGGTAAAGATGGTTGTAAAAGAGTTTTCAAAATGCAGTAAGGAGTAAATTTGAAAACAACTTGAGGAAACATGGATTCCAGCTGAGCACAGAGTTTTCAACAACAGCTAAGATTTATTATATTGAAATTTTTTTCCAACAAGCTACAATAACGTGTGTTTCCTTTCCAATTCAGCCACAGCTGAACATTTTATTGAACCATTACAGTAAGAAAAGAAGCTTTCACAATAACTTTAAGAAGCTCTCTTCTTTTGGGATCAAACAGATATATTATTAAAATAATGCCAGTAAGAAGAATCAATCATTGGACTAACTGATGTCAAGGATTGCTGAGCAATTAAATCCGATTACTAACTTGAATGCATTGATGAAATCTTCAGAACAGAGTATTCAGGAAAGAAAATTGAAGACAACTGTTCATGAAACAATTCTTAGAGCCTTTACTTTCCATCTGTCGTGGATCTGCATATCAAGAAATGCAAACAACCTTCTTCATCAATATTTAGAAAAGTTTTATGGGCAATGCATACAGTAAATTCAGTGTTTAATAAAGATACTCCTACCCATAATTACTATGCAATCAAAGTTTTCTTTAATTTGTTTGTTTGGGATGTTTTTGCTATAGAGAACTGGAAACAGGCAAAACCTCAAAAGTGACACCTTTGCTAATTTCCATTGTAAAAGGTAAGCTAGCAACAGTTACCAAACCCAGCATTTTTAGATTCTCCCCCACCTTCACCAGTTTAATCATATGACAAATTAACACTCTTTTTAAAGAGAAATACATAACCAATTCAATACAATTGCAATGTAATGCAAAAACAATGAAATAACCACATAAACTCTGTTCAGAAGCACCTCTCTGGTCAAACAGCACATGTCAAGCCCCACATTAGTCCCAGCATGTGCTGCTCTTTTTTTCCCATCCCAAAGGATGTGAAGACAAAGCTGCAGTTGGTTCTTCGAAAGGAATACCATTAAGGGATAAAAATAAAAAATTCAAAGTGTCAAGGTTTTATTATGGAACAACCTATTTTCTAACAACATCAGATGAACATTCCCACTGATTTCCTTGCAGGAAGCAAAACACTTTTTGTAGGATACTACAGTATTTACAATCCCATAATCTTTATTATTTACATAAGCCATTTTTAAAACCTCTCTTTGTAAATCACATCTGATTCTAGTACTTAGTTTTATTTTATCCTTTTTCATTTTCTTTTTTCTTTCTTCTTTTTTTTTTAAAAAAAAATTAAACTTTGCTCCACAAAATCACCAGCAATTATGCTTGGTGGAATGGGCTAAGAAGTTCACACAAAGCTCTCTCACTGCATAGGCAGCGATGACAGGTTTTGTTAAATATGCGTTTTCTCACCTTAAAGATATTTCACTGGAAGGGCCTGAGCACAAGAAGAAAAAGTAATGGTCTCCTGGCAGCTCATACAAGCTGCCATTATTGTGATGAAACATTAAACCACAAGCAGCTTCCACAGCGAGACCTGCTTATGTAAAGCAGCACATTTCTCCAAGTGTTTTAGCTTAAATAGATATTAAAGGACTTTTAAGAATTGCCTTATAAGTCAGATTCACCTCTTTTGTATGTATATTACAATACAATACTGTGTTTTTGGAGTAAGGGTTTGGTTATTTTTTTTCTGAACCTTTTAGAGAAAAGATTAAATTGAAAAGAAATTAGCTGCCTTCTGCTTCCTACCAGCAAAGTAGTACAGACTTTTAAAAATCCTGGATCAAAACTACCTTATGCAATTTTGCATTTGCCAAGCCTAGTACCAATCCATCAAAGGATTTTCTTCATTTCATTTTGGGCATTTACATAAGTACCTTAAGTTGGGTCACTGGAATTATTCCCCTCATTCCGCATCCCACCTCCCTCCATTCAGTAGGCTCATACTATAATCTAATTTCACAAAAGAAAACTTCACTTTCTCTTCCTGTGAAGCAGCAAATATACACACAGCTTATTCTCCTGGAGGCTTGATCCACAGGGGGTTAATATTTTAGATCTTCTAGGTAAAATCTGCAATCACAGTAGGAAAAGCAAAAGAGACACTTCACCTCAGGAATGCCTCACTCTCCTCACATCTTTGTGACATTAGAACCCTCCAAATGGAAATTTCTATGCAGGCAATATTTTTTCAAGTTCTTCTTCTGAGAAAAAGGAGTGAAGAACAATGTACAAGATGCACTGGAGGAGTTTCCTGTTAGGAATAAAAGGTTTACTACAAGAACATGCAACTATTCCTGGATTTCTAAACAGAATTTCAGCAAATAATGAAGTTTAGCCCTTTCAAGATGTTTGAGAGTTCAGTTCAAGAGCCACTAACACTGACATATGAAAAGGATAAGAAGTGACAGTAAAATTACCATTTTTCTCTTTACATACAAGAAGTGACTAAACATGTGCAGAGTCATAACAAACTTCAGTGACTGGAAAAAAAACTGTTTGTAAAATGAATTGCTTCTGCCAAATAGCTCCCTCTTCAGTTTTCTTTCAATTTGATCCTGCTGATTTAGACATACAAAAGAAGATCCTTCCATTAACGCTGCCAGTTTGGAAAAACTGCGTTAAATTGAGGTGCTATTTTAGTTATCGTGGGCTTGTCCTCCACATAATTAAAAGCCAGAAGATACCATTAGATCATTTAATCAAATGTTTATGGAATGCTATTGAACAATAGTTGGTTGCCCTGTTTGAAAATACCAGCATGTGATATCTCACATACCCCAATATTAAGCATTGACCCATATTTCGATATAGTAATTTTGTTTCTATAAAGAGAATTGCTAACCATGAAACATCAGTCTTCATTTAGATAAACTGGGCAAAAGTAGCAATATATCATGAACAGCCAAGGAAAACACATTACAAACACTACTGAATTTTCATATAATCATATGTATCCAAAGACCACTGTAGGCCAGATGCACACTGGGCAAGCACTGGCATGACAGTTTCAGAGTTCTATTTTCAAAAGGAATTATAAATGAAAATAAGTAACCTACAAATGTAAGACACACAAAGATTCTCTACTTGCTGTGGTGTGAGGGTAAGCCATTACCATCTAATAGACCCAAGAATCTGTTACTAAATGCCATAAGCACCCCAACCTCCTGCTTCATATACTCTATATACAGATATATATCGTACTTTAGTAATAGGCTCTACTAATACTTCATAATGGACTATTTAGTACAGACATCAAAGTGGTAACATCTTAAGTGTCACTTTGACTCCAAAAATCTTCTTCCTTTTGTCATGACAGCTATACTCAGTGAATAATCTTTCTCCTGGCTCAGGAATAGCCACATTTGACTATTTGTAATTCAAAAGAGCAAACAGTGACCAAGCCCAAAACTTTGAGTTTTCCTAGTTTGACATGGGACTTTCTGAGCATGCATCTAATTTAAGAGAAGCTGACCTTTCAACAACTACTCCTTACATCTATTTGTACATTCAGAGACAAGAACATAAACAGAAGATTGCAAAGCTTTTGCTCATGGTTCCTATCTGGTTGAACAAACAGTCAAATAGCATCTGTCAGTACTTAGATGTGCTGATACCCCAAAACAAGCTATGAATTTACTTTTTACACATGGAAAGGCAGAATCAAAAGTGAGCTGCAATACATCAACTTATTCCTGGATGGAAAATTCACTTCATTTTAGAAAGGGGAACTAAGCCAGCATTGCCACAGCTGAGGAAATTGCCACTTTCTCTCAGTATTTGCAAGATCCTATCAAATAATAGCTGTAAGTTAATGAACGGGAGATTTTTCTAGTTATATTGGGGTGGGAGGGTATGTAAGAGTAGTTTTATATTTTTCATTATTTTGCTTTAATCTCATTTTGGATTTCAGTTTTCAGTTTGTTTTTAAGACATCCTTTAAAGTACCCAGCTTGCCTCAGATGTAGTAATTTATCCAACTATAAGAAATTATGCTATTAATGATATAAAAAGAGCCTAGCTAAGAAGTCAGCTTAATTTCTCTACAAAATAAGCTCCTTTTTCATAAAGGATGAAGACATTAAACCATGAAATTTTCAACATTAGGAGGGCTGCACTGCTTATGAGCAGAGCAGATAGGTATGTTTCTAATTCAAGGTTCTCCATTTGGTTGCTTATACATTTCAAAAAAGGAAACAGGTAGTTACAGAAGAAGTAGTATGTGTTCATGAAAATCAAAGATACTACCAACGTGTAAATCAAAACTGAATTAACCTCTGCAGGCAATTTTACAGTATTTACACTTTATTTTCCAGTAAATTAGTAATTTGGAATTTAAATAATTCCATTTGTTTCACTAGGGACATCACGTGAGTTTTCGAAATACTCAGATCTCATAAATAATACAGTTTATCTGAACCCTGGAAGGGGGTGGGGAGAGGAGGGGCCTTAATACACTGCAGGGAGCACTCAGATAGTTTGGTGATCTGATCATACAAACCTTTATGGAATCAGATATTCCGAGAAATGCTGCCAAGATCCTTAAGAGTTTACAACGCTTCAAATGCATTCAATTGCTATACTGAACTCCAACTGCACTAGAGGAACACATTTTTGTGGATATTTCTACAACAGAAGTAAGCCCCATCTTACAGGAACCCTGAAAGTTTTGGGGTTTTTTCCCTTGTAAGGAACGTTATATTGTAGAGCTTTAAGCATGTCCAAGAATTAGGTCAGACTAGATGTATTCACAGTAAATACAGGTATTTATGGATTCCATAGCAACGACTACGGGTTGATGAAGGACTCTGGCACTCTATCAACCTTTTGCATCTCCCACACTGGACAACAAAAAGGAGCTAGCTATACAGGTTTTCAATCCAGAAGAGAGACGCCTTTACAGCTTCGAAGATGGCAAGTGGCATTTCAGGGAATGAGTTCTAGAGAAGTCTCTATCCAGCAGGGAGTACACATCAGCATGAAATGAAAACTGCAAGCCAAAAGCTATGAAGCCATAACAAATTCCCTCACGGACCTTCTTTCATCACAAGATCTTCGCAAGCATCAACAGATATCTGTTAAAAATAAAACATCCTACTTCCCACCACCTCTTCCTTCACACAATAGACCTGATTAATATCTGTTTTCTGTGGAAGTGTATTCCTTGCCTCCCATCTTTGTGAATGGTCTGTACAGAGAAGTTAGAGAAAAGAGGGGATCTGTCCCTATGGATAATAGACTGCAATGTCCACAAACTCAGATGACACAGTAAAACTTCAACACTGAATATATACCCTTGCAAAATCCACATCACACTGTGCAGGAAAAAACTACCAACTTGTCTTTTTTTTAAAAAAAAAAGAAAAAAAAAGAGCAAATTATGGACTTAAAAAGGAATAAGAAGGAAATGAGTCATGGGGAAAATTTCAGGGAAATTTCACATGAAAAGGAAACCCATGAGCAATTTCATAAAGTTTTCCATGCTCAGTTGTCCATCTCCCCACTCCCCCCCCCGCCTCTGCCCTTTCTTTTTTCTTTCCCAGAGGCTTGATGGAAGAGGATAGACCTCAAAATACTTTTATTTATTCTGCTACTAGAGGGAGCACAAAACAGAGAATAGGCCACAGTGTGCTCTGACACTCTGAAGATTTGTCTGCTGCATCTTTTTATTCATGGAATAAAAAAATGTATTGCATCAAGAACTGGCAACTACAAGCATTCAAAAACTATGAATCAGATTGCCAAAACCCAAACACATTAAATAACCATTCCATTTCCAGTTTTCAGACATGCTGTCAGGAAATGAATGGTTTCTTTCTTCTCCTACGTCAAATGGGCAGGTGGAAAATTCCCAAGCACGTTCTTCTCATGGCTATGTTCTCAATCAGCTGGAAAGCAAATGTGCCGAAGTCCCAATAAGGTCATTTGGATTTATGTCTTAGTTCCCTCCCTGACACTTGGAGCCAGCCTTCTGTCTTTGCTCATGCACTAAAGAAACCAGAAACTCGGGAGACTTCAGATGTAGAAGGCAGAAAAAGATCCCTAGAGATGGAAAGAGGTCCTCAACATCCCTACTATCAACTGTCTTTACTTTAGCAAATTATCCTCTTCCTTCTGTAAATATCTAAAGTCATCACCTAATTAAAGAAAGAAAAGCAAGCTGCTTTGCTGTTCCAGGTCAACATACATTTTTTCAGTGGAGAGCATAACAGTTTGGAGAGCAGATGGAAACACCTGCTGGAAGCTCTAAAGGGCACTGATCTTCCTAGCTCCTCAGAAGACTGAGGCACACTGCTCTGACCGATACATTCACCTGTTCACACGCTTACAACCTTTGCAGCTTCTAAACATTACTCAAATTCAGTCTTGGCTCTGAACATGGCCCAAGAAAAGGCTTTCTCAAAAAAAGTTCACCACAAACATGGTCTGCAGGGTAATTTGTTTGAATTAATTCAGAACAAGAAAAATTGAGACCTCATGCAAAACGTTTGTTTCCAGGAGGCTCTGCTACTGAAATAACATCGTGTTTGTCTTGAACAAGCATGGTTTTCCAGGATTCTTCCAATGAGACATTGCCTGGACTCAATGAATCAAATTTTCTAGCTTTTGCACTTTCCAAAATAAATAAAAAATGAAACTATATTAGCAATCAAAATAGAAGCAAAAGACAAGAACTGAGAAGCTCTTTTTTCTACACAGACACGGTCCTCAGATTCCAGACTATGTCTCAGTTCGGGTGGCTGTTTCTCTGGTTTGGGAATTCTAGTCTGACAGTCATTGACCTGGAAATACTTTATAGTCACTTAACCTTTGAGAAATGGGCACAATTGGGATCCCCTCACCCTACCTACTACTTCTCATCACATCACTGATGCTGGAGGAAGAACAGGTAAGCATGGATCAGAGAACACCTAGCCTAGGATCAGTCTCTGGAGTTTGCATCCCATGTTTTTTCAGCTCTTCTTAATGACATTTCACTCCTGTCTGCCCTAAACTACAGAACCTATCCACTCACAGCCCAGTTAAGATTCCTCACTAACAAGCAAAAAGAAAAGCAACTGGCATCAACCCAATTGATACCCTAGAAACAAGAATAACGAGAATAACAGCTGAGTATCATCAAGGACCTACCAATTGCCCTAGAGTTTCTTGCAACCTTAACAGACGAGGAATAAAACCTTAAGAGTCAGATAAAAGATATACCCTTTACAGTATTTGTTCTCTAGCATCTTCGTTGTAGCATCTACTCTGAATTAGATCAGAGGCTGGAAAAGAGTCTGGTTTATTTTGTGGATTCTTCGGGAAGTTCTGCTATTATTCTGGGACAAGGAAGGAGAGAACCATTTACAAAAAACTTGGCAAGAAGTGACAACACCCACTTTTCCTTTGTTGTTTTGGCCCCCATTGCTGATATTTTTGGATTTTCATTCTGGAAAAAGGAGAAAGATGAGGAATTGTCTGAAGTACTGTTTGCTGGGCTGCTTGCCCTCAGAAAATTGGAAAATAGCCGAGGCTGAAGAAAGAAAGCATTCTCTAAATTCAGATCTGACTTGTGCTGAACAGAACAACATTTATGGAGAATTAATATTTACAGTGTCTTGACCTAAGAGACTTTGTTATCTTGTACGATGTCGAAAGAAATGACCAGTGGGAAAACCATAGAAATGGCCAAACTGAATCAGCAGAAGTCCACCCAGTCATCCTGTCTGACAGTGTCTTATCAGACACCTTGATAAGAAGGTACAGGGAGAAAGCCTGCAACAGGCAGTAATGGTGATTTTATTCTTAGCCCCTCTTAACATTTATCTTATGCCATGAAATACTCCGGCTCATGTTCTTCTCAACATTACTCATTCATTAGCTAGCCGGTTTTGTCTTCTATATAAAAAGAACTAATCCCTTTGTTCCACAAGGAATCTTTAAGCCTACTTCAATCTTGCTGAGTACCCAAATTCATAAAGGAAAAGGACTGACAACAGCCAGACAACTTGCCCATTCAAGCAACAAAGTTACAAATCACACCCTCAGTTTCACTCAGCTATCAGTAGCAGGTAGTCAGTCAGAAGTCAGACGATTAAAATCCTGTGACTTATCTTAACAGCAAACAACCAGTGATTCTCATCACCACCTTTTCCTGTAAACTTCCTGTAAAGTAAAATATAGAAGTCTAAACTCTGTATCTCATTCTAAGGCAAAGTTCCCATTTTATGGAATATCTTACTAGAAAGCATTGTCAGCGGTGAACGGCAGCTCAGACTGTGTAGAACAGCTTAAAGGCTTCAGGGAGCACAGTATTAAATAAGGAGAAAGTAGTAAGGAGAAGATTAGATCTCACATCTGGGATTTGTTCAGACAGTTGTAATAAAGCAAGGGATGCTCTTGAGAAGCTGTCTCTCCAAGCCAGGAAGGTCTGGTTGAGCCAGCCAGCTGTCTAAGGTGCCAACTACTAAGATTTTATCAGCCTTTAATTGTCAGAGGAAGTTCCCATTCTCCTGCAGCAACCACGGGATAGGAGCTGAGGAAAGGAAGGACACAGCCATATTAATAGGCACCACTGGCATGCCCTTTAAAGAACAGCTGGGAGCCACCAGCTTAGACAGCAGAACCAGTACAGACTGTCATGTAAAAAGATCAAGTCTGCAACGACTCCTTGTAAAACAATTATTTGTAATTTTATACAGCCTACGTTGCTAACACCACAGGGGGGTAAAGAGAAGGAAAGGTGCCAAATGGAGAAGTCTAGTCTAACATAAAAATATGTATTCCTCTTGCCTGCATTATTTAGAGTATAATTTATTCATCACCACCTCAGACTGAAATGTCTGTGCAACTTCCAGAGCACAGAGAAGTTATTTTTCCCCTCCAAAATATAAGAAACAGAACCAACAATCATTGTTTAATACAATAACAATGCAATACTATGATTCACTTGCATTAAGTCTGACCAAATATGTCATTATCTTTAAATAGAAAAGGCAACTAATAATTTTAAAACTAAAATTAGAAAGACCTGTGATGTGAATACCATGTGATTTACTCCTAATCTGAATACATTATGCTGTCTTTCAAATGTTTTTGTAAGTGCTTTCAGCTTCGGTAATTTTCTTCTTTTTCACACGTTTGTTTTGTATTTCTTTTCCTTACCAAAATAACATTTACTTACAGAAATGCATTTCTAGAATTTTATACAAAAAAGGGCTACATCAATCTGCTACTACAGAAACCATGCTGATATGAAATGTAGATGCCGTTGCAGCTGAAAAAAATCAAATGGCAGAGAAGATGACAATGAAATATGTGAGAGCAAATACACAAATAAACCCTTTATAATGAAAGGAAGTATTGCTAAAAGTCTTCTAAAAATGTCAGCTGGGGGAACTCAATAAAGGTCAAGACACTTTGAAAAGGAGAAGTTAATCAAAGACTTTCTGTATTTACAGTCTTCTGTTCCATAATTCAGCACAATGTACTCTAGGTTACTTTAAAGCTGTGACCTTTGCCAACATTCGCTGTTCATTACCACAAAATTACCAAGTTTTGCTTGAAGAAGCCAAACCTGCTGATGTGTAAATTGTCTAAACCTACACCTTGATGTACAGTGATGTATATCTCCAAAATCATTACTCAGATGACACAACTTCACCAACATGATTACTTTTGACTGTTCTTGCGTAAACCAAAATAAACAACAGGTGGGGAATGACCCCAGAACTCACTTCATATATTTTAAATAGCCTTTAATGTTATGGTTCCCACCACTAGCAAATGAAAATAGGTGGGGCAAATATTTTTGTGCCAATAAAAATGTTTCATTTAACAACAAAGCATGAGTAAAGAAGGCCAATTAAAATGTACAGGCACGTTTTAAAGTCAGTGAATTTAGAGCCACTCCAAAGTTGTGAAAATAAACGAGTATTTCAAAATGGGAGCATTACAAAAATGACAAGCAGATTTTCGTCACCCTAAGGAAAGACACTTTTTAAAATCATTTTCTCCAAACTGTCTCTCTCAAAAGCAAAAAATCAAGAACGAGAGAAATTGGTTTTGATACTATGCACACTCTTGAAACCTATTCTTATTTTGTGGCTTAACAACCACATTTTCCTGTGTTTAAAGTGCTTTCTTTCCCTTCTTATAGCACGAGACCACTACAAAAAAGGAGAAACAGCCTATAGCAAAACAGATTACACAGCAAGTGCTTCTGTCCTTCCTCCCGCCGGAAAGAGTATTATTTTCCCACGGTGTCTTAGTTACAATGTACTTTTAAATTGCTCTAACAGCAGTTAAAACTACCACTTCAGTTTTCAATTCACATGATTCCGAGGACTTAAAAGCGGAAATGAAGCTTTCCCAAATAACACCCCTTATTCTGCAACTTACTTAAAGCTAAGTAGTTATTTCCTCTGAGACTGATAAGGAACGCATATAGAGTAGCTTTTTATTTTAAGGAGAATCATCTTCCCCTCTGAATCACCTACAGGTGATCTCAAATCAGTCAAGCCTGTGTGACATTTGCACAACAGAACCACACAGGATGGCTGAGGTTGGAAGGGACCTGTGGAGGTCACCTGTTCCAATCCTCCTGCTCAAGCAGGATCACCTGCAGCCAGTTGCCCAGGGCTGTGTCTAGTCAGCTTATGAATAGAACCACCTTGGGCAATCTGTCCCTCACAGTATAAAAATGTGTTTTCTGATGTGTCTCAGTTTATGACCATGGCCTCTGGTCCTGTCACTGGGGACCACTGAGAAAAGCTTTGCTCCATCCTCTTTGCACCCTTCAGGTACTTGAACATACTGATAACATCTCCCTCCCCGGGGTCTTTTCTTCTCCAGGTGAACAGTTCCAGCTCTCACCCTCTCCTCGTGTGTCAGATGCTCCAGTACCTTCATCATATTTGTGGCCTTTCACTGACCTCCGTCCAGTATAGCCAGTATATGCTTGTGCAGGGTCTTAATCCCAAAAATTTCTGTAAGAATCTAGAGAACCCTGATTAGCCAGGACATTAATCCTGAAGGGTTGAAATTGCCCCTTTAGCTGCTGCACAAGGTTTGTAAACAAGGGAAAGGGAGATTATAGCCCTCCAAATTCACCATGAGGAGGTTTCTGTCTTTAACCACTAGAATAGCTTTGGTCCTGGTCCTAACTCATAACAGAATAACTAAGGTCAATTTTCAGGAAACTCTGAATTATGTCTGAAAATATCTCCCCACTAGCTGCAAAATTAAGAGACTATAAAGTCTCTTAAAAGTTCATCAGTCCTCAGCTCCATTTCAAACAGACTAAACTTCACGAAGCAAACAATAAAGCTGATAATGTTGTTTTGCAATATTGCAAGCCTGAGAGAAAAACTAGCAAGAGATTAAAAGACAATAAAGGAGACATTTTCATAGCAATCATCGCCCAAAATGAATAAGAAGAGGAAAACAGGTGAAAATGTTTTCAATTTAGAAGCTTTTTATAATGTGTCTAAGGTCTTAGTAGCTCTATGTCATGGTATGGCCAATCAAAATAATTCAGATTACTTTAAGAAAAAGTCAATATATTCCAAAACAAAAACTTTGACCAGTCTTCCAATATTTCTCCCTCCACATTTTGGTAAGAGGACGCAATACCAAATATCTAGGTAAACTAGAAGACATGAGCAACAACTCCAAGTTCCTTTACACCTATTTATATTTTCTCATAGTGCTTTCCAGAGCAGTTAACAGTAAACTGCAGTATGCAAAAGGGATATAACAGACAAACAGAATGAGAAGTTATGTGCTAAGCATTTCTTAGGATGTCAGAATTCTTAATAACTAACACTGTGGGAAAGAAGAAAGAGATTAATGGTGACAGAACAAGCAATAAATGGGATTTTAGGTATTTTAGGGAAAATAAAAAATTGAAAGTGATCCAAAACCTCTAACAGCATACTTGTAAGCCTTTTTTACTAGTAACGTATTCCAAGCTTCAAATCAGGTTTGACTGCATTAGTCACTAAGGAAAAATGTAATAATTTCCTGATAGTGCACTGAAAATCTTAGACCAAACTACAACAAAAATAAATAATAATCTCTTTTAGAAGGAATATTAGAAAAGGATTCTCCTCCAGTTGTTCAGGAACACCAGGAATTTAAAATATTTCAAAATATCTGGCTGCAATTCAACACAGCATGGCAAATGGGACTCAACTATCAACCCTCCTGTAACAGTTTATCTAGTCAGATAATTTCTCTTTATAACTTTCTATCTCTATATTGTCAGATAAATATATCAAGCCTGTAGATGGGAAATTACCTCAAGAGATATCATAACTGACTTTTTTAAACTGAAAGTAGGTTTTTCTATACATTAAGAACCACCCCAAGTCAGCTGCAGGATGCCCTATTAAATAACATCTACAACCTGCAATTTCGGTAAAGTTGTTACACATTTTGATAATATAATTTAGTTACTTTCTATTATGCAGACCAGATAACAGAAAAATACTTTGAAGAGATAACATTTTTTTCCACCGAAGTTCTTAATATTTCTCTAAGAACGTTTAAAGTATTTTTTTACTAGCAGGGAATTCAAGGCATTAATTGTAATTTGTCATCAGATACATCCATAAAGGTGATCACTGTATTCTCAATCACTGTAAAAAGCTGAAAAAAAGATTTAAGTGATCATCAAATAAGATAAATGAGGATAAAACTAAAATTCCATTTTTCACACCTCACTCAAAATGCATCTCCAAGTTATTCAACTGCAAAGATGTCTGTGAGTTCACCAAAAATCTTTGTGTAATTCTAAATTCCGTAAAAGTCTAAGGTACATTTAGATTAAAAAAAAAAAAGAAAGTACATTTTTAGGCTTAAATTCACTGTGAAAGCCAACAAAGATTAGGCAAAGCTCTCTATCACCAATTAGACAGTAAAAGTCAGTCAAAGCATAGAGATTCAGTATTAATTTCTCAGCAGAAAGGCATCCCAATCAACATCCTTCATCTTGATTGCAGAGACATCAGCCTGAAATTGAAAAAAGTGGTCCTAGATGGCTAATACAATTTTCACAAGAGTTACTATAAAAAAAATTACAACATTTGAGTTGAAAAATTAGAAGAGGTTATTATCCTCTTACTTCTCCTTGGAACAATAACCACATAGTCAATCATGCATACGTAAATAGACAAGGAACTATTTCACTTTGGATAAAAGATTTAAGTGAGAGCCATAAAGTATAATTCAGTCAAACTGCAGAATCATTTACGATTAACTTCTTTGTAGAAATAACTTGGAATGCTGACAGATTTTTTTTTCCCTGGCACTGATATGTTTAGTGATCTTGATACTGTATTCAGGAACTCAATCCAGCGACTTCTCTTTGCAGTCAGAATTGATTTTGGGTATCTGTCATTTGCATACAACAACACAGACTGCCAGGAAAGCACAGTCTCAGACTACAGATGAAGTGATTCTGTGGAAGCCTAACACACAATAGTTAGTTTCAGCCTGAAAAGCATTTAGGCCAGATACAGCACCACCAGAATTTACTCAAAGAACACCACCTTATCCTCAGCATAAGTACAGTTTGCTCAGGGGATTCAGCACCGCCCAGCACGCTCCTCATAAATTGTCACCTTCATGTTATCCTCAAAAAACATTTGGGATACTGAAGCTGCACAATGAAACGTACAGAAATTACAGAACACCAGATTTAAGGCTGTTGCTTCCTGGCTGGTTTGTTTCTTCAAACAGGAACCCTGCCTCATCAAATGCCCATGCTTCAACAGTGGTGTACTCCTCATAGTACAGTGCTTAAATTAGACTAAGCTATTAAAATCCTAGGACAAAATAGCCCTTTTTTTTTCCCTCTAGTTTTTCTCTTTCCTAGATCTTATATTTATTATACTATCTGAAAATGTTATATTTCAGTAATTTATTTTCACAAAAGATCCTATTTCTATTTTTATGACTCAAGGCCTACAGCAAACAGCATATGAATTGTGTTTGCTTAATCTATAATGTTTCCAGACTAATTTTTTTCAGAATATTTGTCACTCTGCAGTACATCACAAGCACAATTCACAGTTGCTATCAGCTTCAGTTGCAGCTGTGAAAGCTTTGCATTCTTTATTTTATATATGTTTAACCTGAAACCTTACTATTCAATACAAGGATCACAATTAGTTACTGTAATAATGATACATATCTTGCTTTTAAGTAAAAATCTAATTCTTCAGTGGCACTGAACTACAGAAACCTTCAGCTGATCACCTTTAATCCTTTATTCAGTTCAGGATACGACACCAAGCACGTGCAACAACTAAAATGTGTTCTACAGACCACATTCTATAAATCTTTAAGGCATTCCTAAAATACAAGCCATGTTGACCAGCAAGTTTTTTAAGGCAGAAAAAACAGAATGTGTTAATGGAATTACAGTCTGTTAATTCAAATATGGAGATGTGGGTGACATTAAAAAATTTAGCCCATATATCATTTGGTACTTATGTTTCTGTTGGTATTTTAACAAAGGCTAAGATCACAAGCCTGCTGTGAAGAGAATCTGGGGGAATAACAGCTGCTCATCTCTAATAGCAATCATGTAACGTGAGAAGTATAATTTTAATATTTTCAAGGAACAAAGGAAAACACTGATGACAAGGTAGGATATCTTAAACAGAGGAAGCCCTAAAACTCCCAGGTACAATATGTATCCTTTTCCAAAAATCAAAACCTCAACATCGAAATCAGTCACATAACCATAACACCCTAAGCCTTCCCTTCAAACTCTTCAGCTAAATTTAAAAAAAAAATAATCAAATCAATTGGAGCACTACCTAGAAAGGTAACACACATAACTGTTTCTCTATTTGCTACATTTCAGGGTAGGTCTGACAGCATCAACAGGTTAATGGCCAAAAGAGCAAAGTGCTAATTAAACCAAGAGCTTGTATGTCAAACCATTACAGTAAATCTGTATATTTAGTGTACAACTCCTTAAAGCCAGCAGGCTAGACTGGGTTAAAGAAAGAGCAAATCCTGTCATTTCACATGGCTGATCAAGGTAGCTTTTTATGAGTACTTCACTATTTTCTTCCACAGAAGCGAAATAATCTCTTCTACTGCTATTTAAAACTCATAAAAGAACTGATTTTCAAATAAAAACATTCAAAAGGAAAACAGGTTACATTTTAGGGTTTTCACATTAAATAAATTCTGTCCACCAAGAAGAATCAATGAACGCAAGCTCACAGAATTTGAAGGTAATAAACTATAATGACTTTGAGTCTTTTTTTTTTTAATTTTATTTTTCCTCCTAGTTATACTGGAGTCAGAAAATTTCTTTATTCTACATTAAGGAACAACTTATCCAAGGTAACTTCCTTCTGAAAAAAATAAATTGAGCTTTTAATTATGATTGCATTTCGAATGCTTATATAGAACTTTCCTAACCTTCCTCCAGAGCAAAAATAGTTAAAATGTTTTAATTAATCCACTTTTCCTTGAGAAGTATTTCCTTTAAAATGTTTTTAATATAACTCAACATTGGCCGCATCTTTTTTGACAGATGGTATTTCCTTAACAGAGAATGTCTCAAATGGTTTATGTATAACATTCTTTCTAAAATTCATTTCCTTTCTGTGTAAGAAGTTAATACCCCCCAAAAAAAAACAAAACCAGGAATGTTTCATGCCATGTGGGATATAACAGTTCTAGAGTTTTGCTTTAAATTAGCCAAGTAATGTTTTCGTAGAAATATTATTAACTTGAAGCTTAACATTTGGAAAACGGAAAAATACTTGCCCACAACTTTGCTTCTCTCCAGATGCCATTCCAACATGAACTTCACTTTTATGTTCTACTCTTCAGTACATGTCTGGTGAAAATCAGACAGATCTTAGTTAGGTTCAGCTTAGGGGAGAGACTTTAACTAGATGGTTGGTTTCTTCTTGAGAAGAAGTCACTAACACTTCTATAACAAGTATCTCCCAAATCAGAAATGAAAGCTCTTGATAACTTCATTCTAAACATTAAAATCACTCAAGACGTTGAAATCAGCAGAAAAGCACAACAGAATCTTCCTCAAAAGAAGGGCAGGCATTGAGGTCTCACAGAAGATACAACTCCTAAGGGTAGCCACTCCTCCATACTAACACCAAAACACAAGTTCTGAAGAGCTGGGAGACTTGTACCAGCTGAATGCAGAAGAACTAAGGTTCCACATGACTAAAAATCCTAGGAAATGGAATCTTTACAGGATATTGAGACCAAAGGCATTTGTTCTGCAGTTTGTAATACTTACTCCCTGTAAAGGTTGCAAACCCTTGGCTAAATTGCTGGAAAGCTACAGAAGTAACAGCAGTCTTTGAGTGATGAAGAAATACCTTCAGACAATTTCCCTTTCCTCTTGTTATGCTATAAGCATTAATTAAAATATTACTCTATGTAATTAATAACTAAGTACTTAAAAACTTAAGTACTGAAGTACTTACTAAGTCAATTAGCACTTACTAAGTACTTACTAACTGTAAGCAACTAATTACTCTAATATATTAGTCTGCCAGATCAGATGAATTTCAGTACAGCTGAAAACTTTCATTCTAAAATATTCTGCAGCCTATGCAACTCTATGTACAACAAAATCTTGCAATTACTATTTTCCATTTTTTGGGCATCACCTAGCCAGTATGTCAATTTGTGATACTTCTAGTAAACATTATCATCCATGTTAAAACCATACCAAGAGAATCCCTTGCACTGAAATCCAAAGCTATGACCAGAAAATCTTGCGAACACGTGACTGAAAGGACCAAACTTTACTAAATCCTCTAAACTCTTCATAAGGTTCTTTCCTCAATTAAAAAGTACGTTTTCCGAGACACCAACTGCACAAGGGTGCTGTGTATCATGTCATATTGTTCTTCAGTAGACTAGCCTACTGGAACTACTTGAACAAAAACCACATCATTTCAGCTATTTTTCTCTTTAGACAGAAGATAATATGCATACCTATGTTATCAACACCACTTTCAGCAATATGCCTATTGTGACCACTCAAGCCACATTTCCTTCTGCCTATAGCTAATTTCCATACTTTCATAACTACAGAGCCATTGTCTCAATTTTACAGATCAGTCATGTCTCAAAGTCCTTTGATGACCTGCTGTAATAAGAACACACATAAAAAATAGCTCTTTGACCCTTAACACCTTTGCAGGCATTAGTCAAAAACTATTAAGGTGGTAGATAAGATAAACATGCTGCTTTTTTACTCACTGTCAAAACCTAGATAAGATGTGTTATTCAGTACAAGTATTGTCTTAGAGTGTGATTCTTTTTATTGCTTAGTGGAGCTAACACTGTTCAACATCTCACCCTGTATCCAACAGAGGTGCAAAACTAAATGCTTCTCAATATTCACAAAAAAAAATCAAGACTTTCTTCAGAGTATGACTGAGATACAAAAGGTGCAATGCCTAACTTTAGTACAACACAAGTAAAAATATTCTTTGAGATATGTTTTTACAGAAATTATCATTCCAAGTAAATTTCAGAAATTGGCATCTAAAGATAGAACTGTTCATGACAAAATAATGAAATATCAATTTTGTAATGAATAGTAGACTCATGGAAATAGTGAACACTGTAAGGATTTAATTTAAAACTTGGTATTCAAGTGAAAATTCAAACCCAATGTTCCTAATAAAAGAACACACTTCTCTGAGCAAAGCCATAATTTTGGGAGAGACACACCCTTTGTCACTTCCAATGGTTAGAAACAGATGAGTCTGCAACAGATTTGTTGTAAATCACATTGACACACAAGTATTTTTCTAAGGAAACTCTAGTGCAAAATCTGTCCATCTGATGGAGAAAGCAAAAAAAATGCAGCAAGACCAATCCTTTTCTGAAACAGTCTATTTCCAAAGGTTAGAAAGATCAAACATACCCAGAACATTACATTCCATCTTCCTAGACAGTCTGCGATTATTTAAGAGAGATGAAAACAAACCAAACACCCCTTTTCCAAATGTGAAATTCATGCCAATTCCCAGAATATTAACTCTTTCCACTATCTGATGATGAATTACACATAAATAGATCACTGGCAATGCATCATTTTTACTTGTCCCAAGGACAAATATACTGACCTGGGCAAGAGACCTTAAAAGAAATTCCTAGAACTGTTTTATTTTTAAGGGAATTCACTAGTTAAGTTGGCAGATTAAGCATTGTTTTCACATGGAAGAGGGAAGACCAGAAGAAAGCTACTGTCTGTGCAGGAGGCTGAAAGGAAATTATTAGCCTTACCTTACCAGAATCTATGAGTTGGCTCAATAACCTTGAGTGTATTACCTCACACTTTGTAAAATACTGTACTCAAGAAACAGAGGTTTTCCATGAGTGAAGAGTTAAAAAAAAATTAAAAAATAAACTGGCTCCCAACAGACTTAACAGGTAAGTATTTCTTCTACTTGTTTTGCTCTTTGAGAAACCTTTTGTAGTTTTCCTTGGCTTTGTTAAAGAACCCACCAATGACTTCCCTGGCACGCATGGCCTCCAACTCCAGCTGCTACACAATCTCAAAAATTTACACAGCAGAACTAGAAACAAGCTCCACATTCTGACCATAGCCTGAAAAACCATTTGCAGCTTGGCTCACTTTGAGAAGATATCTTCCATGGATCAGCATGTAGTCACCACTGTCTCCTGGCTTAACACAGCAGAAGAGTTAAAAGCTGTTTTTCAATGAGCACAAAGCATGTAACTGCTATTCAGTGAGCAGAATGCTTGAGAAATTTCCACTGTATCACGTGAATTCTGGGGAAGAGTTAGTCCTGTTTATGAGAAAAAAAAAGTTGAGTGAAATTAAAAAGTGTTTGTTTCACTTAAGTTTCTTAAAAGTAATAGCACAAGCTGCAGCAATTAGAAAAAAAAAGATAAGCTTTACCAGTCATTAATAAATTTGTTATTGCTTATTCTTCCTGTAGTACTAACAGCCTTTTCAAAACCATTGTTCTTGGCATTTTAGCAGATCACTAAAGTCACAGTAACAAACGTGATCTTGACAGCAAATCAGCTCAACAGATGCATTATTACTTTAAGTATTAAAAACTAGAATGATGTAGTCCTTCTAGTGTCTGAATAATAAAATAAAGCACCTTATCTGCTTTCTCACAGTTCCACGTCCAAACTAGGACAGAACTTTTTTTGACATTATTTTCATTTGAGAAACAGTGTATCACAGGTAACCAGCACATCTCCTGTAAAAACACCCTGCATTCCATATAATGGAAATCCACAGAACTCATCATTCTCTTACATTTATCCTCACATTTCTCTGTGAAAGGAATTCACTCTACCTGAGATCAGAAGAAATGGTCTATTTGAAAAGAAGCCTTCTGACTGATTGACTCCCTTGATCTCTGAACACTCTGCCAACAGGAAAACTTTCTGGGTACAGTAAAGACCTTTTCTCCTGCATTTGGGTAAAAAACAGCGATATAAGATTGGTAACAGTTTTGGGGCTCCTTTTGCTTGTTGGTTTTCTTAAGATTTTTCTAGAAATTGAAACT
This sequence comes from Platyrinchus mystaceus, assembly GCA_035041135.1. NCBI lineage: Eukaryota > Metazoa > Chordata > Aves > Passeriformes > Tyrannidae > Platyrinchus > Platyrinchus mystaceus. The sequence continues at coordinate 13,290,195 of JAWWLV010000121.1, read as the reverse complement.
ACCAAATGCTTAGCAGTAACTCAGAGATTTGTAATAGCCACCTGACAGACACAATTCAGACTCCTTCCCACTTCTGTGTGGGAGTATATACAATGTTGACTATCCTCTACACAAAGCTTTACACTTGCTATACATCTATTTACAACTTTAACTCACCAACTGAAAATGGTAACTATACCCTGCCTGAAGATGTACAAGATGACCAATGAAAACTTCAGTAATCTCTAAAACAATGCTTGCAGGGAAGTCTGGAAAACCAGCATCATTTTACTTTGGTTTTATGTTGTAATTTTGCCGCTTGACGAGTGGAATTAACAGTTTCTTTCCGAACAGCTACCTTTCAAATTTCAGAAGCACAGCATGAAGCGCTTTCAGTGGTATTTCTTACAAAGAGACTACCAGTATCATCATATTTGAGCCTGTCTATAAACATTTTTTGCAAACAAATTGCAAAAACACTTCAAAAGCATTAATCTGCTAAAAAACATTAACTTCTGCATACATTTTTCTACATAAGTTAATCACATTAGTAGAATATACTTTTTAAAAGATGGCTTGAGCTAATTTTAAAGATGGTTGGAAAAGTTTGGCCTACACTGATTAAAATCTATACTTAAATGAAAGGAAAATTTAACCACAGAAATTGTTCTCATTTTAGAAAAACAAGCGTATCACTGCCAAAGTGCTGTCCTAAGTTTAGATTGCTGTCTGACTAAAACATTATAATTATGAGAAACTGAAATGGATTTCTAAATGTTTCAAGATGAAACAGCCATTGGGTAATTTGCAAGATATGCAATTATCTTCTGAATTCAAACACATAATGCTAATACTTGCTCTGAACAAATGAAGGCTGTAGATCACTGCTTGTGTGAAGATTGGGGAAATCAATGTTAAAACATCAATACCAACACTAGATAAGAGTAACCATAATGAAATCTAAGAGCAAAATTACCAAGTGATGTGGAATTAATTACTTAAAGAATTTTCTTTGAGGGAAAAAAAAAAAGCTTGGAACCTTTTATCTGTTGCTTCTGTCTCTCCAAGAGCTGATTAAGCTAAACAGAGGATTTTCAGCACTTTTATCACTGTTAAAAGTACACCAATGGTCACACAAGGCATTTCACCCAAGCTCCCACGTGTAGGAAGACAGTGACATTTTTACCTTCAAATACCAGAGAGGGTCTTCCAAATAGACTTGAAGGGTCAAATAACATTTTCTGTTACTTCACAATTAGCATTCATATTTCATTATCATACTGACCATGCAAAAGTTAAAAGAAAACAAAAATTAAATAAAATCACACACTAACCCTAGATCTGTTTGTTAATTTAATGTATAACCTCTGTAAATTCCAGTTACTTTAAACAGTAAGTTAAATCTTGACCTGCAACAATCATCAGCAGTTTGATGCAACAAACAGGTTTTCAGGAAATCAAAGTAAGTCTGTTCCTCTTTAAAAATCATGATTGCAAGTACTTGTCAGTAACTGCACTGCCTTTCATTGTTTGTCTTCAATTTAGCAAGAAAAACGAATGCCTTGGTTGTGTTTTATTTCTTGGTCTCCGTTAAAAGCCTGAGTGTTTGGTTATCTTTTGACTCTTCTGATTACAACCCAGTCTCTTATTTCACTGATTTGGTGAAAGGAGTACAAAACAATCTGTCATTCATATATGAAAGCACTGAAGAACTGTGAGCATGTCTAGGGACCCAGCAGTTCGTAGAAACATCATAAATCAAACAGTAGTTTTATAAAGGACTAGAGAAATTTAAAAAAAAAATTAATTCTCCTTCTCCAAGCAATGTGTGGTGATCCCCATAACTGCTTCATACAGACTCTTAAGGCAGTCTCTTCATTTAGCCTTCATGGCACCTCTGAAGCTGCCATCAAAAGAGAAGAGCAAATAGAGATAGATTTCTCTCAACTCTAAGTGATGCTGGATGTCTTAAAATAACAAAACTATTGTAAGCTTAATGAGAAAGCACCTGAGATTGATTAAGCAATACTTTCAGAACCACCGGAATGAAAGCAATACCTGCTCCCTTGATACCTAAAATAACATCAGTAGCAGGTTTTATACCAAAGGATGCCCAAAACAAGCTCCTCAAAAGTCATAGGAGTTTCAGTATCACAGATGCAAAATCATGGAAAAGCATGCTTAAAAGCAAGGAGGTGAAAAAAAGCAGGGGGGAATCACCTAAGCCTATTATCAGATTAAAGACAAACTAATTTTCTCAAACTCAAGAAAGGACACTGTGTGAACATAGTGAAGCACTAAATTTTGTAGTGACAAGTAAAGACTCTCCCAGTGTTTAATGCCTAAGCATACAAGTAACCCTAATACAAACAAATCAAATTAAGTAAATTAAATTCACTTTCTCAAAAAAGTTCAAGTTCAGAAGTAAACTAGCTCAGCTAAGAGAAATGAGGAGAAAGGAGAGACATCTTGTCTGTGTTTCTAGATTTCTGCTAACACAGCTCTCTTACATCTCACTGTGCCCTGTAGCAGCAGCAGCAGCAATGGACTTCACAGTGCAGAACTGCCTTTCAGGAGCAATTTATTTTTTTGGCCAAGTCAACAAATAGTAAATTAAAACTATAAGCCTTAGCCCAAACTCAGCTGGGATCTGTTTCAAAAAGGCAAGTCTCTAAAGGTTCCCTCTTAGCTCTGAGTGCTGACCAAACATCACGCACACAACACAAACAAGCCAGCTCTCCTCAGGCCATTTCTAATAAAACATTAAACCAGACTATGGAACTCAATACCTCATACAGAACATGAGGAATCTTGTTTGTGTGTTCTCAGCACCACAACCTGAAGAAACAAGGGAACAAGGAAGGGGCAGCCCTGAACAAGACTAAGTGGAGAACAGGAGAATGAAATAAGGAAAGAAGGACAAATCATTTGCAAATGATGACTAGATAGGAGGAAAGCATAAACTGACACAAAAACTCTGCACGTCCCAAGAAGCTGGAAGAAGCAGCCAACAAAAGTAAAAAGTGTGTTTTGGCAAAGCAGAGTAAGGGGTAGCAGCACACTGAAGGACAGGACAAGTCAGGAAAGTAAAGACGCACATGAAACTGCCTAGACAAAAATTAAGAGAAGGAAACTATAGGGGAAAGTCTTGGACAGAATTAGATAGGAAGCCAGCAGAAGGACAAGAGGATTTACACCTGAGACAGTTCATATAATTAAGAATCTAAGAATTAAGAATCTGGCTTTACTAAAAATAGCTGCTGAAGAAGTAGAGACACTGTAGCAACAGATGAAACACACGCCACCTGAGCAACTCAGAAAGGGTTACCTGATCCAGCAAATCCTAACACCACTAAAATCCTAAATCCAGCAAATCCTAAGCCCAGGTGGGTGTGAAGAAGACACCTCATTACACTTCCAATTTTCTTTTCAGATTGCTTTTGTGCAGAGGGCAGGCAACTCCATGAAAGCAGAACTCATCAAGGCTGAGGAGTTGGACCATGTCAGAATCAAGGTTTCCCCGCACAACTTCAGTGTGGCTTTTACAGCAGGGTACAATATTATCTTTCCTTCAAGATTCTGCCCCACTGACTGCTAATGGTGGACCAGACCCTGAGATTGAAAGAAGGCTTTGTAGGTGACTTCCCTCTTTCAGCACAGAAACACTTTGGCAAGCAGTGAACAGAGAAAAAGACTCTGGAAAGAGTCCTTCACAGGCTTATACTCCCTTCGCTCTTACCACATATATCCCTACACGTGGCTGACTTTTTTTTTTAATTGAAGCTTTTCAGAAGTTTTAAGCACAGTTCTGATTTTCTGAACGACCAACTTGAGATTAAGTTTCTCAAGGTACAGTTTCCCATTGTACTTGACCCACAGCTGATTTACATTAGTGCAGAAGGAGAAGCAGCTTTCATTCATATCAGAGCAAACACTCCCTAGAATAGCTTCCATCTGACAGAAAGCCGTCCCAATAAAACTGTTAGATCAACTGTCCCTGAAATCATCCAACCACTAAATCCATTACAAAGAGAATAGCAATAACCCATGGCCAGTGATGGCAAAGGAGTGAGACCACACTCCTCAGCTGCAGCCCACACACTGACCAAACTGTGTATTCACGTGTTGATTTGCTGAGGAGTCAGACAGTACAGCTTCCACTGAAGCTTTGCATTCAGAGTATTAGATAATACTATAAAACATTATTACAAACTCAACCAATTCACTTTGGATTTCCGTGTTCAATTTAAGACATACTTTGGCTTTCTGTTTTTTCCCTCATTTCTCCGTTTTGTAAAGCAGGAAGGTGGGTGGGGAACCCATCAGTTAATCTTTGTGTTACAGTGGAATAAGTTTATGCTTGAAAAACGTTAAAATATTGCTGTATCTATTACTGAAAAGTCCAATTTGCGAAGCAAGAAGAAGGATGGGGAGGGAGGGAACCCATCTGTTAGTCTCTTGCAGCGGAATAAGTTTATGCTTGAGAAACATTAAAATATTGCTGTGGTATCTCCTACTGAAAAGTCCAGTGGTGCAAAAGCAGAGACTGGGTGCTGTCTTGAACAGAACACCCAGCTGCTACAAAGTAAGTGAGATATAGTGATACTTTCAATCAATAAGCTAAATACACTACCCATCAGTGTAGTCCACTCTGAGCACTGGCATAAGCAGAGATTAAAAAATTCCAGTGACCACCAAGAACAGTGAACACATACAAGCACCAACGTGAAGCTGCACACACAGTTTAACGCCAGTATTTATTTTTAATAAGCAGCTCCTTGCAGGCACAGTTATGTCCTGAACAGCCCAGTTGTGCAAAGCTACAAGCCTTGTTCTGACACTCACCCTGCACTTCTTACACAAGAGACCATTCAGGTCAGAGTTTAGCTTTGCCAGAGGGCACAGCGAGCCCAGACAGCAGCACACGCCAACACTAACGGGAAAAGTGACACAGTAACCAGGGAAAACCACACAGCTACAGCTGGAAAAAAACCTGACTGACTTCTGTGTACGTGCAGGTCTAAACAAGAGACTCCACTTTTCCCAACCAGAGAAGATACTAAGGATGAGACCACAGCAACAGGCCTCCGTTTATTCCTTCAGGTGCCACAGAAACGGCAGCACTGAAACCGAAGTTTTGGGTACCGTACACGTCTCACACACACGCAACGCCTCCGCAGACAGGCTCAGGGGCTTTCCTCCATCGCCGCGGCTCCCGCCCTCCTACAGCGCGGCGACCATGCCTGGGGAGAAACGGGAGGCGGGTGAGAGCCCGGCGGGCGAGAACGAACCGGCGAGGCCAGGGCAGCGGCGGAGCCCTGGAGCCGCTGCCACCGCCAGCACCGCGGCCCGCCCCCCCCCCTCCCTCCCCGTCCCTCCCTTCCTCACCTGGGACGGGGCAGCGCCGCGGCGGGGGGAGCTCGGGGAGCTCGGGGAGCTCAGGGAGCCGCCGCGCCGCCGCCATCGCCCATCGGCGCCAGGGCCGCCGCCATGTTCGCGCGGCCTCTGACCCGGCCCGCTTCCGGTCATGGCTGTCACGCCGCTGCCATGGCAACGCCTCTGGACCGGCCTCCCTTAAAGGGACCCCGCGGGGCTCGCCGGGAGCGGCGGCACCGCCTGCCTGCGCAGCGGGGCTCCAAGGGGCTTTTTTTGGGGGGGTACACGGAGCCGTGTTGCCGCTCCCGGGGGGTTTGGCACTCGCGAAGGCAAAGCACTCGTCTCAGTTTAGTTACCGGCTGAAAAGGGATAGTGATTCATCAGCCCCACGGCGCTGCACGAAGGGGAAAACCCGACTGCTGTTTAGCTGTGGAATTTGTCATAAAGTAGCATGTCGGGTCTGAGAGCAGTGGAAAACGACCGTGACATGATTTCCACTGAAGGAGGAGACGGTTTCTCTTAACTTTCCCCTAAAACGCGGTGTATTTTCATCTTTTATTGCACCGCCTTTACCGCCACTCACTGTTGATGCAATTAACCCCTTTATACTCTTTCCACATGTGTGTTTTTATAAGTAAACAAACGTGGTGCAACCCCCAATCCCAGAAGGGAAACTCCAGGAGGTAGGTTTTAAGTAAAGTTTTATGTTTGTGTAAAGCCAAAGTGAGTCCATGCCTGGCTGACAAGAGCTGTTGGAATAGGACCACAGCAACCAGACCACTCTGACCCTACAATTTCACAGGCACAGACAAACATGCCCTTCTGCAAAACTACTGTAAAGTGCAAATACCAAGGCAGAACCCGATCCCATACCCATTTAGGGATATATTGCCCCACAGTCACTCAGTCACTCCCCTGGCGGGATCCCTCTTTTCCACTGCAATTAGTTTTGAGAACAACATTGTCTCTTCTGATGTGCCTACCATCATCCAGTGAGAATCCATGCAGAGCTGAGAACCAGTCATCAATTTGGTCAATACTTGAAATACAAAATAAAAATAATAATAATAATAATAATAAAGAAACAAAACACACCACATGGTAGGGAATGACCCTTTGGGTAAATTTGTCCTAAAAGTCATAAAGATGTTGGTGGAAATTCCACTGTCATCCCTTTTTGAGGCATCTTGTTTAGTCCTTCAGTCTGGAGGAGTAGGGACTAAGGGGGGACTTAGCTGTTGCTTTCCACTGGTGCAAGGCTGTTGAGAAAGTGGAGCCAGACTCTTCTCAGAGGTGCGGAGCAAACAGATGAGAGGCATTGGTCCCACGTTCCAGCAAGAGAAATCCCAATTAGTTAGTAGGAAAGAATTCTTCAAAATAAAAGTGGTGAAGCACTGGAACAGGCGGAAGCCTCAAAAAAGTGAAAATATCAATGGCATCCCAAATCCTTCAAAATGACTTAGCTGAAGAGACAAAGACAAGTCCGTGTTAGATTGCACTGTCTCTTGTGTCAGGAGGCTGTTTGTTTTGTGATTCACCTCAGCTGACTTGTGCTAACTAGGAAACAGGCATGTAGTCAGACTTAGTGACCAAGATTCCCTCCTCTAGGCAGCTCCAAAAAGTGATTTATTCAATTCCGAACTGGATGTCTAGAACAGCTCAGCACATGGTGATGATGACATTGCTGATGACATAGTTAAATCTTGGTGAAATGAATCCTCACTGGTGCCTCATGAAAATAAAGACAAGAGGAAGGCAAACTACTGAATTTTAAATAGCTAAGCATAAGAACTTATGATGAAAGACATAACTTTGGAATAATGTCTCCAGGGGTAACGTGTTGTGGTCTGTCAGCTATAGACTTGTGGCCAGGCTCCTGGGCAGCCTCAAAAATTTGACTAGAAACGGGGCATCTGCAGTGATGGCATCTGATTTAGGCCTCCTGGCACAACCCTGCAATGCTAAATGGAAAGCTGTCCCCAAATTATTACTGCTGATATCTAGGAAGGCAAGTGGGTGAAACTGCAGTCTTATCTGTGTGTGGCTTTTGGTGTTTGTAATGTAGGCCAGTCACAGCTCTTTTCATTAATTTGATAGACTGATAATAGGCAAAAGCGCATATGGCTAATTGTCTGAAGCTCTCTGTATGGTAGAAATCCACGCTAAAATGGGTTAATAAAATCTTGAAGAAGATTTTGTAAGTAAAGAGCCAAGTAAGGAGCTTTGACACACTGTACACCAGAACACAGGTCAGAATCTTACTGCACACCTCTCTCTGACACTTCCAGGGTGACCCTGGACAGTTCAGTGTAGTAGGAATAACAATACTTTCCTCCTGCTGAGAATGCTCTCAGGAGACAGTAATCAAAGTTTGCGATTTTATTAGAAAATGTAAAACATTATACAGCTCTCCTTCTTACAATGCCAACACTTGGCTATTCAAACTTCTAGTTAAGATATTTTACTTACAGCTGTGGAGAAAACAATTTAGTAAGACAGACTGTAACGAGTGCGTTTCTGTTTTCCTTAAGCACCCCAAAGCAGTTTTGGACTGTTTGTAGATAAATCATTTTGTCTATCACATCAACATGCAGCCAGCTGAAGAAGAACATGACATCTTTTCAAGCATTCACCCTAGCACTCTATTAGAAAATACAAAGGCAAATTTAATTTTCAGTTGCAACTACACAGGCAAAGTAGATAAGCACCTTGTGCTTTACAGTCGCACACTTAATGCTGAACTTGTGTGAGGTGAGTCAGTGTAACCGTTTTGTTAGAAAGCAAAAAGTCTGCTCAAGAAAAATACAGGCATTCATAATGCCCCTACAGTTTTTGTGAAAGTGGAAAGTACAATTTCTACAGCCAAAGACAACAGTGAGGGGAAGAAAAGAATGTTCAGTATTCAGCAAAAAGGAAGAATCCGGCTGACTGGAAATGTATATGCATTTTAGAAGGCTTTGTTAAAATAATATTAAGGTACTGGCTTTACCTCCACAAAAATAATGCCATTTGACACTGAAGTCAAGCTTTCGACGTGTTTGAAATAAAACAATATAGATTTAATTTAGCCACAAAACAATTCCTGTGGGGAGAGCTGGAAGCAGTAAGGCCTGATTCCCAACAGCCTTGCTCCCTGTGTCCGCCAGCCCACCTCCATCTCTGCTGCATTAATTTTGTCTCCTTCCCACACCGTGGACAACATCTCCACAAAGCAAGAAGCAGTAGGTGCGGGTTGGCTGGCGAGTACCAGCTGCCAAGAGAAACAATAATGTTTGCTCAGTTGGGGCATGAATTTAGTTCTTGCTCCTCTGTTGAATTGTCTGTATTAACAGATCTTGTAGGAGCATGATTGTTTCTGAGACTTCTGCCTTTCTGCCCTTCCACCAAATTTGAGTGAAATTTGTCAAAAACTTTCAAAATATTTTGGAGGGGGAGATTTGTAGCCGGACTAAAAAGCAGCATGGCCTCACATGCGATATTCGTGTGAAAAAACAGGCTGAAAAGTTCCGAAGTTGACTACAATGGGGGAGAGGGGGAGGAATCAGAATAAATTGAAACCTATTTGCAAGGGGGTGAAATTAAAAATTATTGAGATTTTTGAAGTTGTGCTGACACCTGAGAAATAGAAAATGAAAGCAGAAAATTATGCAAGTGGATTATCCATCCACTGACAAGACTTGCAAACATACGGAATGAAGAATTTAACATGTTGATAGCAACACAGGAAAAAGAATTTTTTTTCTGTAGGTGGGGTTAGCTTTACAATACATTTTTTGGTCGTGTGATTTGTAGTGGGAATTCTCATCTTGTGTTGGCATAGCTCAGCTGGATGACAAGTGGCATTATGGAGCTCATAACAAGCTGCGAAGAGGGGAGACAGAGAAGAGGGAAAGCATTTGAAACCAGTGTCACCAACAACAGCAGTATGCCTAAAACATTTTGTGTTTTAATCTCTACTGCTTAGATCTGTGTTTTACTTAAAGTCCCCTTGGGGCCTGTGTCTGAGCTGAGGGAATGATAGACTATGTGGCACCCAAAGGAAAGAAAAGATAAGCAATATGGAAAATATCTTTAAGCTTCCAGTCACGCCTCCCTAGAACTAGCAAAAAATAGCAGAAAGATAACCCATGTGCTCCTGTTCCTTGGAAAAGCCTCAATCACTTGAATAAAGAGACTTGCTGGGAGCTCCTCACTAAATGGGCTGGACTGTGCTTGCATCAAATGGTTTTCAAATTGTGACTCAAAAGCTACTTATGGATCTGCTGTTCACATGGCTCTTTCCACCTCCTAAATCTCATCAGAATGCTTTCCTAATGGTCCTATGCCATGTAAACAATTGCAAAATCAGCCCCAGAGATGTTGTTAAGTGGTAAATAGAGTGGAAGCAGAGGAAGAGGAAAGGATTGCATGACAGAAAGGGAAAAATGAGGAGGGATCATAAATGCAAGAGGTGGGAGGTCACGAGATGCATTCCCCAAAGACCTCTGCCCCAGAGAGCAGTGCAGATGTGATCATTAGGGCCTCTCCTGTATTTACTCATAGAACACTTCAGGATGGCTCTGCCCTAACCCTGTGCTCTCCCCTAACAATCCTCATATAGCTCATTTGCTGATACTGCTGTGCTCCACATCCATCTGGGTTTTTCCTCTCTCTTGGGTTTGCTAAGCAAATTTCACTGCCTGTGAGAAGAGCTAAGTTATTTGATGTCTGGATCACTCACCTTCTCGCCTCCATTTCGCTACTTCTCTGGAGGGTTCAAGATAAGGATACGATAAGCTCAGAAAAGGCTTTTCACCTCTCCATCTGGTTGCAAAGAAAATTAGATATCTGAGCCTACATACCCTCTTAGGTGTGGAAATTTTCTGACTGTTCATAACATGCCAAAGCTGCACTTGTTAATTTTTTTTTCCAGAAACAGCAGAAGTAGAGAAGGGGCCTTGACTCAAAGGGTATCAGCACAGCAGTGAATAGAGACTACCGTCACCAAATCAAAACAGGGGAGGCAGTGACAGCATGGAAAGCTTGCACTGCTTTAAGCTGGTATAATATTTCTGGTGCCTGTAAGGTAGATGTATATCTCTGGAGACAGTCTAAGCTCGTTCTTATGCACAGCCCCATGAACAACAAACAATAAAGGCCACTGTTTACTGCCCTACAAATATAGTAACTGGCACAGGTGATATAATGGACTTAGCTGATTTGGGAAACAGTATGAGTTTAAATGTTTTGGCTATCAAATTCAAAAGACATCTGCAGGTATAAAACCATAAAAGGTGATTCAATAAATTACTGGATTTTTTAAACTCTCCAAAGCTGAAGAGAAGATGGAGTTAATTCAGAAATGTTTATTTGATTTAGTTGCTGTTTGGTTCACAGGAGACACCCCACAGGGGCAATAAAAACCAAGGCTGCCTTTTTTATAGTGCAAAGATTTTACACTGCAGTCCTCTCCAGTCTGTTTAAACATGCCCCTTTCTTGTTTCAAATGCTAAGAAATTCCATTCATCACAACTCAGAAATTTCAGAGATGGAAATGATCTATTAAGCCCTATGATCTATCTCCTGAGAAATGCAGCATTTCCCCTCATGGTGCATTGTATTTTTAATATTTTGTCCATCAAGTTTATAAGGTCACATTAGTGAAGTGTACATTTCATTACATTTCATGTTTGTGTCAGCAAATATGTGCTTGCCTAATTTTGGTGTAATTGCTCTTACTGATGTACCAGAGAAAGGAGGCAAACAGTAGCCAGCATAAATGGCAGATGCCAGTGTCAGGAGGGGTTGTTTTGTTGTTAAATGTGATCAGTGCTGTGCACAGTAGGCTTTCAACTATTCCTCTTTGGAGAGTGGTCATTGTAATGTCAGTCATTAGCAATTTGCTGCTGGTCAATTGGGAACAGCATGTTTCCTACAAATTGCTTCTATTAGTCACCAGTTCTTGTCTAAATAATTGACTGTGAGGGAGAGACAGCCTGTGTGAGACAGGAGGTAACAGGGTGGCAGAGTATGGGCACATTGTTATAGGACACACAGTTTACATTTTTGGAATGCCAAAAATTAGTGGAATGGGCTCAGATCTTTTTTACGCTGGGGTCAGGCTGGAGCTGCACCACCCAAGTCCAATGGAGCCCTTTGAAAAACCAAGGCTAATGCACATGAGATCAGTACCTGGCAGCAATACAGCAGTACATTTGCTTGTCTCTGAAATGCAGTCACCTCTGGCATGAAACCTGGCATCTGTTTCACATAAAATGGTCAGGATGTGGACCAACATCCTTCAGGAAAGGAGGAAGAGAAAGAGGAAGAAGAGCATGGAGGAGTCTCACTATTTTGCACCCTTCATATTCCTGTCATCAGCTCATTTAGCGAAAGCTCTTCTACACTGTGTCGTTAGTTCAAGAACCTGCTGTTTTGACAGTCTTTTATCTCACTGAAAATAGGTGTTTTGGCGTGACAGAAAATAAAAGGAACAAAAAATTAACTTATCTACTAAAAAGAAAAATGCTGTGGAAGACAAAGCGGGTCACAGGAGCACGTCAGGAGTCAGCTGTGTCATTCTCATCAGGAGCTTCAGTCTTCCCACCATCTGAATGTGTTCTCCTCTAGGTTGCTGCTGGACTGCTCCTATGGTTCTGCTATACTTGGTTTGTGAAAGCTGAGCCTGAGAGAGTCTGGGGCTAAGAGGTTACAAATGTCCTCCTGATAAAACTCATGCCATAGTTATAAGGAAGTATCAAAGGTTGTTGTTGATGGAGTACTTTCAAGATGCCAGAAAAAGGAGCTTTGAGGTCATACAAATAATTCTGGAGCTTCTGAAAATATATTTAAAAGAAGGGACTCTAAAGCAGCCAACAGAGGTGTGGAGAAAGAAGCAGCAGAACCTTAGAATCCAAAGCTGATGATCTCTGAACTGATGTAGAAGGGAATGGATGGTTACTCCCCAAGGACTGGGTAGAAACCTGACAGGGGTACTGGGAAACCAGAGCATAATTATTGGTGTCATGGGAGGAGGCAGCAATGGATGAGGGTCAGAGAGGGGATAGAGGAGCCAGCCTTACGTAAGCCATTTCTCAAAGTTACACAACGGAGTAAGGTAATAACACTAATGCACTTTTATAATGCATTCCTACAGAGATTTAAAATGCTTTGAAAAGATAAGTAAATATTATATCATAAGGTGGCAGATGGAGAAACCAGAGCAATGAGGAAATTGGTGTCTTCCTTGTAACTGTAGGGAGAGTCAGAGGGTTGTGTTGGCAAGCAAAGGTAAGGTCTCTGGAGCCCTCTTGAGCACTTGGTCACAGCCTCCCAAATGCCCGGGTATGCTGGATGGGAGTAAAACTGGCAGGTTAGGAAGAAATTTTCCCTAAATCAGGAAATTGGAAATGAGAAATGCATTTTTCAAGATGGGAAAAGATGTTCGGTGAAAACAACAGAGAAGCATTTTTGGTTCCCAGGATTTTATTACCTTTTCTAGTGTGAGCCAAAGGATTCTATCCAAGTTTCCAGAGATAATTCCTCACAGGAAAAGCAAAGCTGTAATAAAGGACATAGCAATGGTACAGTGAAAACAACAACAATAATAATAAAAAGATGTCTTTTGTTTAATCACCTGGACAGATCCAGCATGATGCAAATAAAATGTGGGATAACAAGTTCCAAGAGACAGGTCACATCCACAGTCAAGCCAAGGCAGCAAAGTGAGACACAGCGAGGTACTGGTGGGGAGTGAGGTAGGGCAGCACTCCCAGTAACACACACCTGCCTGTGGCCTTCATGGTCAAGCTGCTCTTTGTCACCAGTGCCAGTGACCCTTAGGAGTCATCTGCCCTCCCAAAAAACTGTTCAAATCACTTGTTGATTTCTCAGTCCTAACAGACTTGCCACCTCTCCTTACTAGTTCCTTGGGCTGGACTCGTCCCTTTGGGGTTACCATGGGGGTTGTAACTCAACCTTGGAAGCAATCACTGGATGCAGAGGGATTCCATCCGGTCCTGTGCCTTTGAGCATGTCTGCCCATGTAATAAGGAGTGCTGCCATCACCCTGCTCATCTCTGGCCATTAACTGCTGTTAACTGCAGAGGACATCCCCTGACGGCTGCTTTGCTGGTATTATGTCTCTTGGGACATTCCAGCTGCTCTGCCTCCACTCATGGTGTGCAGTTGCCTTCTTTCACCCTTGGGCAGGCAGCTCCTGTGCTGTGTGTTCTCTCTCCTGCTGCAGTACTGCTATGGGCAGGACAGATCACCCAGGAGATGGTTTAACTGGGGAGATCAGATTATGTGGCTCAGGACTTTTCCTGCAAGACAGAAACTGAGCCTTCACCAAAAACTCAGCTCTTGCCCCTTCTGGACTGAAATGAGGGCTCAGCCATTCTGCCAGAGGTACCGCTGTACACATCTGTAGGACCAGTCCTGTGTTTTCTGTTAGTTTAGTTCTCAGGGACTTACAGACAAATATATGTCCTGTCATATGAAATGCAGTAACTAATAAATAATGATCTTCATTTCTCTGACTGCAACATTTAGCAACCATTCATGACTGCAGTGTTGTAACAGGTCAGTGAGCAGCCACGTGTTGCCACCATTTCTGGACAGGGAGACCTAGAGCACAGGACCATTGCTAAAAATCTCTTCCTTTGCAAGAAGGGGTGGTGCATGGCCTCCTTCCCCGTTAAAATCCATAGGCAATACTGCTGCCAGGAAGAGCTGTAATCTCCCCTGGGGGGGAGGAAATGGTACAATGGGCACATCTGCAGTTCACACTCCCTGGCTCGCTCCTCCAGCAGGCTTATCTGTGGATTCGGAGGGGAGCAAGGTAGAAAATTGCCAGCCATCTCTGCTGGAAAGTCTGCATATATGGCTGCCAGGAAGATTTTGGCCATGGTCACATGAAATCCAGTGGTGTTTGGTCAGTCTGAAGCTGACACTCTCCTGTGCTCTGGCTCATCTGGACAGGATCCGGCATTCTGGGCAAAAGCGAGTGCAGAAGCTGAGGCTGGCACAGAGGCGACTGAGCCGGCTTCAGAAAAAGCGTGTGGCTTTCCAAACATCTTGCCGTCCAAAGCAAAACCAGCAGTTCTGACATGCTGTGAGCAATAAACAATGAGCTTTGTCAGCATGTCTAGAGGAAATGATAATTCCTGGAGTGTGAATGATGAAATGTTAACCAAGATGGAGGCTTTGGATAGCACTGTGGTTAGGAAAGCATATGTGCATCAGTGTGGAAGAGCTGACACTAATGCAAAGAGCCTGAACTAAGAGATGAAGATCTTCCAGGTCTCTCAACTTACTCCCCAGTCGTGTTTTCTACTGTTCCCTGTGTGAAGTGTAAAGCATTGTTTATGCTTGGAAGGGAGATTCGTGCTGCTGTAACCAGCACCTGAATCCACTCCTCTTGCTGCACGGCTCTTCATCACCTACAGCTCAGCACTGCTGTTCAGTCCTCTGAGACACACGGGGCTTGGTGCAGGTTAATTTACTGTTGTACCTGCATTACGAGATTGGCTATCCCTCTTTTCTGTTCATTGTACTAACAGGCAGCTCTGATTGCTTGGATCACTTCGGTGTAATAGAACACTTAACGAAATCAGTGGGAGTGTTTTTACAGGTTACAGTGACCTTGACAGAGACCTGGTAGCCCTGTGCTTAAATATTTTGCAAATCTGTTGCTCAGTTTTGAGGCCAAAAAGAGTCAAAATGTATTTTTCCCCTTTGCTTGGAGAATGTTAAAACTGTTCACTGCAAACCGTGTGAAATGTTTCCAGTCGCTGCAGCGATGAATAGCATTGACATGCATGTATTAGCAGAAAACAAGAATAACTAGAGTCAGAGAAAATGATGCAATTATTCATAGTAATAATATTAATTTCACAATGTCATCACTTTAGGGGCCTGTTGCAATAAATAACCTTGAGAGTTCTCTTAGTGTGTGTCACAGAAGACGTATGTGCATTTGAGATCAGATTGCACAATAACTTTTTCCCGATGTGCCCTGTGAAACTTGGAACCTTGATCTCACTCTCCAGTCACCCATGCTGGGTTGTTTTAAGAAAAATGACATTCGGTACCATTATTCAATGCTGGAGGAAAAAAAAAAAGACTCAGCGTTCTGCTATGGCTAGTGTTACCCTCAGGCATTTCTGGCATGTTTCCGTTGTAAATTCATTTTACATGTGGCCAGGAAGTACAACATCTTGTTGCATCTTGAAAAAAAAGCTCACCATATTTCTTTCCTGTTGCTCATTTCTAATCTACAGAAGCATCTGGTGGTAGCATGTCTGAAGATTTGTCATTAAATGTAAGAGGTTCAGCCTCACAATGCACTTTCATGCCTGAGTCTCATCTTGAAAGAACAAGGTCAAGTAGCATTTGACTTTTATACCTTTTTAACTGTGACTTTTTTTTTTTTTTGTCCTTCTCTCTTTTGAGCAGGACAATGATTTTCTACCAAATACTATTTTCACCGCTGTCACTTCTGAGCAATTTGGTTTTGGATGGAGATAAAAATTAACACTAATGCTTTCCAGGAAAATCCTAGCACCACAAGTTTCCACCAAAGCCTGGCCCACATATCCAAGTTTTGAGACACACTTAGCAAAAAAAATACAAAATACTACAGAGGGAAAAGTAATAAAAGGCCAAACACTCCAGTTTACATGAGTGATACTGCAGGGCTTGAGATGATGGCTAGTCACACCATGGCATTTGCTAGAGGGGCACAGAGTTGTTGGAGAGTATTAAGGCTTGTCTTTAGTGTTATGAACATGGCCTCCCTCCCACCTCTCATTCCTTTCTTTTCCTCCCTCTCTGGACCAAGCTAACATCTGCTTCACCATTCCAATCATTCTTACAGTGGCAACTGCAAAAAATGTCTGATGAGCATCAGGAGGAAGGTAAAGAGCCATTTGCACAACATAAAAATTGCTTTCATCGCTCCTACTAAGCCAAGGTCCAAGGTGTCATAGTCTCGTGCACTGTCTACTGGCACAGTGCCTGTCAACTCCCTCTCCCGTACATACAGACCTGGAGCTCTGCAGTAGTAGAATTGGATCATTTCTGCTTGCTCATCTCCCATGACCTGCACATTTCTGTATCCACACCTTGCCTCCCATGAGGGTCGCTCTGTCACCTGGTTAATCTGGGAACTGAGATGTGGATAAGAGAGGCTGCATTTCCCACAGGTCAGGCTGGTTACTCTATCATAAGCCTCACACTTATAATAGAAGCAGGAAAATTTGAGAAAATACATCTGATGTAATTAGTGTAACTTTTCTGCCAGGTGGTTAACAGCAGAGAAAAATGTTTGGATTTAATATACCCATGGCCCCCCTTGATAAAGGACTAAATTCCAATCTCCACTTAGAAACCTGAGAAAACTAAACATACCCTCCCCGGGAGCTCTTAAATAGATGGATTTCCACCACTCACTTGCATTCCCAGATCTTTATTAGGCAAGAGGGAGCACAGTCATAAAGTCAGGCAAAGCCAGCAATGGCAATATATATCCAGATAATGAGCAAAAGAACCCACTTTTTCAGATCTGTTGGCAGAGGTCCACCTCCCTTCCCCCTGTTTCATGGAAAGGTCCCCCAAAGAGAGCCTCAGGCCTCCAGCACCTCACCCAGGGTCAGGATCAGTGAGCAGTCCTACCCAAGGCAGTGATGGGGACTCCAGCTACCAATGCTATGGATAGAAGAGCTCTCAGCTGCCTGCACAACCACCCAAAGACATGGTGATAATACAGACTGATGATCCAACTCAGGGAGAATCAGGAGTTGCAAGGCAGGAGTTTAGGCAGCAAAGTGCCATCAACTTATGACCTCTGGTTATCAACAACTGGGCAATGGAGTGCGTTGTACCCACACTTTTACCTCCTTGTAGAGCCTACAGGCAGAGGTGGAGGAGGAAGCACTATTCCAGCCCTCTTTATGGCATGTCTTCAAAGCAATCCAGGTATGCAAGGAACAGACCACTTTCCCATATATCTGTGATACTGTTTCCTCCAAGACACATATCATAAAAGTTAGGTTTTCACATCAGTGTGTCCTGAGCACAAGGGTCCTTCTGGGTCTCAGATGGCTGGAAAGGAATAACTATGTTCTCTAGAACTGTTTTATCTTCTCAGTTGTCTCCTGTCTGTTGGGTTTCTGTAACCTGCTCTGCCCAGTACTATCATTTCAGACTGTTCAGAGGCTGCTGCTTCATGATAACTATGTTGTACTCTCACTTACCATGAGAGTATTTCTACATGGGTGCCATCATTTGCAACTGCTTATGAATGATTTGGGGCTGAAGATGTAAATGTTCATCTTCAGTTTGAAAGTCTTAGAGTATTTAATTCAGTCTACTTTAGGGGACTGACAGCTTTTTAATTACATTCTATTGCTCTCCCTTTCCATTCTGTCTTACTGTCTTACTTTGGAGTTTACTGAAATACCCAAGGGCTGGCTACTAATTCAGTGAGCTCTAAAATGGATTCTTTATCACATTCATCTAAGTTCAGAGCTAAGCATTACTGTTAGACTTGAAGCTGTGTAGTTATAAATTATTGAGAAGGTGTATGTTTTGCATATTACAACCTTTTGCTTGACTAATTTATACTTTACACCCATCCTAAACCTAGAAACATAATTGGAAAACCTAAAAGAATCCTTCTGAGACCCTTTGAACCTAGCTTCCCTGGAAGAAAAGGAAGGTGCTTTCTCCTTTTGTGAATCCCCTCTTGAAACAATACATAGCTATGAATGCAGAGCAAGAAACAGCAGGACAGGAGTCAGGACTGGAGGAGGAGACTTACATGGAAAAGAGAGTGATAGTTCAAGCACCAGCAAAGAGGCAACACAAATAGTCCATGGGCATTTATCCAGGAAGATTCGACCATCTCTGCCTCCATCCCATGTGGATGGTGCCCAGGGAACCTGTGTTGACTGGTCAGTGTCACAGTGAAACAGTGAAGAGCATTATTTGGTGTTTGGATAACACATCCAGCTGTCCTCCTGGCTGTCCAAACACATTGTGTGACGTGGACAGAGGTAAGAGAGTTTGCCTGGACAGCTTCAGTGAGGAACAGGATGCGTCTTCCCCACACATATTCATGCATTTAATTTTAGTTCTGTTCTTTTCTCTCTTTCCCACCCCCCTCCCTTTTTCCGGAAGGCACCTATCCAAATGGTCCTACAAGCTGCCTGTGCCATGTAGCTGTTTTCCTGTTGAGCAGCCACCAGCTGGGAGCAGGTGGTGGGGGAGCTTGGCAGTGGTAGCTGTGGTGACCTCTCTGCTACGGGGTTTGCACAATGCCCTGGGAACTCCTGGAATGGATGGGAATGATGTACGTGGGAGATATTCCTGGGGCCATTACACAATGCGGGAAGAGCCTGGATTGCGGCGGTCCTATTAATTTCTTTCATTCATCTCCACTGAAGTCAACAGTTGAAAGCAATTTTAAGCACTTGGATCATACAGAATATATAAATACCTGTATTCTGGCTAGCTGTAACAATTCAATGATAAGTATGACTCCCTGGTGAATGAACAGGATATCACAGGCTTATTTTGTCTTCCAAATGGGTCAGAGTTGAATCTTTTCCTGGATTTCCGCATTCATTTTCTCTTAACAGGTTAGGTTCACTTGGAGAAGGCATTTTTACAGTTCTCATACTCACAACTGCAATGGAAACACCTCCAGATCTTCTGAAGATATTTAAAACAAATTTGTTATAACCTGCAATTTGGTTCTACTTTCTAGTGAACACCTTCATTTTTATATATTGATACAGTTCAGGCTTATGTGTTCCACATATATAGACCCAGGAACCTTGAATCAATATGTATCCCTTCATGACTACTTTAAGGGGTATTAAATTCATTAACCTTTATAGGCGAAAGTGGCCTTTCCTGTTGTATCCTTTGTTTGCACCATTATCTGAAATAATGAAGTTATATCCATTGCTTCACATATGCTATTTTCAAAAAACAATATAGGCTTTTTTAAAGATGACAAAAAATGTTTATAATATCTTAAAAAAAGAGCCATTTTGCATTTTTTTTAAAAATGATGCTATTCGAGCATTTTTAAAAATTTCAACAGCCATTTAGAATTGCTGAAAGTTTCACTTGACAGCTGGTTGAAAATCGTGGAAAATGCCGAAGCAAGCTCAAGAGTCAGATTATTTTGGCTAATGTGAGTATTTCTCTAGGCTTTAAAAGTAAGGAAGTGGGATGAAACAAATTCTGATCCTAGCATTAGACTTTAGGCAGACTGTAATATGTGTGTTGTACTTTCCAGTGTATTTTGGCACTTTTACTCAATATACAATGTATATGTATGTATATGTACACACACATACACTCCACTTTTCTTGACTTCTGTGTTCAGTTGAGCAGTGTTTGGGCTTCAGAGGACATGTGTGCAAATACCCACATATGCATATGTACACGGACCTAAGTCCAGCTCTGAACATGCACATGCAATAGATGCATAATTTGTACTTATATCATACCTTCCACCTTGCAGTCAAAGACCTCAAAGTATTTTAAAGTCATTTAAGAACCAAATATCCCATGGGTGTAGTAATGAGCTGCTAGTATACCTCGTCACCTCTTCACACATTTCCCTGGTAGCATGCTCAGATCTGTGCTTCTCTCTATCCACACTAGATAGATAATAATTAAGCCTCTTGTCACTGTTGCAAGGTGGATATATTTATAAGTTTCCTAGTGAAGTGAGACAATTCCCCTAGGTCCTTGCAGGTTAGCAGTGCTAGGAGCAACACCCACAAATGTTATCACCCTGAACCAAGTGCTCATCATCTGAGCCTGTGATGTCTCCAACATCTCTTTCGCCACACACTTCTCCTTTAGACTTTAATATCTTACTCATCATCCTGAAACAGAAGGAAAGACATCTGAAGCACCCTCAGCTCTGAAAACAGTTTGTTCAGAACCTCCCAGCATTCAACCTAGTTTTGTCAGAGGAAACACAAGTGTGGTGATTGTCATCTGTGTGAATCCCAAGGGAGGACCAAAGGATTTCTGTTAGACACTTGGTGAGCCAGACACAAAGCTATCAGCATCCCAGGTCTGCTCTGAACATCACAGAAAGGGAAAAAAAGTTTTAAATTAAAAAAAGAAATTCCATCAAGGTTAATCTTTCAAAAGCCACAGTCCATCTGGATGCCTTCTTCCTTGGTATTAATTACAAAGACTCACTCTGTAATCCATAAGCAAAATATGAGTGAGATGTAAGCTCACTGCCGTTGTCTTTAATATTTTGCTTGCTAACAGGGCATCTAATCCACCATGAGCGGGAATTCATCAAGTCTCAGGGGCTACCTAGAGCACACAATCCCTCTAAATGAGCAGTAATCTCCTCCATCGAATCTTCAATCTCATGAACTAATAAGTGATGCTAAAGGCTCATTTGCTTTGGGAGCTCCCAGCAGTGGAGGGGATGACACTGTACCCATCGACAGGCACAGCAGAGAGCAGAGCCCTGAGATGACTGTGGGCAGTGAGGCAGATTCCTGGCACTTTTACTTCTGTGGTAAAGAGCCCTTCTTCCTCAGCACACCAGTGCTCTGCTGGAATTTGTGAGCCACATGAACACAGGACTAAAAAGATCCCACTAACAGTTTTGAGCAGTAAGATCAATAATAATTTCCACAAACTCTGCTCTTTTACATAACGCTTCCCTCCCCGCTCCCTGTGGGATAAACAGTGGGACTCAAGGCTGACATTTTGCAGATGCTGGAAGCACGGGCAGTTCCGTCAGTGGCGGCAGGAGAAGAAGGAGGCAGCGTGGGGGAGAGGCACAGGCAACTGAAATTCATTACTTGGAGAGGTCGTGAGGGTCAGTGACAGTGGCGCTGAATGGATTTTTCCAGCCGTTTCAAGATGAGATTTGCACTCTGTAATCTGAATGCTTTTATCTATTTCTGAAAATAGACAGGAATTTTTTCCACAGGCTGCTCCAATCTGGCCATGGAGATGCAGGGAAGGATTACAGGGATAAATTCAGGTTTTGTTAAGCAAGCATAGCTTTTCCAAACCAAACATAGACAGCATTCTCTCAGCATAAACATGTGTACAAGAGTTCTCTTGTCGGAAGGACACGTCCCCTTGTGCAAAAGATGAAAGTGCTGGGTGCCGTGCAGAGCCCTAGAGCCTTAAACTCCTATTTTGTATGTTGTTTGCCTCGCCAGGCCAGCTGTGCAAGAGCCAGTGAGGTCTCTCCAAAGCTGCAGAGAATGATCTAGATTTGTTTCCCCTGCTGAACTGAAAACTACTAGTTTACTCAGTGATTATTTTCTGTTTCACTCACATTTTGCTACAGTTGAGTTTCCACTCTTGCTTAGTCATGTCCTCTTCTGGCAGCAGTTTCTCTGAAAAGAGAGCTGATTCTAGAAATTAGCTAGGACAGAAACTGTTGGGTGGCATATTACAGCACTTTCAGGGATGAGGAATTGATAAGAAGCAAGCTTTATTTACTAACATTTTCTATTCAGGGCAGAAAATATGATTCTGGGGCCGGCTTTGGTGTTATTAAATGTTTTCCATTAGAAACTAAAGGATGTGCTTGGGTGTATATATAACAATGTCCTGGGGTAAAATACTGTGGGATAGCAGGACCTGCAGTTGCACAGCATCAACTGTGCTCACAAGGTTTTAGCATTTTCCCGGTGTCCCTCAGTGCCACCAGCCCCATCTCCAAGCAGCTCATCTCACCTGCCATACCTTGAGTCATACGGTCACTCTCCTGCCTAACTCCTTCCAAGTGCTGGTAACTTTCTCTTACCTGCACTTTAGCACCCCCACTTTATATACAAAACAACTCTTAGGAAGCACAGATATACCCTTTGTGGGTGGAAAGAGCTGGGTACTGAGCTGTAACCCTGCTCTCTCAGTCTGGGAACATGCCATTGAGAGCAGGCAAGTGTTTGTGCAGAGGCAAGTGCTGGGCCAGCAGATCGGGAGCTTTCCTTACTGTCCTGCCAGGAGGTGGCTCTGCCTTGCCATGCCCAGGTGGCCATAGAGCCTAAAAGTAAAGACTTAAGAGCAATAATTCTCAGGAAAAGTGAAGGAAAGGAAAAGGTAATTCGATTAAGCATTGCAGTCATTGGTGGTAGTAAAGCCCTTGTGGTGGGGAGGCATCGATCTGCTGGGAAAACAGTATGCATGACTGGGGCCACATCAGATACACAAGGGCTGGAAAACCATGCCAAGAGCTGAGCTGCTGAAGCATCTTGACAGCTCTGAAAGATGATGATGGGGAGTGACCATTCCCTGGAAGCCTCCTCAGCTGGAGATTCAGGGAGGGGGGAAAGGTCTCTTAGGAGACAACCAGATCCGCTGAGCTTCAGCTGTTTGACAGAGGTGTAGGTCGGTCCTTCTCAATACAGTGTGGCATGTCGATCAAAACACAAAACAAACAAACAACTAAGTGAGTGCAAAACCCCATTGGCATTCACCCATGCCCTTAACATTTAGCAGCAGCCTCTTACCACCCTCCTGTCTGTGCATCCTGCCATTTTCCTGAGCTCAGAGCAGAGTTTTATTTCAAGTCAACAGCAAGCACTGTCTGGGGGGGGCAAATGCCTTCAGATGCAGCCATTCCTTGGCACAGAAGAGACATCAACCATTTCCCCTTGGCAAGCTGATACTGACAGCAAAATTAGTTGAATCCATAATTTGGAAATTAAGTTTGTATTATTTAACAAGCCAGTCAGACTGACGCTCTAAACGTCACCTTCTCCTGGACAAATGTAGATACTAAAAACATACCCTGAGGAAGTGTTCAGAGGACTTTTCTTATGGGGCAGGATGTCTGTGCAGATGGCAACCTAATTCCAAGGATTTAAGGTGGTGCTTGGGCTCAGCAGACTCTCCACACTAGCTCCTAATTGTCCCACCCGGTACAGTTCCCCATGTACCAACATTCCCATATTGGTGCCGGATGGGCTCTGTGGTATCAGACCTTCAGCTGACTCTTCTGCCTCTCACCCTGCCTTCCCCAGTAAACAAATAATGGCAGATTCCTGTTCAGCCTTGTCTATTTTGGGATCTCTAGCAGCCCTACTGATAATAACTGTTATAAATGTTTACACTGATAGGAGACTGGCCCATATTGTACAGAGATAATAACAGTACAATTTGATATTCATGAGGTGCTGATGATCTCTAAATATAGAAACAGAATAATTATTGCTGGCATTGCAGGCTGGATTTCAAAAGGCAGATAAATGGAGTAATGGATATGCTATTTATTGCAGCTTCTACAGTAACAACAGGAAAGCTGTCTCCCTTGATTAGGCAAGGACCAGACTGCAGAAGGCAGAGCTCATGGCAGAGGGTGAAGAGATGTGATAACCTACCAATGGAAGGGAAAAGCACAGCTGAAGAAAAGAAATACAAAAATGGACCTAATGTCAAGCTCAAACCAATGCACATGACTATGCAAAATGGCAGTGGAACAGGTTGACTGTACCAGGAGAATCCATTGTGACTAGAAAAAACATTGCAGATTTTTCTACCAAAATCCCTTAAGGAAAGGCAAAGCCCTTGACCACCAGAATCAATACATGTCTGCAGCTGGAGCAGGCTGCCAGGGTGCAATGAGAGCGTACTGAACCAGAATCCCAACCATTTGCATCTGTAGGCAGTGAGCTTTGGCCTCACTTGAACTGAAAATGCTGCAGAGTCACTCAAGGCTTGTACACTGGCCTGTAGGATAAGCATGGTCCTGCACCTGGGTCAGGGCAATCCCCAGTATCAATACAGGCTGGGGGATGAAGGCATTGAAAGCAGCCCTGTCAGAAGGACTTCTGGGTTCTGATGGATGAAAAATTGGACATGAACAAGTGATGTGCGCTCCCAGACCTGAAAAACAACTGCATCCTGGGCTGCATCAAAAGCAGCATGGCCAGTGGGTCAGGGTGTGTGATTCTCTCCCTCTGCTCTGGTGAGATCCCACTTGGAATGCTGCACCCAGCTCTGGGGCCCACAACGTAAGAAGGACATGGACATGTTTGATTGAGTCCAGAGGAGGCCACAAAGGTGATCAGAGGGTTGAAGCACCTCTGCTGTGAAGACAGGCTGAGAGAGTTGGGGTTGTTCCACCTGGAGGAGAGAAGGCTCTGTGGAGAACTTATAGCAACTTCCAGCCTCTCAAGAGGGCTTACAAGAAAGATGGGGACAGACTTTTTAGCAGGGCCTGTTTCACTAAAATGAGAATTAATGGGTTTAAACTAAAAGAGGGTCAATTTAGATTAGTTGTAAGGAAGATTTTTACAATCAGAGTGATGAACCATTTGAACAGATTGCCCAGAGAGGTGGGAGATGCCCCATCCCTGGGAACATTCAAGGACAGGTTGGACAGAGCTCTGAGGAACCTGATCTAGTTGAAGATGTCCCTGCTTTTTGCAGAAGGTTGGAATTGATGACCTTTAAAGATCCCTTCCAGCCCATCTTCTACTATTCTATGGATGTGTGCATTATATCATTCTCCTTTTCTGTCTACTTTTGCTTCATTTTAGGAACATTTATATCTTACTGAAGACAACAAAAATTATGGGCACTCAGAGCTTCTGATGAACAAGCTGCTGATTGACTACAGAGTCCTTCAATACAGGTGCAGGCACTTAGCTTCAGGCATGCAAGTTGGTACCTGAGGAACTGAGGAACTTCCTGGCAGAATCCCTGCTCTGTTGAATGCTGTGTATGTTGGGGTACATGTTTGGGGCCGTGTCCTTCTCTCAGTCTCTAAAGGATGCCAGCAAGGCATCCCAATGACTGGGAAGATACCCATCTGTCTGGAAGCATGGCCTTTGTGGTTTTCACAAAGCAGTGGTACCCATGGAGCTGAACACTGCACTGGCAGGACTGCCATAGTCATCCAGGTTCAAACACTGTTTTGTGCAGCCATTTCCCTCCCACCCCTCTGAGGGAACTCACCCCTGGCTGGTGCTTCCACAATGGACAAAGCCAGATTTGCTTCAACTATGACCTTCACCATCACTGTGCTGAACAAAATGCTCACCAGTTACTGTTGCTGTAGAGAAAAACATGTGGACTGTAGCCAGGCTGTTGTCCCAGAGAGATAAAAAGAAGTGAAACCTTCAAACAGAACGAGGCAGGAGCTGTAGGTTCATCTGGGGTTTGGTTATTTACAATGACTTTCTGTAGTGAGATGAGGAAGAGATAAAAGCTACCCACAACTTGCAGACTTTGGTTTGAAAGGTAATTGCAAAGAGGATGTTTCTAAGAGCAATAATTCTTGAGTCAGTCTCCTGTGAGAGGTGACTGCAATCCTAAGAGTCAAAGAGAAACATGAACTCTCAATTTCGCCAAGGTTTAGGGAATTGGTGCTTGCATGTGAACTTTGCAAGGATCACCCCAGTAGATGAAGAGCTAAAATTATTCACCTGCCCTGCTGCTACTCTTCTGCACTTCCTATACCTTCTCTATGCATACTACTATGCAAAATAGGAGAGGAGAAAAGAAAAAAAGAAGAAAAGAAAAAAGAAGAGAAGAAGAGAAGAGAAGAGGAAGAGAAGAGAAGAGGAAGAGAAGAGAGAAGAGAAGAGAAGAGAAGAGAAGAGAAGAGAAGAGAAGAGAAGAGAAGAGAAGAGAA